>CM033743.1:40165528-41365528 GCA_019671005.1 Hibiscus mutabilis | reverse complement strand
CCGAATGGCAGAGAAGTGAACTTGATGCCACGCCAAGAGGCTGTTGGACCCTGAAAAAATAGGACATGATCAGGCTCTGAAAAAATAGCAATTGGAAAAATCTCTGAAAAAATAGCGGTTAAGATAGTGCCAAGACTTGTTGGCAGACTCATGCCAAGCTTGGATGCCAGGGTATCGTCGGCAGGATGACGTCAGCCTTAGCCTGATCAGCTCTCATTCAAATCCGGATAAGAAGATAATCCCTTATCATCTGGGCAGTTAGAATTTAAAATTTGAACAGCTAGTCCTATCCCTTCTTTGCACGCCTATTTAAACACCAACCAAGCTAGACTTTAAGAGGGGAGGAGAAGATTGGATCGTAAGGAGTTGGTGTGTGTGTGTGACGATTGACGAACGGCTGCACCGTGGAAGGGTGGTCCGACCAACTTGGACGAGAAGCCTGGATCTTGAAGGGCTGCATTGAGAGACCCCATCTAACCCATTCTCTCTCTCAAGTTATTCTATTTTGTTTTTAAGGATGATGTATTCCGAAAAAGTTTGTGGATTGTTGGTTCACTCCCTCACCATGAACTAATTTAATTGTTGGTGAGGGATGTTTGGTTTTTATGTTATTTTCATGCTTTAGCTTTTAATAATAAATCTGACTTGGCAAAGTTTCATATATTCGGCAAACTTTAATATTTCCTAAATACTCTACCAAGCGAGAGCTGGCACTGTTGTCCTATTGCACCTTAATATCTTAACAGACTTGGGGTGGCAACGAATAAGTTGTTGAATACTGAGGAGAGAAGCTTCGAGAGAAGTCGTTCAAGTAGATGAACTTACTTCGGGAGTAAAATCTACCCATTAGGAGTATAGATTGGATCTTAATAACATTGGTTTATTTAAAAACAAACACTATAGAGATATAAGGGTTTTTACATGATCAAATTTAGGGCAATGACCATCGATAGAGGCTTTGCTACTTTTGAATCTGCTCAGCAAACAATGCCAAGACAAGTTGTTGTTAACGGCTGGCACGGCATGAATAGCGTGAAAACCAGACATTCCCTGGCAACGCTCATCATTCATTAAAACACCTTCCTTGCTAACGTCTTTACTTTTCTTTCATTTCTTTACTTTTTAATCATTTTCCAAAACCAATTTCAAATCAAATCAACTTTTTCTTAAGGCAAGTAACAAGCAAGGCAATTGAATTCCAAGACAATCTCTATGGGATCGATACTCAGCTTACCAGCTGTATTACATGCAGACTGTGTATACTTGCACGCAAAAGACTCATTTTGGCACATTCTTATATTTTCCAATACATATTTTCTGCCACTTTTGCCAGCATTTCACCTAGAGAGTCTACAAGTTTTTGGCGTTGTTGCCGGGGATTGCAATGGAATTGATTGTTTTTAAATTTTTACTTGTCTTCCTTTTATTTTTATTTTTGTTTTTACTTTTACCTTTCATTTTTGTCGGTGTATTTCCAGAAGCCATCCTGTGCTGGATGAGTGGCCATACGATCCAGAAATTGAGAAAACCTTGCGGAGGTTAAAAAGAAGATTTCGAGAGATGAACTAAGGTAATAGAGGGAATGGTGTGGTGAACAATGGGGGAAATCCACTTAACAATGAGATACCACCACCACCTACTGCCCCAGTTGTTAATGAGAGGCCTATTAGAGAACATTCGGCACCAACCATTGACAATTTGATGTCAGGACTTGTTGGCACAGAGATAAACGCTGTTAATTTTGAACTTAAGCTAGTAATGGCTCAAACTCTTTTAAATGTAGGTCAGTTTGATGGCGCAATCACTGGAGATCCGAGGCAACATCTTAAACAGTTCATGGAGATTTGCCAGCTTTTCAAAAAAATAGAGTACCTGAAGATACCGTGAAACTGAAGTTATTTACTTTTTCTTTGAGAGACAAAACAAAGGCTTGGCTTAATTCCTTACCACCTGGCTCAGTCACTTCATGGGCAGACCTATGCCAGAAGTTCTTGACAAGATTCTAGCCGCCAACACTCACTGCCAAGCTGCGGGGTGAGATCATTATATTCAGGAAGGCTGAGGATGAGTCCTTATATGATGCCTGGGAAAGATTCAAAGACTTGTTGAGGATGTGTCCTATGCATGGATTCCCGAATTGGACTCAGATTCAAACCTTTTACAATGGATTGAATGCACAAATAAGGACGGTTGTTGATGCTTCAGCAGCTGGCTCATTGCTTGACAAGACATATACTGAGGCTGTTGACATTTTAGAAAGGATTGCAATCAATGATTTTGAATATCCTGTTGCAAGACTTGGGACCGGAACTAAAACCAATGGGAAATTTTAGGTTGATGAACTAGCATCCATTCATGCTGAGATTTCCAACCTTACGAGCATGGTAAGAACGTTGCAAAAGAACAATGAGTCCCAATAAGTTAAAGCATTAGACCCATTCTGTACGATCTGTGGAGAAAATCATCATGTAGATGAATGTCCTGCCAACCCTCAATCGGTAAATTTTGTTGGCAATGTTAATCGTTACTATAACCCTAACTCCAATACTTATAATGCAAGTTGGAGACAACACCCTAACTTAGCTTGGGGAAATCAAGGAGGTAACCAGTATAATGCCCAGCGCCAGAATACTCAGAGGTAGAATAACAATGCCATGCCAGCATTCTATTAGAATGCCATGCCACAGAAAATCCAAAACAATTTTTAGCAAGGGCAGAGACTCAACCAAAGAGGCACTCTCACAGAGTACATGGAAAGGAATGCTGCCACAGTCTAGAGTTTGGTTGCGTCAATGAGAAATTTGGAAGTCCAGCTTGGGCAGATTGCCAGTGCACTCAGCAATCGACCCTAGGGAGCATTGCCAAGTGACACAGAAGATGCTCGGCAGAACGACAATGAGCAGTGCAAAGCTATAACTCTTCAGAGTGGTAAGCAGTACGAGATGGAGAAGGTTGCTAAGCAGCCAATTAATTGCCAAAATGAGAAGCCTGGGCCAGCAGATGATCCCAAGGAAGTAGAGAAAGAGGAAACAAAAGTAGATGATGCCAGAACTGATGTCAGATAGCACACTGATGCCAGCATCGATGCCAAACAGTCTGATGCCAGCACTGAGTTGGCAAAGCCAGTAGAGCAGGCACATATCTATCCACCGCCACCATTTCCAGGAAGACTTTAAAAGCATAAGCAAGATCAGAAGTTCAAGCGTTTCTTGGAGGTTCTTAAGCAATTGCAAATCAACATTCCATTGGTAGAAGCCCTTGAACAAATGCCCAACTATGTCAAATTTATGAAGGGCATTCTGTCCAAAAAGAGGAAGTTGGGAGACTTTGAAACTGTTGCCCTGACCGAATGATGCAGTGCCATGATCCTAAACAGTTTTCCACCAAAGCTGAAAGATCCGGGAAGTTTCACTATTCCCTGCACCATTGGCAACAAATTCATGGGCAAGGCACTGTGTGACCTAGGAGCCAGCATCAACTTGATGCCAATGTTAGTTTTCTAGAAGCTTGGCATAGAAGCAAGACCTACCACGGTGACACTTCAGCTGGAAGACCGATCCTATGCACATCCCAAGGGTAAGATTGAGGACGTGTTGGTAAAGGTAGACAAATTTATTTTTCTAGCTGATTTTATCATTTTGGATTATGACGCTGATATTAATGTCCCAATTATTTTGGGGAGACCTTTTCTTACCACGGGTAGGGCTTTGATCGATGTTCATAAAGGGGAACTAACAATGCGCATGAATGACCATCAAGTTACATTTAATGTGTTTCAAGCTTTGACATATGCATATGAACCTTATGAGTGCCAAGCAGAGGAGATGATGAAGTCCATTTACACTTTGGACACATCACAGTTTTGCCAGGATACAGAATTTGATGCCAGCAATTTGGATGGCATAGCTTATCTGTTTAAGGAACCAGAAGAACCAATCTTGGAGGCTGAAGAGGCGAGTTATTTTGAGCCACTACAGTTGGTCGGCAGAGAAATCAAGGCATCTAAACCATCAATTGAGGAGCCACCAGCATTGGAACTGAAACCACTGCCAGATCACTCGAAGTATGCTTATTTAGGTGAACGCTCAACTCTGCCAGTGATCATTGCCACTGGTCTCACTAATGATCAGGAGGAAAGGTTGTTGGCAATATTATGTGACTATAAGCAAGCATTAGGGTGGACTTTGGCAGACATTAGAGGTATTAGCCCAAACATTTGCATGCATAAGATTATCTTGGAGGAGTACCATGAGAAGACCATTGAAGGCCAAAAAAGGCTAAACCCAATCATGAAAGAAGTAGTGAAAAAAGAGATCATAAAATGGCGTGATGCCGAGATTATATATCCCATTTCTGATAGCTCTTGGGTTAGCCCGATGCAATGCGTGCCAAAGAAGGGTGGCATGACCGTGGTACAAAATAGTGAAGCTGAGTTAATCCCTTCTAGAACTATCACTGGATGGAGAGTGTGCATGGACTATAGGAGGCTGAACAATTCCACGAGGAAGGATCACTTCCATTCCCATTCATTAATCAGATGCTAGACAAGTTGGTAGGTAAAGCTTTCTATTGTTTTTTGGATGGTTATTCAGGTTATAATCAGATTGTCATTGCCCATGATGATCAAGAGAAGACTATGTTCACGTGCCCATATGGGACGTTTGTGTTTAGAAGAATGCCATTCGGCCTATGTAATGCACCGACAATGTTTCAACGTTGCATGATGTCTATTTTTTCCGATATGATCGAGCACAACATGGAAGTATTCATGGATGACTTCTCAGTGTTTGGCAAAACATTTGAGGAATGTCTTCAGTGTTTGGATCAAGTCTTGAAGAGATGCATAGAGACGAACCTAGTGTTGAACTGGGAAAAAGGCCACTTCGTGGTGAAAGAGGGCATTGTTCTCGGGCACAAGGTAACTGAGAGAGGGTTAGAAGTAGATCAAGAAAAAGTTGAGGTAATTAAGCAACTACTGCCCCCAACAAGTGTCAAAGGTATAAGAAGTTTCTTAGGACATGCCGGTTTTTATCGGCGTTTCATTAAAGACTTTTCAAAAATTGCTAAACCCTTATGCTTGTTGTTAGAACATAATGCCACTTTTGCATTTAATGATTCTTGTTTGAGAGCATTTTATGAGCTTAAAGAAAAGTTGATCAATACCCCTATAGTTGTGGCACCGGACTGGAATGAGCCTTTTGAGCTCATGTGTGATGCCAGTGACTATGCTGTCGGAGCAGTTTTGGGACAAAGGCATAACAAGGTTTTCCATGCCATCTACTATACCAGCCGAACCTTAAGCGAAGCACAACTGAATTACTCTACGACCGAGAAAGAATTTCTTGCGGTTGTATTTACTTTTGACAAATTTAGATCTTATTTAATTGGTAACAAAGTTGTGGTTTTTACAGATCATTTGGCATTAAAGTATCTCTTGGCAAAGAAGGATGCCAACCCCAGGCTAATCCGATGGACGCTCCTACTTCAAGAATTTGACCTTGAGATCCGAGACAAAAAGGGCAGTGAAAACCTAGTAGCTGACCATCTCTCACGTTTAGAGCATCATCTTGAAGATGGTAAGACCATTTTGATAAGAGATGAGTTTCTTGATGAGTATTTGTTTGCAGTTAATTCCATGCCATCGTATGCCGATATTTTCAACTACTTGGTAAGTAACATTCTGCCACCAGACTTGGCATACAATGCCAAGAAAAGGTTTTTGCGGGAAGTTAGGCAATACTATTGGGACGAGCCAATATTGTTCAAATAGTGTGCCAACCAAGTGATCCGCCAGTGTGTGCTTGAGGATGAACAACATAACATATTGCATCTATGCCATGCCGCACCATATGGAGATCACTTTGCTGGAGTAAAAACTGCTACCAAGGTACTGCAGTCAGGATTCTTTTGGCCCACACTATATAAGGATGCTCACGAGTATGCCAAGGCATGTGATCGATGCCAACGGACAGGAAACATCTATGGCAGACACCAACTACCGCTTCAAAACATTATGCCTGTGGATTTATTTGATGTATGAGGGATAGACTTTATGGGTCCTTTTCCACCCTCATTTGGTAATGTATACATTCTTGTGGTTGTTGACTACGTATCTAAGTGGGTAGAAGTTGTTGCTCTGCCAACGAACAATCCCAAGGCCGTTGCTAAGTTTTTGCATAAGCATATCTTTACCAGATTTGGTGCCCCTAGAGTGATTATTCGTGATGAGGGCACTCATTTTAAATGTAGTCTAATTTCTAAAGCCTTGTGCAGGTATGGTATACAACAGAGAATTGCTACAGCATATCATCCACAAACAAATGGGCAAGCTGAGATTTCAAACAAGGAGATCAAAAAATCTTAGAGAAGACTGTTAATCCATCAAGGAATGACTGGTCCTTGAGACTAGATGAGTCCTTGTGGGCTTACAGGACTGCGTTTAAAACTCCTTTAGGTACTTCACCGTTTAGACTTGTTTTTGGAAAACCATGCCATTTGCCAGTGGAGCTTGAGCATAAAGCCTACTGGGCCATCAGAACACTTGGCATGGCATTGAGAGCTGCTGGAGAAAAAATGTTACTAGACCTAAATGAGTTGGAGGAATTCAAAAGGCAAGCCTATGAGAACGCCAGGATCGACAAGGAAAAAGCAAAATGTTGGCATGACAGTAGGATAATGCCAAGACATTTTGAGGTAGGCCAACGTGTTTTGCTATTCAACTCACGACTTAAGTTGTTTCCAGGGAAACTCAAATCAAGATGGACGGGCCCTTATGAAGTTGTGAAGCCCTATGCTCATGGAGCTGTGGACATTAAGAACTTGAAGACGGGAGAAATCTTTAAGGTGAATGGCCAACGCTAAAAGCACTACATGGAAAGTGATCAGAACAATGCCAAAGAGGTGATCCTCTTAGCAGAGGTTACATGAAAACACCGTCAAGTTTGAATTTTTGTAAATATTAGGTTAGTGTTTTTCTTTGTTTTTAGTTTTTTAGTTTTTTATTATTTTTCTTTCTTTTTAAGTTCCATGTTTTTATTCCTTTAATGTGTTGAAAGGTTTCCTTTGAGTTGCGTAGATTCATTGTGCAAGAATTGTGCCAGGAACACTGTCAAGGTCGCTGGTAGGAGCCAACGCTTTAACAAAAATATCTGCCAGACTTAGTGCAAGAGTAGCTTGGCATGCAGCGGTGCAAAAGATTGAAGGACGGGGGAAAACCCTAGTTTTATCGGCCCAGTAAAAAATTAAGAGAGTTATCTTTATTTGACTTTAAGCCTTAGCCGGCCAAATTTTGGTTGAAATTTAAATTTCATATCAATTACCTTATCGCTCCAATCCTTATCCTATCTTATCACTTCAACCTTATCACTCCACCTATTTTTAAATTAATTCTTTTTACTCCCCATCATTATCCCTAATTACTACTCCCATTAAAACACTCAACCAACCTAAAACCTTTCACTTTCTTACTCTTGCCAAGTAAAGAAGCCAAAACATCCCTCTCACATTTTACTGCCTTTTCGATAAGCAAGTACAAACCCAAATCGTCCTTTGCCTTCATCTTTCAACATCGTTCCAAGCTTCAACCAGTTTCAATGGCCTCATTGTCTCTTCCCTTTAAAAGATTCTTCAACGAGGAGATCGAGAAAAAGTTTGAAACAAATTTTGCCTCGAGGAGTTTTTGCTACGAGAAGCACTTCGAATTCAAAATGGAGGTGACAACCAACTTCCATTCAGAAGTTATGTCTACGATTAACTTGCACAAGTGGAGCCTATTCTGCCAGTAAAAATGGGAGATCTATGCCACCATCATTCAAGAATTCTACGCGCACCTTGTGACCAAGGATTCGCCTTTCCTGATGATTAAGGGTAAGTGTGTGCGTTTTGATGAGCGATATATTAATAATATGTTTGAGTTGGATGGTGCAGGAGATAAGTATTTTGAGTATATTGATTCGATTACTATTGCCAAGAGGAAAAAGCTACTGATGGATCTGTGTGAACCTGGCACGATGTGGACAGTCTCATCGACGAGCCACCAGACGGTGAAGAGGCTGGTGTTGAAGCCACAAGTGAGAGGCTGGAATCACTTCATTAAGGAAAACCTGTTGCCTACATCCCACAATGAGACGGTCTCGGAAGAAAGGTTGATTTTGTTGCACTCCATCATAAAAGGGCGCAAGATCAACATTGGAAAGATTATCATAGAAGAGACTTATAAGTGTTCTACGAGAGGTAAAGGTAGTTTGTTTTTCCCTTTGCTTATTTCTAACATTTGCATACACCATGATGTGCCTAGGCTTGATGAGGAGCAATGCCAGATAATAAAGGGAACGGCCATCACTACTGCCATATGGAGAAACCTCACTGCGGATGAGCCAAAGGAAAAGGCCAAGGGAAAAGCAAAAATGGCCACTCCTAAGCCAAAGATGTCAAAAGCTGTGCCAGACACAATGCCTGAGACTGTGCCAGACGGTTCTGTGGCAATGTTGTCTCAAATCTACCAACGCCAGGAGATGATACTCAGTAAGATGGAAAAGTCTGAGGAGATTAATGTCAAGCTACGACATTACATGCATGCCAGGGATGTGATAATCAGGGAAACTCTCAAGAAAATATCTCCTGATGTTGTGCCATAATTCCCAAATTTCCCTGCCGAGCCCTCTGCCAGTGATGAAGCCATGCCAGCCAGTTCAGCTAGTCCAGTTATGCTAGCCAGTTTAGAGTCTGATGCTACAATCCCACTATCTCCAGTTCAAGTTGAGTCTGCCAGTTCTGATTCTGAGATTGAATCAAAGGAACCCAAAACCAAGTCTGCCAAAGCAAAGTCTGCCAAGAAGCCTGCCACGCCACCAGTGAAGCCTGCACAGTTCGATTCCATCGCTACTCCTACCGTATCAAACCCTGCCAAGATTGTGGACGAAGTCCTCCGGGATGTTGGAGCGTCCATTGCCGCAAAGCCAACAATAAAGGGGAGAAAGAGAATGGCCCCTGATCGTGGGCCATTTATAAAGAGAAAGACCCGAGTCACACGAGAAAAAGCCTTCAAAGGGAAGCCATCTTCTTCCTAAACTCTTGTACATTTCATTACATTGCATTCACATGACCATGCATTTTATTTTATTATGTTCTTTTGTATATATGTGTTGTTTCATGCATTGGGGGCAATGCACATCTTGGGTTTGGGGGTGTGCATTTCTTCACATTTATGCCATGCATATCATGTTTAATTTTTGTTGCCATGTCATTGAGGTCATTTAGAGTAGATTCATACCGAACCGCTAAAAAGAAAAAGAAAATTTTGTCTCGATTTAATTTTGAAAAATGCTAACAATTGTTAAGCAAGCTTAATTTGATCTAGGTGTCTGTCCAATGAGGAGACTTTAATCTTTAGTTGTCATGCCATGCCCGTTGAGTAGTATGCCGGGATTTCTTGGCAATTGATCTCTAGTTTAGGGAATTGAACATGCACTTAACACGTAAGATGTATCTAGTCCCTTAGCAAACTTAGACTTTTTGAAACTATGCTCAAATTTAAAAAAAAAATATGATGCCAGGGTAAAAGAAATAAATAAGGAAGCAATGTTCTACCAAGGCAAGAAAAATAAAACTCTCATCTACCTTAGGGATAATAAGCTACTTGGGGCTTCGTGGTTTGCTCCCTCTTAGTTCTCAAGTCCAAAACCTTGGGGTGTGAGTTGAAGAGAAAGCCTAGTGATGTCTAGATTAAGGTGGGGATTCATGATATGCTCCCTCTTATCTCTCACGCTAAATAGTGTCATGAAGCAAGCTTAAAAGAATGCCAGCAGAAACCCTTGGCAAAAAAATGAAAAAAATCTGAGTTTAGGTAGTAAAATTTGTCTAAGGGAGTGAAAGGAAACTTGATACATATTGCCTACACTCATGCACTCTTCATGAACTTTGACTAGAGTTATATTGCTGCACTTGAATTACTACCTGCTTGGCATTATTGCACTGAGATACTGAGGATAGAAATAGAGCCAAATTCTGCTTGCCAGCACGTGTTGGCATTCAACCAAAATTTTGTCGAGGTAACTTTTTCACAGTTTTTGTTTTTATTTTGATTGCATTACTTGAGGACAAGTAATGAGTTAGGTTTGGGGGTGTGTTACCTCTCCAAAGGTACTATTTTTAATGCCAATCTTACAATGCTTTTGCTTGTTTTTAGGTACATTTAGTTGCATTAGGATGTTAGAATCATGCATTTGCATAAGGAGCTTAGAGTTTTGTCTATGCCAGTGTGAAGGGTTGTTTTGTGGCAATTTTGTAGGTTTGGCATAGTATTTGGCCCAAAAAAGCAACACAGGAAGGAGAGCCAGAGAGAATGTCGAGTGTTGTTGGCACAGATGGACCAAAAAATGCCAAGCACCGGATGGTAGAGAAGAGAACTTGATGCCACGCTAAGAGGCTGTTGGACCCCGAAAAAATAGGACATGATCAGGCTCTGAAAAAATAGCAATTGGAAAAATCTTTGAAAAAATAGCGAATAAGATGGTGACAAGACTTGTTGGCAGACTCATGTCAAGCTTGGATGCCATGGCAGCGTCGGCAGGATGACGTCAGCCTTAGCCTGATCAGCTCTCATTCAAATCTGGATAAGAAGATAATCTTTTATCCTCTGGGTAGTTAGAATTTAAAATTCGAAGAGCTAGTCCTATCCCTTCTTTGCACGCCTATTTAAACAGCAACCAAGATAGACTTTAAGAGGGGAGGAAAAGATTGGACCGTGAGGAGTTGGTGTGTGTGTGAAGATTGACGATCGATTGCACCGTGGAAGGGTGGTCCGACCAACTTGGACGAGAAGCCATGATCTTGAAGGGCTGCATCGAGAGACCCCTTCTAGACCATTCTCTCTCTCAAGTTATTCTATTTTGTTTTTAAGGATGATATATTCTGAAAACGTTTGTGGATTGTTGGTTCACCCCCTCACCATGAACTAATTTAATAGTTGGTGGGGGATGTTTGGTTTTTATGTTATTTTCATGCTTTAGCTTTTAATAATAAATCTTCCTTGGCAAAGTTTCATCTATTCGGCAAACTTTAATATTTCCTAAATACTCTGCCAAGCGAGAGCTGGCACTATTGGCCTATTGCACCTTAATATCTTAACAGACTTAGGGTGGCAACGAATAAGTTGTCGAATACTGAGGAGAAAAGCTTCGAGAAAAGTCGTTCAAGTAGATGAACTTACTTCGGGAGTGAAATCTACCCCATAGGAGTATAGATTAGATCTTAATCAAATTGGTTTATTTAAAAACAAATACTATAGAGATATAGGGGGTTTTACATGATCAATTTAGGGCAATGACCATCGAGAGAGGCTTTGCTACTTTGAATCTGCTCGGCAAACAATGCCTAGACAAGTTGTTGTTAACGGCTGGCACGACATGAATAGCGTGAAAACCAAGCATTCCCTGCCAACGCTCATCATTCATTAAAACACCTTCCTTGCCAACGTCTTTACTTTTCTTTCATTTCTTTACTTTTTAATTATTTTCCAAAACCAATTTCAAATCAACTTTTTCTTAAGGAAAGTAACAATCAAGGCAATTGAATTCCAAGACAATCTCTGTGGGATCGATACTCAGCTTACCATTGTATTACTTGCAGACCGTGTATACTTGCACGTAAAAGACTCATTTTGGCACATTCTTATATTTTCCAATACATATTTTCTGCCACTTTTGCCAGCATTTCACCTGGAGAGTCTACACATAACATGAAGGTGTTGATTCGAGTGGTTTGCCAAAGTCAAAATCTTTCACCATGGATAAAAGGTACCTCAAGAAGGAAGAAATCAACTTTGCTGTTTGACATTGGTCCGAAGTCAACCAAAGAGTCCAAGGTGATAGTCTACCGAGTAAGCGCATTGTGGCAGGGTAAACATATGTCAGCCTACAACAAAATGATCTATGGGATTTGAAACAGATTTAGGAAGGATGGGACCAACAACTGCAAAATTTGTTCCGATAAAATTATAGTAACATAACACAATTGATGTATGTTCGAATCAATCAGCCTATGCTCCGAGCCATCTTTCAATTTTGGAATCCGGCCTTCTGTTGCTTCACCTTCAACGAGAAGGATTTGATGCTTACGATAGAAGAATATATGGCTTTGCTCAATTAGAAGAACATACATGAAGATTGGATTTACACAAAGCCGTCTAGGTCTCAGAATTACCCTCTAAAGCTTAAAACCATAGCCGGGATGAGCGAAGATTGGGTTAAAGGTTTGATCCAGGTTCGAGGAGACATCACCACTTTTGCACGGGAATGTATTCGAGATATCATACCATCACACCCAGATGAGGGAGTAAAGATGGATTTATTCGCTTTAGGGATCTACGGTTTGATCATTTTCCCTAGAGTTTTAGGTAACATTGATGTAGCCATTTTGGACTTGTTCAAAAGATTAAAGAAGAAGGCTAACCCAATATTGGCAATCCTAACTGAAACTTTTATTTCCTTGAACGCAAGCCGAAAGCATGAAGAATGGCGCTTTAGAGGATGTGCACAGTTACTTCAAGTGTGGATCCGAAGTCACCTTTGGAAGACAACGATGAGGGTGCTGCCCGAGATAATTTCTGGAAAATTTCCCCCTTTACGAGAGTACCTAGCAAAAGAATGGTGGGAAGAGCCAGACAAACAGAAATAGACGGCCATCTTCAAGAATATTCAAGATGAAGACATTGTGTGGAGGGTGCCTTGGCTTAGTAGCGTCCTTCATTTCTTATACAGTTGTGGAGGCTATGATTGGCTAATGATGATAGGCTTATACGGTGGGATCGTTTGCGCTCCTTTGTCGGTATCAAGGCAGTTTGATTCCCGACAGTTTGTGTCCGTCACCGTTGGTTTGAGTACTTCCGAGTTCCCATTTAAGAATGAATATAAGGTGAAGGTTCAAGATGCTTCTAGAGCTTGGGATCACCTCTATTGCATAAAGGTGGAAGAAGACATCAAGTGTATGTTCACTCCAGATTATGCCTATTGGATGCACAAAAGAATTAATGACAAGACTCTGACGTCTGATCAAGGACTAACTATGTCTCTTGAAGAGCATTTGAGAATGGTTCCTTCCGAGGCCGACATCTTAAGAAGCGATCAAGAAGAGATAAAGAAAAAGATAGATGCTTTACAAACCAAGCATACAAGCAAGCTTTATGGGGTTAGCCTAGACGTTGAAACGCGAGGTAGGACTATTAAGTAGTTAAAAAACCTTAATACGGACTTGGAGGAAAAGAATGCTCTCTACCAAAAAGATTCTCTCAAGCTTCAAGCTCTAGTGGGAAAGGCCGATCGAAAGAAGTTCTTTGCGGTAGAAAAAGAAATGATGAATGAGATTCGCTTAATCGAAGAGGAAAGGAAGAAAGGTAAACAAGCACTCGAGAAAGAGGCGGAGAAATGCAAGCAAACTGTTGAAAATGAAAGAAAGCTTGTGATGAGAAGTTTAAATGATCACTTTTTTCATCTTTAATTATTCCTCTAAAGATTCGAATATGATACTGATATGGGTTTTTTATGTGTTTTTCGTGCAGACCTTTAATTCTGGAAAACACATTGAAAAAAGGCAAAATTCTGCAAATTTTATCTGGAGTCAAGGCTAGGCTAGTGGCATGAATCCGGGAATGAAAAATCTGACTGGACGCCACGCCAGTGCCAGCTTATCAGCCGCATTTTGATAGCTTATCATACGGATTTAAAATTTAAACTTGAGATTATCATTTGTATTTAATTTAAATATTTTTAGGATTTACCGTTTATCTTTTTAGGGTTATTTTTAGGGTTTTAGAATACTATAAATACCCCTATTGGGGTAAGCTAGAGCAACATCTCTCATCTTCTATTCTTAGTTTGTTCTAGCTTTCTACATTTTATAAAATTCTCTTTTCTTTTTCTTTTCTTTTAAATTTATTTATTAAATGCTAAGTATGATTTCTTCCATAATCAAGCTTAGCTAAATTCTTCTATTAGCCAAGGGCTTAAAGCGAAGCTTCGATTCACCTTGTGAGAATTAAAAAGAACTTAACAACTTTATTTTACATTCTCAATTTTCTGAAAACCTAGATCGGCAATCGGCCTTTCTATTAAAATCTTTTCGCTTTCACTTCAAAAAGCTAGCGTTGACTTGATTGTTGTTGAGATTTACAGTTGGGAGGAAGGATCGACGATAGTCGTGGTTTTGACTTCCTATGAACACACTTAGCGACGAATTTGCTAAAGGGAATTGAGATCGGATTTGATTCTCATTGAGACAACATAATCCGAGTCGGGTTTTTCCAAATTTTAAAAATTGTTTTGTTCTAACGGCGATAGTCGTGGTTAGTCTAACCAGAAAACTGGAATCTAAAAATTGATTTTAGATTATCGGTTTACTAAAGAGAAAAACAACTTACAAGGGTTGGCCTTGTGGACTGTAACCGGCATGTATCCGGAGTGAAAAAATCTTTTTCAATGATCATTTTGAATTGAAGCGGAGTAAAAGCTTGAGGCTAATTAATTTAATCAATTTTTTTACTTAATCTATTCTCGCAGTCATTTTACACTTATTCTCTAGTTTTCTCAATCAAAACCCTCATTCACTAAATTACCTTGCAACAGTCAGAATCAAAAACAACCGTATATCAGAAACTCCTTAGTCCCTGTGAACCGACACATTCTTCTCTATACTACGTCTTTATTTATTTATTCTAAGATTAAGGATAATTATTTTGACAGTTCATGACGCTTGTCAAAATTGGCGTCGTTGCCGGGGGCTATGATAAAGTTACTAATATTGTTTGCTTTGATTTATGACTAGGAAGAATCCGAGCGAATTTGCAGATTTTGAACCAGAAATAGAAGTATTTGCCCGAAGGTTGCACGCACGCACACTTTGGGAAAGAAGACAGTGACAACAACGATTCCAGCATGAACTAGAATCATCCTCCACAACCAAAACATACTTTGAGGACACCGACGATGACAGATTCCCATGGCTGACGAAGATCAAACCATTTGCCAACTTGTCGCGGCACCACACATTCAACAGCCGTTGTGCATTACGTTACCGAATGGAGAAACAACATTTGCTTTTAAGACAGGACTTGATACATCTTTTACCTACTTATCATGGTTTTCCGAGCGAAAATCCGCATAAACATCTAAAAGAGTTTCATATGGTTTGTTTGAGTACAAAACTACATGGAGTATCCAAGACCAAATAAAACTTTGCGTTTTTCCTTTTTCTTTAGCCGATATTGCCAAGGATTGGTTATTCGACCTACCTTCCAATTCTGTTACAACTTAGACTGACATGGCACGACTTTTTCTTGACAGATTTTTCCCTGCGGCTAAGGCAAGTGAACAGAGATAAAGCATCTTGAGTATATGACAAAAGGATACTGAGTCGTTATACGACTACTAGGAGAGATTCAAGAAGTTGTGTGCAAATTGCCCACAACACGGGCTATCAGAACAAACGTTTCTTCAGTATTTCTACGAAGGCTTATCTCTGATGGAAATGAAGATGATCGATGCAACAAGTGGAAGGGCACTTGTAAACATGACTCCGACTGCAGCTAGAAATTAAATTTCTAATATGGCTGCCAACTCTCAACAATTCCGCCCTTCTAGTGAACCCTTTCGACGGGTTCACGAGGTAAGTAATGTTTCATTAGAAAATAAAATTGACAAATTGGCTGAAATTGTTCAATCTCTTGTTGCAGATAAAAAAAATTGCGACTAGACTTTGCGGGATATGCACAAGTCCATAACATCCAACAGATTGCTGCCTGATGATACAAGAGGAAGACGTTGCCCAATTAGATGCCATAGGCAATTTTCCTGGACCTCCGCAGAGACAATTCAATCCCAATGCTAATACATACAACCTAGGATGGAGGATCATCCGAACTTCAATTATCGCAAAACCCCGAGACCACATCAAGCATATCAGCCAAGACCGCCTCCCACAACAATCGTATCAACAACCAATGTCGTCATTAGAGTCTATAGTCGAACGGTTGGCACTATCACAAGAGAAATTTCAAAATCGCAGAAAGCCTATCTACAAGAGTTAGATAAGCAAATGAGCCAACTAGCTCGGAGAGTAGGACAACTCGAGTCTCAAGGTAAATTACATTCTCAAATGGAGCCTAATCCGAGAGAGAATGTTAGCGTCATCACTCTCCAAAGTGGTACCGTTTTCACACCGAAAACTGCGAAGGAAACACCCAAAAGAAAGATGAAGAGAAAGGACCATCGCCCATCACACAAGGTATGTCGATTCATCATCCACTTCCTCTCTCTACGTCGTGCCACCTCTTTTCCCATCGAGGTTGGTAAAGTGAGACAAACATTATGAAGAAAATGAGATCCTGGATGTGTTCCGAAAAGTGGAAATCAATATCCTACACCTTGAAGTAATCCGAAAAGTACCAAGGTACGCAAAGTTCCTAAAAGATCTATGCACTAATAAAAGATGACTTACCGAAATCGAAAAAGTAAATATCGGAGAACATGTCTCAGCCGTTTTCCAACGAAAGCTTTTGCCAAAATTAAAGGACCAAGGTATGTTCGCTATCCCCTGTAAAATCGGTAATATTGGGATTAAACGTGTCATGTGTGATTTAGGCGCTTCTATTAACATTATGCCCATTTCTCTATATAACTTACTGTCTGCTGAGCCCTTGAAGGATACAAAGGTGATAATACAGCTAGCTGACCGATCCGTAATATACCTGGAAGAACTTCTTGAGAATATTCTAGTAAAGGTTAATAACCTCATCTTTCTGGCAGATTTCTACGTAATAGACATGGAAAATGACATTCAAAAATTCTTCTCGGTCGTCCCTTTCTAAGCACAACACATACGAAAATTAATGTAAGAAGCAGAATTCTTACATTGGAGTTTGACGGTGAGGTTGTTAAGTTTGACGTTTACAAAGCAATAGGACATCCAGATAATGTTTCTAGTATTAATTTTATTGATGTTATTGAACCTGCTGTTGAAGAATCTATAGAATCTAACCTTGTTGATAATCTATGCAGAGAATTGGAGGACTTTGAAGAAGAGATCGGGAAGTTTGAGAAAAAATTTCAATTGATTCTGATTCAAGCCATATACCCTCAAAAACTAAAAATTTCCCTTCCATCTTGCATACACCAAATTTGGAGCTAAAATTACCGCTGAGATAAATTGAGAAGTAAAAAGATATTTTGTTAGAAAAAATGAAGACACTATAAAATCATAAAATTTCTCATAGGGAAATTCTCAGTTGGACAAAACACAAGAAGTGGAAGAAGTATTTTTCATAGTGCATGTAGTCCAATCAATCAAATGAGCTAAACGACATTAAATAAAGCGCTAAATGGGAGGAAACCTATTTTATTTTATTTTTAAATTTCTATTTTAAATTTTCTATTCATTTTAATTTTATTTTACTTTAAATTTGATATCATATTCATTTTATTTTCAGTACCTTAAGATATGTTGGATCGAATATAATGCAATCCTAAGGATATAATCCACGCATGGCCTAATGGTAGAAAGACCATTTTTCTTGTGGGTGCATGTTAGCAAATCCCCCCACTAATTAGGTACATGTTATCCAACCCCAATCCACCGTCATTTGTCTTCACCCTCATCTTAGCCATCTTCATTATTTTACCATTTTTTTTAATTTTAAATACACTAGGCCCTACACCATTTGACCAAACTTTTTCCCAATTCCTATACAGTCACGTGACACCCTATAAAACCCCACAACCATATTTTCCCTAATAACCCATCCGCACCCCTCCCCTTCCCCATTACCTTCGGTCAACATGAAAAAAACCAGCCCCTTCAACCTTTCCAACATGGTTCGAACAAGTGAGTAAGCTCACCGGCTCTTACAAGCACTGGTCAACCTCACTGGACAATGACGTTATGCTTTTAGCAGGGAGTATTCTATTCCCTCTTTTTTGCTTTATTTTCCATAATTGGGACATTATGATTTAAGTGAGGGGGTGGAAGTTGCATCAAATTTCACTTTGCTTATTCAATTGGTTGGAATTGAGTTCTTCTTTAATTAATGGATTAAAATTGATGGTTGCATATCTTATTTTTCACCTTATTTCTTTGTTTTTCTTGTGGGTTTTAATCTCGTTTTTGTTAGAATTTAAGAAGCATGATGGCAATTGGCATGATTAATTCATTTTTCTTTAAAAAAATTTGATATTCCATGCATTTGTTGGTTAAATTGATAGCATGACTTAGCGCAATTAACCTTTCATGTGAGTTTTGAGCCTAATGAGCTTACATTTTCATTTTTTTCTCTTTGTTAATTTTGAGTGTGCCGACTAATTCTTTGCATTCTAGAACTTGTAGCATAATGCTTGTCGAGACTACGATTGAATGTGATGCTTTAGTGTGATAGAGACATTAGGTTTTAACTCCTTTCTTCCAAAAAATGGCCTATCCTTTGTTTATTTACCCCTTAGATAACCAATTTTGAGGCTTATCCTTTTCTTTGATTTACCACATCTTTAACCCGAATCGATTTTGTTATTTCTCCTCCTTTTGTCACCCTTTTTAGGACAAGTTAAGGTTATTTCGAAAAAGAAGAAAAAACAGTGAAAAAACAGTGCAATTTGGTTCGAACAATGCAGAAAAAATAATGCAGTTTGGTTCGAATAGTGCAAAAAATAATACAGTGCAGAAAAATACAATGCAAAAAAACAATGCAGTTTGGTTCAAGCGATGCGAAACATTCGAATAAACTGTTCGAGCAAAGGAAAAAATATTTTGGTTCGAGTAGCAGCAAAAAAAAAAAAAAGAAAAAGAGAAGTTAAAAAAAGAGAAAAGAGAGAGTGAACAAGCTTTGATTGTTTGATTTATTGTTTTCCTTTCTTTCATTTTTACTTCCCTTTGAGTAATTCTTTGGAATAATTTTCTCTTTGTCTTGAATTTTTAAACTCGATCTTTGGCCTTTATCCTACCCGAACTTTAGCCCCATTACAACCCTTTTAAAGACCTCTTGATTATTGCATCATGTTCATACTTAGTAGTGGAGATTAGATTTAGTTACAAGCTTATGGTAATGTTTTGATTAGTTAGGCTTGAGCGATTCTTTTTACCCGAAACACTTGAGTTGAATGAGTGAACCAATGTGAGGTACTAAGTCTTGCTTCTTTGAAATTAATGAATAATTGGAATGTCATGCTTTGCTATTACTTGCTTTTAATTGTGCCTTTAGCTTGATTGCTCTTGAGTTTTAACAATTGCTATGATTTTGATTTGCTTGAAAGTCTTGGGAATTTTGTGGAATTGAGATGGCAACTTGAAATTTTTGATACATTAATTGAGAAATGCTTGAGGACAAGCATTGAATAAGTGAGGGGGGATTTGATGAGTAGTTTAAATGAGCACTTTTCATCTTTAATTATTCCTCTAAAGATTCGAATATGATACTGATCTGGGCTTTATTATGTGTTTTTCGTACAGACCTTTAATTCTGGAAAACACATTGAAAAAAGGCAAAATTCTGCAAATTTTATCTGGAGTCAAGGCTGGGCTAGTGGCATGAATCCAGGCATGAAAAATCTAACTGGACGCCACGTCAGCACTTCTAGAAGATGACGTCAGCAGTGGTGATAGCTTATCAGCCGCATTTTGATAGCTTACATACGGATTTAAAATTTAAACTTGGGATTATCATTTGTATTTAATTTAAATATTTTTAGGATTTATCGTTTATCTTTTTAGGGTTATTTTTAGGGTTTTAGAATACTATAAATACCCCCATTGGGGTAAGCCAGAGCAGCATCTCTCATCTTCCATTCTTAGTTTGTTCTAGCTTTCTACATTTTATAAAATTCTCTTTTCTTTTTATTTTCTTTTAAATTTTATTTATTAAATGCTAAGTATGATTTCTTCCATAATCAAGCTTAGCTAAATTCTTCTATTAGCCAAGGGCTTAAAGCGAAGCTTCGATTCACCTTGAGAGAATTAAAAAGCACTTAACAACTTTATTTTACATTCTCAATTTTCTGAAAACCTAGATCGACAATCGGCCTTTCTATTAAAATCTTTTCGCTTTCACTTCAAAAAGCTAGCGTTGACTTGATTGTTGTTGAGATTTACAGTTGGGAGGAAGGAACGGCGATAGTCGTGGTTTTGACTTCCTATGAACACACTTAGCGACGAATTCGCTAAGGGGAATTGAGATCGGATTCGATTCTCATTGAGACAACATAATCCGAGTCGGGTTTTTCCAAATTTTAAAAACTGTTTTATTCTAACGGCGATAGTCGTGGTTAGTCTAACCAGAAAACTGGAATCTAAAAATTGATTTTAGATTATCGGTTTACCAAAGAGAAAAACAACCTACAAGGGTTGGGCCTTGTGGACTCAGAACCGGCATGTATCCGGAGTGAAAAAATCTTTTTCAATGATCATTTTGAATTGAAGCGGAGTAAAAAGCTTGAGGCTAATTAATTTAATCAATTTTTTTTTACTTAATCTATTCTCACAGTCATTTTACACTTATTCTCTAGTTTTCTCAATCAAAACCCCCATTCACTAAATTACCTTGCAATAAATCGAAATCAAAAACAACCGTATATCAGAAACTCCTTAGTCCCTGTGAACCGACACATTCTTCTCTATACTACGTCTTTATTTATTTATTCTAAGATTAAGGATAATTATTTTGACAGTTCATGACGCTTGTCAAAATTGGCGTCGTTGCCGGGGGCTATGATAAAGTTACTAATATTGTTTGCTTTGATTTATGACTAGGAAGAATCCGAGCGAATTTGCAGATTTTGAACCAGAAATAGAAGTATTTGCCCGAAGGTTGCACGCACGCACACTTTGGGAAAGAAGACAGTGACAACAACGATTCCAGCATGAACTAGAATCATCCTCCACAACCAAAACATACTTTGAGGACACCGACGATGACAGATTCCCATGGCTGACGAAGATCAAACCATTTGCCAACTTGTCGCGGCACCACACATTCAACAGCCGTTGTGCATTACGTTACCGAATGGAGAAACAACATTTGCTTTTAAGACAGACTTGATACATCTTTTACCTACTTATCATGGTTTTCCGAGCGAAAATCCGCATAAACATCTAAAAGAGTTTCATATGGTTTGTTTGAGTACAAAACTACATGGAGTATCTGAAGACCAAATAAAACTTTGCGTTTTTCCTTTTTCTTTAGCCGATATTGCCAAGGATTGGTTATTCGACCTACCTTCCAATTCTGTTACAACTTAGACTGACATGGCACGACTTTTTCTTGACAGATTTTTCCCTGCGGCTAAGGCAAGTGAACAGAGATAAAGCATCTTGAGTATATGACAAAAGGATACTGAGTCGTTATACGACTACTAGGAGAGATTCAAGAAGTTGTGTGCAAATTGCCCACAACACGGGCTATCAGAACAAACGTTTCTTCAGTATTTCTACGAAGGCTTATCTCTGATGGAAATGAAGATGATCGATGCAACAAGTGGAAGGGCACTTGTAAACATGACTCCGACTGCAGCTAGAAATTAAATTTCTAATATGGCTGCCAACTCTCAACAATTCCGCCCTTCTAGTGAACCCTTTCGACGGGTTCACGAGGTAAGTAATGTTTCATTAGAAAATAAAATTGACAAATTGGCTGAAATTGTTCAATCTCTTGTTGCAGATAAAAAAAATTGCGACTAGACTTTGCGGGATATGCACAAGTCCATAACATCCAACAGATTGCTGCCTGATGATACAAGAGGAAGACGTTGCCCAATTAGATGCCATAGGCAATTTTCCTGGACCTCCGCAGAGACAATTCAATCCCAATGCTAATACATACAACCTAGGATGGAGGGATCATCCGAACTTCAATTATGCGCAAAACCAGAGACCACATCAAGCATATCAGCCAAGACCGCCTCCACAGCAGTCGTATCAACAACCAATGTCGTCATTAGAGTCTATAGTCGAACGGTTGGCACTATCACAAGAGAAATTTCAAAATCGCAGTAAAGCCTATCTACAAGAGTTAGATAAGCAAATGAGCCAACTAGCTCAGAGAGTAGGACAACTCGAGTCTCAAGGTAAATTACATTCTCAAATGGAGCCTAATCCGAGAGAGAATGTTAGCGTCATCACTCTCCAAAGTGGTACCGTTTTCACACCAGAAACTGCGAAGGGAAACACCCAAAAGAAAGATGAAGAGAAAGGACCATCGCCCATCACACAAGGTATGTCTGATTCATCATCCACTTCCTCTCTCTACGTCGTGCCACCTCTTTTCCCATCGAGGTTGGTAAAGTGAGACAAACATTATGAAGAAAATGAGATCCTGGATGTGTTCCGAAAAGTGGAAATCAATATCCTACACCTTGAAGTAATCCGAAAAGTACCAAGGTACGCAAAGTTCCTAAAAGATCTATGCACTAATAAAAGATGACTTACCGAAATCGAAAAAGTAAATATCGGAGAACATGTCTCAGCCGTTTTCCAACGAAAGCTTTTGCCAAAATTAAAGGACCAAGGTATGTTCGCTATCCCCTGTAAAATCGGTAATATTGGGATTAAACGTGTCATGTGTGATTTAGGCGCTTCTATTAACATTATGCCCATTTCTCTATATAACTTACCATCTGAGCCCTTGAAGGATACAAAGGTGATAATACAAACTAATGACCGATCCGTAATATACCTGGAAGAACTTCTTGAGAATATTCTAGTAAAGGTTAATAACCTCATCTTTCTGGCAGATTTCTACGTAATAGACATGGAAAATGACATTCAAAAATTCTTCTCGGTCGTCCCTTTCTAAGCACAACACATACGAAAATTAATGTAAGAAGCAGAATTCTTACATTGGAGTTTGACGGTGAGGTTGTTAAGTTTGACGTTTACAAAGCAATAGGACATCCAGATAATGTTTCTAGTATTAATTTTATTGATGTTATTGAACCTGCTGTTGAAGAATCTATAGAATCTAACCTTGTTGATAATCTATGCAGAGAATTGGAGGACTTTGAAGAAGAGATCAGGAAGTTTGAGAAAAAAATTTCAATTGATTCTGATTCAAGCCATATACCCTCAAAAACTAAAAATTTCCCTTCCATCTTGCATACACCAAATTTGGAGCTAAAATTACCGCCAGATAAATTGAGAAGTAAAAAAGATATTTTGTTAGAAAAAATGAAGACACTATAAAATCATAAAATTTCTCATAGGGAAATTCTCAGTTGGACAAAACACAAGAAGTGGAAGAAGTATTTTTCATAGTGCATGTAGTCTGAATCAGGTCGTCGAGCTAAACGACATTAAATAAAGCGCTAAATGGGAGGAAACCTATTTTATTTTATTTTTAAATTTCTATTTTAAATTTTCTATTCATTTTAATTTTATTTTACTTTAAATTTGATATCATATTCATTTTATTTTCAGGTACCTTAAGATATGTTGGATCGAATATAATGCAATCCTAAGGATATAATCCACGCATGGCCTAATGGTAGAAAGACCATTTTTCTTGTGGGTGCATGTTAGCAAATCCCCCCACTAATTAGGTACATGTTATCCAACCCCAATCCACCGTCATTTGTCTTCACCCTCATCTTAGCCATCTTCATTATTTTACCATTTTTTTTAATTTTAAATACACTAGGCCCTACACCATTTGACCAAACTTTTTCCCAATTCCTATACAGTCACGTGACACCCTATAAAACCCCACAACCATATTTTCCCTAATAACCCATCCGCACCCCTCCCCTTCCCCATTACCTTCGGTCAACATGAAAAAAACCAGCCCCTTCAACCTTTCCAACATGGTTCGAACAAGTGAGTAAGCTCACCGGCTCTTACAAGCACTGGTCAACCTCACTGGACAATGACGTTATGCTTTTAGCAGGGAGTATTCTATTCCCTCTTTTTTGCTTTATTTTCCATAATTGGGACATTATGATTTAAGTGAGGGGGTGGAAGTTGCATCAAATTTCACTTTGCTTATTCAATTGGTTGGAATTGAGTTCTTCTTTAATTAATGGATTAAAATTGATGGTTGCATATCTTATTTTTCACCTTATTTCTTTGTTTTTCTTGTGGGTTTTAATCTCGTTTTTGTTAGAATTTAAGAAGCATGATGGCAATTGGCATGATTAATTCATTTTTCTTTAAAAAAATTTGATATTCCATGCATTTGTTGGTTAAATTGATAGCATGACTTAGCGCAATTAACCTTTCATGTGAGTTTTGAGCCTAATGAGCTTACATTTTCATTTTTTTCTCTTTGTTAATTTTGAGTGTGCCGACTAATTCTTTGCATTCTAGAACTTGTAGCATAATGCTTGTCGAGACTACACGATTGAATGTGATGCTTTAGTGTGATAGAGACATTAGGTTTTAACTCCTTTCTCTTCCAAAAAATGGCCTATCCTTTGTTTATTTACCCCTTAGATAACCAATTTTGAGGCTTATCCTTTTCTTTGATTTACCACATCTTTAACCCGAATCGATTTTGTTATTTCTCCTCCTTTTGTCACCCTTTTTAGGACAAGTTAAGGTTATTTCGAAAAAGAAGAAAAAACAGTGAAAAACAGTGCAATTTGGTTCGAACAATGCAGAAAAAATAATGCAGTTTGGTTCGAATAGTGCAAAAAATAATACAGTGCAGAAAAATACAATGCAAAAAAACAATGCAGTTTGGTTCAAACAGTGCAGAACAGTTCGAATAAACTGTTCGAACAGTGAAAAAAAATATTTTGGTTCGAGTAGCAGCAAGAAAAAGAAAAAAAGAAAAAGAGAAGTTAAAAAAATAGAGAAAGAGAGAGTGAACAAGCTTTGATTGTTTGATTTATTGTTTTCCTTTCTTTCATTTTTACTTCCCTTTGAGTAATTCTTTGGAATAATTTTCTCTTTGTCTTGAATTTTTAAACTCGATCTTTGGCCTTTATCCTACCCGAACTTTAGCCCCATTACAACCCTTTTAAAGACCTCTTGATTATTGCATCATGTTCATACTTAGTAGTGGAGATTAGATTTAGTTACAAGCTTATGGTAATGTTTTGATTAGTTAGGCTTGAGCGATTCTTTTTACCCGAAACACTTGAGTTGAATGAGTGAACCAATGTGAGGTACTAAGTCTTGCTTCTTTGAAATTAATGAATAATTGGAATGTCATGCTTTGCTATTACTTGCTTTTAATTGTGCCTTTAGCTTGATTGCTCTTGAGTTTTAACAATTGCTATGATTTTGATTTGCTTGAAAGTCTTGGGAATTTTGTGGAATTGAGATGGCAACTTGAAATTTTTGATACATTAATTGAGAAATGCTTGAGGACAAGCATTGAATAAGTGAGGGGGGATTTGATGAGTAGTTTAAATGAGCACTTTTCATCTTTAATTATTCCTCTAAAGATTCGAATATGATACTGATCTGGGCTTTATTATGTGTTTTTCGTATAGACCTTTAATTCTGGAAAACACATTGAAAAAAGGCAAAATTCTGCAAATTTTATCTGGAGTCAAGGCTGGGCTAGTGGCATGAATCCGGGCATGAAAAATCTAATCGACGCCACGTCAAAGACTTCTAGAAGATGACGTCAGCAGTGGTGATAGCTTATCAGCCGCATTTTGATAGCTTACATACGGATTTAAAATTTAAACTTGGGATTATCATTTGTATTTAATTTAAATATTTTTAGGATTTATCGTTTATCTTTTTAGGGTTATTTTTAGGGTTTTAGAATACTATAAATACCCCCATTGGGGTAAGCCAGAGCAGCATCTCTCATCTTCCATTCTTAGTTTGTTCTAGCTTTCTACATTTTATAAAATTCTCTTTTCTTTTTATTTTCTTTTAAATTTTATTTATTAAATGCTAAGTATGATTTCTTCCATAATCAAGCTTAGCTAAATTCTTCTATTAGCCAAGGGCTTAAAGCGAAGCTTCGATTCACCTTGAGAGAATTAAAAAGCACTTAACAACTTTATTTTACATTCTCAATTTTCTGAAAACGTAGATCGGCAATCGGCCTTTCTATTAAAATCTTTTCGCTTTCACTTCAAAAAGCTAGCGTTGACTTGATTGTTGTTGAGATTTACAGTTGGGAGGAAGGATCGACGATAGTCGTGGTTTTGACTTCCTATGAACACACTTAGCGACGGATTCGCTAAGGGGAATTGAGATCGGATTCGATTCTCATTGAGACAACATAATCTGAGTCGAGTTTTTCCAAATTTTAAAAACTGTTTTATTCTAACGACGATAGTCGTGGTTACTCTAACCAGAAAATTGGAATCTAAAAATTGATTTTAGATTATCGGTTTACCAAAGAGAAAAACAACCTACAAGGGTTGGGCCTTGTAGACTGTAACCGGCATGTATCCGGAGTGAAAATTCTTTTTCAATGATCATTTTGATTTGAAGCAGAGCAAAAGCTTGAGGCTAATTAATTTAATCAATTTATTTTTACTTAATCTATTCTCACAGTCATTTTACACTTATTCTCTAATTTTCTCGATCAAAACCCCCATTCACTAAATAACCTTGTAACAGTCAGAATCAGAACAACCGTATATCAGAAACTCCTTAGTCCCTGTGGACGGACACCTTCTTCTCTATACTACGTCTTTATTTATTTATTATGAGATTAAGGATAATTATTTTGATAGTTCATGACGCTTGTCAGCTTGCTAGAATTGCAATCCAACAAGAAAGGCCCAAGAAAGCAAAAATTGAATGTTCGAGATGCAAGGTCTGTATAACTCTACCCTCGAGAGCTTGAGTCAAAGCCAATCCCAAAATGCTCAGTTAGATGAAAGGGTTGGGGAGCTAGATCGGTCTCTTCACGAGTACTGTACTTGAAATGGTTTTCTTGAGCTTCAAACTACCCTGCAAGAGAATGAAACACTCTGAGCTCAAATTGAAACATTAGAGGCTACAGTCCAAGATTATCTCGGGAAAATTGTGGTTCTAGAAGAAGCCGCTGAGGGAGGAGATAATTATTGGTTGAGGCACCTTCGCGATGCTACCTGCATGATTCAAGATCGAGATCAATACTACACTGACCTAATGGTGCAAGTTCAAGAAGTCACCCAACATGTGAGGGACCTAGCCAACGAAGCTGAAGCCCTTCTTCCTTTTGTAGCTACGGACATGGAGGAGGCACCTAGGTTCATTTAGTTGCTTGAAGCTATTGAAGAGCTAGGAGTTAGGGTCGGGCCATATCTGTAGGAGTTTATCTTTCTTTGTAATGAAATCCTTTTAATATTCAATGAAAGTTGTTCGAGGACGATCACCAATGGAATCAATGCCTTTATTTGCATACATCATTGCCTTTTATTCATTTATACATTGCATATCGCAAATAATGTTGTGACAGAATTTGAAAGATTAATTGCAAACATTCCACATCCCTACCACACACGTCTTCAAGTTAGAAAAATAGAAGAGAGCTTTGCTAAGCTAGAGGCTGATCTTAGAAGCCAATTGGAGCGAACACAACAAGAGTTAAGAGATACCATCATCAAGTCTTAGCAAGACATGATGAGGGAAATATCTCAAATGTTGCAAAACCGTCGCGGGGAAGACGTAAGAGGGAAGAGTATTGTTGTGAACCCTGCTCAGAACTCAAGAGACTCTACATATTCTCCAATCTTTAACCCTCTCTTCATTAATCCTACACCAAACCCCCTACAAGGGGTATCCTCGTCCCATCAAGCCAGTGCTTCTGCTCCACCTCGACTGGCCGTGACATTTGCAAATGTTGAACATATCAGAGACAGCATCCCGGACTTTGATGAACTAGAAAAGTTGAACCAAGTAAAGGTGGAGTTCTCTAACAGTTGGAGGAAACTAGAAAGGACCTTGAAGAAAAATTCTGGCTGAAAGAAGATGAGGATGGATGTTATGGACTGAATGCTAAGGATCTCAGTCTAGTCCCCGATATAGAAATTCCATAGAAGTTTAAGATGTCGGAGTTTGAGAAGTTTGATGGAACGTCCTACCTAACTGCACATATAACAATGTTTTGCCGCAAGATGGTTGGCTATACCAACAACAAAAAAGTTGTTGATACACTGCTTTCAAGACAGTCTAGTGGGATCCGCCACAAGATGGTACAATCAGTTTACACGAGCTCAAATTAAATCATAGAAAGATTTGGCTAAGGCTTTTACGGATCAGTATAAGCACGTGATGGATATGGTCCCCAATAGGCTTCTGCTGCAAGGGATGGAACAAAAGCAAAATGAAAGCCTTCGAGAATATGCCCAAAGGTGGCGTGATATGGCAGCTCAAGTTCAGCCCCCTCTCCGAGAGAATGAGATTGCCCATATGTTCATTGACACATTAAAAGGAACACTCTATGACTGTCTGATCAATAACCCTATTAGTAATTTCGCTAATATGGTAATGATCGGCGAGCGTATTAAAGCCACAATCAAAAGTAGAAGGATCGATGGATGGGGACAGTCGCGTAAACAGTTCAAGATGAAGGACCATGAAGTGAACACTACAAATACCTACGAGACTATTAAGAATTTCACTATATCTCAGCCTCAAGCTTTAAACCCCCAAAATTTTAATAGGAGGCAGGAGCGGGGACCCAAGAAGGAAAACTCTTTTATGCCGCTATCGATTACTTATAAAGAGCTCTACTCATAAATCTACAAGGCAGATTTAGTTTGACCTCAACATGTTACTCCTTTCAACCTCTTTATCCTGCATGGTATGGCTCTAAGACTCACTGGGAATATCACACCGACGTCCCAGGCCATACTATTGAGAACAATATAGCATTTAAAAAGTTTGTTTAGAATCTGATCAAGACTGGAGTGCTACAATTAGGGGAGCCCAGTACCGCCAATAACCTTTTGCCAAATCATGGTGGTCAAGTCTTAAATGCTGTTGAGGAAGGATGTGCAAGAAAGGCTAAGGTGAGTGTGTCAGAAGTAAGGTCTCATCTGAGATGGGTCTTTCAGCAGTTATGTATGGCTCGTCTCATCGACTGTGGAATGATAATTGTAAAAAGGGGTTGTGGCCCCTATTGCGAGTACCATCAGTCAAGAGATCATCAGATACAAGATTGTGAGGAGTTCCGCCAAGTAGTCCAGAAGTTGATGGATAGCAAAGTGATTGAATTCTTTGAAGAAGAAGAAGAGAAAAGTAAAAAGTCAGAAGTTTGCACTTTGGATGCTCTAGTCACCAGATACAGTGCAAAAAGGCCATTTGTCATTAGCCTCAAACCAAGTTAAGAGAACGCACCACGGGAAGAAAGTCCCATGGTAGCCCCTAAGATTATAATCTCTGCTCCGGCATCCTTTCCCTTTAAGGATACCCGGATCATTCCGTGGAACTACACCACTAATGTCTCAATACAAGGAAGTTCCAGTTCGCAAGAAGGACAGAAACCAGTTAAGGAGGTAAAGCCCGCCCAATGAGAGCCGGTAAAACCAAGCCCCGAGGAGATAAATGATGTAGGCATTTTACAAGGAGCGGTCGATGTTATGCTCTTGAAGCTCCAAAGGCGGTAGAAGATATGAAAGGAAAAGGCAAAGCAACTGAGCTTAAACCTATGAAGATATTTGGGGAAGAGCCACCTCCAAATCTCATTGAGCCAGTGACTGAAGCTCAAGCTCAGGAATTTTTGAGATTCTTAAAACATAGTGAATACAGTGTGGTAGACCAGCTCAAAAAGCAGCCATCCCGAATTTTGATGCTCGACCTACTGTTGAACTCAGGAAAACACTGTGAGGCTTTGTTAAAAGTGTTAAACCAAACTTTTTTTTAAAGTAATATTTTGATTGGTAAGCTTGACCAGATCATTGAATATATTACTAACTGTAATCATATCACCTTCAGTGACGATGAGATACCAGAAGAAGGTAGGGGGTCTAACAAGGCCCTAAACATCACCACTCATTGTAAAGGTTATATACTACTGGGAGTGCTCATTGACAACGGCTCTGCCCTGAATGTTATGCCTTTAGCCACTCTACAACGCCTACCAATCGATAGCTCACATATGAAGCCTTGTCAAAATGATGTACAAGCATTTGATAGGACCCAAAGAGATATGGTCGGGAAAATTGAAGTACCCCTGCTCATTGGTCCCACTGAGTATGTTGTGGATTTTGTGGTTATGGACATTTGGCCATCCTACAATTGTATGTTAGGGAGACTGTGGATCCATTTAGCAAGATCTATTTCGTCTTCTTTGCATCAAAAATTGAAATTCGTCATCGAAGGAAAGCTAGTAACAGTTAATGCTGAGCAAGATGTCGTGGCTTTGGTAACTTCAGATGCTCTATACATTCCAACTGATAAGGAGGCAATGGAATGTGCATTTAGGGCATTGGAGTTCATTAATGCCACCTTCGTTGCTCAGGGGAACATTATTCCATGTCTGAGATTATCAAATTGCACTAAGATGGTGGTGGCAGAGACGCTAGGAAGAGGAGCAAAGAAAGGAAGAGGCTTGGGAAAGAATCTGCAAGGACGGCTGTGACCTATAAGCGTTATCCACAAGTATGACCGTTTTGGGCTTGGACATAAGCCTAACTTTCTACAAAAGAAACAAGAATGGAAGAGAAAAGAGGAACAACAAAAGGCCCAACTTAGAGGAGAGGAGACTCCGTAGGCACCTATCACTTAAACGAATATGAAAAAGTTTTCATGTCCGGCAGAGTTGTGAATCCCGGACTCAAGGTCCAGAAGCCAATCTAGAGAACGAGAGGATCCTTAATGAAGAACTAATTTGTGAAGCTGTGGAGGGAATAGATGTGAACATAATCTCTGAAGGTGGCAAGATTGTTTAGCCTTTGGACAAGATCCACCCATGCATCCCGGGCGAAGAGCTTAGCAATTGGACCAGTATGGACCTGCTTGCAGCTTTTAGGTTTAAATTAGAGTAATGCCCAGAATCACCTTATTGCTTTTGGCCCGAGAGTAATAGGAATCCTTTGTAATAGGGCTACTATGTCAACTTGTTTTTATTTTCAATGAAAATGATGTTTCCTATGTTTCTCAAATGGCAAACATAACACTCACTTCATTAATTATTCACATTCATCACTTATTCTTTCATTACTTATTTATTCATTTATAAGCTATTTATGTTCCCAATATATACTTTTAAACTCGTGCAGGTCCTCGAATATTAACTGTATGAGTGATCCTGGGTCTAATCTCGAGGTAGATTTTGAACAACCCTTGTGCTCGACTGAAATAGATGAAGAGGATGACAAGGAGGAATATGAGGTCCCGGATGAATTGCTAAGATTGATGGCTAGTGAAGAGAAATAGATTCTGCCCCACCAAGAAGAATTAGAAGTTTTGAATTTGGGGACCGAAGAAGAAAAGAAAGAAGTGAAGATTGGTACCACTCTATCATCGAAGGTGAGACAAGAGTTGGTCAAATTGCTTTTAGAATTCAAAGACGTATTTGCATGGACATATCAAGACATGACAGGTCTAGACATAGATATTATAGTGCACAAAATCCCGATAAAGCCAGAGTACAAGCCAGTCCAGCAAAAGCTTGGAAGAATAAGATCGGATATGCTGTTAAAGGATATGGAGGAAGTAAAGAAATGGTTGGAAGCCAGATTTCTGAAGGTTGTTAAATACCCCGAATGGGTAGCCAACATAGTCCTGGTGCCTAAGAATGACGGAAAAGTACGTATGTGCGTAGACTATAGGGACCTCAATAGGGCAAGTCCTAAGGACAATTTTCCCCTGCCTCACATTGATACCCTAGTCGACAACACTCGGGGCATTCTTGATTTTCTTTCATGGATGGCTTTTCAGGGTATAATCAAAATAAAATGCACATAGAGGACATGGAAAAGACCAGCTTTATAACCATGTGGGTATATTTTGCTATAAAGTCATACCTTTCGGATTGAAAAATACCGGGGAAACTTATCAAAGGGCCATGGTTACCCTGTTCCACGATATGCACAAGAAGATTGAGTTGTATGTGGACGACATGATAGCCAAGTCCTGAACCGAAGAAGAACATATTGAGAATTTACGGAAGCTATTCCAAAGGCTAAGAAAATATCAGTTGAAGCTTAACCCATCTAAATGTACCTTTGTAGTCATATCCGGAAAGCTTTTAGGTTTTATGGTTAGTTGAAAGAGGATTAAAATCAACCCCAAAAAAGTAAAAGTAATTCAAGATCTAACACTACCTCAAACTCAGAAGGAGGTCCGAGGATTCTTAGGAAGGCTCAATTACATTTCTCGGTTCATCTCCCAATTGACCGACAAGTGTGATCTTGTTTTCAGATTACTCCAAAAGAATGATCCAGGAAGATGGGATAAAGATTGCCAAGAGGCCTTAGAAAAGATTAAGAAGTATTTGACCAATACCCCAATCTCTGTACCACCAGTACCGGACAGGCCGTTAATTTTGTACTTAATGGTATTTGATAATTCGATGGGATGTGTGTTAGGGCAGCATGATGAGATGGGAAAGAAAGAAAAAGACAGTTATTAATTAAGCAAAAAGTTCACCGAATGTGAGGCGCGCTACCCGTTGATCCAAAAGCTTTGTTGTGCCCCAGTATGGGCTACTAAGAGACTCAGACAGTACATGTTGTATCATACTACTTGCTTGATTTCTCAGATGGATCCGTTGAAATTTTTGATGGAGGCACCGACACTAACCGAAAGAATGGCCTATTGGCAAATATTGCTATCTGAGTTTGATATCATCTACGTGAGCCAGAAAGTGGTAAAAAGAAGTGTGGTAGTAGATCTTTTGGCAAGCTGCACCTCTGACGACTATAAGCCTTTGGATTTCAGTTTTCTAGATGAAGACTTGATCGATACTCTAGTGGAGGAGAGGCCCACCAACGAATGTTGAAAGCTCTATTTCAATGGGGCATGTAATGCCTTAGGCCACATGATAGGGGCTGTATTAATTTCTCCCGATGAGGTCTACTATCCTTTTACCAGTAAAATGGAATTCTTTTGTACAAACAACATAGCCGAGTATGAGGCTTGCATCATGGGACTTCGGGCAGCTATAGAAGGAAAGGTTAAGGTACTTCAGGTCTTTGGTGATTCATCTTTGGTGATTTACCAGCTTCGAAAAGAATGGGAGACGAGAGATCAGAAGCTAGTTAAATAGTATAATTTGATCCAGGAGTTGGTTAAAAATTTTGAAGAAATCAGCTTTGCTTACCTACCAAGAGAAGATAATCAGATGGCTGACGCCTTAGCAACTCTGTCCCTCATGTGTGAGGCAAGCCTGACTACCGAAATGAAGCCGATTGAGATGCAAATTTTTGAGGTACCAGCTCACTGTTATAATTTGGAGGACATCAAGTTTCAGGTCTATCCGAAAAAGGCCAATGATAACGATAAAATGACCATTAGGAGGATGGCATCGGGTTATGTCCTTGACGGAGAGGTTCTGTACAAGAAAAGTAAGGACCAAATACTGTTGAGATGCGTCAACGCTCAAGAGGCAGAAACCATCTTAGCCGAGGTACACGATGGCTTGTGTAGGACCCATGCCAATGGTTTCTCAATGGCTAGAAAGATCATGAGATACGAATATTTCTGGTCAACCATGGAGGGAGATTATGTTAAATATGCAAAGAAATGTCACAAATGCCAGATCTATACCGACAAGATACACGCTCTGCCGGTACCGCTTCACACCATAAACTCACCATGGCCTTTTGCTACTTAGGGCATTGACGTTATCGGTCAGATACATCCGAAAGCTTCAAATGGACATCGCTTCATCTTGGTATCCATCTATTATTTTACCAAATGGGTGGAAGTTGCCTCTTATGCTAACATCACAAGAGCAACCGTATGTAAATTCTTGAAGAATGATATTATCTACCGTTACGGTTTGCCAGAAAGAATCGTCACCGATAATGCTTCCAATTTAAACAACAAGATGATGACTGAGGTATGTGAGCAGTTCAAGATTGTTCACCATAATTCTACCACTTATCGTCCCAAGATGAATAGGGCAGTTGAAGCGGCCAATAAGAATATCAAGAAGATCATAGCCAAGACTAGCGACACTTTCAAGGATTGGCATGAGAAGTCGCCATTTGTACTATTTGCTTACTGGACATCTGTAAGGACCTCGACAGAGGCAACGCCGTATTCTTTGGTCTATGGTACAGAGGCGGTACTGCCTATCGAAGTGGAAATCCCATCACTGAGAATCTTGAATAAAACAAAGTTGGATGATGCTGAATGGATGTAACCAAGGATTGATCAGTTAAACCTCATCGATAAGAAAAGATTAAAGGCCATCTGTCACGGTCAAATGTATCAGAAGAGGATGATGCGTGCCTACAACAAGAAAGTTCGCCCGAGAGAGTTCTAAGAGGGGGACTTGGTGCTCAAACAGATATTGCCAATCCAAAAGGACTTCTGGGGAAAGTGGATGCCGAATTGGAAAGGGTCTTATGTTGTTAAGAATGCCTTCTCTAGGGGAGCATTAATTTTGGTAGAGATGGATGGGAAAGAGTTGAGCAATCTCATAAATTTGAACTCCGTCAAGAAGTATTACGCTTGAGAAAAAAAAGAAAAAGAGAAGAAAAAAGCAGAGCGAAAACCAGAAAGAGCGCTTCGTAAAATGAAACGCATATGGTGAAAACCCAAAATGGCGCCTCATGTAAAGAAAAGAAGAAAAAAATGAGGGTTCAAGATGGAAACTCAGAAATGGGCGTCTTGAAACCAAAGGAGGATTTGAATTGAAAATCTAAAAAGGACGGTTTATATGAATTTTGGGACTCGGCATTCGATTGATAGGTTCTGTTACAGCGAAGGGGCCCTACTTTGATTTATGGTGGAATTCTGTTTGGTTGTTGGGAATTTCAGTCTAGGACAGGTAGTGAGAGATTTACCACGATCGATGGGCTCTCGTATCATTCATACAGTTGATGTTCGGGAATATCGCACCCTATATTACTTATATCTTTTTTCTTTCTCGTGTTTGCCATGACTTTCAAATTGTTCTGACATTGCTTATGTTAATAAATAAATATTTCATTTCCTCTCATCCTTTGTTTATTTTATAAGCATCATGTAAACATATTGACATAGATTATTGAAACACAAAGGATTTCTTGTTATTACTATGATTTAACCCTTTAAGTGCAGGTTGTTCCAAGGCAGAAATCGATTTCGCCAAAATGAGCCTACTAAAGCCAAGGCTAAAAGACATGGTATGCAAAGTTGACAAGATTTTCCAAAAAGATGACGAACGTCCACCGTATTGAAGTCCGAAATGGAAGAACCAATGGCGAAAACCCGAAAAGGCGCTCGAAAAAGAAAAAAAGCAAAGAAAAAAAAAAGAAAAGAAACATTAATCAAACTAAAAAATCGAAAGGGCACTTTGAAAAAGAAAAATCTCTAAAGTGAAAACTCGAAAGAGTGCTTTAGAGTAAAGTTTTGGAAGGGTCAAACGAGAACTGAGTTCGGACACAAGGAGTGACAACAAATGTTTCAAGACAAAAAGAAGACGAAAGAGAGACGAAGCGAGAAGCCAAGAAAGAAGGCGTTTGAGCATTAATCATGCATCATGAATAGTTAGGCATCCTTAAAGTAGGAGCATACTAACTAGCATCATCAAATCATTGTGTTGGTTTCTTTCAGGTATTTGGAAAAGCAGCAGTAAGCAGATCCTATAAAAGAAAAGGTAGATAACAAAAAGTCAATAATCTTTTACTAACATTCCATGCCAAGACGGTGAAGATCGAAGGTATTCCAGAAGGCTGAAAGCGAGATACTTGGTGTCAAGACAACCAGCAATCGGGATATCATTAGATAGGGTCCTCAAGGTGAGGTATCACCCCACGCCAAGACGATGAAGATCGAAGGCATTCTAGAAGACTCAAAGCGAGATATTTGGTGTCATGATGACCAGCAATCTGGACATCATTAGATGGGGTCCTCAAGGCGAGGTATCATCCCATGCCAAGACGATGAAGATCGAATGTGTTCTAGAAGACTCAAAGAGAGATATTTGATGTCAAGACGACCAGTAATCGGGACATCGTTAGATGGGGTCCTCAAAGCGAGGTATCATCCCATGCCAAGACGATGAAGATCGAGGTCACCCAAGAAGAATCAAAGTGAGATATTATTTGGTGTCAAGACGATCGAGGATCGACGTATCATTTTAGGGGCTTAGTTTCTTCAGGCCTTAAATGGGAAGAATTCGGAGTTCTAGAATTTTGGAAGAGGAAGGGCGAACGGTTCTAAGAGGAAGGCTAGTAGCTCAGAATCTTTGAATAGGAAAGTCAGATAAAATTAGTACTTATGGTCTTTGCTTTATTCTTGTTTTACAAGGATAAGCAAAGAGGGGCAGCTGTAATCACTAATTTTATTCGGGGATCGACCCGTTTTTAGTGGGCTTTGGGGTTTGCTTATTGATACTAGTGTATTATGTTTGGTTTAGTTTTGTTCTATGTCCTATCTTATTCTGAAGAGAAAAAACAAAAAAATAATATTAAAAGGTTTTTATTTTAATTAATATTATATTATTATTTAGTTTACTTTATTATTACTTTAGTAAAATATTATATTATTATAATATTACTACTTACACCAAAAAAACAAAACAAAACAGATTGAATAATAAGGCACAATTAAATATAAACAGCCCATTTACAATAAATAAAAGTCCAAAAAAATAAATAAATATTACAAAGCCCAAAATCTAATTTTCCCTAATGTCAAAAACCCTAATCTGATCTTGTTCCCTTTCACGCAGCTCATCCTAGGCCATTGGATCTGGAGATTTGAACGGACGACCCACGTGCCCACGCACGACTCAACAGCTACCTTCACGTGCGCGTATGCTACACGCCCCGACCCTTCTGGATCCTCACGAGCCTGACGCCTGGGCTCCTATGACTCCTCGGCTGCCGAAATCAAGGATAAACAAAGAGCCTTGCTCCCCAAGCCTCTCCTCACTCTAGTCCCCCCATTTCCCTCATCCAGCCACATCGATTCATGCAACCAAAATGGAGTAAACATTAGCCAAAAAACACAGATATCAGACTAAGCAAAAATAACAAAGATCAAACACAATATCGGCAGATTCCAAAGAATTAGAGAATTTTTTTTAGTTTATTACATGTAACAACTATCCGGTTATATAAGACCGAACCAAAGAACCTTGTAAATAGTTTTGAAAAAAAACAATACAAGATATCCAGAACCTTTAGAGGTATACACTTTTTTTCTTACATGCATGCAAAAATACATAAAAAAAGAGACCTGAAAGTTTTTTTACCCTTGGGGTTATGAGCCGTCCGTTCGTCGTCCTTTTTGCCGGCAATAAACCCAGTGCCTCTGGGTTTAAAGGGTGAGTCGGCAATGCCTCTGGTGGGGTGTCTCTTTGACTCCCTCCACCGGTGACAAACCCGAGGCCGTCGGCCCTTAGTGGTGAACCAGTGGAGAGTTTGAGGCCTTTTGTTTCCAAGGGAAATCTAGATCTATGAAGGGGAGCATCTCTAGTTTAGGCAGATCTGGGGCGTTGAGGTTTGGGATTTGAAAATTCGGGCTAGGTTTTGAGATCAGAAAGGTGAGGAGAATTGTTTTCTGGGTTTTTGGTTTCGCTGGTCCCCAGCAAGCGGCGACCGACACGGTGGAGGATGATCGGCTTTTGGGTTTATCCCCGATGAACGACGGTGTCCATCAGGGGTATGAGAGAGAAAGCAGAGCATTTTGGGTCTGGTTTTTTTAAAAACTGAGGCAAAGTTTGCTATTTTCGGCAAAAGTTGAGTTTTATAGTTGTTTAAAAAAAATAAATGGTTTATTTTGTTTTAAAACCCTTTCGTCCTTTCACATTTACACCCTAAGCAATTTCGTCTTTTAAAACTACAACCCCAGTCCTCCAAACATTTTTAATACTTGCAATTTCGTCCAAAAATCAAATCGGACCAATTTTAGAAAATGGATTAATTCAGACATGGTCCTTCCGTATTTTTTTATTAACTTTTAAGGGTTTTCGTCTTTTAAAATTGCACCCTAGGTCCCTTTGACTCTCACCCGTGTTTAATTTGGTCTTTTTTTAATTTAATCCGTTTCGAATAGGTTTATTTCCTAGTTTGGTCCTTTCAGTTTTGGTTTCTATTCGATTAGGTCCCAAATCCAATCTTTTTTTTTCCTTTTTACCCTTAGCATGCATATTTATTTTTCATTTATATTCTGTTCATGTTTGTTTTTTATTTTGGTAGATTGATCTGTTTATTATGATTGACATTTTATGTTTTTTTCTTGAATATAGCATAACACCTTTTATGAATGTAGTATGTAATATGTAATGTGCACGTTATGTAGATATTATAACATACGATAATGCATGGATTACCTATATGTATATATATTGTGTTTTTTATATATTATATAATTTAAATGTTTTAAAAGTGTATATAAGACATATAATGATCATGACATTGTTAATACATGATATATAGTTGTTCTTATTTATTTCCATTATGCTTACATGTTATGCCATGCCGTGTTGTATATTATTGTTCGAAATTCTTTATTTGCACATTTGTTTCATGTTTTTAATTTATGTCTTTATTTATTTTTGCCATGTTTATGCTTATTTGGGATGCCATATTGTATAAGTTTGCATTCGGATATTAAATTATGTCAATGAGGAGCCTTGTTATTCGGCGGTAAATGCGGCCAGTATCAAATGTAGTGATAGTGGTCTTGTCGTTTACTTTCGAATAGCGAGGCCCTTAAAATTTACTCGTATGTATAATCGGATTTTTAAATTAATCGTCACTTTAATTCGGAAAGTTTAATATTAAAAAAGCGGTAATTATATATTTCATTTGGTACCAATTTTTTGGGCGGTGTGGGGTGCCAAAACTTTCCTCATCCGTAACCGACTCTCAAACCTGCTTTTGATTGAATCTCTGATTTTTATGGTGTCCAGCCTACCTCAGTAGCCGGTGGCGACTCCAAGTTTTATTGTTTTTCAAAAAAACGAATTTTTAAAGAACTCTGCCATTTTCCAAATATTTTTCCCGAAAACAAAATGAAACCTACTACCTTTTTTAGCGATCCCATTCGAAACTAATTTAATTTGAATTTCGAATTTCCAAAAAAGGGTCGCTACAAAACCACCAGAGTCTTTCTCCGAGTCAATGTGCTGAATTAATTTCTGATCAATCTTTTCGGTAGCAAGAGACTTCCTCCATGTTGGTGAAGCGCGGAGCCAAGGTCTATAACGTGCAGCTCATTTATACAGTTTGTAATCAAACCAACATTCTCTCTCAGCGTGACCGAGACGACAACATGCATAGCAAAATTCCGCTATCCTCTCGAATTTGAAAGAAACATCCATCTGTTCAAAACACTTCCATTTAAGATTGAAACCCGTCTTAAGAGGGTCTTCAACTCTCATCGCAACTTTTAACCTCAGATGGCCATCCCATTTTACTTGATGACCTTCCCTAATATTGGATTCAATATACTTTGGGAAGATGTTACTGATTTTTTTCGCATTCTTTTCTGTAATGAGAGATAAAGGGAGATTATGAAGTTGGATCCAAAACTCATCCAAGGAGAAATTAATTTCTTCCAGGGTAGCTTCTGCAAGCCACTCCTTGAGGATAAGGAGCCTATCCTGGACAGACCATGGGCGTTGACTCCATATTTTTGCCAAGATCATGGCACTCAAGCTCTTCTTGCTTACAGCTCCATATTTTTCTAAGAATAGCTGAGATCGTAAGGAATTTAAAAGCACGGTTAGAGAAAATCTTACCAACTAAGGAGTGCTTTCTAATAGCAGCATTTACTTCATGATCCTCTTCCAGTTTTAAAGAGTCAGGCAAAATATTCTCATGGGGTTTATTCTGTTGACTTGCTGAGTTAACCTCCACGGAGATGTTCGAATCTATCTCCATCTTGGGGGACAGATGGACAAAAAATTAGTAAGGTAGTTGGGATAAGGATAGAAAAGGATGGAAGGGTGACCAAGAAAGAAGAAATCACCGAAAAAAGAGAAAAACAGGAGAAGTAACTAAACTGTGAGGGAATACTAAGACAGTGGACTCAAAACCAAACCTTGAGAAAACACACTACTTTAGAATGAAGGAAACCTAGCTAAGAAAATCAGGCAACATTCATAAAGAAGAAGGATCCAAAGAGAAGAGAGAGAACACTGTGGACGATGTTGTTAGCATCACTTAACGTGACCAAATCCCCACAGTTGAACTTCTTCAAGTAAGAAATTAATATAATAAATTATTCGGATTCAGATGATTTTAAATATATATATATACACACGTGTGAGAATATATTTCATCCACCAGTATTAAATTTTTTTGGGTTTAATTCAGAGTTTATGAATTATTTTATGGTTTAGAGTTTAAAGGTGTAGGTTTTATGGGTTAAAATTTAGATTGAACTTTAGGAGTTAGGATTTAAGATTTAGAATTTAAGGCTAGAGATTTAAATTTTAATTTTTAAAGTGAATTTTAATTTTAATTATATTTTATCTAAATATCAGACATGAATGTTTGTATGGTGTCAGTTGATGTTTCTTGAAAAATAAAATTTTTTTTTGTAAATTGTATATAGAAATATTAAAAGTAGAATAAACACCGTGTAAAAGAATATCAACACCCCTACTAAAGTAAATGAACATTTATTGTTTGCTCTTATTCACTTAAAAAATAATTATATATATATATATATATTAATTTTAACATTACAATCTAAATTTTCGGGTTGTATCCGCACTAAAATAGAATGATCAACTACAATAGCACATATGCAGAGATCAACAATAGAATGAAGAACAAATAGCACATATGCAGAGATCACAGACTGGAAGCTTGCCTTTTTCTATCACCGTGCAAAAATGAAGAACAAATGCAGAATGATTTTAAAGAAACTGAGGAGAGTTGAGAGAAAAAGATGTTCACTTGCAATGTTCGTTATGAGTTTTTGTTGTTGCGTGTTGTCAATTTTCTTCTTGTTGAAGCCTCATTTTAAAGGCGAGCAAAGGGAGAGTTCTAATCACAATTGAACTCAAATTCAAAAATTTAGGACTTCAAAATTTTTTTAACTAATTTTGGACGAGGAAATCAAATTTGGGCTAAAATTTCAACAAGACCATGCAGGCCTAATTAATTTATTAAACATTCGTGTCACCCACATAGTGCAGGTGCACCCCTACCCCAAATGGGTTCAACAAGCTTGGATTTGTAGCTCATGTGCCTTCGTGCAAAGCACAATCTTTGGTAAGCTTATTTAACAACCCCTTGGTTGGTTCCATTATATATACACCTCCCACACTTGGTCTTTAACCAATATGGGATTCAAGCTTACTATTTCCTCAGCAATCTTTGCAAGTTGGCTACTTTGAGCATCAATTTCTCATTCATCACTCAACCAATTTGTGCATATGAAATATTGTTGTAAAGATCTCATGGAGTAAAATATGAAACGATAAATTCATGATTTGATTCTCTATCTTTACCCATTAAAGATATGCTTCAAAGTTTCCATATTATCACAATTTTTCAGCATTCTCTGCATTGTCGATAGATTGAAGGAACTGACCAAATACAAAGCATATGAGGTGAGTGGATTGTTTTAGAGTATATCTTACTCGGTTTTGGATACGAGTGTCTGATTTGAAAATGTATCCAAAATCAAATCACAGGTCTCTCCTGCTGAATTGGAACATTTACTTCATTCCCAAAATTGCCGATGTTGCTGTGATTCAGTATGTATTTTTTTAATGATGATGATATTCATGTACAGTCGTAATTCACACATCGATTTATTAAAATCCGGGGGCAGGTACCCGGATGAAGAAGCAGGGCATATTCCCATGGCATATGTAGTGACATACTGGAAGTAGCATTATAGAGGCACAACCTAACACCCTAAAACCTAAACCCTAAACTCTAACCACAAACCTTTAATTCTACACCTTACAACCTAAACCCCTAAACCATAAACCACAACCTAAATATCTAAACCCTAAAATTGAAAGGCTTGTGTAAACTTTACACAAGCTCTGTATCAAAGTATTTTCCATAAATTTAACTCATTATTTTCACATTCTAATAATTTGCTCCCATTTTTAATTAGAATATAAAAATAATTAGGGGTAAATTTATTGAATATTTTTTAATTAAGATTAAATTAATTAAATGTGTAAATATAGATAATTGAATGTGTTATTATACAAATTTCCTTAACTGATACGTCACCCTCTTAACAGAAGTTAATGGCATGATGATCATTTCATTATGTAACATTTGAAAGTTAAATGACCAAAATATATAAATATTTACGTAAAAATATTTTAATCTTTTATAAACATTAACAAAAAAAATAGATCAACGCCAAATTTGAGCTTCGACACGAAAATCTTTTGGATCTATGGTACTGCTCAGTTCAATCCAATCCATTGGAAAGGTCCCATTTCAATATAAGTTTTTAGGTTTACAAATAATTATTTTTAAATAGTTTATATATATATATATATATTACATGTCTCAAAATGTTTATATGCAAATATATCTAAATTACATATCTCAAAAATGTTTAAATACAAATATAATTATAAAAAATAAAATTGGTTAAAATTTAATTTTTAATATCAAAATCTTGTACAAACTACTATAAGTTAGTCTCACAATATCATTTCTCTCTCTCCAAAAGACATGTCTGATAAGATAAATAGTGTCACCTCTTAAATGTGTAAATATGGATAATTGAATGTGTTATTATACAAATTTCTTTACCCAACCCGTACCCACATGTACTACCTTCAAAGAAATCCACTTATCTCATAATATATAACTCTAAACTTTATTTTGTTTGCTCCAAAAGAAACTAGACTCAAATGTCTTTCCATCAATATAAGGTGGTACTTTTAATTTGGCTTGTATAATTTATGACGAATTTTTAAAGTCACTGTCGAACTAGTATTAGGAGCAGTTTGCTGCTCTATTTTTCTAATAATTGATCACTTCAAATTTTGTATATTTTAAAATACAGATCGAAATCATCTTCGTTTATTCTAAACGAAACTAGACTTACTCACGGTTACAACGATGTATTGACCACTTCCTAATTATTTATATAGAAATTTTGTGGTTTTTTTTTCGAACTCACTGCATATACATAATATCCTAGACAAGATCTCATGAACTTGGTTTTTAACTCCATTAATCATTCCAAAATTCTTCTAAATGCTTACAAATACATTTCACATGAATGACAACAAACATATTCATCCACCTCACACCACCCCATATATATGTAATATAAATAAAATTATATTTCATTTTCATTAAATAACCTTATTCATATGGTGGATAGTGGGTGGACATATATGGAACGGGTAAGGTCTCAAATTCATTATCTACCCACTATCTATAATATATATGAGTTTTGACATCCGCACTCGCCTACTACCACTAAACGCATGCTCATCCCTGCTCAACTGGACGGGTACGGTGCGAAATCCACAAAATTGTACTAATTCCATTCCTAGTTAGTACATGTCGATATTGGTTTAAACAAATTGAAAAATATTAAAACGACCGAAACATATCAAAGTGAAACTTAAACTATTTACTGGTGTCGATCTAAATAGAAAGTGATGCATGCTTGTTGAAGTAATTAGTGTCGATTTTACATGAGATTCCTAACATTTTGATAGACTAAAAAATATAGTTGTTGGTACAAATTCCTTTTAAAAAATATGATTGATTGTATTTATAATCTTAAATTTCTTAAATATTGATTAGACATTTATCATTCTCATTAAGAAATTGTTGTTGTTAATGTGATTTTTGTTCATCTTGTATTTAACATATTGCATTTTCATAGCAACAAAAGAAACTTAAATGACTTTTACTTTGTAAAAAAAAGATACTAGTTACATGCTAGCTTCACGAAAAGTTTATATTTATTTATTGGGAAAACTACACAGGTGGTCACCAAACTATCACCATTTTTTGTTTTAGTCACTCAACTAATTTTTTCGTCAAAACCGTCCCTCATGTTAGATATCTTTCCTGTTTTGATCCCCTCCGTTAAAAACCTAACGGAATCACTGATGTGGATTTTTTAAATATTTTTAAATATTATTTTATTATATTCTCTCTCCTCCACGAGAAATTACATCACGTGCCTTTCCCGCCACGTCATCCATGGGACCAACCAATCAAATGCATTCATTTCATTAATTTTTCCATCTCATCTTTTTACCAAGTGAATATTCACTTGGTAAAAACTGTTTTTAAATTTAATTTACAGTAAATATTAGTAAAGATTCACTTGGTAAAAATATGAGATAAAAAAAATTAATGAAATGGATGCATTTGATTGGTTGGTCTCATGGATAACGTGGCGAGAATGACCCATAATATAATTTATCCTCCTCTACATATTATTTTTAAAATTTTTATTCAGACAATGTGGTTGTGCAAAGATTCAAACCCGCATCCCAAGACAGATAAGCAAGCGTATAAGCCGCTGGACTAAACCTGAAATATAGTCATATTTTACTACAACTTAATTTTAAATTAAAGAAACGAACCCCAAAAGCAGCTTCAAGCACTTTGCCACGACGAACTTTTGCCGGCAGAGAACTATTCTCAGTAACTTGTCAGCAATTAAACATTGAAAAAGTTCCTATCTATCATGTAACGTACAACTCGCGAGCATCTGCTATGGCTCATACGTAGAAACTCAAACACTAAGCAAAATAGAGTTCCATATCAAATTGGACAATATTGCAGGAAAATTTAAGAGAAACAGGAGTTGAGCTCACCAGCAATCGAGGGGATTCGGGTACGAAGAAGAGGAATAGGAGTTGAAGTAAGCCAGGAATAGTTGCTGTATATGTAAAATCATTCCAGAACGTTTACAAACTATGAAAATTGTCTAACCAACTTCCTATGCAATTAAGGAAATTTTAGTTATCTAATACATAGCAGATGCTCACTTGTTTCCAATTTTTCTTTGGTTTTTAGGGGTTTTTTTAATTTAAAATTAAGTTGTGGTAAGATATGATTATATTTGGGATTTAGCTTAGTTACTAATGCACACGCTTATCTGCTTGGGGACACAAGTTTGAATCCCAGATCTCCCTCAAATTTGATTTTTTTTTTGTTATGGTGGTAACACGTGTCATCACCACATTGGTCTGAATAAAAATTTTAAAAAAAATAATATGTGGAGAAGAGGGAAAATAATAAAAAAAATTAAAAAAAATCCACATCAGTGGTTCCGTTATGTTTTTAATGCATGGGGCCAAAACAAAAAAGGTATCTAACGGGATGGACAATTTTGATGAAAAAATTAATTGGATAGCTAAAATAAAAAAAGGTGATAGTTGGGTGACCACCTATGTAATTTTTCTTATTTATTCTATAGGTTAAATATGTAAAAAAAAAATCATAATAGATAATTGTGAAAAAGATATGCGTTAAATATTAAAAGGTATTTGGTTTTCTTTGTAGTTATTATTTTAATTATTTTATAATAATCTTACCTATAATCATGTTATATTTTGATTCTTCAATATTAGTCATTAGTCTATAAGATTTTAAAATGTTTTTGACTTTAAATTTTGACCTACAATCAAGATTTTCTGACTCTGCACTTGGGTGTGAGTCTTATGCAAAGGTTGATTTTTTTAATTTTGCAGGTTGCACCGTACAAGAAGGTACGACGAGTTACTTTCACAAATTCAATACCAAAAACTCCAGCGGGGAAAATCTTGAGGAGAGAACTGATTAATCATTCTATATCTGTTGGTTCATCTAAACTGTAGTATGTGTGTGAAGAGGGATTCACTTACACCTAATATAAACCTATAGGCTCTACGCCTTATAAACCATTATATCAAACAAATACAATATTAAAAAATAAATCTTTCTACATTGAGAAATTATATAATGGGTCAACCCCGCCATGTTATTCATAGACCAACCAATAAAAAACATCAATCTCATTATTTTTTCCATGTCATATTTTTACCAAGTGAATCTTTACTTGTTAAAAACTGTTTCTAAAATTGATTTACAGTAAATATGAGTAAAAAATCACTCGATAAAAATATAATATGGAAAAATAATGAGATTGGTCTTTTTTTATTGGTTTGGTCCTATGAATGACGTGGCGGGAATGACCATAATATAATTTATCATCAACATTAAACATTTCTCTCTCTTTTTTTTCTTTTTCAATTTCAAATCTATCCTTTTTTTATTTTGAAATGTAGAACTTTATTTGTAATAAAAACTAATAGCATAACCCTAGTAAGACAATGAGTCGAGTTTTTAACATCCTATTGGATCTAACAAAATAGATATGCTAAGAAAAAGACTGATACATGCATGGATTGGGGAAAAAGTCAAATTGAGCAAACATATTGGATCTAACAAAATAGATATGCTAAGAAAAAGACTGATACATGCATGGATTGGGGAAAAAGTCAAATTGAGCAAACATATGAGATGATTGAGGAATATGATTTCCATGGTCAAATGGTTAAATTAGGAAGTTGTTTTTAAAATTAAAATGGATGTTTATTCCATGTAAAATTTGATCCATGCACTAGCTCACAATGTTGGCCAGATTCATTTCTAATTTATTATTTACCTTCTAATTTAGGCACTTAGTTAAGGAAATTATTCCCTAATGTAGGGAGTTAATTTAGGAAATTAATCATTTGTATTTAACATCCCTTATAGTATAAAAGGGGGCAACTTCTTCTCTTAAAAACACGACAACGACAACAAGATGAATATTTGACATAAAACATTGTTGGCCACGAGCCGTTTTCTTTTCAAGGTTGACGGATTCACCTTGTTAATTTTCCTTTGAAGTCTTCTTCAGTATAAGTTCTTCCAGTTCTTGTGTGAGAGATCATTTTCACACTCTTTCTTGCCTAGATAATTACGTCTAGAAGGGTAGGTTAGAGTCGCTTGAGGGTGTTTGCCTATTCAATTGCGATTAGGAGGGTGCCCAATGACAACTATCTTTTCGTTTTCTATATCAATATCATGTTTTCTTGTTGATTTGTTGAACTTGGAATTTTGAGGTTTACTCGGATCATATTAGAGAGTTTGCTAGATTAATTGTGATCTAGAGGGTTCTTAGATTTTGAGGCCATTCTCGGATCTTGGGTTCCGTATCATTTGGTATCAGATTCAGTTTGTTCTTAATGATGTCCTTGAGTAACTTATTAGATTTTACTCTTTTGGGATTCAATGTCATTGTTGTTGTCGACAAGATCATGCAGGGTATAAATATCCATATAAGTCTTATTTTCAAAAAAAATGAGAGATATATTGTTTGAATTCGTGTATTATGATAATATTGGAATTTGTTATCTGGGACATGGTGAAGACGTTACTTATGAGAATTTTACTGAAGAAATACTTGTGGAAGACAAAATTCCTCCTACACCATAATCTTTCTATGAAATTCAGATTTTTGTGAGGGAATATGGGAGATGGGTTACAAAAGACTGAGGGAAAAGGGGCCGAGAACAAAAAAAAAGTTGAATTAATGGCCTAACCTTGGTGAGTGAAGACATATATGAGGTAAAATTTGAGAGATGTGTCAAAGAAAAAAACAGAGAAAAAAGCAAAAAAAAATTGTAACCATAACCCAATATTTTCTAGTGGTGTTATGTTCTTTTTTCAGGAATTTGTTGACCCATTACGTGGGGTTCAACTAAATCACTCCAATGACACAAACTCCTTTCCATTGCCATTGCTGAACGTCCTTCATTTGTCAGTTCTGATTTGAGGACAAATTCTTTTGAGGAGATGGGAAATGATACATGTATAAGGGGTAAAATTACTCATCTTGGACAAGAAGTTGAAGTTGTTTGATGAAAGTAACAAGGCTCAAAGCTATGCATGCATAGGAAGTGTCAAAGAATGTATTTTAGACAAGAAGATGAAGTTGTTTGTCAAGTTTGGAATGACAATCAACTTGAATCAACCTTTTGAATGGAATCCGGGCATTTCCGAGTCAAAATCTCTTCTTACAGAATAACTGTCATTTAGTTACCTTTCCAACGCATCTTGAAACACATCAATCCAATGTCAGAAACTCAAGATACATTTGTTTTATTGAAGATTGTGCATGCAGAAAACTAGATACAAGATTTTTGTAAATTTAGCCCAAAAGCTAATATATAAAGCTTTTGGATGAATCGGACTTTAAAATAAATTAATTCGAAGCTGTATTATAAAGCTTTGAACAGAATTATTAGTATTTTAAGTGATTCCATGAGATTCCTTTTAATTTGTTATTCATATGCAGATTTTAGGGGATTCTTTCCATTAAGCTATCTATTTGCTGATATTTAGGGATTGGTCAACTATCTTTTAGGGAATGTTGGTGTCTCCTTTAAACAATAAAAGGAGGTAACCTCTTCTCTTGTAAATCACTACTTGAACAACTTTCCTTTTGAGAATAAATGTTATTGAGAATATTTTTGCAAGTATTGTTGCTTATGCCTTCGAAGCTTATCTTCAACACGATTTCCTTCTAGTTTTCATGGAAAAGCCATATTCAAACTCTCACCTGCCTAAGCAATCACGTTTAGGAGGGTGGGTTAGAGCCACTTGAGGTTGCTTGCCTAAGTAATTGCACTTAGGAGGGTGCCGAGGACATCTCAACTTCATCACCAACATTAGGATTGAGCAAAACTTGACTTGAAAAAAATGATTTTTATTCAATTTTGAGTTATTCGAGTCAACTCATGTAACTCAAAAAACTTTTGAGTTCGGGTCGAGTTGAATTTGCCCAACTCGAAAAACCATTTTTTTCTTTAATTCATTTTTTGTTTTAAATCTATTTTTGACCAAAATTAAACCACATGATTCACTAACACTATGTAATATGTATGTAACTTCAATTCAGATTTTTAACAAAATATATTCTTTTTGCAATTTAGTCCTTTAACTTTACGTTTTATTCAATTTGATCATTCAAATGAAATTTTTTATAAAGTTTTTCTTCACATCAAATTAATGACTTATTTATACTCTCATCAATACTTTATCCTCAAAAGTTCATTATTTAAAAATAATATTATAAATATATTTTAAAAGTTTATATGAAACCATTTTATTAAATAACATTACATATCTTATTTATACATGTGAAAAAATAATATGATGAAATATATATAGATATGCATATCTTATATGGTTAGAGAAAGTCGTTTAAATTGGAATCAAATCGTACTATAACTTGATAAATAATTACAATAAAATTATATAGGAACTAGAAAAGTCGACTTGAATTTCATAAACTCGACTCAAATTGAAAATTTTCAAATTAAGTTTGAGTTGTAAAATATGACGTGTCAACTCGAATAACTCAATTTTTTTACTCAACTCGGTCGAAAGCTCGCCCCTAACCAACATCACGCCCAGACCAAAAATCCATCTTGCATCACTCTCCATTCAATTTTCCAAATTTGTTCTTTAATCTCCTTATTTAATCCTTTTTGTTTACCTTTCATATTTATTTCATCTGTTGTCATCCTGTATCACTTGGTATATTGAGGACAACTATCTCGTTTTCTACATCAAGATCATGATTTCTTGCTGATTTGATAAACTTGGAATATTGAGGTTTGCTTGGATCATATTAGAGAGTCTGCTAGATTAATTACGATTTAGAGGGTTCCTAGATTTTGAGGTCATTACCGGATTATGGGTTTCGTATCATTTGACATTAGAGCTTTGATTCAGGTGTTTAAAACATTTACCTTTTAATGTTTTATTAGTAGTTATTTAAAAATAACAGAAAAAATCTGATATTCTATTTGTGATTCTTTAGTCCAAGTCTGTCGGTTTTGATAATTTCCATTCAAAAGGAAATTATAAGAAAGTTGAGGTTGCAATCCAACAATATCCGAGATTTGAGGATGAATCATTTTCAAGAGTGGGAGAATGGTACATGCACAAATTGGAAAAAGAAAGTCAAATTGAGCTAACATATGAGATGAATGAAGAAGATGATTTCCATGGTCAAATGGTTAAATTAGGAAGTTATCTTTTAAATTAAAGTGGATGTTTATTCCATGTAAAATCTGATCCACTCACTAGTCCACAATGTTGGCCAGATTCATTTTTAATTTATTATTTGCATTCCTTAATTTAGGCACTTAATTAAGGAAATTATTCCTTAATTTAAGGAGTTAATTTAACAAATTAATCATTTGTATTCGTCATCCCTTACACTATAAAAGGGGATAACTTCTCTTGAAAACATGACAACGACAACAAGATGAATATTTGAAATAAAACATTGTTGGCCATGAGCCATTTTCTTTTCAAGGTTGACGGGTTCACCTCGTTAATTTTCTTTTGAAGTCTTCTTCAGCATAATTGCGTCTAGGAGGGTGGGTTAGAGTTGCTTGATAGTGTTTTCCTATTCAATTGCCATTAGGACAGCTATCTCGTTTTCTACATCAAGATTATGTTTTCTTGCAAATTTTTTGAACTTAGAATATTGAGGTTTGCTCGGACTATATTAGAGAGTTTACTAGATTAATTGCAATATAAAGGGTTCCTAGATTTTGAGGTCATTCTCGGATCCTAGGTTCCTAAATTTTGAGGTCTTTTTTAGATTCTGAGTTCGTATCAGAGACGACCCTCTAATTTCACCCCTGATGCGCGTATTAATCATTTAAAGCCACCCATAAGCACATATTTCCAAGGCATAGCCATAAATTCGTGAGCAACAAGTTTCTTTCAAACGTCTCTCTTGAGCAATTACATTCATTTCAGAAGCTAAATTGCTGCAACCACATTTTACAAGGCATCACTCCATACTACTTTATGGCATTCTCTCGATTAGGGGCAACTATTATATTCATTATTTCCTCCACACCTATGCATAACATGTTTCCGCCTAATGAGTCATTATAGACTCTCTAGGTGAATGCTGGAAAAAGTGGCAGAAAATATGTATTGGAAAATATAAGAATGTGCCAAAATGAGTCTTTTGCGTGCAAGTATACACGGTCTGCAAGTAATATAGCTGGTAAGCTGAGTATCGATCCCACATAGATTGTCTTGGAATTCAATTGCCTTGATTGTTACTTGCCTTAAGAAAAAGTTGATTTGATTGAAATTGGTTTTGGAAAATAATTAAAAAGTAAAGAAATGAAAGAAAAGTAAAGACGTTGGCAAGGAAGGTGTTTTAATGAATGATGAGAGTTGGCAGGGAATGCCTGGTTTTCACGCTATTCATGACGTGCTAGCCGTTAACAACAACCTGTCTTGGCATTGTTTGTCGAGCAGATTCAAAAGTAGCAAAGCCTCTCTCGATGGTCATTGCCCTAAATTGATCATGTAAAAACCCATATATCTCTATAGTGTTTGTTTTTAAATAAACCAATTTGATTAAGATCCAATCTATACTCCTAAGGGGTAGATTTCACTATTGAAGTAAGTTCATCTACTTGAACGACTTCTCTCGAAGCTTCTCTCCTCAGTATTCGACAACTTATTCGTTGCCACCCCAAGTCTGTTAAGATATTAAGGTGCAATAGGCCAACAGAACCAACTCTCGCTTGGTAGAGTATTTAGGAAATATTAAAGTTTACCGAATAGATGAAACTTTGCCAAGGCAGATTTATTATTAAAAGCTAAAGCATGAAAATAACATAAAAACCAAACATCCCCCACCAACTATTAAATTAGTTCATGGTGAGGGAGTGAACCAACAATCTACAAACGTTTTCGGAATACATCATCCTTAAAAATAAAGTAAAATAAATTGAGAGAAAGAGAATGGGCTAGAAGGGGTCTCTCGATGCAGCCCTTCAAGATCCAGGCTTCTCGTCCAAGTTGGTCAGACCACCCTTCCAAGGTGCAGTCGGTCGTCAAACATCACACACACACCAACTCCCCACGATCCAATCTTCTCCTCCTATCATCTTAAACTCTAGCTTGGTTGGTGTTTAAATAGGCGTGCAAAGAAGGATAAGACTATCTCTTCAAATTTTAAATTCTAACTGCCTAGAGGATAAGGAATTATCTTCTTATCCAGATTTGAATGAGAGCTGATCAGGCTAAGGCTGACGTCATCCTACCGACGCTGCCCTGGCATCCAAGCTTGGCATGAGTCTGCCAACAAGTCTTGGCACCATCTTATCCGCTATTTTTTCAGAGATCGTTCCAATTGCTATTTTTTCGGAGCCTGATCATGTCCTATTTTTTTAGGGTCCAACAGCCTCTTGGCGTGGCACCAAGTTCACTTCTCTGCCATCTGGTGCTTGGCATTGTCAGGTCCATCTGTGCTAACAACACTCGGCATTCTCTTTGGCATTCTTTCCTATGTTGCTTTTCTGGGCAAAATACTATGCCAAACCTGCAAGATTGCCAACAAAACAACCCTTCACACTGGCATAGACAAAACTCTAAACTCCTTATGCAAATGCATGATTCTAACATCCTAATGCAACTAAATGTACCTAAAAACAAGCAAAAGCATTGTAAGATTGGCATTAAAAACAGTACTTTTGGAGAGGTAACACACCCCCAAACCTAACTCATTGCTTGTCCTCAAGTAATGCAATCAAAATAAAAACAAAAACTGTGAAAAAGTTACCTCGACAAAATTTTGGTTGAATGCCAACACGTGCTGGCAAGTAGAATTTGGCTCTATTTCTGTCCTCAGTATCTCAGTGCAACAATGCCAAGCATGTAGTAATTCAAGTGCAGCAATATAACTCTAGTCGAAGTTCATGAAGACTGCATGAGTGTAGGCAATATGCATCAATTTTCATTTCACTCCCTTAGATAAATTTTACTACCTAAACTCAGATTTTTTTTTATTTTTTTCTTTTTGCCAAGGGTTTCTGCTGGCATTCTTTTAAGCTTTCTTCGTGGCACTATTTAGCGTGAGAGATAAGAGGGAGCATACCATGAATCCCCACCTTAATCTAGACATCGCTAGGCTTTCTCTTCAACTCACACCCTAAGGTTTTGGACTTGAGAACTAAGAGGGAGCAAACCACGAAGCCCCAAGTAGCTTATTATCCCTAAGGTAGATGAGAGTTTTATTTTTTCTTGCCTTGGCAGGACATTGCTGCCTTATTTATTTCTTTTACCCTGGCATCATTTTTTTTAAATCTGAGCATAGTTTCAAAAAGTCTAAGTTTGCTAAGGGACTAGATACATCTTACGTGTTAAGTGCAAGTTCAATTCCCTAAACTAGAGATCAATTGCCAAGCAATCCTGGCATACTACTCTGCGGGCATGCCATGACAACTAAAGATTAAAGTCTCCTCATTGGACAGACACCTAGATCAAATTAAGCTTGCTTAACAATTGTTAACATTTTTCAAAATTAAATCGAGACAAAATTTTATTTTTTTTTTAGCGGTTCGATATGCATCTACTCTAAATGACCTCGATGACATGGCAACAGAAATTAAACATGATATGCATGGCATAAATGTGAAGAAATGCACACCCTCAAACCCAAGATGTGCATTGTCCCCAATGCATGAAACAACACATATATACAAAACAACAGAATAAAATAAAATGCATGGTCATGTGAATGCAATGTAATGAAATGTACAGGAGTTTAGGAAGAAGAGAACTCCCCTTCAGAGACTTCTTCTCGTATGACTTGGGTCTTTTTCTTTATAAATGGCCCACGATCATGGGCCATTCTCTTTCTTCCCTTCATTGTTGGCTTTGCGGCAGTGGACGCTTCAACATCCCGGATGACTTCCTCCATAATCTTGGCAGGGTTTGATACGGTAGGAGTAGCGGTGCATCAGACTGTGCAGGCTTCACTGATGGCGTGGCAGGCTTCTTGGTAGACTTTGTTTTGGCAGACTTGGTTTTGGGTTCCTTTGATTCAATCTCAGAATCAGAACTGGCAGACTCAACTTGAACTGGAGATAGTGAGACTGTAGCATCAGACTCTAAACTGGTTGGACTGGCTGGCATAACTGGGCTAGCTGAACTGGCTGGCATGGCTTCATCACTGGCAGAGGGCTCGGTAGGGAAATATGGGAATTCTAGCACAACATCAGGAGATATTTTCTTGAGAGTTTCCATGATTATCATATCCCTGGCCTGTATGTAATGTCATAGCTTGACATTAATCTCCTCAGCCTTTTCCATCTTACTGAGTATCATCTCCTAGCGTTGGTAGATTTGAGACAACATTGCCACAGAACCGTCTGGCACAGTCTCAGGCATTGCATCTGGCACAGCTTTTGACATCTTTGGCTTAGGCGTGGCCATTTTTGCTTTTCCCTTGGCCTTGTCCTTTGGCTCAACCGTAGTGGGGTTTCTCCATATGGCAGCAGTGATGGTCGTTCCCTTTATTATCTGGCCTTGCTCCTCATCAAGCCTAGGCACATCATGGCATATACAAATGTTGGAAATAAGCAAAGGGAAAAATAAACTACCTTTACCTCTCGCATCACACTTATAAGCCTCTTCTATGATAATCTTTCCAATTTTGATCTTGCACCCTTTTATGATGGAGTGCAACAAAATCAGCCTTTCTTCCGAGACTGACTCATTATGGGATGTAGGCAACAGGTTTGCCTTAATGAAGTGATTCCAGCCTCTCACTTGTGGCTTCAACGCCAGCCTCTTCACCATCCGATGACCCGTCGATGAGACTGTCCACGTCATTCCAGGTTCACACAGATCCGTCAGCAACTTTTTCCTCTTGGCAGCAGTCATCGAATTAATATACTCAAAATACTCATCTCCTGCAACATCCAACTCAAACATATTATTAATATATCCCTCATCAAAACGCACACACTTACCCCTAATCATCAGGAAAGGCAAATCCTTGGTCACAAGGTGCGCGTAGAATTCTTGAACGATGGTGGCATAGATCTCCCTCTTTTGCTGGCAGAATAGACTCCACTTGTGCAAGTTAATCGTAGACATAACTTCTGAAGGGAAGTCGGTTGTTGCCTCTGTTTTGAAGTCGAAGTGCTTCCCATAGCAAAAACTCCTCGAGGCAAAATTTGTTTCGAACTTTTTCTTGATCTCCTCGTTGAAAAATCTTTTAAAGGGAAGAGACGATGAGGCCATTGAAACTGGTTGAAGCTTGGGAAGATGTTGAAAGATGAAGGAAAATGACAATTTGGGTTTGTACTTGCTTATCGAAAAGGAAGTAAAAAGTGAGAGAGATGTTTTGGCTTTTTTAACCGGCAAGAGTAAGGAAGTGAAAGGTTTTAGGTTGGTTGAGTGTTTTAATGGGAGTAGTAATTAAGGATAATGATGGGGAATAAAAAGAATTAATTTAAAAATATGTGGAGTGGTAAGGTTGAAGTGATAAGGTGATAGGTAATAAGATAGGGTAAGGATTGGAGTGATAAGGTAATTGATTTGAAATTTAAATTTCAACCAAAATTTGGGTGGCTAGGGCTTAAAGTCAAATAAAGATAACTCTCTCAATTTTTACTGGGCCGATAAAACTAGGTTTTTCCCTCTTCCTTCAATCTTTTGCACCGATGCATGCCAAGCTACTCTGGCACTACGTCTGGCAAATTTTTCTGTTAAAGCGTTGGCTCTTGGCAGCGACCCTGGCAGTGTTCCTGGCACAATGAATCTGTGCAACTCAAAGGAAACCTTTCAACATATTAAAGGAATAAAAACATGGAACTTAGAAAGAAAAACAATTAAAAACCTAAAAACAAAGAGAAACACTAACCTAATATTTACAAAAGTTCAACCCTGACGGTGTCTTCATGTTACCTCTGCCAAGAGGATCACCTCTTTGGCATTGTTCTAATCATCTTCCATGTAGTGCTTTAAGCGTTGGCCATTCACCTTAAAGATTTCTCCCGTCTTCAAGTTCTTAATCTCCACAGGTCCATGAGCATAGGGCTTCACAACTTCATAAGGGCCCGTCCATCTTGATCTGAGTTTCCTTAGAAACAACTTAAGCCGTGAGTTGAATAGCAAAACACGTTGGCCTACCTCAAAATGTCTTGGCATTATCCTGCTGTCATGCCAACGTTTTGCTTTTTTCCTTGTAGATCCTGGCGTTCTCATAGGCTTGCCTTCTAAATTCTTCCAACTCATTTAGGTCCAGTAACCTTTTTTCTCCAGCAGCTCTCCATGCCATACCAAGTGTTCTGATGGATAGTAGGCTTTATGCTCAAGCTCCACTAGCAGATGCCATGGTTTTTTGAAAACAAGTCTAAACGGTGAAGTACCCAAAGGAGTTTTAAACGCAGTCCTGTAAGCCCACAAGGACTCATCTAGTCTCAAGGACCAGTCCTTCCTTGATGGATTAGCAGTCTTCTCTAAGATGGTTTTGATCTCCTTGTTTGAAATCTCAGCTTGCCCGTTTGTTTGCGGATGATATGCTATGGAAATTTTCTGCTGTATACCATACCTGCACAAGGCTTTAGAAATTAGACTACATTTAAAATGAGTGCCCTTATCATGAATGATCACTCTAGGGGCGCCAAATCTAGTAAAGATATGCTTATGTAAAAACTTAGCAACGGCCTTGGCATTATTCGTTGGCAGAGCAACAACATTTACCCACTTAGATACGTAGTCAACAACCACAAGAATGTATACATTACCAAATGAGGGTGGAAAAGGACCCATAAAGTCTATCCCCCATACATCAAATAAATCCACAGGCATGATGTTTTGAAGTGGTAGTTGGTGTCTGCCAGAGATGTTTCCTGTCCGTTGGCATCGATTACATGCCTTGGCATACTCGTGGGCATCCTTATATAGTGTGGGCCAAAAGAATCCTGACTGCAGTACCTTGGGAGCAGTTTTTACTCCAGCAGAGTGACCTCCATATGGTGCGACATGGCATAGATGCAATATGTTATGATGTTCATCCTCAGGCACACACCAGCTGATCACTTGGTCGGCACACTGTTTGAATAATATTGGCTCGTCCCAATAGTATTGCCTAACTTCTTGTAAAAACCTTTTCTTGGCATTGTATGCCAAGTCTGGTGGTAGAATGTTACTTACCAAGTAGTTGACAATATCGGCATACCATGGCATGGCATTAACTGCAAGCAAATACTCATCAGGAAACTCATCTCTTATCAAATTGGTCTTACCATCTTCAAGATGATGCTCTAAACGTGAGAGATGGTCAGCTACTAGGTTTTCGCTACCCTTTTTGTCTCGAATCTCAAGGTTAAATTCTTGAAGTAGGAGCATCCATCGGATTATCCTGGGCTTGGCATCCTTCTTTGCCAAGAGATACTTTAATGTCGAATTATCTGTAAAAACCACAACTTTATTACCAATTAAATAAGATCTAAATTTGTCAAAAGTAAATACAACCGTAAGAAATTCTTTCTCGGTCGTAGAGTATATGGCATAGTATATGGCATGGAAAACCTTGCTATGTATATGGCATGGTATATGGCATGGAAAACCTTGTTATGTCTTTGTCCCAAAATTGCTCCGACGGCATAGTCGCTGGTATCACACATGAGCTCGAAAGGCTCATTCCAGTCCGGTGCCACAACTATAGGGGCTTTGATCAACTTTTCATTAAGCTCCTGAAACGTTCTCAAACAAGAATCATTAAATGCAAAAGTGGCATAATGTTCTAACAACAAGCATAAGGGTTTAGCAATTTTTGAAAAGTCTTTAATGAAACGCCGATAAAAACTGGCATATCCTAAGAAACTTCTTATACCTTTGACATTTGTTGGGGGCGGTAGTTGCTTAATTACCTCAACTTTTGCTTGATCCACTTCTAACCCTCTCTCAGTTACCTTGTGCCCGAGAATAATGTCATCCTTCACCATGAAGTGGCATTTTTCCCAGTTCAACACTAGGTTCGTCTCTATGCATCTCTTCAAGACTTGCTCCAAACTCTGAAGACATTCCTCAAATGTTTTGCCAAACACTGAGAAGTCATCCATGAATACTTCCATGTTGTGCTCGATCATATTGTAAAAAATAGACATCATGCAACGTTGAAACGTTGTCGGTGCATTACATAGGCCGAATGGTATTCTTCTAAACGCAAACATCCCATATGGGCACGTGAACGCAGTCTTCTCTTGATCATTAGGGGAAATGGCAATCTGATTATAACCTGAATAACCATCCAAAATACAATAGAAAGCTTTACCTGCCAACCTGTCTAGCATCTGGTCAATGAATGGCAGTGGGAAGTGGTCCTTCCTTGTGGCATTGTTCAGCCTCCTATAGTCCATGCACACTCTCCATCCAGTGATAGTTCTAGAGGGGATTAACTCAGCTTCACTATTTTGTACCACGGTCATGACACCCTTCTTTGGCATGCATTGCACCTAGCTAACCCAAGAGATATCAGAAATGGGATATATAATCCCGGCATCAAGCCATTTTATGATCTCTTTTTTCACCACCTCTTTCATGCTTGGGTTTAACCTTCTTTGGCCTTAAATGGTTTTGCCATGGTACTCCTCCAAGATAATCTTATGCATGCAAATGGTTGGGCTAATACCTCTGATGTCTGCCAAAGTCCACCCTAATGCTTGCTTATAGTTACGTAATATTGCCAACAATCTTTTCTCATGGTCATTAATGAGACCAGTGGCAACGATCACTGGTAGAGTTGAGCGTTCACCTAAATAAGCATACTTCAAGTGATCTGGCAGTGGTTTCAGTTCCAATGTTGGTGGCTCCTCAATTGATGGTTTAGGTGCTTTGATTTCTCTACCGGCCAACTGTAGTGGCTCAAAATTACTCGCCTCTTTAGCCTCCAAGACTGGTTCTTCTGGCTCCTCAAACAGATCAGCTATGCCATCTAAATTGTTGGCATCAAATTTGTATCCTAGCATAATTGTGTCGTGTCCAAAGTGTAAATGGACTCTATCATCTCCTCTGCTTGGCACTCATCAGGTTCATCTGCACATTTCAAAGCTTGAAACACATTAAATGTAACTTGCTGATCATTCATGCGCATTGTTAGTTCCCCTTTATGAACATCAATCAAAGCCATACCTGTGGTAAGAAAAAGCCTCCTCAAAATAATCATGACATTAATATCAGCCTCATAATCCAAAATGATAAAATCAGCTGGAAAAATAAATTTGTCTGCCTTTACCAACACATCCTCAATCTTACCCTTGGGATGTGCATAGGATCGGTCTTCCAGCTGAAGTGTCATCGTGGTAGGTCTTGCTTCTATGCCAAGCTCCCGGAAAACTGACATTGGCATCATGTTGATGCTGGCTCCTAGGTCACACAGTGTCTTGCCCATGAATTTGTTGCCAATGGTGCAGGGAATAGTGAAACTTCCTGGATCTTTCATCTTTGGTGGCAAACGGTTTAAGAACATGGCACTGCATCCTTCGGTCAGGGCAACAGTTTCAAAGTCTCCCAACTTCCTCTTTTTGGACAGAATGTCCTTCATAAATTTGACATGGTTGGCATTTGTTCAAGGGCTTCTACCAATGGAATGTTGATTTGCAATTGCTTAAGAACCTCCAAGAAACGCTTGAACTGTTGTTCTTGCTTATGCTTTTAAAGTCTTGCTAAAAATGGTGGTGGCGGATAGATACATGCCTGCTCTGCTGGCTTTGCCAACGCAGTTCTGGCATCAGACTGTTTGGCATCGATGTTGGCATCAGTGTGCTGTCTGGAATCAGTTCTGGCATCATCTGTTTTTGTTTCCTCTTTCTCTGCTTCCTTGGGATCATCTGCTGGCACAGGCTTCTCATCTTGGCAATTAATTGGCTGCTTAGCAACCTTCTCCATCTCGCACTACTTACCACTCCGAAGAGTTATAGCTTTGCACTGCTCATTGTCTTTGTGCCGAGCATCTTCTGTGACACTTGGCAATGCTCCCTAGGGTCGATTGCTGAGTGCACTGGCAATATGCCCAAGCTAGACTTCCAAATTTCTCATTGACGCAGCCAAATTCTAGACAGTGGCATCATTCCTTTCCATGTACTCTGTGAGAGTGCCTCTTGGTTGAGTCTCTATCCTTACTGAAAATTGTTTTGGGTTTTCTGTGGCAAGGCATTCTGATAGAATGTTGGCATGGCATTGTTATTGTGCCTCTGAGTATTCTGGTGCTAGGCATTGTACTGGTTACCTCCTTGATTTCCCCAAGCTAAGTTAGGGTGTTGTCTCCAACCTGTACTATAAGTATTGGAGTTAGGGTTATAGTAACGATTAACATTGCCAACAAAATTTACCGATTGAGGGTTGGCAGGACATTCATCCACATGATGATTTTCTCTATAGATCGTACAGAATGGGTCAAATGCTTTGACTTCTTGGGACTCATTGTTCTTTTGCAACATTTTTACCATGCTCGTAATGTTGGAAATCTCGGCATGAATGGATGTTAGTTCATCAACCTAAAATTTCCCATTGGTTTTAGTTTCGGTCCCAAGTCTTGCAACAAGATATTCAAAATCATTGATTGCAATCCTTTCTAAAATGTCAATAGCCTCAGTATATGTCTTATCAAACATTGAGCCAGCTACTGAAGCATCAACAATTGTCCTCGTTTGTACATTCTATCTATTGTAAAAGGTTTGAATCTGAGTCCAATTCGGGAATCCATGCATAGGACACCTCCTCAACAAGTCTTTGAATCTTTCCCAGGCATCATATAAGGTCTCATCCTCATCCTGACTGAATGTAATGATCTCACCCCGCAGCTTGGCAGTGGGTGTTGGCGGCTGGAATCTTGTCAAGAACTTCTGGCATAGGTTTGCCCATGAAGTGACTAAGCCAGGTGGCAAGGAATTAAGCCAAACCTTTTCTTTGTCTCTCAAAGAAAAAGTAAATAACTTCAGCTTCACGGTATCTTCAGGTACTCCATTTTGTTGAAATAGGTGGCAAATCTCCATGAACTGTTTAAGATGTTGCCTCGGATCTCCAATGAGTGCGCCATCAAACTGACCTACATTCAAAAGAGTTTGAATCATTACTGGCTTAAGTTCAAAATTGACAGCATTTACCTCTGTGCCAACAAGTCTTGTCATCAAATTGTCAATGGTTGGTGTCGAATGTTCTCTAATAGGCCGCTCATTAACAACTGGGGCAACAGGTGGTGGTGGTATCTCATTGTTAAGTGGATTTCCCCCATTGTTCACCACACCATTCCCTCTATTACCTTGGTTCATATCTTGAAATCTTCTTTTTAACCTCCGCAAGGTTTTCTCAATTTCCGAAACGTATGGCCACTCGTCCACCACATGATGGCTTCTTGTCATACACTGACAAAAATGAAAGGTAAAAATAAAAACGAAAATAAAAATAAAAGGAAGACAAGTAAAAATTTAAAAACAATCAATTATGTTGCAATCCCCGGCAACAGCACCAAAAACTTGTAGACTCTCTAGGTGAATGCTGGCAAAAGTGGCAGAAAATATGTATTGGAAAATATAAGAATGTGCCAAAATGAGTCTTTTACGTGCAAGTATACACGGTCTGCAAGTAATACAGGTGGTAAGCTGAGTATCAATCCCACAGAGATTGTCTTGGAATTCAATTGCCTTGATTGCTACTTGCCTTAAGAAAAAGTTTATTTGATTGAAATTGGTTTTGGAAAATAATTAAAAAGTAAAGGAGTGAAAGAAAAGTAAAGACGTTGGCAAGGAAGGTGTTTTAATGAATGATGAGCGTTGGCAGGGAATGCTTGGTTTTCACGCTATTCATGTTGTGTCAGCCGTTAACAACAACCTGTCTTGGCATTGTTTGCCAAGCAGACTCAAAAGTAGCAAAGCCTATCTCGATGGTCATTGCCCTAAATTGATCATGTAAAAACATCTATATCTCTATAGTGTTTGTTTTTAAATAAACCAATTTGATTAAGATCCAATCTATACACCTAAGGGGTAGATTTCACTCCTGAAGTAAGTTCATCTACTTGAACGACTTCTCTCAAAGCTTCTCTCCTCATTATTCGACAACTTATTTGTTGTCACCCCAAGTCTGTTAAGATATTAAGGTGCAATAGGCCAACAGTGCCAGCTCTCGCTTGGCAGAGTATTTAGGAAATATTAAAGTTTGCCGAATAGATGTACTTTGCCAAGGCATATTTATTATTAAAAGCTAAAGCATGAAAATAACATAAAAACCAAACATCCCCCACCAACTATTAAATTAGTTCATGGTGAGGGAGTGAACCAACAATCCACAAATGTTTTCGGAATACATCATCCTTAAAAACAAAGTAAAATAACTTGAGAGGGAGAATGGGCTAGAAGGGGTCTCTCGATGCAGCCCTTCAAGATCCAGGCTTCTCGTCCAAGTTGGTCAGACCACCCTTCCACGGTGCAGCCGGTCTTCAATCGTCACACACACACCAACTCCTCACGATCCAATCTTCTCCACCTCTCCTCTTAAAGTCTAGCTTGGTTAGTGTTTAAATAGGCGTGCAAAGAAGGGATAGGACTAGCTATTCAAATTTTAAATTCTAATTGCCTAGAGGATAAGGGATTATCTTCTTATCCAGATTTGAATGGGAGCTGATCAGGCTAAGGCTGGCGTCATCCTGCCGACGCTGCCCTAGCATCCAAGCTTGGCATGAGTCTGCCAACAAATCTTGGCACCATCTTATCCGCTATTTTTTCGGAGATTGTTCCAATTGCTATTTTTTCGGAGCCTAATCATGTCCTATTTTTTCGGGGTCCAATAGCCTCTTGGCGTGGCATCAAGTTCACTTCTCTGCAATCTGGTGGTTGGCATTGTCTGGTCTATCTGTGCCAACAACACTCGGCATTCTCTTTGGCATTCCTTTCTGTGTAACTTTTCTGGGCCAAATACTATGCCAAACCTGCAAAATTGCCAACAAAACAACCTTTCACACTGGCATAGACAAAACTCTAAACTCCTTATGCAAATGCATGATTCTAACATCCTAATGCAACTAAATGTACCTAAAAACAAGCAAAAGCATTGTAAGATTGGCATTAAAAATAGTACTTTTGGAGAGGTAACACACCCCTAAACCTAACTCATTGCTTGTCCTCAAGTAATGCAATCAAAATAAAAACAAAAACTGTGACCTCGACAAAATTTTGGTTGAATGCCAACACGTGCTGGTAAGCATAATTTGGCTCTATTTCTGTCCTCAATATCTCAGTGCAATAATGCTAAGCATGTAGTAATTCAAGTGCAGCAATATAACTCTAGTCAAAGTTCATGAAGAGTGCATGAGTGTAGGCAATATGCATCAAGTTTCCTTTCACTCCCTTAGACAAATTTTACTACCTAAACTCAGATTTTTTTTCTTTTTTTTTTCTTTTTGCCAAGGGTTTCGGCTAGCATTCTTTTAAGCTTGCTTCGTGACACTATTTAGCGTGAAAGATAAGAAGAAGCATACCACGAATCCCCACCTTAATCTAGACATCACTAGGCTTTCTCTTCAACTCACACCCCAAGGTTTTGGACTCGAGAACTAAGAGGGAGCAAACCACGAAGCCCCAAGTAGCTTATTATCCCTAAGGTAGAGGAGAGTTTTATTTTTTCTTGCCTTGGCAGAACATTGATGCCTTATTCATCATTTTTTAACATCTTACGTGTTAGGTGCAAGTTCAATTCCCTAAACTAGAGATCAATTGCCAAGCAATCCTGGCATACTACTCTGCGGGCACAACATGAAAACTAAAGATTAAAGTCTCCTCAATGGACAGACACCTAGATCAAATTAAGCTTGCTTAACAATTGTTAACATTTTTTAAAATTAAATCGAGAAAAAAAAAATTATTTTTCTTTTTTTAGCGGTTCGGTATGCATCTACTCTAAATGACCTCGATGACATGGTAACAAAAATTAAACATGATATGCATGGCATAAATGTGAAGAAATGCACACCCCCAAACCCAAGATGAGCATTGTCCCCAATGCATGAAACAACACATATATACAAATGAACAGAATAAAATAAAATCCATGGTCATGTGAATGCAATGTAATGAAATATACAGGAGTTTAGAAGAAGATGACTCCCCTTCGGAGACTTCTTCTCGTGTGACTCCCCACAAGCACATATTTCTAAGGCATAGCCATAAAGTCGCGAGCAACAAGTTTATTTCAAACGTCTCTCTAGAGCAATTACAGTTGTTTCAGAAGCTAAATTGCTGCAACCACATTTTACAAGGCATCACTCCATACTATTTTATGGCATTCTGTCGATTAGGGTCAACTATTATATCCATTATTTCCTCCACACCTCTGCATAACATGTCTCCGCCTAATGAGTCATTTGCTCACACCCCGCTAGACATAGGGTCCCAATAACCTCTAGAATTCTTAGGCTGCATCATTATCAAGGAAGTAACTTTGTCCCGATAAGATGACTATTAAATTTTTTTGGCTCATCGAATCAGTTCTACAAACTGACAATCAAGGTTCTATTGTAGCTTCCATCATGTTTTACAATGTATAGACTTGATGTATACGTAACACCTCTCACAATATAACCACAACGATAAACCACTAACTTCCAAGGGTCAAAATCTACACTAAGTGTTGCGAGGTTGTCCATTGATGTAGGCCTCCTTTGATTGTGTTGGATCTAGGATCAAAGTAAGATTTCTCATGTAGAAGTGGGGTTGCAAAAGAAGGTGTTGAAAGTATAGTTTATGGTGTTTAAGGAACTGGAATTTGGTATTGAAATGTAGGATGAAAGAAAGTAGAATATTGCTGGAAATTTAGGTCGGAGAAAGGTTGAAGATGAGTGCTTGAAGAAGAAACAATGGTGGAAATGGTTGCTGGAAATTTTGGTGAAGAAGAAAGGTTTTAAGTTTCTGGAAAATGAAATAAAAAATAGAACACGGAACAAGGAAGAACCTATACAATAAAGTGTATAAACATAAACCTTATACGCTCTTTGTTCGAAAGACTTGGACCCATTGATTAAGAAATCAAGAACCCGAAGTATTTGGTTTGACAACACAAGTACGATACTTGAAAATGTCAAAAAAAAGTTCAATGAAGAACTAAGTTGAGAGAAAGTCTCACAAGTAATTTTTGATTCATAAGTTGTGTAACCTTTTTACATTAAAAATCTGAAACATATATAAGAAAGACAAGAGGGAAATCTGAAATGCTTCAAATTTCAAAAGAAAACTACCTATTTGATCTAAGGGTGGCGGTGAGGAAGTTTAATATGCAACAAATCTGATGGCTGTATTTGAAATAAACAAATTGATTAGCATTAAAAATGGCTCCTAAATGAAGCGGGAACACTTGAATTTCAAACAAAATGCATATGGAAATTGTTTGAATTCAAAAATCAAACTTCTTGGCCTTATCCTTAAGAATTCCACCCATTGATTTGAGAGGGAGTTCAAATCTGCCACACATATGCACACACATGTGTCAAGGCTGTCATGTGTGGATGCCATGCTTGGGGAGCTGCTGGAGCTTTGCTGGAGCCTTTAGCTTGATGCACCTTGTTGTAGGACACTCTCCTAAGTGTAGGTACATGTCCCTCCATGTTTGAGCTACCATTGGACTCATTAGTTGTTGAGCTACTAGAGATGAAGTTGAGCTTAAGTTGAGCTGAATTGAGCTGATTTGGAGTGTTGGAGCTGAAATGAGCTGAAAACAATGCTTGTGGGCTGTTTTGAGCTGAGTTGAGCTACACCCTTGTTGTTGAGCTTCAATCGAGCTAGTAGAAAGGTCCTTAGCTACCACTCTTTATTATGCTGCTGTAAAAACAAAGTAAACACACATAAACTTATTGAAGACATAATATAAACGAACTAATTATATATATAAGTATAAACTAAGTATAAGTAATTAATATTAGGTCACGTATCAGCATGTAACACGTGATATAGCTTATTGTCTAAGGCTTATTCATCATTAATAGAAATAAGAAGTATGAACCCATTTAGGTACAAGAACTTCCCTGAAATATTTAGCCTTAGCACAAGTAAATGGTTTAGTTTGCATGACTCTCGGCTTGAGCGAAGGCATGCTCACATCATCCCCCCTTCTTTTAGGCGATTTATCCTCAAATCGAAGCTTGTCATCAAGGAGAAATTCTGGGGTGTTGGGATGGCCAACTCCATACTTCTTTCCTCCAATGGAATATCCTACAAAATAGGAAAAGAAAAAACCCCTGGGTTCTCGTTAGAAAAATCAGCAATCATAGGTTGTGTCAAAATGCACTTCCCAATCATTTTGTTGTGTTAAACATCACCAATATGTTCGGACTCTCCTTTTGGATGGTTAGTATCATCACGATCCTTCCTCCAAGTTTCAAAACTCTTCGTCATCTGCAACTGATCGTGGTGTACTTGTGATTGAGTAAAAGGTTTGAGAGTGAACTTCTTTCTTTCATGCTTGATTGTGAAACGGTTAGTGAAACAATCATGGATGGTTCGTTTGTCATATTGCCAAGGTCTTCCAAGAAGTAGATGGCATGCATGCATTGGAACCACGTCATATAATACGTCATCCTTATACCTTCCAATAAAGAATGGAATAATTACTTACTTGATAACTTTCAATTCTCCTCCATCACTCAACCACTGTAATTTGTAAGGATTTGGGTGCTTCGTCGTTTTCAAACCTAATCTGTCAACCATAGGAGTACTTGCAACATTAGTGAAACTTCCACCATCAATTATAACAACACATACCATATCATTCACATGACATCTCGTGTGAAAGATGTTTTCACGTTGTTGATCGTCTTGTGACACTTGCGCATTCAGGCTTCGTTTGACTACGAGAATCTCACCATCTGCTGCCAATTCGATCTCGTCTTCTTCTTCCTTCTTAGGAATTTTTGGTTTATCTTCTCCATGATCAGACTCGATCTCACCATTTTTTAACAAAAGCATCGTGTTCCGGTTTGGACATTGGCTTGCTACGTGTCCTCGTCCAAGGCACTTGAAACATTGAATGTCCCTTGTGCGTTCATGAGTAACCACTTGCTTTCCTCTACCAACGTCTATAACGGGTGGCTTTGGCTTGCTCGATTCTGCCTTTTCTTTAACTTGAATAGGTGCTGACTTCCTAAAATTGTTTTGAATGAAACGAGGGTTAGAAAAATTATTAAATGAACTATTACCTAGGGAAGAAGATTTCTTCCTTTGCTGACGTTCAACTTTGATCGCCATATGCACCATCTCGTCCAATTCAACATAATGTTGTAATTCTACAACATTGGCAATTTCTTTGTTAAGACCGGGTAAGAAACGCGCCATTGTTGCTTCTCGATCTTCTTCAATGTTGGCATGGATCATGGCCATCTCCATTTCTTTAAAATAATCTTCAACGCTTCTATTGCCTTGTTTTAAATTCTATAACTTCTGAAACAAGTCTCGATGGTAGTGAGACGGTATAAATCTCCTCCGCATGATTCTTTTCATTTCAAGCCATGTTGTGATTGGCCCTTCGCCTGTTCTTCTTCGTGTACTGATTAATTGGTCCCACCAAATTAATGCATAATCCACAAACTCCATTGATGCCAATCGCACCTTCTTTTGTTCAGAATAGTTGTAACAATCGAACACATGTTCTACCTTGCTTTCCCATGCTAGCTAGGCATATGGATCTATTTTTCCTTGAAAATAAGGGATGGTAACTCGAATGTTGCTTTTCCATGGTGTCTCGGGGCATTCGGTGTCGATGATCAGTCCATTTCGTCATCATCATTGTTGTTAGAATACTCTTCATTGTGTTCTTCATCTCTAGGCTGATTTTGACTTCATGGGCCTTGGGTTGCTCGGGTGTTGCCTTGTGACCCTTCAAGCCTGTCTATTCTTTCATATAATGGCTCGAGTTCATCCTTCAAAAATTTCTACAATTCTCGAATCATGGCCTGCATTTGCAGATTCGGTTGTCCTCCATCTTGATTCATTTTGCTAGAACCTATCATTGTTAGCAAAAATAAATAAAATAAAACCTCACTTGCACACTCACAAAAGCCTCACAATTCTCTCCAAGGAAAGTAGATATGGCACTCCACTCTACGCTCGTGTTTCACTCGGGAAATATGGCTTTTACTTTCCCCTTCTGTTGTCACACGCTCAATATGCCTCTTTCCACTCCTTCTCTCGCGTTTAGTTCTTTAAGGAACTAACTTAAGACTTTGTCAAACATGTTCAAGTGTGTCGGCTAAATAACAACAACGGTTAGTAAACAAAAGAAATAAGGTAAAGGTAGGCTTAGAATTAGAAAGAAAAGAAAGAAATAGGTGACTTACTACACATAAATGCTTACAACTTTCCTTCACCGAACAATCAAATTCTCTTCGTGCCCGGTTGATGTTGTACTGTTCACTGTTGTAGAACACGTTGCCATTGCAATTTCTTTCATCTTTTTCACTTTTTGAAGTTCTTTTCTTCTTTCTTTTTCAAATCTGAATTTTCTCTTTTCGGATTTTTTTATATTTCGCACTCACAAACATGATTTCTTACTTGAATCCAACCTAAGCTCTGTACCATATGTTACGAGGCTGTCCATTGATGTAGGCCTCCTTTGATTGTGTCGGATCTAGGATCGAAGTAAGATTTCCCATGTAAAAGTGGGGCTGCAAAAGAAGGTGTTGAAAGTATAGTTTATAGTGTTTAAGGAACTAGAATTTGGTGTTGAAATGTAGGATGAAAGAAGGTAGAATATTGTTGGAAATTTAGGATGGAGAAAGGTTGAAGATGAGTGCTTGAAGAATAAACAATTGTGGAAATGGTTGCTGGAAATTTTGGTGAAGAAGAAAGGTTTTAAGTTGCTGGAAAATGAAATAAAAAAAACAAGAACAAGAACAAGGAAGAACCTATACAATAAAGTGTATAAACCCGAACCTTATACGCTCTTTGTTCGAAGGACTTAGACCCATTGATTAAGAAATCAAGAACCGAAGTATCTGGTTTGACAACACAAGTACGAGACTTGAAAATGTCAGAAAAAGTTCAATGAAGAACTAAGTTGAGAGAAAGTCTCACAAGTAATTTTTCATTCATAAGTTGTGTAACCTTTTTACATTAAAAATCTAAAACATATATAAGAAAAACAAGAGGGAAATCTGAAGTGCATCAAATTTCAAAAGAAAACTACCTATTTGATCTAAGGGTGGCAGTGAGGAAGTTTAATTTAAAACAAATCCAATGGTTGTATTTGAAATAAACAAACTGATCAACATTAACAATGGCTCCTAAATGAAGCGGGAACACTTGAATTTCAAACAAAATGCATATGGAAATTGTTTGAATTCAAAAATCAAACTTCTTTGCCTTATCCTTGAGAATTCCGCCCATTGCTTTAAAAGAGAGTTCAAATCTACCATACACATGCACATACATGTGTCAAGGCTGCCATGTGTGGTCGCCATGCTTGGGGAGCTGCTGGAGCTTTGCTGGAGCCTTTTGCTTGATGCACCTTGCTGTAGGACACTCTTCTAAGTGTAGGTACATGTCCCTCTATGTTTGAGCTACCATTGGACTCATTAGCTGGAGTTGAGCTACTGGAGCTGAAGTTGAGCTGGATTGAACTGATTTGGAGTGTTGGAGCTGAAATGAGCTGAAAACAATGCTTGTGGGTTGTTTTGAGCTGAGTTGAGCTACACCCTTGTTGTTGAGCTTTAATCGAGCTAGTAGGAAGGTCCTTAGCTGCCACTCTTTATTATGCCACTGTAAAAACAAAGTAAACACACATAAACTTATTGAAGACATAATATAAACAAACTAATTAGATACATATAAGTATAAACTAAGTATAAGTAATTAATATTATGTCACATATCAGCATGTAACACGTGATATAGCTTATTGTCTAACGCTTATTCATCATTAACAGAAATAAGAAGTATGAATGCATTTTGGTACAAGAACTTCCTTGAAATATTTAGCCTTAGCACAAGTAAATGATTCAGTTTGCATGACTCTCGGCTTGAGCGAAGGCATGCTCACATCACTAAGAATCAAACCAGAACCGTCCATCGCCTTCTTTATTCTTCATCACACGATAAGATCATTGACCTTGATTTTCCATTCAAATCAAAAGAGGTAAACCGTCTGAAACACTAACAACCATTGTTGTTCTACTTTCACCATCAACTGAAAGAAATGTAGGCTTTTCACAATGGAATGAAAAAAAAGATTTCAACTTTATTTTATCATTCTCTTTGTAGTCATCTTTAATACTATTCAAAATATCTTCCTTCTTATTATGTATATAGTGTTGAGGAATCCCTTCTTCTAACACCGCCGAACATGGAGTTATCCCCAGGATTTGAGTAGATGGCGATGCAGTAAATAAAAAAAGAAGAGAATAAGTTAGCCAAAGTCATAAATGAATTGAGTTTTAATGAACATACTTTTTTTCATGTTAGTTTGTTTATCTTTAAATTCGTTCGTGTTCGTTACAAAATTCAAAACTGTATTGTGTTCATTTATTTTAGAATGTGTGTTTATGTTCACGAACATGTTCATTTTATATTTTAAAATTATAGAATATGATCATGTTTACAAGCATTTCATGAATATGTTTATGAATATATATATATATATATGTTGAACATGTTTTCAAATAATTAAAATTTTATTCATGAGTAATAATCAAACAAACAATAAATGAACATATATATTTTTTATTTTTTAAATATAAAACAATTAAACATAAATATGAATAATTATATTATAAATAAATAAACTAAACATAATTTTTTAAGTAGCTTTTTGTAAGAAAAAAATATTGACTTTAGGAAATATTAAATGAGAGAGAGGTAGTGTCTGATTGCTCCTTTAATGATTGTCTTCAATAAAGGGGGAGTAGTATCTACCTTTTTCAGGCGCATGAGACTTCATCCACTTTTGTCCTATCCTTTTTTTAGCTCTTTTGTCTTTGATTTTTTTAAATATTCTTTTATAATAATAAAATTGTTTAAGATTGAATTTGAACTCTATCATTAATTAGAATTAAAATAATATTTTCATATTCATTAATATTTGATTTGTTATCAATTAAAATAATATTAATTTAGTTTTAAATTTTTTTGGCAAGTTTCGAAACTTGATTTTTTTAGGTTAATGATTTTTTGATAAGTTTTAAAAAAATCACGAAAATCAATCTAATATATTATAAAAATTTATACTTCATTTGTCCCACTCAATATTTTCCTTTTGTGTTTTAAAATTGTCATACTTAAAATGTCTCATTGAAAAAATCAACAACTTTTAAAAGACATATTTCCATTTATACCCCTTTTTTAGTTTCCCAACAAAACAAAATTCAACCTTTTAAGGATAAAATTGTCGTTTCAATTATTTTACATCATCTTTCTTATACAAATTTTTTCTTCCTAAAACTACGTGAAAAGTCAACAATGGACGTTTTTGGTAGGACGGAGAGAGTAACATTTTAAGTTACTTCGACAAGTTTCGAAATTTATCATTTTTTAGCCTTAAACTAGGTGGTTGTACCGTAGAACCACTCGTTATATTGTTCAAAAGTGTTTTTAGTAAAAGAAAATAACTAAAGAATTCAATTTTTGAAAAATACTTTTCAATTCGAATTACAAAACACTTATGACTTAAAAAGACTAGTTGTCCTATGTTACATTTGGTGCAATAGTAATGCACATTGTATTCTCAAGGGAAAATTAAAGTTCAAACTTTTATGACGACATTATTAGAAGGTAAAGTCATGAACCCCGAAAATAAACCATAAAATAAAATAGACTATATAAAAGAACAAGTACATTGGATTGGTGACCAAGTGGCTCATCTTTATTTTCTTATATTCTCATCATGAGTTCTAGACCCACTAAAAGCACCATTTTACTTTTTTAAAAAGTTTTTTCTCTTTTTTCTAAATTAGATTAAGATTAAAATTAAAATTCTTAAAAAATTATAAAAAAAACAAGAAAACAAAGTCACCAATTTAAAACCCCTCGTCTCTATTGATATATCAAAATCACTTACATTTAAACCAATTCCCATTAACCGTTCAATAGATCCGAAATCCGGATTTTGTCACCAAACCCGAACTTACTCTTCCCTTAGACCGCCCATCCGTTTGCCCCCCATCGATCACCCGATTTCCGTCTCCGAATTCTGTCACCGTTCTTGCACCGACGGCGTCACCACTTTCGTCGTCAACGCAACCACCGACCAAACCCTATCTTTCTCGCAATTCTTTTCTCAAGTCCGTTCCCTTGATTACTCTCTACAGCAACGTTACTCTCTGCTATGCCAAAACGACGTCGCTTTCATTCTCTCACCACCTTCGATCCGTATCCCCGTGGTTTACTTCGCTTTGCTGTCGTTGGGAATCGTCGTTTCTCCCGCTAATCCACTCAATTCCAACTCGGAGATCGTTCATAAGATCCAACTCAGCAAGCCGGTTGTTGCCTTCGCTACTTCGGAAACCTCCCATAAAATTCCATCTCTTAAACATGGAACTATCCTCCTCGACTCGCCCGAGTTCATCTCATTGTTAACTAAGTCCGGCATCAATGACGATGCCATTAAAACTGTCAAGGTAAACCAGTCCGACACGGCTGCGATATTGTATTCTTCGGGAACCACCGGGCGAGTCAAGGGTGTGATGATGACTCACCGAAACCTGATCGCGAAAATGGCGGTGACTCGGTTCTTCAACACGAACCGAGGCGAAAGTAACGAGTATCCCCCGCCATCGGTGACGTTCTTCACGGTGCCTTTGTTCCACTGTTCGGCTTCTTTATGTTGTTGGCGGCGGCCTTGTCAGCGAATTCAGTGGTAATGTTGGAGAGGTTTGATTTCGAGCAAATGCTAAGAGCAGTTGAGAAGTACAAAGTTACAAGCATGCCAGTGTCGCCGCCGCTTGTTTTGGCGTTTGTTAAATCGGAATTGACAAAAAAATACGACTTGAGCTCGCTCCAAGGGCTTGGCTGCGGCGGCGCGCCGCTTTGAGAGGACATTGCTCAGCGGTTCAACGAGAAGTTCCCCAATGTGTTATTGGTGCATGTATTTTCTATTTATTTATACATTTTTTAATGAAAATTATTCATCTTTTTGTTAGGGTTAAAGTAAACCGATAGGGAGAATGCTACATCCACGCAAGTCATCTACTCAACTCGAATATGACAGATAAGATAAATATAATTAAAAAATTAAAATACTTTTTTAATAAAAATAGTTGTTTAACGTTTTATTTTTGTTAATTTTAAGTGCTCAAAATTTCAATCAATTGCAGTTTTCAAGTTGGGTTGTTAAAGAAATTTATCACTCAATCAGATTTAGACATGTGGTATTTATTTTTACTTTTATTTTTTAAAAATTGAAAATAGAATAAGTTTAAAATAAATTTCAAAATTCTCCAAAATAGTCACAAATCCCTAACACAAACCCCCAAAATTGTCATCGTTGCCATTGTTGATAACTTTGTCAGACCCACCCCACCACTATTGTCGTCAGACATACCCATCACCGGTAGTGTCATCAAGGTTTTAAAAATAAAAATAAATTTAAAATGTATGGAAATATTCGGGAATAAAGTAATTAAAAGAGAGGATACCCGGAGACCGGGATGATACTCCTAATAGAATACCGAAAAAAAATAAAAATAAAAAGATGGAGTCGCCACCGGCCAATTTGGTAGGCCGGACACCGTAAAAATAAATTAGAGATTCTAAAACATTTAGGTCCGGGAGTCGGTTATGCGTGGGGAAGGATTAGCACCCCCTCAACGCCCAAAATTGGTACCGCGTTGATTTTGTGTTGTCATTTGCAAAAAATAAAAATTCAAGTGTTAATTTAAAATTTAATCCCAAAAAATATAAATGAGTATGTGATTCAAACATCCTAACCCGCAACCCACGATACCAAAAGAGATGACGCCCGAAGATTCGGGACGACACTTCCACTAGAATATCGGGACCTCGAGTACTAAACTAGATTAATGGAATCAATGAAACTTGGAGTTTTTAATATGTATGACCAAAACATGATAAAATTAAAAATAAATTATTAAATAAACACGGAAATATAAATTGCATAAATTAAGTTGCAAGAAAAATAAAGGCGTAAATTAAAGTGCGAGAAAAATAAATAAAACAAATAAATAAATATAAATAAACAACAAAATATGAAAATGAATACGTAAAATGTATACATAGAATAATATATAATAAACATATGCACATAATATAACATAATACTATTTGTATATATATACGTAACATATATCTATATATAATATATAATATATAACATAAATACTATATAACAATGTATATCTATAACATATAATTATAATACATAACATAGTATAAACATACTATACATAATACATATATAATAAATATACCTACGTAATAATATGTATATTATAAAAGAACTTTACATAGATAATATTATAATAATATACATGTTTTATGGTTAAAATAATAATATACATATATACATGTAAATATATAATAGGAAAATAATATATATAATAATAAGCAATAATAAACATATAATATTCATATAATATTATACAAATAATATATAAATAAGAAATAAAGAACAAGTAATATAAATAATATAAGAAATAATATGCATGTGTACATAAGAAAATATAAACAAACAGAACTAACAGGGTCCAAATTTAAAACTGTTTTAGGGGTTAAACTAAAATAAAAACAAAATTAAAGTAACCAAATTGAAGCAAAAAAGGATCGAATTGAGAAGTATGTTAAGCTTACGAGAATTGATGGGGTAAATAAACCATTAAAACAAACTTTAATTAGAGAATGAGGACCAAATTGTGAGACTACTTAAAACTCCAAGGACCCTGGGCGTGGTTATCCCATGCAGAAGGGTCAAAAGTGAGATTATACAAGGGCGGGAGGATTTAAGTTGTGGTTTTTCCATTCTTTATCAATTTAAAACCTAAAAGAAGCTACACAGACTCAACTTTTCATTTTTTTTTTCATTCGGCCGTTCCCCTTTTACCAAACTCTCCCAAATTTCAATTTGAAACCCTAAATCAAGAAAAAAAACTCCTCTTTTTCACTTAAAATCAAAGATTTTAGATCTAAAAAAAGAGAAAATGGAGTGTGAAACCGGTAATGGAACCAATCCTCAGTGGTTCTGTCCTCAACGCCACAAGAGACGACGACGGTTCGAATACGAACCTAGGTAAGCCTTGAAACGCCCTTTTTCACTATTTTCTGTTTTTTTAATTTATGGATGCATGCAAAGGTAAAGGATGAGAAGAAAAAATACCACTGAAATTGCTGAATTTTTTTCTTGTATATTGATCTGAAAGTTTTTTTACAACTTTTTTCGATCTTTAAATCCCCCCGTTACCTCCTCATTTTTGAGTTTTATAACCCCCATTTTATATTACAAAAACAATAAAAAATAATAAATCCCCATTTTCTTGCAGATCTGACTGATGGAGGGGATAAAGCTGGATTTTGGGGATAAATGCAGGGTATGGACGGTTGACAGGGCATAGGTGATGACAGAGGGTTGTTGGTAGGGTTAGGATTTTTTTAAGTTTTATTTTTAGGGTTTTTGGGTTTGATTTGGGTTTTGGGTAATTTAGGGATTAGGGATTGGAATAGGTGATTGATTGGATCGTCGGTGACGGGAACGATGGTAGAAACGACGGCAGATCGATGGCGTTGGGGCGGATAATAACAGGGGCGGCGGTGGTAGTTTAGTGTTAGGGTTATTAGATTCATAGGGTTTTTACATTCTATGTCGGGTTTGTGTATTGGGTCGGGTTACGATCCGGGTCAAATGGTTATTGGATTATACTTTGAGGGTTTTTTTGGGTCTGGGTTGTAATAAATGGGTTATTACAGTTGCTCCTCTTTGCTTGTTGTTGTATAACAACAACAGAGCAAAGCCTAAAATGACTCGTTTTTATCCAGTCTGGCTAGTTATCTCCCCGTATGTCTTCTTGCTCCAGTAGATCTTTCTTCTCTTTGTCGCATGTCTTCTTTCTTAACTTGATAGATATACTTTGTCACTCTTGGGAAAGTAAAATCTTTAAAATGGGGGTTGGGGAAGCAAAAAGAGTGCGGCTTACTACATTATTATGACGAGATAATACCTAAAGAAAATTCAACCCAACTGCAACACCGACGAAGAAGCAGGGTCTACAAAATTTGATCCAGCTGCAACACTGACGAAGAGACAATATCGATGGATAAAAGTTCTGATGTTTGATCCAGCTACAACTCTGACGAAAAGGCAGGATCGAAGGATTGAAAGCTCATTTTAATTTTTATTTTTTATTCTTTTTTGCCTTTTTTTTACTTTTTTTAATTTTTCTTTTACTTTTTTTGTTGTTTTTTTTTCTTTTTTCTTTCTTTTTTTTGCTTTTCTCTTATTTTTCTTTTTTTTTTTGCTTTTTTACTTTTTTTGTTTTTCTCTTTTTCTTTTTTCCTTCTCTTTTTTGAATTTTTTTAACTATTAATAAAGATAAATAGTTGAAAGTTAGTAAATTTTGACCAAGCTACAACACTGACGAAGAGGCATGGTCTAAAGTTGGTAATGTTGATCCAGCTACGACACCGACGAAGAGGCAAGATCAAGAGTCAGTGAATTTAGTCTAGCTACAATATCGACGAAGAGTAAGACCGAAAGTTAGTAAATTTGGTTCAGCTACAACACCGACGAAGAGGCAGAATCAAAAGTTAGATTTGACCAAACTACAACACCGACGAAGAGACAAGGTCTGAAGATTTGATCCAGCTACAACTCTAATGAAGAGACGGGATCGAAGGGTTGGTTTTTTGCGATCCAGCTACGACTTTGATGAAGAGACAAGATCGGAGGGTTGGTTTTTTATGATCAAGCTACGACTTTGACGAAGAGGCATGATCAGAATTTGGGAAATTTGGTTCAGCTACAACACTGACAAAAAGGCAGAACCGAAAGTTTAATAAGTTGAATCTATCTATACCATCAACGGAGGGGTAAGATCGAATTTCAGCATTTGGATCCTACTACGCCATCAACGGAGAAGCAAGATTGAATTTCAGCAACTTGGATCCAACCACACCATCAACGAAGAGAGAGGATCGGATAACTATTTGTATTCCACTATACCATCAACAGAGAAGTAGAACACTAACTTGAACCCCACTACACCATCAACGGAGGAGCAGAGTTGAATTTTAGAAACTTGGACCCCATCCACACCATCAACGGAGGGACATGATCGAATAATTTGGATTCTACCACACCATCAACGAAATAGCAGAATACCAACTTGAACCCTACTATACCATCAACAGAAGAGCAGGATTGCATTTCAGTGACTTAGGCCCTAGCCACACCATCAACGGAGAGACAAGATCGGATAATTTTGGCAACTTGAAACTAGCTCTGCCATCAAAGGAAGGGCTAGATAGAATAACAGCAACTTGGGTCTTACTACACCGTCAACGGAAGAGTAAGATCGGCGAATGATAGCAACTTGGAACCTTCTACACCATCAACAGAGAGATAGGATCGGATGATGAAAGTTGATTAATTTTCTTTTTGATTTTTCATTTTTTTAATTTTTTCTTTTGATTTTTTTCTGATTTTTTCTTTTTGACTTTTGATTTTTTTTATTTTTTTATTTTCATTTTCTTCTTTTTTTATTTTTTTCAACTATAATGAAAATGTGAATTTTGAGGAAAAAGTTTGGTCTAGCTGCAACACTGTCGAAGAGGCAAGACCTAGATAGGATTTGATCTACTACACCACTGACGGAGAGACTAGATCAGCAAAAATATGGGATCCACTACACCACTGACGGATAGGTAGGATCTGGATGGAAAATTTGATCTATAACACCACCGACAGAGGCAAGATCTTCACTAAGTTGGACTTCCACAACTGACAGAGGCATGATTTGCAAAATGTTGGATTACTGCGCCATTGACAGCCAGATAACGTTTGGGGAAAAATTGCTTTGTTACTTCATCGATAGGGGGTAGGATCCGAAAAAAGTTTTTTCTATTGGCAGGAGTGAGAATTCAGAAAATGTTGGTGTCCGTCACATCATTGTCGGAGAAATGAGATCCTAAAAAGGAAAAAGCATTTGTTAGTAATTGTTCAAAAACTTATCACTGACACTTTTTATTAGATATTTCAGCATTTTTTTCTATGTTTGGCCTCCTCCAAGACTAAAGTTGGCCATCGTGACGTTGCTCTCATGCTTGAGGTTATTCGGCCTCTTTCCTATACATGTTTGTATGTACAAAAAATGCATCTTAACTTTATGCCTAACTGCATGTGTCTATCCTAAATGCGTGGTGACTTTGGTATGCACGATGCATGCACTTAACCTAAATGCATGATGGTTTTCAACGTATGCAAAGATGATTTAATGTACACAATTGTCCTAAATGCAAGATATTTTATGAATGCTGCTAAATGCATGAATGTGATATGATTTCTCTTTTTTTGCCCCCAAAGGGATGCCTCTGACTTTCCCTTGGTCATGTCGGAATATTGGTTTTGTATAAGGAGATGTCCCAAACTTTATTGGGTTTGATCACCCTTCATTGGATCAAATTTTCATCTTGGTACACACCCCAAAACTTTATGTCAAGCTATCTCCAGTTCAAATCCATAGGTTCATGACAGCTCATTATTAGAGCAACCCTTTAAGGTGCAAAAGTGTAACTCTGGAGGAGTGGTAGCGAATATTTGTTCTTGAAATATTTGAGGGACTCTCAAGTTCGAAGATGCCCCATTTTTATCCTTTGAATTCAGGTGGCTCACAATTTGAACTTTGGAGTTATGTTATTTATGCATTTTGGATGTTCAAGACTCAGATACGAACAAAATATATTTGTATTGCAACTTGTAGTTTTAATCCCTTACACAATATTCTCACTACCATTATGCTTAGGTTAGTGAGATTGGTTCACAAAACGTTACTCTAAAAGAGATGAAAACTACAAGGGGGCCTGCTATGGTTAAGATAGTATAATACTTAAGCCTGATGAACATGGTCCAGTTCAAAAAAATCACTGACACACTCTTAATAAGCATCTTCATGCTTTGGTAAAGGGTCTTTGTTCGTAGTTATTCTTACCGAGTCATCAAAGCTTACTACCCCAAGCTTAATAAATTTTCCACCAACCTTTTTGAAACCAATACAGTTTTCAATCGTGTGGCCCACTTGTCCTGCGTGATAATCACATCTTGCGCTGGCATCATACCATTTCAGAAATGAAGGTTGTACCGGAGCTTGGTAGAAAGGTGCCACCATATGGATATCGTACAATTGTTTGTACAATTCTCCATAGAAAACTGGTAATGGATTAAACTCCATCTTTTCAGTATTCTTCATCTGACCAGAATCTTGGCTTGAGGAACTGTGAGCACTTATAGCTTTGGGTTGTATCACCGTCACCGGCTTTGAATAGCCAATATTAAAAACTCCTGAAGAGTTCACTTTATTGTCCTTTTTTCTATACGATGGCTTCTTGTGAGACGAACTTCCACCAACATCGATTTTTATATTTTTAACGACATTTTTAATGAGCTCACCAGATAGCACTAAATCAGGAAAATTGGTAGTGGCATTGCCTATAAGGCGATCTAAGATTGGACCCTCCAATGTTTGGATAAATAAAACCAATGTCTCTTTTTCATCAAGAGGGGGTTAGACTTGTACAGCTATATCTCTCTAGCGTTGCGCGTACTACCTGAAACTTTCATTAGAATTCTGCTTCATGTGTTGCAGAGTCCAACGATCAGGTACCATATTACTGACGTGCCAACACTGCTCTAGAAAAGCTTTAGCCAAGTCTTTCCATGATTTTATCTGATGATGGCTCAATTGATTATACCATCGGGTGGCAGATCCTGATAAACTGTCATGAAAACAATGTATTAATAACTTGTCGTCTCTACCATATCTTGTCATCCTTCAACAAAACATAGTAAGTGAGCGCGAGGACAACTAGTTCCATCATATCTCTCAAACTCTGGGATCTTGAATTTTAGGGGTTACACCAAATACAGGACGAGGCTGAGTTCACTGGCATCGAATCCACTAAAGGTGTCTACTACCTCTATGGCTTGTATCTTTTCTTCGAGTCGTTTACAATGTTTCTCGATCTCTTTCGATGTCTCGGTTCTTGATTTATCAGGTTCGATCAATTGGTCCATCTCTCAGACAAATTTTTCAACTTGATTACCCCATGGTTTGGCTTCTGATGTGGCATGCAGATTTGCTGGGATAGTGGTACCGGCCTGATATGGTTAAGATTTTTTGACATAAATTACCACTCGTGGTTTGGTTTGATTTTTAGCCTGAGTGGGGGTGAACCCTGAAGGATATATAAGATCTTCGTTTCCCTCCCCGAAACCTACCCCAAGGCTGATAGCGGAGGCCTCTCCTTGTTCAGGGAACTTGCATCCTGGCATCTATGCTAATTTATCGAGTATGTCTTGCTGAGATCTCGCGAACTAATCCCTTATCTCTTGATGGGCCTTGGCTAACTGGTCATCTAATTTTTAGGTTAAATCTGCTTGCAAATTCTTCTGATTCTGCTCGATCCCATCTAGTCTATCTTTGTTTGCCATCTTTGTCTTTCTTCTTGTTCTATAGGGATGTTGAATTGACTGATCTTTCGTCTTTCCCATTATTGCTGTCACAGGGCATCCCGGGGATCAGTCTCAAAATAAATGCATGTAAAAGCAAAGTGTGTGTCCTAAATGTGAAAACACTAATTTAAAAATGCAAAAAATCAAAATGTTATGATATGCCATGTAGTTAATGCAAAGTGAGTGAACTTAATGTAGTACAATCAGAAAAAATGGGTCAATTCAGAATTAAAATAATCGAATAAATAAATTAAATGATAATTAAGGAAAAATTAAAACAGGTAAAAACTGTACATAAAAAACATATGCACCAAAGCCTAAAAGGGTAACCGCTCAACGGGCAAAGTACCGGTAAGGCTCTAAAAAGGTTGGCTCTTACGGCTCACTATATGCGGGTTTTAGTTCTAGAGGGACGGTACTCAAATTGTCGCTAGGACATCGATTCAGAGGAATATGACCCTTATACCATACGAGGGTGAAGACCCTATGAAATATAAGGACCGAATTCCGAAAGTGAATTACAGCACTATACGAAGGTGAAGACCCCGCGAAGGGAAGTAACCATTCCCACTTAATAAGGTGAGGAGTCCGGGTAAAAAGCTCATGCATGGATGCCGAAGGATTAAAAATTAAATTGAATCGAATTTTAATTTTCTTGCAAAACAACACAAAATCAACGTTGGCTCGATTCTCTTAAAAAGGTCCCCAACGGAGTCGCCATCTGTCATCAAGGTTTTAAAAATAAAAATAAATTTAAAATGTTTGGAAATATTCGGGAATAAAATTTTTTGAAATAAAGTATTCAAAAGAGATGACACCCATATACCAGGATGACACTCCTAATAGAATACCGAAAAAACAAAAAATTTAAAATAAAAAGATGGAGTCGCCACCGACCACTTTGGTAGGCCGGACACCGTAAAAATAAATCAGAGATTCTAAAATATTTGGATCTGGGAGTCGGTTACGCGTGGGGAAGGGTTAGCACCCCCACAACGCCCAAAATTGGCACCGCGTTGATTTTGTGTTGTCATTTGCAAAAAATAAAAAATTCAAGTTTTAATTTAAAATTTAATCCCAAAAAATATAAATGAGTATGTGATTTGAACATCCTAACCCGCAACCCAAGATACCAAAAGAGATGACGCCCAAAGATTCAGGACGACACTCTCACTAGAATATTGGGACCTCGGGTACTAAACTAGATTAATGGAATCAATGAAACATGGAGTTTTAATATGTATGACCAAAACATGATAAAATTAAAGATAAATTATTAAATAAACACGGAAATATAAATTGCATAAATTAAGTTGCAAGAAAAATAAAGGCGTAAATTAAAGTGCGAGAAAAATAAATACAAAAATAAAACAAATAAATAAATAAAAATAAACAACAAAATATGAAAATGAATACGTAAAATGTATACATAGAATAATATATAATAAACATATGCACATAATATAACATAATACTATTTGTATATATATGCGTAACATATATCTATATATAATATATAACATAAATACTATATAGTAATGTATATCTATAACATATAATTATAATACATAACATAATATACATAATATATATATTATAAATACCTACGTAATAATATATATTATAAAAAAACTTTACATGGATAATATTTTAATAATATACATGTTTTATGGTTAAAATAATAATATACATATATACATGTAAATATATATTATATAATAGGAAAATAATATATATATATATATATATATACAATAATAAGTAATAATAAACATATAATATTATACAAATAATATATAAATAAGAAATAAAGAACACGTAATATAAATAATATAAGAAATAATATGCATGTGTACATAAGAAAATATAAACAAACAGAACTAAAAGGGTCCAAATTTAAAACTGTTTTAGGGGTTAAAATAAAATAAAAACAAAATTAAAGTAGACAAATTGAAGCAAAAAAGGATCGAACCGAGAAGTCGGTTAAGCTTACTAGGATTAATGGGGTAAATAAACCATTAAAACAAACTTTAATTAGAGAATGAGGACCAAATTGTGAGACTACTTAAAACTCCAAGGACCCTGAGCGTGATTATCCCATGTGAAAGGGTCAAAGGTGAGATTATACAAGGGCGGGAGGATTTAAGTTGTGGTTATTCCATTTTTTTATCAATTTAAAACCTAAAAGAAGCTACACAGACTCAACTTTTCTTTTCTTTTTTTCATTCGGCCGTTCCCCCTTTTCCTAAACTCTCCCAAATTTTAATTTGAAACCCTAAATCAAGAAGAAACCCCCCTTTTCACTTAAAATCAAAGATTTTAGATCCCAAAAAAAGAGAAAACGGAGTGTAAAACCGGTATTAGAACCAATCCTCGGTGGTTCAGTTCTCAACGCCACAAAAGACGGCGACGGTTCGAATTCGAACCTAGATAAGCCTTGAAACGCCCTTTTTTTATTATTTTCTGTTTTGCATGCAAAGGTAAAGGATGAGAAGGAAAAAATACCACTGAAATTACTGACTTTTTTTCTTGTATATTGATCTGAAAGTTTTTTTACAACTTTTTTCTATCTCTAAATCTTTCCCGCTCGTTACCTCCTCCTTTTCGAGTTTTATAACCCCCGTTTTATATTACAACAACAACAAATAATAATAAATCCCCTTTTCTTGTAGATCTGATTGATGGAAGGGATAAAGCCAGATTTTGGGGGATAGATGCAGGGTATGGACGGTTGACAGGGCATGGGCGAGGGTAGATTGGGGTATGGGTGATGATAGAGGGTTGTTGATAGGGTTAAGGTTTTTTAAAGTTTTATTTTTAGGGTTTTTGGGTTTGATTTGGATTTCAGGTAATTTAGGGATTAAGGTTTGAAATGGATGATTGATTGGATCGCCGGCGACGGGAATAGTGGTAGAAACGGCGGTAGTGTGGCGGCGGATAATAATAGGGGCGGCGATGGTAGTTTAGGGTTAGGGTTATTAGATTCTTAGGGTTATTAGATTCCGGGTTGGGTTTGTGTATTGGGTCGGGTTAGGATCCGGGTCAAATGGTTATTGGATTATAATTTGGGGTTTTTTGGGGATCTGTGTTGTAATAAATGGGCCTGGGTTGGCCCAGATAAAAATGGGTTATTACAGGTAGGTGTGTCAATCGTATGTCGTTCGATTGAAATCTTTCGTGTTCGTTGTTTGATGTCCTATTAGCACGTCTCATGTCGGTTACCGGTGATAGGTGGTTGAAGAAAATGGATGATGACGTCCGACGAAGATAGTGGTGTGATTCGATGAGGTTATCGATTGTGGCAATGATGACAATTTTGGGGCTTGAGGTTAGTGATTTGGGATTATTTTGAGATATTTTTAAAATATATTTATTTTCATTTTTTTGAAAAAATAAAAATATGCCACGTTTCATATTTCGATTGGATAACAAATTTTTTTAATGGTCGTTAACGGCCAATCACCTAAAATCAACGAAATAAAACTTTAGGCACACATTTTTACCAAAAATAGTTTTTTAGAACATATCCAAAAAATAGAAGAACCAAAAACTAGTTTAGACACCTAAAATTAAAAAAAGTTTATAGTTTGAGTACTTATTTTTTATTAAGCATTTAAAATAATCATTTTATTTTGTCTTCGAAACAAATTTCATTTTAAAGATAAAAACTCATAGCATTATCATTGTACAACTAAATTACTCTATTCTCCTTTTAGCACTATACAGTTATAAGTAGTCTAAGAGGTTTTTTATATATATAAAAACTGAGGTGAGACAAAGCTTAGAAACTCATGGTTCATATATGATATTTTATTTTTAATTAATTGAAAATAATAGTAACATTGTTGTTTTTGTGGGTTAAAATCAATTGGAAATTTTAAATTCAAGAGAAAAGAGAAACCTAATCTCGTTTATTAAATTGAACAATGTCTAAAGTAAAATACAAATTTAAAATACTAAAACTATAATGTTGATTAAAATCTCAGTGTTTAACAAAACTCTTGACTTAAAGAATTTCTAAAGAAAAATAAAAATTTAAAATACTAAATCATGATATCGGTTAAAATCTCAGTATTTAACAAACATCTCAAATTAAATAATTTTTAAAGTAAAATATAAATTTAAAATACTAAAAGCATGATCCAAATATGCAAATTTAATATACTACTTACATAATTTATCTGTAAAAATATTAGGATGAATAGTAAAATTAATTCATCTTAACATGTTGAAATTTATCATTTATATCTAGGAAAAAACTTTGATACACATGCCGTGTAAATTTTAGTTTACACGTGCCTTTTAATTTTAGGGGTTAGGGTTTAAGGTTTAGGGGTTTAGGTTGTAGGGTTTAGAATTTAAGGTTAGTGTTTAGAATTTAGTGTATGAGTTTAAGGATTAGGGTTTAGTTTTTTTAGGTTTAGGGTTAGAATTTAGGATTTGGGTTTTTATAGTGTAACTACACAGGCTTGTGTAAAATTAATTTTATACAGTTTGTGTATCAACGTTTTACCCTTTATATCTATAGTATAACATTAAAATCATGTAAAGATCAAGAGAGATAAATAGTAATTAAAAGTTGAATGTGTTTGAATGATTTTTTAGTATCTTTTTATGGTTATTTATGTAGGAATAATAAACACATAATTTATTATCTTCCACCCAAGCTGCTACATCAAATGGGTAAGCTACCCAGTGGGTATATAAAGTTTTCTCCAACTGATAGTCACTAAACTATGAAAATAATCATTTTAGTCTTTAATTTTTTAAATGTTACAAAATCATCATTAAGTTTATCAAAATGTTATGTTATAAAATGGCGTAATAATTCAATTAATTTAATGGTATTTTGTATCATTTTGATAAAATTTAATGATCAGTTGACCAACATTTTTTTTGAATAGTCTAAAGTTGATTACAAGATGGTATTTGTTCATACATATTCTTAACCCTTTGACAATGTGATCACACCTTGTAGACAGAGACTGAGTGATTGAACTCAAATCTCTTAGGATGAACATTATCCACTTTTCTACTAAAATTATTTGTTAGGTTCAGTTGACCAACATTCTTAAAGTTGCATGAAATATATTTATTTATCTTATATGAGAGAGAGGAACTTATAAATATTTCAAAGTACGTATATGCAAGAACAAAACTTGATTTAGAGTATCAAGGAGACGGGTTAAGCCGGGAGTCTATAAATAGGAACAATATAATAAATTTCAATCTATGTGTAGATAGAAAGTTTTTCTTTTTAAGTTTTGAGTTTGTATTCATAATAGCATTTTACTAACTATTTACTATTTATGTTATTTGATAGAAACTAAATGAAAGTTCAATTCCATTAGTACTACTGATTTGAATGGTTTTGGAAAGGGATATGGGTTGACTGAGACAGTGGGCAGAGCAACCAACTTTATAGGGTCGGGTCCGAGAAAGCAGCTCGAGCTCGACACGGTTCGGTTGGGCGGTTTGTCCCAAACATGGAAGCCAAGATAGTTGATCCTGTAACTGTTGAGGCACTTCCTCCTGCGCAGAGAGGAGAGCTTTGGTTGAAGGGGCCAATTGTCATGAAGGGTATTAGTCTTTTCTATCTTACTCCCCCACCCTCCCTCATCATATTTATATTCAATCAAGATCATTGTTTAAAAATAAACTAATTTTAATATACATGACAATTGTAAATTAAAGAGTAAAATACACAAATAATCCCTCGACTAAAAGACATTATTTATTCTAACCTTCCGATTATGAAACCGTTATTAAATGGTCATCTGACTTTAAAAAATAACAAGACATATCATTTCATGGTGTGAATGTAGGGTATGTAGGTGATGAGAAGGCAACTGCGGAAACCTTGGATTCAGAAGGGTGGTTAAAAACGGGTGACATTTGTTATTTTGATTCCCAGGGGTTTCTCTACATTGTCGATAGGTTGAAGGAGTTGATCAAATACAAAGCATATCAGGTGAAAGGATTGCTTTCGAGTATATCTTGCTCAGTTTTAGATACAAGTGTCTGATATGAATAAGTATCCAAATCAAATCAAATCACAGGTCCCTCCGGCTGAATTGGAACATTTGCTTCATTCTCATCCCGAAATTGCCGATGCTGCTGTGATTCCGTATGTATTCTTTTACTTTTTTTTTCTGAATGGTAATATTCATGTAGAGTTACAATTCTCACACCGATTTATTAAAATCCGGGGGCAGGTACCCGGATGAAGAAGCAGGGCAGATTCCCATGGCATATGTTGTGAGAAACACTGGTAGTAGCATTACAGAGGCACAAGTCGCGGATTTCATTGCAAAACAAGCATGTTTCTAAAACAACACTAGAAATATAAGTTTGTTCTTTTTTGTAGTTAAAATCTAATGTCAGGGTAGTTTTCTTCTTTCTTTTTTTTTTTTACTTTTACAGGTTGCGCCGTACAAGAAGATTCGACAAGTTGCTTCTATAAACTCGATACCGAAATCTCCATCCGGGAAGATCTTAAGGAAGGAACTGGTTGATCGTTCTCAATCTGCTTTGTCGCAACTGTTTTTTCAGGTACTGTTCAGTCTAAAATATGCTAGGAAGACCATTCATTTCGATTCTCTAATTGCGATTCTATTCCTGTCTTTTATTTTTAGGGTAGATTATATTACGGTCCCTCAAACTTTAGGGAGGTTATATTTTGATCTTTCGATTCACTGGACTTTAAAATTTATTTTTATTATGATCACTTTGTTAACTGTCCTTAAAAAGGAACTGACGTGACATGTACTCTTCTTTCCATTTTCTCCTTTTTCACTTGCGTCGCATTTCAACTTTCAAAATATGATGGAAATTTGTTTTGCGACATAAATATTGGTTTCACTTGATGATCATTGCAAAAGACAAGACGTTTGGTTTCAATATAGCGTAGAGATTTAGGACAAACCTATGACCATTTTAGTGTGTGTAGAACACAAGCAGCAGCAAATGACCTTCCCCGCAATGGCTCAACTACTTTCCAACATCCTGTATTCCAAGCGCGTTAACTTCCTTGTTATTCTTTTAAAGCTTTAGGTGTTTTAAGCCTTTAATTTTTCGAATTAAACCATTAAGAAAGAGTTGTCTTCTCATATGCTCTTGTTGGGTTCAACGACTATTGGTATTTATTTGTCTCGAGCAACTGGTGTGGGAGAGGAAGACTAATTTCATGAAAGATGCAACAACACGAATACTAGGCCAACTCATTTTTCCCAGGTTTAGTCAGGCTTGGATGGCTCAAAACACCCTCAGACTCCTACCCAAACACTTGATTTTAAACTTAACAATCATTGAAGATTAATAAAATTGATTCTTCTTCACCAAACAGACCACGAATCTACTAATTCCAAAACCAAAAGTAATTAACCAAAAACTAAATTCCATTGATTTGAAATTATCAAGTACTAAACAATGGAATTGTCTGGATACTAACCACACAGCTGCTACCACTACCACCAAGAGACATGTCGGCACCACCGAGCCATGCACCACTCTTCCCAAGTCCCATGGACAAGACCAGGATGACACAAATCGTTCCAAGTGCTGCCACCAGAGAAAAGAAACAAGAGAGAGAAGGAAAAAAAACTGAAGGGGAGAAATACATGGATGGGCAACATACAGAGGAAATTTAAAGGGTGTTTTTTTTTATTTCATGTTCTCCCTTAAGTTATATATACATATTCCTGTATGAATATAATTTTAAGATTTATCCTCAACTGAAAAACCAAAAATACTAGTTCTTGCAAAGAACTGCATATTTTATACACAGGTAATCAAGGGTGTATACTCTGAAACCTACCTCTCAAGTTGGTGCGTGATGTTACCATCTTTGTAGTCAGGGTTGTTGAGTTGTTGGTTCGATGACATCCGCTCGTGATGAATGATGATTTATTTCCAGTTCAAGACGGTAAAAATTGTAAGAATTCATTAATGGCAGAGCAAGGAGAAATGGATATAGGAAAAGCAAGAGAATTATCCTACACTTCATCATAAAAATTCTCTTCTTATCTTGGTCTTATTCTCCAGCAGTAAAATCTGAATGTGTATAAAAACCTTCTCTGCACCATCAAGGTCCCCAACCAATTGTTTGAGATAAGATTTTTTGTTACACAAATGATGATATACTAACAAACAGTACAACATAATATGAAGTACAAGAACTGCATCTTACTTGCACCAAAAAGGATAACGTAAAAGCTGCAAACCTCCCGCAATGCTGCAATACTTGCAACAGTGAAGAAAACAACAAACGGGAATCTAATGAAGTTATATGATTAATTAATTCATTTCCAAAGCACTCAACTTACTGCGCTTGAGCAGGAAAGACGTTGTTTGCTTCCAAACATCAGTAGATTCTTGCAAGCAATGTGAAAAATTGAAGGAAACACAGTGAGCAATAGTTTAATAAAAATTACAAAGAAAGAAAGCTTAAAAATGGTTAAGAATATATTTACATGAGTTACAATCTTATACAATGCTAAGATAAGGTAAATAACCTTCACCTTCATATTCATCAATAGCAGCCAAGGAACCAATACACTTTACCAAAAAAATCATCCAAACTAACAAGTCGAGGAAGGCTACAGCTCAATCACCCTGAAATATCTCTACAAACAAATCAATTATGTGCCTGCCAATGGATGATGTAAGTTTCTCACAATATTTTGCACCAAACATGCAAATTGCTGCAACTCACCTCTTGCTAATCACGAAAACTAGCGTAGTAGCTGAATGCACCAATCCACTGGCCCCACAATACAATCAATAGATTGAATTTTTTTTACCCCATCTGCCATCAGATTGAGATGCTTCAAATGGTTCATTGCCTATGTGTAAAGAGTCATTTGAACAAAATTAGATACCATATGACTGCAAGCCAATTCAAATTTTGGGGGGAAAAGTCGGCAAGAATTCTTTAGATTTTGGTAGAGGATGTTCACAGAACCAAGAATGATTAAGAGCATCATCTGCTGTAATTCTCTGCATGGATAAGAAACTTTTATCAGAGGAAACAAATATATATAAACTAAAAGTTGACAAATCGGGATGTTGAAGTTGAGAAATTACCTTCTCAGGATCATAGGTAAGAAACCTGTTTAAGAGGTCGAATCCAGCATCAGAAAGAACTGGAGATCCCGTGAATGATGCCACATGAAACTTTCTAAGCAACAAATTATACCTGCAAGAATAAAACAAAAGCAAGTATTTATTGAACTCAATAAATCTTGAACACATATAAATAGTAGAAATTAACGTGTTACCAGAGAGACTTACAGTTGCCTTGAATAATTTGCCTTGGACCCTGGTAATTCAGAAAAGCCAGCCCAGATCTTCTCGCTTGGAGTTCCAAGTGTATCAAATATCTACATCAACCAAACATAACAACAAAACATCAGAAAACAAAATAGTAGTAAGATGATAAAACGAAGGTCAAAGTTTCAATAAGAACAATAATTACCTTGCGAATCTGATCAATTTCGCTTGTTCCTTTGAATAAGGGTTCCTTAGCTAACATCTCTGCCATAATGCAACCTACAGACCACATGTCAACAGCTGTTGAATACTGCTTTGCTCCAAGTAAAAGTTCAGGTGCTCTGAAATGCAGAAAAAAAAACTGTAATCAGATTCAAAAGCTCATCAAAATTAAAAAATATATAAAAAAATACATAGAATGCTGCTCACCTATACCACATAGTAACCACTTTAGTTGTATATGGCTTTAGAGGGCTTCCATACTGGCGTGCCATACCAAAATCACATATTTTCAGTTCCCCTTGGTTGTTCAAGAGAAGATTGGATGTTTTTAAATCCCTATGGAGCACCCATTTATCATGAAGATATTTAACACCCTCCAACAGCTGTAGCATCAAGCATTTAACATCACTTGTACTAAATGGCTGTTTCTTGGACTCCGTTAGGCATTTCAAGTCATGTTCCATATACTCCATGACCATGTAAACATTGTCATGGTCATCTACAACAACTTCTTTAACTTTCACGATTGAAGGATGGCAAAAAGAAGCAAGAATGTTAATTTCCCTCAGCGATGTCAAAGGGAAACCAAATTCTTGCATTTCTCTCTGGTCAAGAATCTTTACCTTCTTCAATGCCACAATTTCCCCCGTCTTCTTATCCTTAGCTCTATACACAATACCATAAGTTCCTTCACTTATTTTGTTCAACCTTTCAAATTCATACACACTTCTGCAACCCACACGCATGTTCATACCTCTTCCTGCCGACTCTTCAAAATCTAAATCTGACTGGACAAGAGCATCTTCATCACACAAATCATCAATGTCCGTCACACTATCCAATTCCAACTTAGATTCCATGTCTTCATCCTTACAAACAGAAAGTACACTCCTGCTTATTTCATTATACAGTATCCCCTCTCCTTCCAATTCCTCTCTTTCAAACTCTCCACTCTCAAGACTCAAACTACTCCTAATCTTTTCCCTGCTTTGAGAAACATCTTCATCATCACCATCGGAGGCCCATCGTGATGTGAATAGGTTAGGCCCTAGAATATTTTCTTTTCCCATCAAATCATGTTCTTCGTCATCCTGACATTGCTGGCCAGACAGTGAAGGAGATATAACAGAACCAAAATCAGACAACGTAGATTTCGGTGGCGAATTTTCCATCAGATTTACACAGACCATTTTGCTCTTAACAACCAGATCTGAAACAGTATTCGACAACTCACAATGTGGAAGAGGCATTGACGGGACGGTAACTGCATCTGTGACTCTATTCCTACACAGATTGCTTACTTCTTTTCCTTCTATGTCCCATAAAATTGGGGAAAACTTCCTCTTTTTCAGATGGGGCTGCTGAACTCCATCATCCAACATCAAGTTTGCCTCGTTCTCAGCTCTCACGGCATCCTCTAGCCCACATCGTCTGGGACCCAAGTTGAACCCATTGTTACGCTGGGAAACCAAACTCTTCCCACTAGATGGGAAATTGTATGCATTCTTATCGCCCCAATTCAATTTCGCATCATCTCTTCTTCTTGGGACAACAACTCGCCCTGCCGCCATATCAATAAAGAGCCACACAAACTCTTCTTAGTACAAAAAATCCCAGAACTCACAAAATAGATACCAAACAAAACCCTCAATCAAAGATACCCTAAAAGTGGAACCCCTGATAGACGGATAAATCTTGCGAATTCAACACAAAACAACGATGAAACGAAACGATTACAACGTAGAATTTTGGGTACGGCAATTAATCAGAGTGAAAAACAAATGAAACCCTAGAAATTGCAATTTCTGTGCTTCTCTTGGCGGATCTAAAGTAACCTCAATAAATCAAAGGCAATCAAAGATCTTACCAAAAAGAAGGAGATTGAAACCAGAAAAACCTGAGATTAGCAATCGCCTCGAACGAACGATTTGTTCAGAATAACGCGTTGACCTTAATTCGAGCCGCCTCTCCCCCTCCCTCCGTTGCGATTTATAGAACAGAAAGCGCGTTAGGTAAGTATGTTAAGGGTATTTTTATTCCGACTCCGTTTTTATTCGTCTAATTTTGCTTTTAGTCATTTTACTATGTTAGTACAATTGATGACTTAGTCCCTCTATTTTCCAATTTACATAATTTATTTAGGGTAAACTACATAAATGACCACATAACTATGAGAAAGGTTCTAATTTGACCATTAGTCTATTAATTTTATTCGTCTAGTTTTGCTTTCATTCATACTACTATGTTATAATTTATGAGCAAGTTAAGGTCGAACAACAAGTTTTTTCGGGTTTACTCCAGCTCATTCAGATTCCATAGTGGAAGTGTGATCGTGTGACCATGAATTTCATGACAGGTTTACCGTTAACCCAAAGAAGGCACGATGCTATATGGGTGATTGTGGATCGGTTGACCAAGTCTGTATATTTCTTACCTGTGCGTATGATTTCACCCTTAAGAGGTTAGCAAGGTTGTACATCAAGGAGATAGTGAGGCTGCATGGAGTGCAATTGTCGATCATATCAGATAGAGACCCTTGGTTCATAGCTAGGTTGTGGAAAAAAATTCATAAAGCTTTGGACACAAAATTTCATTTCAGCATCGTCTTTCATCCTCAGACTGATGGTCAGTCCGAGCGTGTTATATAGATTTTAGAGGATATGCTTCATTGTTGCATCATTGACTTCGAGGGAAGTTAAGAAGAGTAGTTATCGCTTGTTGAATTTGCCTATAACAACAGCTTCCAGTCAAGTATCAAGATGGCTTCTTTTGAAGCCTTATATGGGCGCAAGTGTAGGACATTGCTGTGTTGGATCGAGCTCAACGAGATGAGGATTATGAGATCAAAATCTATTAGGCAAACTGAGGAGAAGGTGCAGATCATCAAAGAGAGGTTGCAAGCAGCTTTTTATCGCCAAAAGGCTTATGCGGATCAGAAACATAAACACATTGAGTATGAGGTTGGTGACAATGTGTTTCTCAAGGCGTCACCGTGGAAAAGAGTTATTCGTTTTGGGCATAAGGGCAAGTTGAGCCTGAGGTTCATTGGACCGTATGAGATTATTGAGAGGGTTAGACTCATAGCTTATTAGTTAGCCTAACCTCCGGAGATGGCGCATATCCATAATGTCTTTCATGTTTCTATGTTGAGGCATTACCGTTCTGATCCTTTGCATGTTATCCCACTCAAAGAGATTGAGATCAATACAGATTTGACCTACAAAGAAGAGCCGTTAAGGGTTTTGGATAAAGGAGTCAAAGAGCTAGTGCAACAAGTGTATACCTTTAGTAAAGATATTCTGGAGGAATCATGTATACCTATGTTGAGGTTACGTAGGAGACCAATGAGGATATGAGGTTGTTTTATCTGCACCTTTTTTCTATAAGGTAAATTTCGATGATGAATTTTTTAGGAGGGGATTGTTGTAACGACACAAATTTTAGAATCTGATGGTCGATTTAACCCGAAGCATGAGCTTTGTGTTTGGGCTTTTGGATCTCTTAGGAGATCTTTTGGGCTTGTATTTTGTTATTGAGCTTGGGTCTTGGGTTTGGTCTTGAGATGGGAGGAAGAATGATGGGTAAAGAGGTAATTTATCTTATTTTTTTAAAGAATGATAGAAGGCTTTTAATTACCTTTGCAAAAAAAGGATGGTGATATCACCATTTTCCCCTTATCTTCTTCTTTTATCCATTCCTCATCTCCCAACTCCTACACCCAAGCAAAGGTTTAAACTATGTAGATTTGAGTTGTATTTTCAGATTGTGAGTCAAGGGTGTTGGAATCTACATTCAATGATCTACATTTTGAGATAAGAATCATCAAGTTTGGTGGAAAATGAGTTTTAGTGGGGGTTGTGGAAGAAGAACAAAATGAGAATTTTGACTCCATTCCTTATTGTTAAATCATCATTTTATTAGTCTCTTTTAATCTTCCAGCAATTTAGTAACTCGTTTTACAATATTTCCTTGTAGTTAAAGAAGTGAGAAATTCATCCAAGAAACTTGGGAGAAGAAAGCTTGAGGGTTTGGCTTAAGGTTTCTTTTTTAGTGGTATCATCAAGGTTACTACACTACTAACTCCTATGCCTTCGTGGGAATCATAGATTAGATTGCTTGTTGTTTGGTTTGATGTTTTGGTTGCTTGAGTGCTTGAAACCCCTTTATTGGCTAAATCTGAAATCAGTGTTTAAATGGTGTAAAAAAGGTAGGAAACCACTTAAATTACTTATCATAACTTGTAGGTTTGATTTGGGGTTTTTCTACGAATGATTAGGGGTGTTGGGAATAATTTATGAGCTCCAAAATTTGAATTTTGGGCTCGTGTACCGATACAGAATGAACCGATATCAGTATCCCATATTTTGAGTGTGATGAACTCAAGCAGATTTTGAAGGGTGTATTGGTATGGGCATAGTTCCTATCAGTACCCCATGTTTTACTCAATTTCCAGTAGCTAAAAAGTGTACCGATACGATTGAGGGTGTATCGGTACTTATGGGTTATCAGTACACAACCCTCATGTACCGGTACGGGGTGTTGGTTAAACCTCATCGACATATAAGCCGGGTATTGGTGCGCACAGGGTGAGTATCGATACCTAGAGAGGCGTATCTATACTCTTGAGTGGGTATCGATACCCATTGGGCAATTTACCAAAAAAGTTTAATTTGAGTTCAAGGGGCTTATAATTCGAGGACTATGACCTAATGGGCTTCTAATGTTATAAAATAAATAGTAAAACCGAGAAATCGAAATTTAACCTTCATGTATGGGCATAATGATTAATAACGTGGTAGATGTTGGGTGACTTGATGGTAATAGCAACCATAAGGATCATTGGTGGATCATGTGATGTTGTGTGGTAGATGTGTCCTTGCTATGCGGTGGCATGGACAACTAGTTAGTTGAGTCACTTTTGATTATTGGGATTCGGATACCTAGTGAAAGTGTTGCAACACCATGGTGTAGCGACTATTTTTGGATGATCGAAGCCGCTACGAAAAATCAAGAAAATCGATCGTGTTTGGGGGTATTTCCCACTTTTATCGAAAAATTATTTAAAATGGGATATTTTAGAAAACTTGTATATTTAAAAAAATGGAAGTCGCCACCGGTCACTTGGATAAGGTAGACCAGACACCGAAAATAAAACCAGAGACTCGAATTGGGTTCGGGAGTTAGTTACGGATGGGGAAGGGTTAGCACCCCCACATCGCCCAAAATTGGTACCAAATAAATTTGTATCGTATTTATAAAGAAAAATAAAAATTTGATTTAATTTAATAATTAATTCCTAAAACAAGTTTCGAATATTAATAAATTTGCCTCGATTCACGGTACCAAAGGAGATGACACCCGGAGACCGGAATGACACTCCCACTATAATACCCGGATAAAAGGCCTAAAACTATACATAACAAGTTAAACGTGGTAAATTAAAATGTACAATGATATTTACAACGAAATAAATAACATGATACAAAAATAAATAACACAAATGAAAATAAGTCTTAATAATTACATATGCAACATATTAATAAAACTATACATTACGAATATATACTACACATACTTTATAATATAGGATAAAACAATATACTACAACATGATAACAAATATATATTATATGCAAAATACAATGTAATACACGTATAGAGAAATGTACAAGAATACACCACTAAAATATTTTTTACATGATTTAATATGTACATAATATATATACATACCATACGTATAGTCATATAATATGTAACGAAATATGTTCTACAATATAAAAACATGATATATATATATATATATATATACGTATTGCATAATAATAAAACTATAACATATAGAGGGCATATGCAATATAATACAACCTCGTAATATACCTATTATTATATAATAATACATGAAAACAGTGTGTGATACAGGGCATTTCAAGTAGTGTGATATATATTATTACTTGTATGCTAATATATACACATAAATTATACATATATCATACAATATATACAATGGCTTAACATAACATGACGTATATACTTATAATGAATAAATACGTATATGTGAAATAAATGCATGAAAATAAAAAGGTATGATAAATAAACGTTTTAAACACAACATATATACTCGATACGAAATAATAAAAAAACAGAATATCTATCAAATGATCATATGAACACATACAAACAAAACAAAAAAACTAGGGCTGAAATAAATATATGAAAGATATGCTGGATCTTAACTATGCAAAAAAGGAAATGGACTAAAATCATGAATAAACCATCAAAATTAGGACTTAATGAAACTCAAGAAAAATTCAGGGGACCGGAAAATGAGTTAAACCACTCGGATTTTAATTAAAATAGGAAGGGATGAAATTGCAAAGGTTCGAAAACTTTAGAGGACCAAGGAAATAATTTTCCTCTTCGGAAGGGTAACGCTGCAAAGGAATTGGGGCGGAGGGACTAAAAACTATTAAACCCTTTTTAAAAACTTAAATCCGGCTCTAATTAAGGACTAAATTAAAAAAAGCTCAAAAGTTATAGGGACTGCAGGACGAATTTAGAAACGCGGAAGGACTTCGAACGTAAATACCAAAACACGGAGGGGTTTATGTTGCTATTAATCCATTTTCAGTTTTTAAATTGAGTATAAAATATACCCTTCACCCCAAATATTAATCTTTTAGCCATTTTTTTTAAAAAAAAAACCCTTTGTAATTACCCATTTTGCTCTGAAATATTCATCCCCTGGGATGAAAACCTGGGTCCAAACCCAGAAACGGTTGTGCCTTGGCCGTGTCGGCCACCGCAAACCGTCATCGATCGTCGCACGCCAGCGTCGGTGCCCTTTCCAAAATAAAAAAGTCCCCTTTTTTAAAATCAAAATAACGAAACCTCTTTTCTATCTTCAAAGGCCTCGACCTTCCATCCCGATTCACCCTAAACAGTCTGAAGACCATGGCTTATCATCGGAGGAAAGTCGAGACAACAAAGGTATAACCCTTCCTTTTTATTTATTATTATTCTGTGCTTTTTTCGATATGCAAGCAAGCATGTAAGAAAAGAAGGTGATGCCTCTGGAATTGTTGTATTTTTTTATTAATCCGAAAAGTCTCTGAGTACATAAATGCTAGATCCCTTTACATATATACCTGATTTTTTATTTGTGTTTATTTACAATAATAAGCAAACATTAAATTATATTAATGTAGATGAATCTAACGTTTTCCATTTTTTTGTTATTTGGCACGTCTGGTGGTTGAAACCGGTGATGGATGGCGTACGGCGACAGCAGAAAATTTGGTGGCCAAAACACGTGGCGGAGAAGGTAAAGGGTCTCTCGGCCAAATTTATTCCTGGCCGTTAGATCATATCTGATCTAACGGCTAAGATTGCTTGAAGATCGAACGGCCCGGATACGATCTAATATGTGATGTGGCAGTCGATGATGACGACACGTGGCTCCTTGGAAACAGAAAGGTCTGCGCGTGGGAAGGCAACGGGTTGGCACATGTATCATACGTGGCAGATGAAGAGCCATTCTTCTTTTATATGGATCGTTGGATCAAAGTTTGATATGACGGTCAAGATTTGGCTGCTGCATAAGAAAAAAAGTGTTAGGGTTTCTAGTATCATTAGGTTTTTTTAGGATCAAGAGGGTTTGGGTTGGCCAACTGGGCCTTTGTAATTATTTATGGGTTATAAAATTGTAAATGGACTTGGATTATTAATGTTGGGTTTTTGTTATATTGGATCTTATATATATATATATATTATAGCCCATCAATAATAATAATAATAATAGACACGTATAATACATGCATACATACATATAGCACATAAACATATAAACATACATATTTATACCTACATATTACCACATGTATACATACTACATATATATTAACAACACATTCATGCATACCTTAATATTAATAATAAATACATGCAATGTAATACTTTTTTTTTTTCTTTTTTTTTTCTCTCATTTTCTTCTTCTCCTTCTCTTTTTTTCTTGTCTTTTTTTCTCTTTCTTCTTTTCTTCTTCTATTTTAGAATCTTATCCCTTAAAAGGTCATTCTTTGGATTTTTCCTTCATTTCTTTTGCAATATGCTCTTTCAATCTTTATCGATCGAACACTCCTCTTATATTTTATTCTTCTTGTGTGATCATCCTTTTTTCTTCGGGGTTACTACCCATCTTCATAAATCCTTCTTCTAGTCCCTATACGACTCTTATATAGGGACCCTCGTCAATCTTTCTTCATTGCCCCATCCAATCTTGGGCTCAATCATTATCTTCGTTCTTGACCCCCAATACTCAGAGTCTTCAGCTATTCTAATCATTAGGGTGAACAAAATGCCTCAATTTACCAAACTCATCTCTGATTTCAATCTTCATTTCTGGACCCAAAAAACTTGAGAAAAACCAATTTTGGCCCCTATACTCTTATATTATGCTCTCTTGTTACCCCAGAAAGTATTGTTGTCCCATTTTATCTCAGGCTTAATTTTTCTCATCTCCGATCTAACACTAGGAGCCTTTATCCGTCTTAATATTAACGCTGGAAAAATTCCCCCACGCCCTGATCTCATTCTTAGATCCATTCTTCTTGTCGCATTTCAACAGGAAACAACTTCAAGTCCTCGTACATGATCAATCATGCATTCATGGTATTGCCATGTTCGACCTTGGGCTCATTCTCGTCCACTCTGACACATCACTCAGAGTTTTTTTCTTTCTTAGGGTAAGCCACAATCTTAGCCCCTAACCCTTTCTTTGTATTTTGAAACTTAAATTTTAACAAGGTTCATTCTTTATTTCTCCGAACCGGTCAAAGTATCATGGTCAAAACCTATTTTAACCCCCATGAGCCATCTGACATATGAATCCATGCCATCACTCTTATCGTAGTCATTGATGGGTCATTCCTCTGCGATAGGTCGATCAATCACATCTACGACCTTTATATTCTGAATCTAATCCCTAAAGCAATACATAGAAATCCTTTTGTTTAAAATGTCAATTTGATGATCATTATTCCAACGAATGGTGTCCTTTAGATTAATATACAGGACCTTGAAACCAAAATCTTAATAATAAAAAAATAGAATAGAATCTATGGATATCAAGTGCAAGAGCGTCTCAGATTCAACCTTTCGGTAATCATTTCAAGCATAGCATGTGTCTATAAAGACTTTGAATGTTGTGGCGATTTGAAGTTGTAAAATCTCCTAAGATGACTTGGTTTGTCCTCATGATTACCGTATTGCTACAAAAGACTACTCCTTCTCAATTCTTATTTTTTGCTCCGCCCAAAAAATGGGATTATTTAACCATTAGAATGAAAACATATCATTCTAAGAATATCATTTTGGATGCTAGTGGGTACTTCTGATTGTTATTGTGTTATTATTAATATAATAATAATTATAATCATATCTTCAAAGATTCGTCTCTTACGCCAGGGTCTTGAACAGGTAGAGCAAAGCTTCCTTATTAGATTTGTCAATTCCACAGCTCCATCAGAGTGATCTAAGATTTATTTATTTTGTAGTTCATTTCTTTTTCCTTTTTTTCTTTTTTCTCTCACCTTTTATATATATATATATATATGTATATTCCTAGCCATTAATTACAATCCCTTAAGGCACATAAGACTACGCTTAGAATTTCAATTTCAAGTAACTCATATAGTTAAAACTTGGATCTTTTCATCATCGAATATCATCAAAGGAGTAGTAGTCTTGCTTTGTTGACTAGAGTTTGTTAGGGAAAAATCACACCTCATCATTATCACAACATTCGATCGATCTCAGAATCGATGTCACATCTTGCGATAGATATACAATGACCTACGAGGGCAAGAAGAGATATACATATATATGTTTTCAAGGTCATTGTATGTTAAGCACAAAACATTTTTCATTGGAATAGAAATCACCAAACATGACACATGCCCTTTACAAAAAGATCTCTACTACATTCAAACCAAAGGTAGTAGAGTTGGTTCCATGCATTACTTCAAAAGAAAACCTACATGCAGAGATGTCCTAACAAGCTGACATCTAGTTAACAAGATCAAAACAAAGGATAGGGCATCTTATGGACAAAGATTCATCGGCCTTAACCTCTTTGTCATTTTAGCTACTGAAATAATTCACTCTTTTCACTCCTGCATCCACTGTTTCACCATCTCTTGTGTCATGCACCAGCTTCTTAATCTCTTTTAAAACGCCCTACAATTCTTGGTGGCATGCCTCGGTGCCCCCATGTGAAAATCGCAAGTACTACCTTGGTCGTAACCGTGGGCAGACGAATCAGGTGTAATGTTTATCGGTCTAGATGTGAGATAATAACCTTCCACCAAATGAGGAAAAATATATGCAATAAGGACCCCAAATATTTCTAAATATGCGCTTATTCGAGGAACTTTTCGTGGCTACTTAGGAAAATTAGTGGGCCTTCTTTTCTTATGATTACGAGTGTTTTGGAGACGACACTCATTTACTTCTTTGTCTTCTTCCGCTTCTTCCTTAGTTTGGTATTTAGGCTTAGACCCTAACCTTCCTTCTTGGATCGCGTACTCGATTCTATCTCCTACTGACATGAAATCTTCGAATGCATTCCTTGAATTTTTTAGCATTATATCAAAGAAAGGAAGAGGAAGAGTTGCGTGAAACAAGGGCGTCATTTCTTCTTCAACTATAAGAGGTTGAACTTGGGCTGCCAAACACCGCCATCTCAGACCATAATCCCTGAAGCTCTCATTTGACCTCATTTTCAAGTTATAAAGAAACTGTCGACTTGGAGTTAAGTCTAAGATATATCTGTATTGGCTTAAAAAGGCGTTGGCTAGGTCACCCCAAGACTGAATCTGACCTTTGCTCAATCAGTTGTACCACACTGCAGAGGTCCCACCAAACTGTCGTGAAATTAGTGGATTAGTAGCTTTTCATTCTTTATATAGCCCTCCATCTTTCTGCAGAACATTGTCAACTGTATCCTAGGACAATTGGTGCTGTCATACTGCACGAATCTAGAAGTATTGAAATCTGAAGGAATAACCAAATTAGGGACTAGGCAAAGCTCACTTGTATTGAAAACATCTATTTTTTCTTTCTTCTTGAGCTCTCTCTTAACTTTATCCTCTAATTGGTCAAGTTTTTGTTCTATTTTTCCTTTCCACTATTCTCGAATACTGCCATCGAGCCCGTAAAATTTATTATTATTTAACTTATGCATGGAATGCATAATAAACGTCTAAAATGTAAAAACAAACAGTAAGTATGAACTATCAAAATGGATACAAATGAAGTGAATGAATATAGATGAAGTGTTAATTCACTAATAGTCCTTTATGAGAATTTTATAAAAGAAAGGTATTTGTGTACAAAAGATTGGCAATATTCTACAGGCGTTTGTTGGCCACTATTCTTAGAGTGAAATGCGTACTCGGTGCCCTAATTCTGTCTTTTCCTGATTTGCTTTATGCTCAGAATATTTCCAACCGTAGTATTGTCAATCTATGTACATTATAGAACATCTTCCCTTTTATAACAAAAATCCCATAATATGAAATATTTTTGAATCAACAAAATGCGAACATGAATGCAATAAGGTATTAGTCGTAAAGTGATCATTGTAGAAAGACTTTCATTGAATAAAAAGGCTTGTTACATCCGATTTTAGTCTTATAAACTTTACAAATACTGATGAGCCCTAGCCCCTAACTTTTGGACTTCTTCTAGCAAACAAGCAATCTTCCCTTCAGGGTCCAATGCGAGATTCATATTTCAGCTCAAAGGCATAGCTGCGTCAGCCATATCTGCCACTTTTTGAGCCACCTTGCGTGCTTGGGCGTTGATACTCTTTATGTCATTATCTTTCTCTTGTATTTCTCGCTCGGCTTTCCGTAACTGGAAAGTTACCTTTTCAACGCTTTTATAGCCAGCTTTCTTGTAGGCTTCAGCATGAATCTCACTCGTGGTAAAGAGGTCTTAAGTTCTTCTATTTGTTCCCTGAGTATTACATTCTCTGTGTGGTATTCATTCTCACTCTACAGCATTCTTGATTTCAAAATCCCGTTCATAGCTAGACTATTTCGTAACTCTTTTTGGAGGGTATCACATCACTCATCGTTTTCCTTCAACTTTTGTGCCAACAGCCGGGTTCTACCTTCACTGGTTCTGCCTCTTTACTTTCAATGTCCTAGGTCATTCTTAAGCTGAATGTCACCATCCTTCTATTCTTGCAAATTTTCGCCCAAACGCATATTTTGAAACGTGCAGTGAAGCTCCCGATGCTCTTCTTTTAGACTCTTCAGTTTCTCACTCAAATTATCTCTATCATGGCTGAACTGATCACATTTGAACGAATACCCCTCCTCCGGGATGCCCCCATCTTTGGCTTCTAAATTTGACTCATTTTTATTTAACGTTTTCCCTGGGTCCTGGCTCTTCTTTAACTTTGTCCCTTGTGTGATCATCAGCTCACTGTGAAATCGGGGTTATCCGTCTTCAAAACCCAATAATCCCATATTAATAAGATTTCTAACTCAGTTTTCAAAACCCCACAATTCTCTGTAGTATGACCCAAACTTCCTAAGTGGTAACCGCACATGGCTCTGTTGTTGTAACCTTTAGGGTGAGGAGGTTCTTTTGGAACATAATAAACATGGGTTATAAGGTTCATTTCAATGAGCATCGGGAACAGCTCGGTGTACCTCATAGAAATCGGGATGTTCACCTTCACATTACTGGTTTCTTAGGCTTCTTCTGATCCTACCTCTATTTTTTGAGAGCTTGACTTAGATGTACCTATCACTGGTTTGTTGATGCGAATCACAAAAGGGTTCGACTTGTCATATTTACCAATGTTACTTTGCTTGGATTGAAATCTTCATTCTGACTCTTAACTGGCTCTTCTGTTGACTTCTACGGACTCTTTGCCTTTAACCATGGCGGTCATCAAAATCTTAATTATTGTACTTTATCTTGCTCGTCCCCAATACAAGTATCAGCTATCCTGTCTTGTTCGAACTCTTCAGATGATTCATCCTCTCTACTCTTTCGACAATGTTATGAATTTGCCCATTTTATCTGAGTACGAGACCTCTTATTCATTATGACTGCCTTCTACAATGACGGACACTTGCGAAATAAATACCTTTTATGGTATGAACATGCAATGCATAAAAAATGAAAATGGGCAGACGCAAAAAGAACTATTGTGTCAGTTCGATAAGAATAATCTAAATAAAAGGGTTAATGAACAGAATAAAATGAAGCACTCGCATCAAGTAATTAAAATATACACAAACAAACAAAAATGCGAACAGAAAACCTAAACAGGTTATCCGCTAAACGGATAAAGTATCGGCATGACTCTAACGGGTTGGCTCTATGTCTCACTATATGCGGTTGAATTCTAAAGTAAACGGTACTTGAACTGTCGCTTGGACATCTATTCGAGGGAATACGACCCTTATACCGTACGGAGGTGAAAACCTCACGAAATATAAGGACTAAATTTCGAAAGTGAATTACAACACTATACGGAGGTGAAAACCCCACGAAGTGAAGTAACCACTCCTCCTAAAGGTTCTAAGACAACTATATGATGTAAAAAGTAAACAAACAAGACTTAGGAATTAAAAATTAAATTAAACCGAATTTCAATTTTTTTGAATAATTACTATATGAATCTAACTATGGCTTAACTCTTTTTTTATTATTTTTTTAAAACAAAAATGTTTTCTCCAGCGGAGTCTCCATGCTGTAGCGACTATTTTTGGAGGATCAAAGCCGCTACGAAAAATTAAGAAAATCGATCGTGTTTGGGGGGGTATTTCCCAATTTTATTGAAAAATTATTTAAAAAAGGGATATTTTAGAAAAACTTGTATTTTTAAAAAGAATGGGAGTCGCCACCAATTACTTGGAAGGTAGACCAGACACCGAAAATAAAATCAGAGACTCAAATTGGGTTCGAGAGTTAGTTACGGATGGGGAAAGGTTAGCTCCCCCACACCGCCCGAAATTGATACCAAATAAATTTGTATCGTATTTATAAAGAAAAATAAAAATTTGATTTAATTTAATAATTAATTCCTAAAAACAAGTTTTGAAAATTAATAAATTTGCCTCGATCCACGGTACCAAAGGAGATGACACCCAGAGACCGGGATGACACTCCCACTAGAATACACGGATAAAAGGCCTAAAACTATACATAACTAGTTAAACGTGGTAAATTAAAATGTACAATGAATATTTACAACGAAATAAATAACATTATACAAAAATAAATAACACAAATGAAAATAAGTCTTAATAATTACATATGCAACATATTAATAAAACTATACATTACGAATATATACTACACATACTTTATAATATAGGATAAAACAATATACTACAACATGATAACAAATATATATTATATGCAAAATACAATGTAATACACGTATAGAGAAATGTACAAGAATACACCACTAAAATATTTTTTTACATGATTTAATATGTACATATTATATATACATACCATACGTATAGTCATATAATATGTAACGAAATATGTTCTACAATATAAAAACATGATATATATATATATATATACACGTATTGCATAATAATAAAACTATAACATATAGAGGGCATATGCAATATAATACAACCTCGTAATATACCTATTATTATATAATAATACATGAAAACAGTGTGTGATACAGGGCATTTCAAGTAGTGTGATATATATTATTACTTGTATGCTAATATATACACATAAATTATACATATATCATACAATATATACAATGGCTTAACATAACATGACGTATATACTTATAATGAATAAATACGTATATGTGAAATAAATGCATGAAAATAAAAAGGTATGATAAATAAACGTTTTAAACACAACATAAATAATAAAAAAAAACAGAATATCTAACAAATGATCATATGAACACATACAAACAAAACAAAAAAACTAGGGCTGAAATAAATATATGAAAGATATGCTGGATCTTAACTATGCAAAAAAGGAAATGGACTAAAATCATGAACAAACCATCAAAATTAGGACTTAATGAAACTCAAGAAAAATTCAGGGGACCGGAAAAGGAGTTAAACCACTCGGATTTTAATTAAAACAGGAAGGGATGAAATTGCAAAGGTTCGAAAACTTTAGAGGACCAAGGAAATAATTTTCCTCTTCGGAAGGGTAACGCTGCAAAGGAATTGGGGCGGAGGGACTAAAAACGATTAAACCCTTTTTAAAAACTTAAATCCAGCTCAAATTAAGGACTAAATTAAAAAAATGCTCAAAAGTTATAGGGACCGCGGGATGAATTTAAAAACGCGGAAGGACCTCAAACGTAAATGCCAAAACGCGGGGTTTATGTTGCCATTAATCCATTTTCAGTTTTTAAACTGAGTATAAAAGACACCCTTCAGCCCAAATATTAATCTTTTAGCTATTTAAAAAAAAACCCTTTGTAATTACCCATTTTGCTCTGAAATGTTCATCCGCTGGGATGAAGACCTGGGTTCAAACCCAGAAACAGTCGTAGCTTGGCCGTGCTGACCACCGCAACCGTCATCGGTCACCGCGCGCTGGCGCCGATGATCTTCCCAAAACAAAAAAATCCCTCCTTTTTTAAAATCAAAATAACGAAACCCCTTTTCTATCTTCAAAGGCCTCGACCTTCCATCCTGATTCACCCTAAACTGTCTGAAAACCATGGCTTATCATCGGAGGAAAGCTGAGACAACAAAGGTATAACCCTTCATTTTTATTTTTTATTATTCTGTGTTTTTTCCGATATGCATGCAAGTATGTAAGAAAAGAGGTGATACCTCTGGAATTGCTATGCTTTTTTATTAATCCAAAAAGTCTCTGAGTACATAAATGCTAGATCCCCTTACATACATACCCGATTTTTTTATTTGTGTTTGTTTACAATAATAAGCAAACATTAAATGATATTGTTGTAGATGAATCTAATGTTTTCCATTTTTTTGTTATTTGGCACATCCGGTGGTTGAAATTGGTGATGGATGGCGTACGGCGACAACAGAAAATTCGGTGGCCAAGACACGTGTCAGAGAAGGTAGATGGTCTCTTGATCAAATTTATTCCTGGCCGTTAGATCAGATCTGATCTAACGGCTGGGATTGCTTGAAGATCAAATGGCCTATATACGATCTAATATGTGACGTGGCAGTCGATGATGACGACACGTGGCTCCTTAGAAACAGAACAGTCTGCGCATGGATCACACGCGCGCATGGGAAGGCAACAGGTTGGTGCGTGTATCATACGCTGCAGATGAAGAGCCCTTCTTCTTTGATCTGGACCGTTAGATCAAAGTTTGATCTGACGGTCCAGATTTGGCTGCTGCATAAGAAAAAAGGTGTTAGGGTTTCTAATATCATTAGTTTTTTTTTTAGGATCAAGTGGGTTTTGGTTGGCCGGCTGGGCCTTTGTAATTATTTATGGGTTATAAAATTGTAAATGGACTTGGACTATTAATGTTGGGGTTTTGTTATATTGGATCTTTATATATATATATATATATTATATAGCCCATCAACAACAACAACAACAACAACAACAATAATAATAATAATAATAATAATAATAATAATAATACGTGCATACATACATATAACACATAAACATATAAACATACAAATTTATACCTACATATTACCACACGTATACATACTACATATATATTAACAACACATTCATGCATACCTTAATATTAATAATAAATACATATATGCAAGTTAACATATATACATGCAAACACATTGACACATATACATATACCATAATTATAATATTAATAATACATGCAAACATGTAATAGATACATTCATATGGATATCACTAATAAACGATGCATGCATAGATACTAACATTGACACACATATACATATATACATGCAAATACATTGACACGCATATACATATACCATAATTATAATATTAATAATACATGCAAACATGTAGTAGATACATTCATATGGATATCACTAATAAACGATGCATGCATAGATACTAACATATATAGTGAACATTGCAATATGCAGCATAATATACGGACATATATATTACCACACGTACATATTACACACACATATTACATATAACATTAATATACTTATACTAACACACACGCACACATACACATATATTAATACACATATTTGCATATATATTGAGGGCTTATTAATAAATAAACAACACTAATATTATAATAATATTATCCACTCGGACAAAAATGAGTGATTACACATGGTAAGTGACTTGAATGTGCGATCCGATGCTATGTGACTCCAGACCTCATTCTTTGATACTCGATGAGAGATTCCGAGTATGGATGCTTGATCTGAGGTTATATGGTACCGGGTCTCACCCCGAGTGTACGACCCCGAGGCTACATAGACTCACTCCCGGTTTGTGGTTGTACATATGATGCTTTGTGAGTATATGTAATTGTTGAATGCTATGTGTTTAGGCGGTTATGGTAGCGCCATTGTATTATATGCTATGATATCATATCTAGTCGCATGCTCTTATTTATGATTTGCATGAAGCATGGTTGAGTAGAAGTGTATCTACTGAGCTTCATTAGCTCAACGTTCGAAATCGTTGTTTTCGTTTGTAGGCCAATAGGTTGATCGTTGCTTTGGAGAAGCACCATCGGAAGTAAGATTTCAGCATCGACTTTTGTCAGAGTACAATTCTTAGATATAATGAGCTACGTATTTGTAGAACCCTATGTTTTATATTGTAACTCTCATTTTGGATTTGTATTGTATAAGTCGAATGTTTTAGATACTTGTTTTAACTTGGAGCTCTTGTATAAATGTTTTAAATACTCATTTTGATTTATCTATGCTAGACTCAATGTATTTTATAGAAATGGATGTGTTTGGGGCTAAACTAGGTGGGAATTTTATGGTAACGGGTTGGGCTTGAGGCCCAAATATGACATTCGTGTAGAGGGTGTTATAATTTGTGGTTTGGGTATTAGGAATTTGGGGTTTTGGGAAAATTTTTGAAATTTTGAGTTATTTTAAATACATAATTTTTTAATATTTTTAATATAATGATAAAAAATGTGTCACGTTCTTATTAGGTAACGGTTTTTTTAAGCGGTGTGGCACTTAAAATTGTAACGGTTAAAATTTTAGGCACCTAAAGTTAAAAAAAATGTATGATTTGGACATTTTTTTAATTTAAGCCTTATTTAAGACTATCTTTCTTAATTTTGGTAGAATTAGTGAAATATAATATTTTGTTTAAAAAATAAAGCCGTATATTAATTAGGGATTTGGTGTGTTTTTCACGATGTAGAGTTGTACACAAATTATACAGAGGTCAAAAAATTGGGATAAAATAATTTACAGAGGTCGACGACTTTGTTAAAACTGTATAAGAATACATCGAATTTGGTAGGAAAGTACGATGGTGGGGAAATCAAAATAAATGAAGCCAAAATGGGTAGAAAAAAAAATAATGAGGTAGAAAAACATGTGCAATAAATAGTAAATATATGTTTGCACGAGTATGAGTTGGACAACCTAATTTTTCTTATTTTCAGGGCATTCGGGAAAGCTGGTAAAACCCTGTTTTGGGTTGAAAGCAATCCAGCTTCTCTAAAAGTTGCGTTTGAGATTAAAATCAACGTAAAAATTAAATGACGAGGGGTAGAAACTGGGTGTTGGGGAAGTTTAAATTTGATTTATATGGATTAAAATTATATAAGATTAACAGAAAACATTAAAATTGTGATTAATTGTCAAAATTAATAATGACTAAATTATTTATATTTTAGAGCATCTATTCAAAATTGAAAGGTACTTATAAATTCCTTTTACGAATAATACTCAAATCCATGAGAAATACAATTTTTTACATGTTCTAAAATATCAAATAAATTTATAGTTTAAATTCAGCACTTAAATTTTCAATTAATCAAATAATGGTCAGAATACATTTTTGGATAAACTATGCAAATGATCACTTAAACTTAAATAAATTTCTTGTAATTTTTAAAATTACAGGATTGTTATTGTTTTATAACATTCTTAAACTTGGGTTCACCTTTATTGACATTGCTTAATGCATGATCATTGTAATCACTCATTTTTGTCCGATTTTTAGTGTTATTAGTATTATTATAATAATATTATTATTAATATAAAATTACAAAAATTAATTAATGTAAAAAAATTAAAAAATTAATTAATATAAAAAAGGAAAAAGAAATGCTGGAGCACATAGCTTCACGTCATCATTAAGCCACCCTCAATGCCTATATAAAAGCATGAAATGGGGAGGCATTTCACGCATAGGAGTCGGCCATGACATGCCCAATATAAGAGAGCTTTGCTCTCGGGTAGCCAAGGACCGGGGCAATGCCCTCGGTCCTAATCGGTTTGATCGGAGTCCTATTTTAGGTCTGATCTAGTTAATTTTTGGAGAGGTCGTGGTAGATTTCGGTGAGGTTCAGTCGGGGTTCGTCATTCGAGCTCCTAGTTAGGTATATTTTCTTCCCTTTTTATTTGTGTTGTAATTTTTTATAATTTAATAGAGTATTAGTTAATTTAAAATTGTATTCCTATTTTTTAGTTTGTATATTTATTTATGTTTTAGATTAATATTTTATTTATGTTAGATTTGTTTTTATTTATGTATTAGATTAATATTTATTAATGTTTTAGATTAGTATTTTATTTATATTAGATTTGTTTTTATTTATGTATTAGATTAATATTTATGAATTTTTTAGATTAGTATTTTATTTATGTTAGATTTGTTTTTATTTATGTGTTAGATTAATATTTATGTATGTATGTTTCATATTAGTATTTTATTTATGTTAGATTAGTATTTTATTATTTTAGTATTTGTTTATATTTTTATCGCATTGTATTTATTTATATTTGCTATGTTTTAAGTTGCATAACGGATATATTAATTGTCAATGCGGCGCCCTTTTATTCAAGCGTAAACGTGGCCAGTATCAAACGCAGTAATGATGGTCTATCAGTTTACTCTTGAATAACGGGGCCTTTAAAATATACTTGCAATTATAACTAAATTTTAATTTAATCGTCACTTTAGTCCGAAAAGTTTAATATTAAAGCGGTAATTATTAAAGTACAAATTTTGGGCGGTGTGCGGTGCTAATCCTTCCCCATCCATAACCGACTCTCGAACCCAACATTTTTCAAATCTCTGGTTTTATGGTGTCTGGCCTACCTTAGCGGCCGGTGAAGACTCCATTTTTTAAAATAAAATACGATTTTTTTAACCCCTTGGAATAAATATTTTTAAATACCCGAAAGACCCCAAACACCTTTCAATTTCAAATAAATAAAATGTCAGAAGTGGGAATTGAGCCCACGCCCTCTCACGAGGATAGATTATTCAAAGTAAATCGATGGTCTTGTTTTTATCTTCATTAATAAGAAAATATTGCCTCTCAATTTACTTTAAGAAAAAGTCAATTTGCTCTTTTCCAAATGTTCAATGATCAATTTATTTAATTTTAATAGAGAAATTAAAATAAAATCCAAAAGACTCGGAAAAATACAAATGAACACAGTCATTGTTGCAACCAATCTGAATCACGGTTATACTTAGATCCTTCTAACCCATTTCACAATATAACCCTTATATTTATATGAAGTTGGAGAAATTTGTATTTTTCATATAATGTTTCATGTTATAAACAATATGATGATGATTTTCCATTCGTTTGCACTATCTGCAAAATGGAGAAGGTCAAAATATGCCTTCCAATCCAATCGTTGACACGGTTAATATCGAATCTCATGTGTGCACGCACATCCATCCATCACGACCATGTGAAAGAGATCAACTAACTTGCCAATATATATGTATTATCAGCCAATAGTCGATTGGTGGCATAAAGGATACATCTAGGATCTGGAATCGTGACAGAATATTTACATATTGAAGTTGAGCCAAGTACCTGGATCTTAACATATGAAGAAGATGGGGAACCAACGTGGATGCTTCCGGATGCATCGATGCACATTTCATACAAACACCAAGCATATAGATGAGTTTTCCAAGGACAAGAAAGTCTCTCCCAAGCAAGTCAAAACCATGCCTTTTATTATCAAATCCCTGCATAGCTGGAAGCATAAATGCCGCTGCATATAGAGGAAACGTATTATGAGGCCCCTCGATTTGTCTTTCATGGAGATTTTCTGATCTAAGGCTCCATCGACGAGCCTTTCCTCTCTTGACATGACCAGCTTTTAGTGGAAGTTCCCTTTCATATCGGTTAGACAGTTGAGAAGGGTTCCTGTATCTGAGACCGTTTTCCAGGATCCAGCTCCGGGAGGCCCCGTATTGCTAGGCAAGAACCATGGTTGAGGTTCTGAAATGGTTGATATGAGGGGGCCTGTTTGATGTTTAGGTTTCATAGTTTTAGCATTGGCAAGCTCCTCTGCTGCCAGAGTCATGACATCGAGTATCATTATTCGTTGACTAACATCTACATTTGGTGAATAGAATAGTTTGTTTAGAGTATCAAGAGATTCAAATGGACGCATGATAACCAATGCTATCAAAGCTCTTTGCCGCTTCTATTCAGCTGATTCTTCCTCACCTTCTACAGCCACATCCGAGCAACGAACCTGTATAAGAGTTCTAGCAAAATCACCTGCCAAATGTGTTAGTTCATCAGGCGATGCTCGTATAAGACTTTCAGCAACATCTAGTGCCCTCTCCACCTGCAGTGTAGAAACATACATAATCGATTTAATTTAACCCAAGTTCCTTTCACTAAAGTTCTCCGGATATAAGTTAAATGCATTCCTCAATAATCTATATCTGTCATATAACCTCAGTCAAAATGTCACCAGTCCCTGTGCTTGAGTGAAATTTGGGATTTAGTCCTTGTACTTAAAAAGTTCAAAATTAAATCCTCTTTTCTGATTTAAAAATCTTAGCCTAATCGTTGAGATCATTAGTATTTTCCGTCAAAATTTTCAATCAAGACCCATGCAATCATACCACATTTGGAAGTAAATCATTATAAATTCAGTAAGCAAACCTGATAGTAAGAAATATTTGGCTGAAAAGTACCAACGATTGGAATTGAATTTTCAAATTGGAAAACTAAGAGGATTATTTCTTAGCTTTCTTAAGTACAATGACTAAATCTCAAACTTTGCCAAACTACAAGGATTGGCAGCATATTTTGACCTCCTATAACTTCCAACATGGGAAATTTTTCACAACAAAATAATCAAATAGGTGGTTGAATGATCTCTAATATAGGTTTAAGCTTATTATCTGAGCCAAATTCTCTTTTAAGGTTATTAAGCAAGTCAGTGGAGCAGCCAAAAGGATAAGAAGGAAAAGATAAACTGAATGAAGTAGCTGATATCAAAATTTTGTAACAGTTTTTATGCAGAGTCTTCGTAACGTGTATCAAAGTTAAAACGTCATAGATAGTGCAAACTGAATAATTTAATGAAGACAAGAATGAACAGTGAACTCAAACTTACTCCATCAGCATCGTCATATTTCCTTAAGGCACCAACCAAATCAACCAGCTGTGAAAATTTTCTTTTTAGATCCGTGTCTTCAACTGTCAACTCGTGGCTGCAAAGAGGAGTCACTTGAGTCGGAATTCTCACTTGCATCGTCGTCATCATTTTCATCAGAGACCGAATCATAATTTAGAGTAGCTGGATCAATAATCTCATCTGGATCAACCAAACTGAAGTCAGAGGCTTTCTTGCTTTTACTCTTCACATCACTGCCTTTCCCACTGCCAGCTGTTTGTGACGTCCTTGTTTCATCAATTTTATTTTATTCATTTGAGATCGACAAGCTCCCTTTCTCGGAGGTGGTTAATCCAAACTCCCAGTCAATGTTCTCCCCGTTGCAACTGTCATCAAGATATAGAGGATTTTTTTGGGTCAACTACTTCAGAAAATACTAAAGCGATAGTGCTAGCCATTTTCCGCACTAGGTCTGCAGGGTTCTCCAGCCTACCTGTTAACAGTAAAGAATTTTAGGGCCACCTAAAATCAAGGACAATTTGGTGGCAAAAGTTTTGAGAAGTTACATATGACTCCTTGAAGAATGGACTGCATTACATCCTTTGTCTTATCTAGTTCCTCGTTGGACATCTTCTCCAGGCAAAGGCCTAAAGCAGCAGTTATTTCTGTTTTTTTTTACGTTAAAGGGCAATAAAACATGAAAGATTGAAGGTGAAAAGGAATGAAAATGGAAGGAGGGGAGGGGTTGGACTAGTTAGGAATGTTTAGAACAGTGTTGTCAAGGCCCAAGGGTACAAGGAGCAAAAAAAGTACTAGCCAGAGTGAAGTACACTATGTATGTGCATGAGCTTTGTATTTGAGTGTGTGTATAAACTCTAAAGTGTGATATCCTTTATCTACAAAACATGCAATTTTTTATTGGTCAATATGCATGATTTCCTTATAGTCCATGCCTTTTGTTGAAAGTGCTCTTGATCAAATGAACCTAATTTCTTTTTGAAGTATATCATATGAACCTAACCCGAAAGGATTTGAGGCACTTTTGCTGTCTCGTGCTAAGGCGTGGGCAGTCATAGGTGCATGCTTTGACAACTCTGGTTTAGAAGTAATAGGAAGATTTGATTTCCCCCAGTAAAATTGAAGTTTCTACAGCTTGCATGTCCAATAATTGTCAACCAAATTGAGAAATTTTAATTTGATGTGTCGAAGTAGTAAAGGATACAAGCTTGCTGCTCTAGCGGAGCTGATTGCACAAAGTCTCAACCAGGCGTTCTGCTGTGTGTAAAAGACCCATTGCTCGTTTCGTGACCCTTAATTCGTGAATCATTGATGGGTGAGTATTCAAGAACAGCAAATTGCAAGATCCACCGCAAGCAACAAACAGGAAATACTTTCCACAGTAAAAATTTGTCAACAAACATGGACCTGAGAGAAAAAAGTATGAAAAACATCAGCTATAAACAGAAGCAAAGAAGTACAATGTGCTATACTATTTCTCTATCTATTAAGAAATACTTCCGTATAGCACAATGATTTGCATGTAGCACGGTTCACTTAAAGAAATTTATGGTATTCGCGACCATCAAGTTGCATGCAAGTTATCCGAGTTAATGCCATTAATTATAACGATTTATGACTACATGATGGTCATTTCTTCTGGTCTGAATGGCCTAGATGCAATAAAAGGAACATTCCAATTGAAGAGTCCATATTGTTAGCTATGCTTAAATGAAGAAATAAACATAATAAACGTACACTGACCTGACTGATGACCAGTGTTTAAAAAGGCGCAACTGAGGCGCGCTTAGGCTCTAAGGCGAGGCGAGGGTAAAACGCCTAATTGGGTCTAGGCGAGGCGACTTCAATGAGGTGCTGAGGCGCAAAAAGGCGCGCCTTTTTAATTTTTTTTTGTTCTTTTAGTCTTTTTTTATTTTTTATTGTGTTTTACATACTAACTTGGGTCAAAGGTGGGGACCACACAAAAATAACATTAATCAAATGAAATTTAAATTAACTTAGTCGAGTTAATGTATAATTTGAACTTAAAGCATAACACATTAGGGGTGTTCATGGTAAGCTAACCGTACCGTTTAGCCTAAACGGTCGGTTAACCGTTATAGCGATTGTTGAATTTTGCTAACCGTAACCTAAATATTAAAAAGCGGTTAACCGACGGATTGGTTATAGGTTAGCTTGTAACCTATTACAATTTTTCTCACATGTTCACTATTTTTTAGAGAATAATATAATTATCTTTTCTATAAACATTATATTAAAATATTTATAAAAAATACTTAAATAAATATATTTTAATCACTTACGCCATAATTAAAAAAGGGGTGTGTATATTTGTATCTGTGAGTTGATTTTTTTAAAAGTTATTTTATATTTTAAATATATATATAAAAATAATTTAATAACGGTTAACCTATAGGTTAACCATTAGTCAAAATTCGTAACTGTAACCGTAACCATTAACCATCATTTTTAACGGTTTGATTAACCGAAACCGTTTAACTTTAACGGTTCGGTTAATTAACCTGTAAAATATAATGGTTATGCCGGTTAACAGTTACGGTTAACGGTTACAATTAATTATGCACACCACTATAACACATGATATATGCAAATATTAATTAAATTGGTCGAAGTTAAATTCAAATTAATTTGGTTGAGTTTTAAAACTTGAATTAAATTTAATTGTTTTGATACAATATTGCGTATTTGAGTTAATTTAAGTTTAAATTAATCTTGAATTAACTTATTTCTATCATGATTTAATTTATGGATAATTATTTGATACACTGGTAGTTTCCTCTAGCGTCTTAGTTTTAGGGTTTAGGGACTCGATTTAGGGTGTAGGGTTTATGTTTAGTAGTTTAGAGTTTAGTCATTGTGAATAAAATTTTGGATTTGGGGTTAGAATTTAGTGTTTATAGGTTAAAACCTAAATCCTTAATATATTACCCTAAACCCTAACCTCTAAACCTAAATCTTAACTCTAGCTCCTAAATTCTAACTATTAAACCCTACACCTTAAATTGAGTCCATAAACCCTAAAATTAAGGCGCGTGTGAAAACTAAAAGTTTCCACCGCTAGTGTATTGGATATAAATCCTTAACTTAAATCATATTATTATATATCTTTTTGAGAGTATTATATAACTAGCTTTGTCTATTTATAGTATAAAAAATTTTATATTGCATGATAAAATGCAATATGCTTTTTGATTGGAAAGTTAAAGGTAAATAAAATTAATAGCTTTGTTGAACTTATAATCCTTTTTAAAGTATTAAATTTTCTTTTTTTGCTTAGTACTCTGCTTTATGTGCATTCTCCTTGATTGGTTCATGTTGAAGTTGAACATTCAAAGAATCTCATTATTCGTACCACCCAAAATTTTATTAAATGTAAAGAACTTTGAAGTGATGCTTAATATAAAATGTTGATGATGAATACTCTTTGGTGTTTACAATGCATGAATTGTTCTTTTTGCTTTACTCTACAACCGGAAAACATGTATATCTCTTATTTTTAAAAAGTGCGCCTCGCTTTAATAAGGCGCGCACCTTGCGCCTCGGCTATAAAACCCCTATCATCTTAGTGCGCCTTTCGCCATTTTTAACACCGATGATGACTGTCATTTTAGTAAATGATGAAACAATACCCAAAGAACCCAATAAGCTTCAATGTCACTTGCATGTTCAGCTGCAAGCTGACGCAAAAGCTGTTCCGCAATTCTTTCTACGGTGTAGGGGTCTGTTATTGCTTTCATTATCTTTAACCATAATTGAGATTCAGGGTTTGACTCAAATGCATCGGTGTCAACTACATCAGTGTTTGAAGATAAGCAACTTCGAACACGTCTAAGAATTTGGGGAGTTACTTAACAGAACATCTGCAAGCAATGAATGTAATTACTTCAGTGTCAATTTCACCACCATCCTGCTTGCCTAAAGAGGAAAAAGGGGAAAAAAAATAAAGAAATCCTCTTCAGGTGTATGTGATGGAATGAACAGAATATTTGGGTAGCATTTGTCTTTAAAAGAATCACATAATTGAATTTCTAGTGGTTAGCGTTGTGTGACATTCAAAACTATAGCATATGATCAAAATGAGAGAAACAAAATCCGACTCTAGAACTTGTACCTGAAGATCCACGTCGAGCAATGCGGGAAAATATTTCTCCGAGAAATGAAAGGTCAACACCAATGTCACTTTTATTAGTGATGGCTAGTCTTTCAACCATGCCAGTAAGAAGTTGAATAGTGATCTGCTTGGGAAAAAAAACTGTAATACATTGTAAAGGAAAATCATTAATAAAAGGCATTTTAAATAAGAACTTCCAGAATAAAAAGCTGTGGAAATTTTAATCCCATTTCTCCTTGAAAGACTGAGGAACACGCCTTTCTGGCAGTCAAAGCATAAATAGGATTAAGCCCCTTGATAAAATGCCCCCCACCAATCATCCCTTTCATTTGCAGCATGAACTTTGGCACTAACAATCTAAACAAAGCACAAATAATGAAAATTCAAAGAAAATGGAAAGGATTAAGCCAAAAGGAACGAATATAATAATGATAAGAAGAAGAAACCTGGTCTTTGTAACGCTCGTCGATGCTCCCTGTAAGTCCATAATCGTAATAAAAAAATAATCAGAACATATACACACACACACAGAGAGAGAGAGAGAGAGAGAGAGAGTTATTAGTAAAATTTCTGATGATCTTTATAAGGATAAAGAGGAAAGCAAAAAGGAGTGACCTGAGAGAAGAGAGGAATCAATAGGGAAGAGAAGAACAGCTAAAGAATGAAGAGCGCAAATCACTTGCTCGACGTGCTTTGCTCTTTCTATTTCCATTATCACTTCGCCAACCTTCCCTATCACTTGGCTCTCCACCTCTCTCCTCCTCTTCGCCGCCGCCGCCGCCTCCATCCCACGAAGCCAAAACAAAAAGGTTTCAAAATTATTAAAACGAGTCGTTTAAGACCAGAGTCAAGTTGAATCATGATTGCTTATATATATTACAGGGTAAAACAACATGAAGTCCTTGAACTTGGCATCGTTTTCTAATTTAGTCCTTGAAAATTTTCAACCATAATTCTATATTAGTTCTGAATTTTGATAACATGACACTTTAAGATCATATCACGACTGATATGTTATACGAAGTAATTTTGTTTTCCACGCACTGATTGTTGTTGGGTTATTACGATTGCGAAAATATGGCTGGAATACTACTTGCCCTAAACTAATGTATATGGAACTGTTGTTCCTGTTCCTGTTCCTGGCAGCTATTGTTTTGAAAATATTTTTTTTTGACAAATCTTATTTTGAAAATATTTATGTTTGTTTGAAAATAAGTGCCCAAAATTTTAAAAGTTATAATTTCAGGTACCCTAAATATGTCACATGTCAAGCATTAATTTGTTAAAATAAATTTTTTAACCCCATTAACGGCCAGACACCTAAAATTATAACTTTTGAAACTTTGAGCACCTAATTTTATAAAAAAATACTTTAAGCACCTAAAGTTTAAAAAATGCATACTTTAGGCACCTATTTTTTATTTAAGCCTATTAAGGGTAAAGTAGTAATCTAATATTAAAATATTATAAGTAAAAAAGCTCGAGTAGGCTTGTAAACTCGAATCAAGTACTAAGATACTCGAAATTGACTCATTCGATAGCTCAAGCTCAAAACTTAGATTTATAATGACCTGAGCAAAATTGATTTTTTTCCGAATTGAATTCGAGTAGCTTGGGAGCACAAGTGTCTCGTTTAAACTCCTAAAATCGAGTATAAGTTTGTTCAATCTCTCTACAAAACTCCTTGTAACCCTTACAGAACTACCATACATCATGCTTTGCAATATACACTACACCAGTGTCAAAATGACTCAAATGGCTGGTTCGGTTGACTCATTCAATCAGATTGCACACACCTTTTTGCTGCCATCATAAAAAACTGAGAATGTCTCTCTATCAATAGGGCATCGGCATTTGTGCTTATGCCGTCCGACCTGAAATTCCAATGACATGCAAGAATGAGAACACATTCTTTTTAACTTTCTGACTTGAAGCAATAATGAAGATAACGGCAAACGCTGAAGAAGCAATAATCATCATTTTATCATTGTCCTCCCTGCAACCAAAAATGAAGGAAAGATTAGGCATTGAGCAAATACTAAGAAGCATGATAAACTTAAAACTACTAAAACAGCTCATTTACTCCCTTCAATCGGATAGCAGGGAATGGAAACATACCCTGATCATTTTCTAATCACTATTCGTGCATATCCGAAACCACATTTCATATTTAAACAACAAAGTTTCTTTTAAAGGAAACTTCTCTTCCCATTGAGGTGAATGTCAAAAGCAAGATATGCAAAACCAGACACCTATAAACCTATGCTTGTTGTTATTCAAACCACACATTGCTATCCGAAAAGTGGAAAGTTTCATCAGAGGTTTAATATACAACGCTGGTGCCGCTGAAACAATTAATCAATGACAATAACCGATTAATAGAAGTGAGAAAGCACAATGCAAAATAATATTACCAATTATGAAGGTTGTGCTTTCCGTCCAACTTGTGACACTCGCCTTAGCACTTGGGTTTCCCTCTTCATATCTCTGTGAAATGAATGCAAGTCCTAAAATTGTTGCAGGGATTCGCTCAGTAAAGCAAAAAACTTCAAACCTTTCTTGTTTTATTATCATTACCTTTGATATAAATAATAAAGATGATAGAAAAGAGGAAGCAGCAACAGAATCAGTATCGACGTAGCCATGTAGAGTAAATTTGCTCGCTTCTGAACCAATAAAAATGAACAATCACATACGTTAAGCATATTTCATCAACATTTCATACAAGTTAAAAGGACTTCTACATCATTCTGAATAAATGATAATGAAAAGTTTCCAACAATGACAATCCGAGAAAGTAAAGTAGCATTACACTAGTCACATTCAGTTAGTCATTGAAATTTTTTTCCTGCGTTTTAGTGGATATCCTAAAACACAAGGCAGTTAATTTAGGCATCAATGTTATGCAAGCTGCAGAATGGGATTTTACCAATAAAAGTGAATCCCACTCATCCATGCATAAGTTCAGCTCTTAACCCCCGGTCCAAACTAAACTGATTATGATTAAAAGAAGGAAAAAAAAAAGTGTTTCTTTTCCAGAGCAAGTGTAAGCATCACAAAATTGGCACAGATACAATTCTTCAAGAGAGAAATGCATCGAAAAATAAGAGATATTAGCAACAGTATGGCTGTACCTTGGTTTAAGCGAAGGATAAATGTCACTACAATAGCATCAGATTACGCAGTTACAATATTTAGAAACAACCTCACAAAGATGGCGATTCCTTGCAACAGCAGCAGGATTGCACTTGGCCTTGTGCAACTTGGAATTCATCACAAAATCACAATGCAATGCTCCACATAAATCAGCCAAGCACTTACTTTGACTCTGAATTCATCATTCAAGCATTATAAGCAATCTTAACATGAACCATAATTTATCTATGAAGATGAGAGAGAGGTTCACACCCTTGACTGAAAGAAGTTAACAAACAATTTAAATGGAATGAATTTATTAAAAAATTATTGCTTTTCTATTTATTAAAATGGAGATTCCCCCCCCCCTTATCTTTTCTTCGAGGGATATTCATGTCGAGATGTGTAGTGAAGAAGCACTAGTTAAAGAAACAAAGCATAAGATAATACAGAGAACTACCACAAACTGGAAAATGAAATCCACGTTGAAATCACAGAGTTAGAGAAAAGCAAGCATTTTATTTTACAGCACAACAACAAAAAGGACCTAATGTTCATTGCGAGGGAAGGAACATGGACCTACATACAACATTCAGAAGATTGTAGTGCCTGTTGTCAAAATGCTGATCAAGAAATCTTTCAGCACGGAAGCTTTTCTTACAATATCCACACCGCCACTTGTTTACATCCAAATGAATCTTGTGCTGCTCCTGATCCCTAAAAAGATCGTTGTCTGGATGAAGCCTGCAGTCAGTGGAAATCTCATACCCTTCTTCTTCAACAAATGGCATCAAATACTAAGAGTGAACATGAAGAACATTTTTATTAGCACCATGCTGAACAACTAAAACTAAAATGGTAGTCCTTTAAACCTAAACGTATTTTGTTCTCACATCTTCTATAATCTGCCAGGCCGCCCTACTTCTTTCTCCAGAACAATGCACTTCCCGAGAATCATGTGGTTCCTGCTTAAGAGTCCTAAGCACAAGGATAATGACGATATTAGTCACACAAATTAGTGAAAGAAGACACTAAAATTAGTGAAAGAAGACACTACATTTTTAAAGGCTAAAATATTAAGTAGGCCAGACTTTGCTACTTTATTTAGATAAGCCCTTATACTTTTATTACATCCAAATAAGCCCTTAATCTTTAACTTGTATCCAAATAATCCCCTCAACTTTAATTTATACCTAGATAAACTCTTAACATAAATCAACTGTTCATTTGCAATAAGGGCTGAATTAAGTACAAATGAAAGGTTGGGGGTATGTGCTTATTAAACAAAAGTAAATTTGTAAGGGCTTTCTTTAGTAGTTTATCCATTTTCAAATAAATTCCGACACCCAAGACCACTAGTTATCACAAATAAAGCACCCAAGTACAAGCAACTCAAACTTCCTTCCTCCCAATTCAAACAACTTCAAGCTTTATTTACATTTAGAAAAGAAATGAAGCTTAATCAACATTACATGGTTACCCCAATATGACAATAGAAACAACATTACCTCACGTTAGAAGATTCTTCAAAGCCCTGCCGCATACAAACAGAAGAGAAAACACAAAAGGTCCGGTTTGAAAAAAAGTGCAGCTAAGCATATTCTCGTATTTTCATTTCAAGAAGACAGATACAACATAAGAAAACAACAATGTGTCAAAACCATGCTTTGAGCTCCAGACTGCATATACAGAAATAACTCATGCATATCTTCATTCAAAAATTTTCATGTAAGAACCCTTTGATAGTTAAGAATATCCATATATTTACAACTCGTAATTACCAAACCTGAAAAACCAAAGACAAAAATTAAGCCCAAAACAATCCAAATTCAAATTCGAAATTGACCCAAACCGAGATCACCTAAAACTTTTAAAATTCAAACCCCAGAACCAATTATACCCATCCAATCGAAAGGTCTAAATAATCTTGAATATACGGATATACGATATACTCAATCTTCTTCTTCTTCTTCTAATTTCGTAAATTTGAAGAATTGAATCCTTCTAGTAATGTCCAAATATGAGCACGCATACTTTGAATAGAACGAAGAGATTGGATAACCTAAGTTATATGGAAGTAGCAGCTAAACTGGATTTAAGGAATTTAAGTGGAAACGGAGATAAGTATAGCAAAATGCGCCATTAAATTACTGAGGCAATAAATATTTGCAACTAAAAGGAGAAATGAATAAACCTGGGATTTTGTGAACTGCAACAATAGAAATTGAACAAGAAGAACTGAAGTCATTGCTTTGATTCTTCTCATCTCCTCTTCATCTTCTTACTCTCTCGAATGACAGAATTGAAGCTTTTATTTTGCCAAAAGAGGGGGAAAACCACATTCTAAATTAATACCTAAACTTTTAAACTTCCTAATTCCATCCTAAAATATGAATGTAACATTTTTTTTAAATAGTCTAAAATTGATTATAACTTTACAAAGTTGTATATATTCATAAATATTTTTAAAACACATAAATTTTACAGATATTATGATCTAATTAATATATATCTATAATTTAAAATGAAATTAAAACATTTTAAAAATTAAAAATTAATTTAAAATGAAGATATATTACAATTAACTCTAAAAAAATAGCTCCATTCTTCTATTTTCAGATATTTTAGGTCAAATTGTGTTTGTCCCTATATTATAATAAGCTTAAGAATTCAGTCCACCTACTTTAATTTGGTCCTCTTATTATTATTAATATTATAAATTGAGTTAATATTTAATATATTATCAGTGTACTATTTTTACATAAGTGTGCTTATTTTAACTTCACAATTCCCAACCCTAAGATATAATCTTTAAATTATAAACTCTAAATCTAACCTTAAACCCTAAACTTTAAACTACACATCTAAATCTTAAATTAGACATGGGAATGGCCATTTTACCTGACCCAACCGGATTTTGACCTAACCCAATCAGGTCATTTTTTTGTTTAAAAAAATCAAGTTAAGGTCAAGTCTAGTTAGGTTTTTATTAAAGGTGAGGTTAAATCGAGTTCGAATTTAGGATAGAAAATATCTAACTCGACTCAACCTGAGATTAATAGTGTATTTTTCCTCTATATTTTTAAGGATATTTTCACTAATGTCCACTCTTTATATTTTTTACAATTAAGTCCTTAAAATTGTTTTTTTATAATTAAATCCCTAATATTGATTTTTTTAATAGATTGCGTTGGGTCAAATTTGGGTTCAATTGAGGTATATAATTTTCGAGTCGAACCAAATTTTTTAAAGATAGGTTCAAATTTAAGAATTTTTTTCAAGACTGACCAAAAACTCTACCCAACACGTGCCCATCCCAAATTAGACCCACAAAACAAGTTTTCCACCAAGAGTGGATAAAATATTTTCTTTTTAAAAATTTCCCTTAACGAACCAAAAAACAATTTATATATAATTATGCATGTATGAGCATTAATTTAACAATCAATTAGAATTAAATGACTAAAGGTAGAGAGATTCACTAATTGTTCTAGTGATCATCCATAGTCATCAGCTTCAATCTTTGTGTGGGTCACCACTGGACACGAACTGCGACTTTCTTATTCACCCACCTGTAAATAAATAGTCCACTGACAAATAACATATAATCCATTAGGTCTCTTTTACAGCCGAGAAAAGTTTAAAATGCAGCTCCAAAGCACAATGCTAGATACTGAACGCAGAACCCCTTCCTAAGATTTTAGGAATGTGGTTCGGATCCTGTCTCGGCTATGGAATTCTGGGCTTCTAACAGTTTCATCTGGCGTTCTGCGTGCTCCCTTTCACAAGCACTGATCCCCATAATGATATCGAGCATTGTACCGGTTGTGCCAAAGAACACAAGCGGTGCCAGAGATTTCCGCTTTATTCCCACCGGAATTGCTAGCAAAGCCCCTGCTACTGAAAACACCCATGTTCCCAGCGCACTGCACATAATATCCAACAACAGTTCCACTCATCTTAATATATTCACAACATATAATCAAAGAGAAAAGACGGGGATTAATTTTATGAAGGGAACTCGATGCTTCAAATCATAGTATGTTCATCTAGACACATATTATAGGTCATGTACTATCATGCTGAAAACCCGACTAACAATCCGAAAGCAGAATTGAAATGGTTGGCATGTGGATCGGTTTAAAAAGGGCTGCAATCAAAATTCAATAATATTTTGATTTCTATAGTACTATCATGCTGAAAGTCTTATTAATAACCCGAAAGTGGAATCAAAATGGTCGGCGAGTGGATTGTTTTAAAAGGACTCGGATCGGAATTCAATAATATTTTGATTTCTATAGTACTATCATGCTGAAAGCCTTACTAACAACCTGAAAGCGGAATCAAAATGGTAGGCAAGTGGATCGTTTTAAAAGGACTCCGGTCGAAATTCAATAATGGTCTATTTTCTTTAGTCAGGTGCATGCCAATTGCAACCATACATCAGCATGGTTCAAATCAATAAGTAAACTCTAAAAGCACAAATTGGAATGTTAAATCGGATGAGATGAAAAGAAGAGCAGACAACTTACTTGGAAACTGAGCATTCCTCAAGCTGCTTAACTTCTTGGCCACCCATTTCCTGCTCTCTTAGCTATTCGATCTTCACTCGTAAAGCCCCAAAAGAATAAAAGGAAACCCTTTTGTATCTGCCATCAATTGAACTTACCATCAGCCAAAACGAAATGCCAAAGACCCGAGAAATCAGCAAATCCCAAATAAGTAGAAAAAGAAATGATTCTACTTGAATACAATCTTAACCCATCAAAGCATGAGGATTTTAGAATTATCTGTCTAAAAATTCGAATCCAGTTATTACAATGTATCACTGTCCGTATTAAATAGTATAATCCGGCGGATATTAGAATTCACAAAAAATACCTGAATCTGCACAAAAAAATCTAAATTCGAACTTATTTGTTGGATATCTGAATCCAGAAAAGTTCCGAATACAAGCCACTTTTTTAAAATATACTGCATATAGTAAAATTATGCAATATACAAGCTAGTAAAAATTTAGACTAAACAACCATTGTCTATTTAAATCCTAAACCCTAAATCCCCTAATACTAAACTCTAAACCCAATAAAATTTACTCATAGTTAACAAGAAATCGGGTCTTTTAATTCATTCTTCGATGAATTTTGAGAGCACATCAATGCAACTTAACACTCAAATTCAAGAACACAAACAATTTTTTCTATTACAACTATAACTAAGGTAAGGCACACAAGAATATATTAACCCAACCCAGACGAATCAGCCCATGAAACAGAAGTAATAAACTGTATATTAACCAGAATTCAAATCCATAGATCTAACCAACAAAAGAAGCCACCGATGCGATGGCTGTAGAGAAGAAACCGAGGAACCCAGGAAAGAGTTAACAAGCTGTAACTCGGCGTGCTGCAGAGCGAGTTGGAAAACTTGAAGTTGATTCATGTGGCTGAGTACAGCTACGGAATTTGAATTAAATGAAATTCAGGATGAAATTGGGCTTTGCTCAAGCATGATTGTTGCGCCTCGGCCATAAACCCATTGGGCATATAATTTACTTTCATTTTATTGTTATAATATAGTAATATATTACTTTTGCATAATATAATATAGCGTTAAAAGTACATATAATTAAATGTTATATAATAATATTTATAATAAACTATTATACATTGTTATAGTATTTTTAAGTATTAATAATTTATGTTCAAAAAATAATTTATATTATATTTATAATATATAGACTCACGTAGAAAACAAAGTAAAAATGTAGTGATACAACCAACAATCAGCTAATCTAGTGGGATGAAGCTAGAGGTGATAACGAGCCGAGCCTGTTCAATCTTGGCTCGGCTCGGCTCGAAAATAGTATTATTGGACTCGACTCACGCTCAAAGCTCGTCAAGCTCGAAATTTTAGGCTCGAGCTCGAATTAGACAGTTTGAGCTCAACTCGGCTCGAGCTCGGCATGTTGCTTTCCTAAAATTGATTTTAATTCTTTTTGAAGTTTTTAAAAATAACATGCGAAAACCTGTTTGAGAAAAGATAATATTTATTTTTGAAGTCTGCAAGTAACCATAATATATTTTTTAAATTATACAAGTACACAAGGAGAAGGGGATTTAAAGTATTCAACTATAATAACAAGTTAACAACGCCGAAACATACAAGTGTGTATATATTTATGTTGATGGTCAAAATGGAAGGGGGATTGGAGGCGTTGGTCGAGATGGCCGTTCCGGGTCGGAGTTTGTATATGGCTTCTGTTTATGGGCAATGGTGTCCGGAGTGGAGTCATTGCCTCTCTCTCTATTGCGTTTCCTTTTTATACTACTCGGAAAGGTGTCATGACTGGGTTGTCGTAGCGCGTTGATTGGACTGACTATGCTATGATGTCCTAGGTTTGCATCGTCATCCACAGCGATCACGTGTACTGACACGTGATCGATGGATGCGATATAGTTTATAGTATTGCTTGTTCACCGTAGGTTGCAAAGGGTACTTGGACAGATCACGGGCGACCGCTTGTACCGTCAGGTCGTTTACTAAGGAGCTCACACTATCATTCACAGCGATTACGTACATCATGACTTGGACAGTCTTTATGTAACGTCGTGGGCCGTGCGATCTCAACACGTATCAATAGGTATTTGTAGGTACTAACTATTGCCCCCCATGTGAGGAAAGGTTATAAAGTGACCTTTGTGAATCTGAGGAATATAGAGAGAGCTTGTTGGGTGAGGTTTCTTGCGGCGATAATTTTGAAATTTCGGAGGCAGTTCACCGTATAGAAGTTGTAAAGGTTATATGAAACATCATGTAACGAATTTTGGTTATAATTAGGCCAGTTTTCTTTGAGGTCAGATCGGTGCATGCGAAGCATTGTATAATAAATTTCTTTATTGACGAGACGTGTCAAGAAAGACTGTAACACCTCATTCCCGTATTCGAATACCGAATATGAGTCAGAGATGTCACAGAACAATAACATGACTTTTATTCAAAAAAATTCTATAAATTTAAAACTTTTAAAAATATTTAAAATAAACGTGTACACAAAATTGAAACTCCTTTACTTTACGAAAAATAAATTAACTGTTTGATAAATAACAGACTCTAAACCAAAATAGACAAATTTATCACATTTATACATACCACTAAATAAATTAAAAACCTCAAGTAGGATGTCATTACTGCGGTACCTTGACGAAAATTTCTGAACTTGATGCAACACCATATTTACACATAATATCTTGAACCACCTACATGTGCACAGACAAAACACACGCTAAGTACGAACTTAGTGAGGCATTATAAGGTAATCATAAAATTAAATAATAACCAGTTTTAAGTATAACATAGTATAAACAATTTCCATATTAAACTATTTCAAATCAATATTACTTTAAAACAAAGATGAAATATTTATGAATATATTTGTAAAAGTTATTTTTATCAATATCCCAAAAAATACGTATAGAGAGAAACTAAGTATACGAGATCATGTACTCCCAGAGTACTAGCCATTTCCCCTAAGGAGAAAGGCAAACATTACATTGATATGAGCTCGTTGTGCTCTCAGAGCACTAGTCACCGAAGTGACGGTAGTCCCAGACTACTAGATCCAAAGATCAATGCATTCTCAAAATGCTAGCCACTATGTGGCAAATGTAGCTACAATGCAGTCCCAGACTGCTAGTCTCTTATGGCATGCCACTATACTGTAACTCTCATGTAATCTTGGGCAATAAAACAATATCATTACCTTTGCAATACATCATTTTATAGATGGTAAAAATCTCATCATAAATCAAAATAATAGAGTTCTTACTCTATTATACCATAATTCATTTTGTAACAATCATCAATATATGATAATAAAATTATCATAAACAAAATATAATAAGGTAGTTCATACCCTATCATGTACAAAACCATCTCTTTTTGTCTGTGAAAATATTATATTTCACATAAAAATCAATATTAATTACCATAAATCATTATGGTAACATAATTATAGATACATGATAATAAAAATTATTGTAAGAAAAACACAATAGGGCAGTTCATACCCCATCATGTACCAAACCTTTACTTTATGCCTGTGAAAATATCATATTTCATATGAAAATCAATATTATTAATTCGATAAAATCATATAGGTCGACATGTCGCAAGTCTTCCTAAATACGTTTTAAAACAGATAAATGCACTCACCTTGACACTTCTTATCCCAACTAAATTGAATGAATTAAGAGAACTCCAAGCTTGATCCTTTGCCTTATCTACTGAATTTCTGATTTCTCGTGTTTACTTGAATGCTTCACATTCATCCCTTACATGAACAAATTAATAACGCCAATAAGGTACTCATTTTATAATTAGCCAGTCTGTGCTACCTTCAAAGAAATATTTATATAAATTACTCTACAACTCAAAATTCAATTCCGTTTGTTCTGAAAGAAACTAGATTCGATAAGCTGTTCAACCATATAAACTAATAGCCCAAATTCAACTCGTATGATTTATGACGAATTTTCAAAGTTGAATTCAAATGCTGAATTTTGGAGCAGACTGCTACTCTAATTTCTGACCTTCCGTCACTTAAAAATTCATATCTTTTGATATACCAATCGAAATTAGTCACCGTTTATTTTAAACAAAACTAAACTAAACTAGGAATACACTGGTAATCGTCTCGCTTTCTAATTATTTTTATGGAATTTTTGGTGAATTTCCAAACTCACCGCCAAAGACTAAAATTCTGGGCAGATTTCATAATTCACATCTTTAGCATCCTTTAACCATTCCAACACCTCAATTTCTAATCAATTTCCACCATCAAAATTTTTTTACAAGATTTTCCCTAAACTTCCTCATAATAACCAAATAGTCCCTATGTGTTTTTCCATGAAATTTTTATCATTTCAAGCATAGAAACAACACCACAACAACATTTCCAACATGATTAAATCTTAAAACATGAAATTCCAACATGTCCTTCTTAGGCACTAATCACCAACTTCAACTTAGAAGAAAGAAAACCATGTAAAAATTATACCAATTGAAAGAGCATTTAATGGAGAACAACTTTGTGTTTCATGAGCTAACCTTGAATCCAACTCCAAATGCTTGAAAATCAAACTTGAAATTTTTTTCTCCTTTCTTTAAAACCCCCGACAGCAAGCATGAGAAAACAAGATTTTGTTTGCTAATTTTTGGCTTTTATTTTAGCCAAATGTCATTTAAATAATCTTTTAAGCTAGAATATCTTTTAACTATTAAAATGACCATTTTACCCCTTTGATCCAAGGCTCCAGAGCTTGACACTTGTCAAAATATTCATCCAATGGTAAAAAATAAACCAATAAGTTAGTAGTTACCAACTTTGGCTTTGTAATTTTCCAAAATTACAATCTTACCATTTTTCATCCAACGACTCATATTTAATATGGAAAATCAACTTAAATCCAATGGTCCATGTTAAATCCTTCCAAGTTAAGGCATGAAAATGACATTATTAACATTGCCTTATCATCTAACAAAATATCGCAATTATTCGATTTGATCTGATTATCAGAATTATTCTCGAACTTAACCCTTTTATAGCTTTTAACATAAATTCTATACGAAAAAAATTGAGTAGCACGAAAACGTCATTCTTGGGGGTAAACTATTCATTTATGTGACTACAATACATAACTTTCAAAAACTACAATTTAGTCCCTAAACTTTTCCTAAGTTTGTACTTTAGCCACCAGACTTTTATTTTATTCATTTTGGTCACTAGCTAAAATTTTGAGGTATTACAAAGACACGGTTCATGACTATAAATAAGCTTTGTTGTTATTTTTTGGCTTTATTTTGCTTATTTCCTTGGTTATTTTTGAGTTTTCAGAAAGAAAAGAAAATGAGAAAACTTTAGAGAGGACGATACAATTACTTCTGCGCTGATGGTCAATTCGTCTGTTGCTGTTAGTGATGAGTTTCACTGTACTACTGAGCCAGATGAGTTATTGAAGACATTAGAATATCAGGGTCTTCTTGCTGCTAATTATTTTCATTATCGATTTAGTTTGCCAGAGGGGACGTTTCGTCTGAGCGCATGCTCTGATGAAGGGAAGTTGTGGTTTTTGGTCCCTCATTTTGCTTTTAAGGATTTATCATTGTATCCCTTTTTATGGATTTATTAAATTGGTTTGATGTAGCACTAGGTCAACTTAATGGAACTAGTTGGTGGACTTTGGTGACATATTTCTTGAATTGTAAAATTCATGGGGATATACCTTCTATCAACGTGTTCTGTTATTTTTATAACATAATGGCAGGCCATGAGAAGAATGCAAAAGGTTTCATGACCATTGGTCATTGTAGAGGGAGAGGGTCAGTAATGAGTAATCGTACCGACAATCTTCGCCTGAATAGGACAAAGTATATTAAGGTGGAATGCAATGTCAGAGGTTTCCTTTTCCTTGTGGTATGGTGTAGGCTGACAAAGGATAGGGTTACGTTGCCTAATATGGGGGAAATGTTGCCTGCTGAGTTAAGACTTCTCAGAAGGCTAGAAAGTGATCCACCTTCTCGTTTTGAGAAGGTATGTACTCTTAGAAACATTTGGTTGTATTGTCTACAGGAAAAAAGCCCTAACGGTTGGGATGAAGAAGATTTTAATATGTTTTCGGAGGGTTCTTTGGCGAATGTAATACCTCAAAATTCCTCGCCTCCCATACTACGAAGACGCTCCAAGGGCCACCCTTGATTAACCACTACAGCAGGTGCCGGTGTTTGCACTTGTACTCCAGCTATCGCTGCCTAAAAAGCCCATGTCATTGCTTCAATTAACGAAGTCAAATCTCTAAATACTGGCCCTGGTGAAGCTTGAGGTACACCCCCTACCCCAACATCAATAGGAGGAAGCAACGGAGGAGGAGGAGGAGGTAAGGTAATACAAGGATTCCCTTCATCATCATTATTCTGCCCAGACCCGGCATTACCAGCCATCAAACGAGTCTCTCGACGTGCCATGTTAACAAAAGCATCAAAACACATTAAAGTCAGGCTAACATAAGGCAAAGGATCCAAGACAACCTTATAAAATATTTTAAAACCTCGTTAATAGGCAATGTGTTCCCAATTCATACCCCAACACGATGTTAAACAATCACCGTACATATTCACAATCACCGTGCATATCAAACAATGATAACCAACCAAACAACAACATCCCAACCTTTCGAAACCTGGCTTTGATACTAATAAATGTAACCCCCTCGACCCGGCGTAGATGCCCGACCGAAACGAGTAAGCTATATTAGGTTTGCCGAAGCAAATGGAAGAAAAATTACAAAAATTGATCCATTTTTTCTTTTATCTTGTCTAGATGCGTATTATTAATCCTAAGTGCTTATGTTTGTAGCGGATGAAGTTACAAAAGAAACAGACCACAGAAAGGCAACTAATTACATAACGTACAATTTAAGGACCAAAATGTAAATTCGATAAATTACAAGACCATTGGTGAAATTAGGGTTACCAATCCTCAATTAGTCAGTTTACATGCTTCCATGTCAATTTCCAAGTCATTCCAACTATTCAAGCTTACACAAATGACAAGACAAGATTCAAGGACTAAAACGAAAGAAAACAAAACCTTCTTTCAATGACACTAACATCTTTAACGACAAACCCAACAACCTCATTTTGATACGCTATGTACCGTACCGGTATGCCTCGTCATATTAAAAACCTCATTTGAAAATTGTTTAGGGCCGTATCGATACGAGCTCTATGCGTTCCGGTACACGGGTTTTTCCCCAAAAGTAACTTTCCAGTAGCTCAAATTCATACCGGTACACCTAGACACGTACCGATACCTGAAGTTTAATCTTGCATACCCTACTGATACGGTCCCTTGCGTACCGGTATACTTGGGCTTGTAATGTCATTTTTAGCTGGTTTTCACTCAAATCTAGATGCATTTGAATCCTAACAACTTACATACATGCATATAAACATCCATCAAGACTTATACCAACACTTGCTCCAAGATTTAGCAACCAAGGCAAATTATATACTACCAAAGGATCAACCTATAGGCATGCTTCCTAAACCATTTACCAAACATACCAAAACACTCAAACAAGCATTTTCCAGCAAAAGCAACATACCAGCATATCCATGGTGTCATATTCACCATGTTAAAATCATCACAACATGTCAACCATTCAATACTAACTAGATGCATACCTAAGCAACCATCTAGCATCAATCATAAGCAATAGTTCACAACATGCTTAACAACACCAATCATACTCCAAAATCACATCATCATACATGCTCAAAATTTAGGGAAAAAATGAATTACAAATCCCAAATGTAATATCCCAATTTTTGGGCTAGTGACCAAATAGAAATTTTTGAAAGTTTAGGGGGAAAAAGTGTGAACCTGGAAAAGTTTAGGAACTAATGTGTAATTTTTAAAAGTTATGTAAGTTAACCCCATAAATGAATAGTTCACCCCCAAGAGTGGAATTTTCGTATTACTCGGATTTTTCATACGAGGCTTGTATTATTAGCATTTTTGGATCAAATAAAATTGTTAAGCGTGCTCAGGCCAGAGTAGCCCAATGATGGGTGACCATATGGGAAGGTCCCATATTTAATATTTTGATTGATAAAAAGGATTTATTTTAAGTTAATAATGTTTGAAATGGATTGTCGAGATAAGATTTCTAAGAGCTAATGTATTCGATAAAAATTCCCGGTAACTATCGGTATATCAGATCGAACTAAAATTTTAAAGACAGTTCCAAGAAACTATGGAAAACTCATAAAAAATTATTTTATGAGTATTTTATTACATTTAGTTTGATTCTAACTATATTTAGTTAGATGGTGATGGAATGACAATTTTCAAGACTTGTTGTAAATAAAGTCTAGTTGGGGGCAAATTGGACATTTGCCATGGATGGCATTTTTGAAATATTTTGAAACTTTGAGGGCAATTTTGGAAGAAAGTTTACACATGGATTAAATCTTAGCCGTTGATTTTTATGAGGTTTAAACGTGGCCATTACAATAAAAGGGCAAGATAGCAATTTCACTATTTAAATGAATTTTAAATTTATTTAATATTACATGCGGAATAAATAGGTAAAAAGATGAGAAAAATTATCTCATCTTCACCAAGCTGATCGAAACTAAAAAAAATAGGAGAAAGTTGTTTCAAGCTTTTCAAGCCAATTTTGAAGAAAATCAAGGCTAGTTTCAAGCAAATTTGTTTAAAGGTAAATTGTTCTACACTTGATTCTCTTTAAATTGATAGTATTTTTGCATGATAAGAATCAAGTATGAGTTATGTTTGGATGGAGATTGATCATAGAAATTGAAGTTGATGATGGAATTAGACTTGTAGTTGGTTAATTTGATGATTTAAACATGGAATTAAGGTTAGAATTGGATAAATTCCAAGTTAGAGATTATAAACCCTAACCCTAAAATTTGGGGGTTTTGGTTAGGAAGTTAAATTAAGGATGAAAGTGATTGAATTATGATGTTAGGAGACTTATTTTGATGATATGTTGAATAATTTCCCAAGTTGTAAATTTAGGGACCATTTTGAAATTTTAGGAAAATTAGGGGAAATTATTGTAAAAATTATTTTAGCATTGAAATCATTGAATTATGATGAAAGTGGCTTGAATTGGTGATTAGGGACCAAAATGATTTTTTTTGGAAATTCAAGGACCAATTCGGCAACTTAGTAAAAGTTAGGGATTGGTCTTGAAATTATGGAAAATTGATAGAATTGAAGATTTAAGTATGTTACGAAAGTTGAAGAATGGAAATGTCAAGAAAGGAGTCAAGAGGGACCAAATTTGAAATAAAGAATTGGTGAAGGACTAAAGTGAATAAAGTTTGGAAGTTATAGGAAAATGTATATAAATGTTGGAATTAAGTGAAAGGTTTAATTGCACATGAATTTAATGTACAAAGGCAATATAGTGACCAAAATATCACTTTTATAAGATTTGAGGACTAAAAAGGAAATAGTCCAAAATAAGAGATTAATTATGGAAATTGTTCAAAAATGGTCTGAAAGATCTGTAGCTGCTTATTCCCGAGGTCGAGGTCGGGGTCGAGGTGGTGGACAACACAGGCCATCGATGCTGGGAGCCTCTGAAGTGGCATCCAACAGAGAATTCAAGACCCCAGCTCGAGTGTATAACATTCGCACAGATGAAGAAAAACATCACCCGGACATTATTGCAGGTACGCTTCGACTCTTGGGTGAACCAGTATTTACTTTAATTGATCCGGGTTCGACTCATTCATACATTAGCACTAAAATAGTAGAACAAAGAAAGATTCATATGGAGAAAATATCTAGTGATGTGATTGCTAATAATCCTCTTGGACATAGTGCTGGAGTGACTAGAATATGTAAGAACTGTCCTCTAGAAATTCAAGGGATTAAGTTTCCGACAGACTTAATGGAACTTCCATTCCAAGAATTTGAGGTCATTCTTGGAATGGATTGGTTATCTACGTATGATGCATATGTAAAATGTAAGAAGAAAAGGTTGATACTTCAGGGACCCAATGGTTTTGAAGTAATCTTTGTGGGAGAAAGAACTGATTGTTTAGAGTCAGTAATCTCTGCAACAACAGCTCAAAGGTTGTTATGTAATGGATGTGAAACATGTTTAATTTATGTGGTGGATACTCAAAAGTCACCTGAGAAGATTGAAGATATCCCAATTGTGAGGGAATTTTCTGATGTATTTCCGGACGAACTACCAGGTTTGCCTCTAGATAGGGAAATATAGTTTGGGATTGATGTTTATCCCGGAACTGAGCCGGTATCAATGGCACCATATAGAATGGCGCCCACGGAATTAAGGAAACTAAAGGCTCAATTACAAGAATTGCTAGACCGGGGTTAGATTCGACCGAGTGTATCACCATGGGGTACTCTGGTACTATTTGCGAAGAAGAAAGATGGTTCCCTACTATTATGTATAGATTACCAACAGTTAAATAAAGTAACCTTTAAGAACAAGTATCCACTACCAAGGATTGAAGATCTATTTGACCAGCTTAGAGGTGCAGCAATGTTCTCGAAGATAGATCTTCGATCGGGGTATTATCAGCTCAAAGTTAAGGAAGAAGATGTACCAAAGACAACATTTAGAACTCGTTACGGACACTACGAATTTCTGGTATTGTCGTTTGGACTTACAAATGCCCCTGCAACATTCATGGATCTAATGAATAGGGTATTCTAACCCTACCTAGATCAGTTTGTCGTGATTTTCATAGATGACATTCTGGTATACTCGAAGACAGAAGCTGAGCATGATCATCATCTTCGAGTAGTGTTGCAAACTTTAAGGGATAAGCAACTTTATGCCAAGTTTTCCAAATGTGAGTTCTGTCTGTCGGAAGTAACTTTCCTTATATATGTAGTGTCATCAGAAGGAATAAGAGTTGATCCCAAGAAAATACAAGCTATTCTTGAATGGGAGGTGCCGAAAAATGTCTCGAAAGTTCGGAGTTTCTTGGGATTAACTGGGTATTATAGGCGCTTTGTGCAAAATTTTTCCATCATTGCTATGCCTCTTACCCAGCTACTACGAAAGGGTATTCCATTTGTCAGAGAAGTGCCAGGAAAGTTTTGAAAGATTAAAGAAAGTTCTGACAGAAGCACCAGTTTTAATTTAGCCAGAACCACAAAAATAATATACCTGTACAGTGATGCATCTCATTGTGGTTTGGGTTGCGTACTGATGCAAGAAGGTCGTGTAGTAGCCTATGCATCAAGGCAGCTCAAAACTCATGATAAGAACTATCCAACACATGATTTGAAATGGCAGCTGTGATTTTTGCTTTGAAAATCTGGCGACATTATCTGTATGGTGAAAAGTGTAGTATTTACACGGATCATAAGAGTTTAAAGTACCTGGTGACGTAAAAGGATCTAAATCTGCGACAACGAATGTGGGTTGAATTCTTAAAGGATTATGATGTGGTCATTGATTACCACCCTGGAAAGGCTAATATAGTCGCAGATGCTCTTAGTCGAAAGATATTTCCTGCTCTGCGCGTGATGAATGCACAATTATCGGTGGGACAAGATGGTTCTTTAACAGCAGAAATTCAATTAAAGCGAACTTTATTGGATCGAATCAAAGATTTGCAGTCTTCAGATGAAGAATGTCTTAGAAAGAGAAGACAAGCTGAAGCAGGAAAAGTGCAAGATTATGAGATCAGGTCTAATGGTTGTCTATATTATAGAGGTAAAGTATATATTCCTGACAATGACAACCTGAAGAAAGAGATATTAACCGAGGCCCATTATAGTCCATTGACTATGCACCCAGGAAGTAATAAGATGTATCAAGATTTGAAGACTCGATACTGGTGGCCAGGAATGAAAAGAGCAATCTCAAAATTCACGGCAAAGTGCCTAACATGTCAACAAGTAAAAGCTGAACATCAAGTACCTTCTGGATTGCTCCAACCTATCTCTATTCCTCAACGGAAATGGGAGCGAATAACGATGGATTTTATATCTGGATTACCGGCTACACCAAGTAAAAAGGATTCAATTTGGGTCATTGTTGATCGCTTGACAAAGTCTGCTCATTTTATCCCAGTTTGAATGGATTATTCATTGGATAAATATGCAGAACTTTATGTTTGAGAGATAGTAAGATTACATGGTGTTCCAGTATCGATAGTTTCAGACAGAGATCCAAGATTTACTTTGTGATTTTGGGGTGCATTGCATGAAGCGTTGGGTACTAAATTGAATTTTAGTACAACATTTCATCCGCAAAAAGATGGACAATCTGAAAGGGTTATACAGATTTTAGAAGATATGTTACGGGCTTGTGTGATTGAATTTGCAGGATCATGGGAAAAGTACTTGCCTTTGGATGAATTTGCTTACAACAATAGTTATCAAGCGAGTATAAAGATGGCACCTTTCGAAGCATTATATGGAAGAAAATGCCAAACTCCTCTTAATTGGTTAGAATTACAATATCGAAATGTACAGAATGACTCAAACATTGGAGGAGTTAATTTAACACAAGATATAGAAAATAAAGTAAGGATTATTCAGCATAATCTCAAGGCCGCAGCGGATCGACAAAAAGCTTATGCATATAAGAAAAGAAAAGATATTGAGTATGAAGTGGGAGAAAAAGTATTCCTAAAGGTTTCTCCTTGGAAGAAAATATTAATGTTTTGGCGGAAAGGAAAGCCCAGTCCCAGATTTATTGGGCCTTATAAAATTGTAAAGAGAGTGGGACCAATGGCTTATCAATTGGCCTTGCCTCCAGATATGAGTAAGATACATGACGTGTTTCACGTGTCCATGCTAAGGAGGTATCGATCAGATCCTTCACATATGATTTCTCCTGAGAAGATTGAGCTGCAAACGAATCTAACTTATGAAGAAGAACCAGTGAAAATCCTAGCATATGGAGTTAAGGAATTAAGAAATAAGAAAATTCCACTGGTTAACGTTCTTTGGAGGAACCATAAAGCTGAGGAAGCCACTTGGGAAACCAAGGAGAAAATGAAAAAGCAGTATCCAAACTTGTTTAAAAAGAGTATACGTCGAAAATTTGAGGATGAATTTTCTTAAGGGGGAGGAATTGTAATATCCCAATTTTTGGACTAGTGACCAAATTGAAAAATTTGAAAGTTTAGGGGTAAAAGTGTGAACTTGGAAAAGTTTAGGGACTAATGTGTAATTTCTAAAAGTTATGTAAGTTAACCCCGTAAATAAATAGTTCACCCCAACAGTGGCATTTCCGTGTTACTCAAATTTTTCATACAAGGCTTGTATTATTAGCATTTTTGGATCAAATAAAATTGTTAAGCGTGTTCAGGCCAGAGTAGCCTAAGGATGGGTGACCATATAGGAAGGTCCCATATTTAATATTTTGATTGATAAAAGGGATTTATTTTAAGCTAATAATGTTCGAAATGAATTGTGGAGATAAGAATTCTAAGAGATAACGTATTCGATAAAAATTCCCGGTAACTATCGGTATATCGGATCGAACTGAAATTTTAAAGACAGTTCCAAGAAACTCTGGAAAATTCATAAAAATTATTTTATGAGTATTTTATTACATTTAGATGGATTCTAACTATATTTAGTTAGATGGTGATGGAATGGCAATTTTCAAGACTTGTTGTAAATAAAGTCTAGTTGGGGGCAAATTGGACATTTTCCATGGATATCATTTTTGAAATATTTTGAAACTTTGAGGGCAATTTTAGAAGAAAGTTTACACATGGATTAAATCTTAGCCATTGATTTTTATGAGATTTAATCATGGCCATTACATTAAAAGGGCAAGATGGTAATTTCACTATTTAAATGAATTTTAAATTCATTTAATATTACATGTGGAATAAATAGGTAAAAAGATGAGAAAAATTATCTCATCTTCACCAAGCTGATCGAAACTAAAAAAATAGGAGAAAGTTGTTTCAAGCTTTTCAAGCCAATTTTGAAGAAAATCAAGGCTAGTTTCAAGCAAATTTATTTAAGGTAAATTGTTCTACACTTGATTCTCTTTAAATTGATAGTATTTTTTCATGATAAGAATCAAGTATGAGTTATGTTTGGATGGAGATTGATTATAGAAATTGAAGTTGATGATGGAATTAGACTTGTACTTGGTTAATTTGATGATTTAAACATGGAATTAAGGTTAGAATTGGATAAATTCCATGTTAGAGATTATGAACCCTAACCCTAAAATTTAGGGGTTTTGGTTAGAAAGTTAAATTAAAGATGAAAGTGATTGAATTATAATGTTAGGAGACTTATTTTGATGATATGTTGAATGATTTCCCAAGTTGTAAATTTAGGGGCCATTTTGAAATTTTAGGAAATTTAGGGGAAATTATTGTAAAAATTATTTTAGCATTGAAATCATTGAATTATGATGAAAGTGGCTTGAATTGGTGATTAGGGACCAAAATAATTTTTTTGGAAATTCAAGGACCAATTTGGAAATTTTGTAAAAGTTAGGGATTGGTCATGAAATTATGGAAAATTGATAGAATTGAAGATTTAAGTATGTTATGAAAGTTGAAGAATGAAAATGTCAAGAAAGGAGTTAAGAGGGACCAAATTCGAAATAAAGAATTAGTGAAGGACTAAAGTGAATAAAGTTTGGAAGTTATAGGAAAATGTATATGAATGTTGGAATTAAGTGAAAGGTTTAATTGTACAATAATTTAATGTACAAAGGCAATATAGTGACCAAAATGTCACTTTTATAAGATTTGAGGACTAAAAAGGAAATAGTCCAAAATAAGAGATTAATTATGGAAATTGTTCAAAAATGGATTTGAAAAATTGTTTTATATCTAAATTAGTCACTAAAGACAAGGGACTAATTCGGCAATTTTGCAAAGTATTGAGAAAATTTTTAGAAAATTTTATATTCGAATAGTTATGCTTAAGAATTTAATTAGCAGTATTAGATTTAAATTAAACACAAGAATGGTGATGTATTTGTCAATTGATTTATACAGTTTTAAAAGAAAACGAAGGAGAACCAAGTGACAAAAAGAAGGATAAGAATCGTGAGTAAAGCTTAGTGAGGCTATACTGCACTAAAACAGGTGAGTGCATTTACATGTTTAATTCATAAATAGGAATACTAGCGAACAATCAACCTCAATTATAAATAAAATAATATTACATGATATGTATGTATGCATGTTGATCTATGTTGTTATAAATATGTATATGGTGAAGCATGTGATATGAAATGTTTATATGATGATCTATGTTTACCATGAACAATTATGATAAAGCATGAAGCATGAAATGTTTATTTATATGATTGATTCTGATGATTGGTTGATAATAAAAGAAATGCCCAAGTATTATGTATGAGAGTCCACGGTATAGTTGGCATGCCATAGAGTCCTTAGCAGCTGCACCCTCATGTTCAAGTTATCAAGAAGATATTGTGACAAAATGATTGTGTCACATGCACCCTGGGGATCCATGCCCACTGTGCCCGAGTGCACTATCGAGGTGCTTCATGTTTATGGGGAGCAAAGAGCATCCCCGAGTACGTACTCATCTTCACGTTCACGTTAGACACTACGGTGTCATATCAAGATGACTCGCATACCTCGGTCTCATATAGTTTACTTTGGGCAATGACAAATGAATCATGACACGTATATGAAATATGTTATGTAATGAATCATGTTATATATATGAATGATATCACGTATGTGAATCATGCCACATATGAAAATCATGTCATGTAGATGAAACATGCCACGTATAAGAGTTATGTTATATAAATGAATTATGCCATGAATATAAATCATGCTACGTATATGAACTATGTCATATATATGAATCATGTTATGTATGTGAATCATGTCATGTATGTATATCACGTTGCTTATGTGAATTATGTTATGTATACGAAATATACCATGTGTATGATTTACTGTAAGATGATAGAATATTGGAACCATGACTAATTCAGGAACTTATGACATACACATGAAAATTTTAGTGATTATGGAAACCTTGATAGCATTGTTCTATCTTAGGTAGAGAATCTGATATGACATCATGTGATAAATAGTATTTCACTTATATATATATGTTAAATGAAATTATGCCTCACTAAGTTCTTACTTAGCGTGTGTTTATTTCACACGTAGGTCCTCCAAAGTAAAGTAGCGAGAAGGAGCAGTATTTTGGTTAAATCGAGTTACAATAGTAGTTCACGGTATGTACATTTTAAGTTATAATTTTGATGTCTAGTGGGTATGCACGCATATGTATGAAAGTTTGAAAGTATAACTGTTTTGTAACTTAAGTTTATCACATGCTTATGTATTATTATGAATGTATAGATCTAGATTATGGTTTACTACAAATGGTTATAATTTATGACATGTTTAAATATTGTTTAACCCTAATCACGTAATAAATTTTAAAATCAAGAAAGGGTCTAGGCAGAGTACCTAGTTTCACCTTGAATAATATTTTTATTTCTGAAAACATATTTATAGATTTTATAAAATAATTCAGGGTTGAAACTAGTTGCTATAGATCAATATAGTTTTAAATTTAATCTGAGAAAGGGTTAAATAACAAGATAAGGTTTAAAAAAAATTTCAAGTCAAGTTTTCTTAATAACCTTGTAACATCTTTAGTGTATATTCGGTCTACGAGTATACGTTAAGGGTGTTACACCAAAAGCATGGCGAACACATTGCCTTATTAACCGAAAACTTAAACCGGGTTTATACTCAAAAGGAGTCTTGCTCTTGGATCACTTTAAACCTTGCATTGCTGCCCCGAACTTTAATGCTCTGTATCATTAGGAAAAAGAGAGCGTAAGCACACATGCTTAGTGATGATGCTCATGAAACAATGATGCATTTACACCATTTGGAAACCAAACACTTGTTTTATAAACCATGCTTTCGACCCAAGCATTTCCATTGAATCTAAATCAACCATGCATATCAACCATGTGCAAAACCTTATAAATCGCATGCTTAAATTCCAAAGCATTAAATCATCCCATGCTTAAAATCTAATGCATTAAAAAGTAGGTTCAACACATAAACCTTCATATATTAGCAATTATAGTGACCCCGGATAGACGACCACTATCCTTGATTAGCCGGCTGCTAACCAATAGTTAACCGGCCGTTAACTTTACACATCAGATACATGGATCTCCCTTAATGATCGACCGCCATCAAGACCCACACCGTGCAGACCGCATGACATGACAACCTTACCGACCGCAAGATTAACATCAACAAAGGGAACCGACCGCTCAACCCAAGTGATAACATCATAGTCCGAGTAGCCCACCGCTATACCTCAAAGACCTCTAACCACGATCAATTTTAAACATATTATAGTGCACTTTATCCTATGGCATGCCAACTATATCCGAATGTTTTCTCACCTTGTTACATAGTCAATATATCGTTTACAAAATCATTTACTCACTCTTTTACAACGCATTACACAAATCATCGCATATGCAAGTCACATTGGCCAAAGCAATACCACATTCCCGACTGAAAGAAAACCAATGCTCACTAGCATTTCATATACCTTTAAACCATTGTATATGTACTAAAAATCATGCATTTACAGTAAGTAAAAACAAACCATGTTTACAACCAAAACATGAATTACACATGCTCATATCCGAACCGATATTAAAGAGCAAAAGAGGGAAAGCTTAGGTAAGTGTTTCAAACTTATCCTAAACTCCCAAAACCACTTTCAAACCTTTTAAAGACTTTTTAAACCATTTCCACTCACCGATTTCACTTCACCTTGCTTGCCAACGCGAAACAAGCCACCTTGATTATCCCCTGTTTTGGGCATACAAAACCAGAGGAAACATGAATTAAAATGCATCCAAACCTTCGTTTCAAAGCAAAATTCCCGCAGCTCTCAAGATGCCCACTCAAAACCATCCGAAACTTAGCGAAAACAACCTCTAACACCTTCCAAACTTAACCCAACCATAAAATAATGATTCGATGCATCAAACTCCATCAATTAACATCTAAAAACCCTTTTACAACATCCTTTTACTTACAGCAATGATTAAACTCCAAAAACATCACAAAAAACCTTAATTAACAACATTAAACATTAGATATTCAACTAATTTCGGGATTCAAATGTTAAATCCAAGCTATTAACATAAATAAACATCAAAATTAGGATCTAAACTAATCAAGAACCCAGCAAAGTAGACCCAATTCGAAAATCTACCAATTTCATCAATTAAAACACAATTAAACCAATTTTCCTTAATTAAACTATCAAAACCCATTAGAAAACAATTGTAAAGGATCAATAACTTGGGAATTTCAATAAAGAACCTTTCATTAGAGGAGAAGAATGAATCCTTAACCCCAATGATGATTTCTCCCCTTAATTGCTTGGCAAAACATAAAAATCAGGATAATAACAATAAGTATTTGATGGAAAAACTTAAGGAAATCAAATAGAAATCAAAACTCTCTTAAACTTTGATTTTTACATGAAGAAATTGAAATTGAAAAGGTGTTTGACTGGAGAGAAATTGAGAGAAAGAAATTACAAAGTTTGTTACGTGAATTTTGTTAAAAGCTTTTTATTTATGATTTATTAATTCTCTCCACTATTATAGCTTTTAAAATCCATTTAAAAATAGTTAATTAAAAGGAGAAATCTGATAAAAACATTTAGGATAATTAGCTCCTTAAAGATTCAAAGTTTTGTTCCTTTTACAAAACAGTATCTAAAAATAGTTTTTAAAGTTTGCATTTTGGTCACTAGTCCAAAATGTATGATTACCAAAATTGATTTCACCACAATCATTAATATATTAAATAATGATTTTAGAACCTTTTTCTATATTTTTACCACCTTCAAAAATATTTAATCTGATTTAATCCCTAAACTAACACAAACCTCTAAAACTGGTCCACCAGACCCTCGAACCGAGCCCCAAAACATCTAGACCCAAAATCGGGGCGTTACACTATATGTCTATAGTGAAGCTTTTCGTTAATTAACTCGATTAAGTGTCAACCTTTACTCCTAAGGGGTAGACTCACTTCCGAAGTAAGTTCATCTACTTGAACATCTTTTGTCGAAGCTTCTTGCCTTAGTATTGGCAACTGATCGTTGCCCCTTAAGTCTTTTAAGATGTTAAGGAGCAATAACCACATTATGCCAACTGCCGAATGGTAAAGGATTTGAGAAAATTAAGTACTTGCAGATAAAAAATAATGTCAAGGCATTTTAAATTATTAAAAACAAAATATAAATTTAGCGTTCATCCCAAACATCCTCCAACCAACTATAAAAGCTTAGTTCATGGTTGGGGGTCCATCCACAAAATATGATCGTATCTTAACATCACCATTCAAATAAAATTAAAACTAAGAGAATAAGCAAGAAGGAGATATGTTGATGCAGCCCTTCGATTGCTCTAGAGCTCTCGGTTTTAGATGGTCGGACCACGTTGCCTCTCGGTTCACCACGGTGTAGTTTCTCTTCTTATTCCAATACCCTCAACTGGTGGCTTGAGCTTCTTTAAATAGGCTTGCATGGAAACCCTAGGATAAGTTTTTTGAGTTTAAAATTAGAATGTACAAAGGGATAAGATGCGACATCCTCTTATCCTAATTTGAATCCTAGGGCTGACATGTACAGGGTCCAACGGCTACTTTGAGCAGTCGTCAGAATCAATCTTTTGCTAGTCAAGCTTGGCATTGCTTGGTCCATCTATGCCTATTGCTACTTGGCAATTCTCTTGCTTCTTTTCTTGCATTCTCTGTCAGCGCCTCTCTGCCATGCTTGCCTACCTGTGTCCTACATCAAAACTAGCAAAACAACCCTTCACACTGGTAACAAAATAGCTCCTACACCTTATGCAAATTCATGAATTTTAAAAACTAAATGAAAACATCTCTACTTAAAGGCAAGCAAAAGTATTATAAAATAAGTATAAAAATTAGTATTTTTGAGGAGTTAACATTTGGTCTGTATTTGAATAGTCGTGGTGCTTCCCCACCTTGTACTAGTATTAGGAGGATTGTTAAAGGAGGTTGGGGTCTCATTCAAGAACTGGGTTACATTCAACTTAATATAGAGAGAAATGAAAGGTCATTCTCGATGAAAATGCAAAGTTATGTTTGTAGGTGGAAAGCTATATCATTTTTCTTGAGGAGAATACGAAGCTGCGCTTGAAGGTGGAGGGCTATACCGCTTATTTAGAGGAGCTGCAAGAGAAACATGAGGTAGATGTCTGGGTGCAGATGGGGGAGTTACACAAAAAGCATGTAGATGAAATGTCTAAGAAAGAGAAGAAGGTTGATCGCGCTCTTAGAATAAAAAATAAGATGCTTGAAGCCATGGAACAAAGTTTCAAGATCGAGATCCAAGGTCTTAAAGAAGAGTTGGAGCAAGCGAATAATACGACAGATGAAAGCTTTGCATTTTACAAGAAGACTAACAAAGCTAAAGGAATCTTATAGGAATGAGGTTATAGTGCTGGAAGCTACTCACAATGTTGATGTAGTCGAGAAAGTTAAAGCAGTTGTGGATACAACCTCTGCCTTTATGATTGAAGAGATGGAAAAATCTTGAGATACTGTCATTCTTGGTTTTTAGTTGGCACATGGTCCATTTGATGTTAGCGATGTAGATTTCTATGTTCTTTGCAGAGTAGCTATAGATTTTGATATGAGTAATCCTTCTGGTCTTCTTAAGAGAATTTTGCTGCAAAATACAAAGACATTATGAGTCCCATTGCTTTTGAGCCAAACACTTCCTCCTCTCTAGGCAATAGAGGTGGTGTTGTGGGTGTAATAGATGTTAGTGATTTGTTGGGTGAGAGTATGTAATTATTACTGTTGTCTATATATATTTTGTATGAAATGGACTTATATTTTTCTATGAAGAAGACTTTCCCTTTGAAAGTTGAAGGATTATTTTGATGTCACCACAAAGCTCTTTCGTTTCTTTAAGGGTTGGGCTCTTAGAGTCGTATTCGTATTACCCTAGCCAGTGATGCTTTAGGACAGGATATGAGTAATGATTTTTGTAGGGTTTTTATGTTATGTGATCCTTAACTTTACTTTGCTTTATTTGTTTTAATTTCTTGCGCGTTCAATTCCTTCGCGGCTCATCACGGTATATTTTTACTTCTTCTTTGAGTTTGTTAATCACCAGGGGTGTGTAGCAGAGGTTCCTGGTTTTTCTCTTTTGATAGAAAATTTTGCTATCGTTTGCTCTGCCTGTAAAATGTCCTGATATGCACCTTCTAGGAGATCTGGGTGCTGCTAGTAACGTTAATATTTAATTTAATGATAATGCCCCTAAACCAACAAGTTTTTAGCTATATTATTTTGGTCTGATCATTTTTCATTTAAGTAGAGGTATATTTTGGTGCTCTACTCAGCCTTTTTTTTTTGCCAATCTCTCGTTAAAACTTGGATTAGAAAAAGGATTAGAGTTTTTTTTAAGATAAGAGCCAATGTAAATGGGATCAAATAACTAGCTCATTCTTTGGGGAGTGATATATGGAGCAATATTTCTTTTTGTTCCTTTTCAAGGTGTAACTCCTTGTATGAGGTTTGTAATTGTATTTTGCCTTTCGTGCGATAGCGATACGAAGAACTGTAGCATGTACTTCTCTTTCTAATATAGATTGATATTTATTGTATTTTCCTTCGTGCATACATATTTATTTTTTGACTAAAGAAATTTTTTGATCACCTGAGTGTGCAACAACTCTTGACGGTGGAGATGATGAAGCTCTAGTAAAGTTGGAGAGCTTAGATTAGGGGCTATAATTTAAGTAGCGAGGGAAGCCCGCTTTTGGTTTAGAGGTGAATGGCCCCTTATAAAGGATTAAAAGGGGATGGACACGTGCCAAACGAGGAGGATGTGTGTCTTAGTGAGATGAGTTAACATGACTCGGGCGTTAATATGAATTGCGTGCATCATCATGTGGTCTAAAGTTGTGCTCGCATGTCGAGTGCATGATGAATCATAGTTGGTTATTCACACGATCATGGCTTGCTAGTATATTCGTAGGTAGTCTGTTGATTGGGTGTTCACGTGGTTATAGTTTACTGCTACTAACAAATTCTATCTTCCTTTTGGAAAATGTTTGTGTAAGGTATCTTTACTATTTAAGATATGGTGGACTAGGTGTTCCTGCCTCCCGGGTACGATACCCTTAATTGCTCTTCGCTTGCTTGCCGCATTTATTATCTATAATGCTTTTGTTACATTAACGATCACCATTCAGAATGAGTCACACGAGAAAGATCATCTAACTTGTTGTATGCGATCTTTGGTATTACTTATGATTTGATCTGTTGTGCTAGTTCTTTATTGACTGCTTTTATTTTGGTCATAAGTTTTTTTCTTTAGGATTCATGCACCGTGCTTAGTGCCTATTGGTTCTTTGCACAGTGATTAGACAATTCGAGATTAACCATAATGATAAAAAAGGGAAAGTTTTTATTGGCCGTGACAGGTGCGGGCGTCTACTCGTGGATTTATTGGGTTTGAGAGTTGCGTGATTTTAGTCACTTGTTCGAGATTTGAGGATCTAGAAATTAAATGCTTGTCTCGGTGGTTTTCCCTATTAAGAATTTAAAACATCATCGCTTGGTATTCCCATCATCTGGTATAAATAAGGCTCCTTTGGGTTTGCATTCTCATACCTAATTTTTAAGCGGCTTATTCTTTCTTTGGCAGTTTCTTTTGCATGACTTTGTTGGCGTTTTTGTGAGAAGAGGGAAAGAAAATATGTTTATGGGGGTGAGTGATATGTATAGAATGTGTTTCATAGATCCTGAGGGAGTGTCTAGTTTTGCTACTTAGGTTATTTGCATCGCCAGACAATAGTATTTGGAAGGCTATGATTAGCCATTTGTAGTGGGGAGTGCCAGTAGGTAATGTATTAGAAAATCTTGAGTGCAAGGTCTCCAAATCTTATTTGTCTATTAAGGCTTGTTACTACATCGAGAAAGGGTAGTCGATTCAGAACGAACTGCTAAAATGGTTGATTTGCATTAAAATTTGATCGTTTCCTCCTTGGTCATCAAGGTGGTTATTTGTTTTCCAGTTGTAGTGTTGGGTACCGTAACAACAAACGACGACCTCGAGATAATTCTTGAAGTAGGGTGTAGATGACTGAAGCGGTAAAGGAATGGGTGTTTGCCATCTCCATGTACTCTACTTGCCACATTAAGAAGCCTGCTTTTATCTCAACAGTGGGAATTGCTATTGATTGATGGGTTTCTTCAGATCGCATTTGCTAGAGGGATTCTCAAGCATTTTCCTATTTCCCTTTATATGGGCTTGTAGTTATAATATTTTATTTACTCTATTAATGTAAGAAAGTTTGTTTTTCTTAGTATGTTAAGTGTTACAACCACTTGGTTTGTAGTAATTCGTATGCATTAAATTTCAATGGATAAAATTTTATCTTTCGCTTGCGATAATTCTAAATTGCGATCTTGTTATTTGAGTATGATTATTTTTCCTTATGAATAGATTATAATTGGAATGGGGTTCGATAGAATGTGGATCGCGAAAAATTTTGTATATTCATAGTTTTATACCATGGTGATATGTTGTCTTTCTTTGAGGGTGAATTCTTGCCCCCACGCGATGAGAAACTTATGGAGAATAAACTATAATTTTGGAATTATACTTATATTCTCATGTTTGCATTGTACTTCTCTTTCGATATATAAATATGAACCCTTAACAATTGTGATCTTATAAGACAAATAAGTGGTGGATTCTTATTGTCTTTTTGTAACTAGTTTGCTGGAGGGTTTGATTTATGTTGTTTCTCATGGTGTTGATATTACTTCCTCGAATCTAACTATATATTTACACTATTAGATTGAATCGAGAGGACTTTTGCCCCCGGGTGGGATTATCTTCCTTTGGAGGAAAGATTCGCGGTAATATGAATTATGTACTTTGCATGTATTTGTGCCATATTCTTTGCGTTTTATTTTGTAGGAATACAAAGTGGTATTGTTATTTACGGGTCAATGCTTAAGAGTGGGAATCATTTGTGTGGTTTATAGTCTCGTGTCTACTGCCTTTGTCTGCTTTAGACGAGGATGCTGTCTTGGACTGGCCAGGGTGTTTCGTTTGATATCGTTCTCTTAGGGTGATTGATATTGAGTATATTTGTAAAATCTTGAGTTGGGAGAACCCTTGCCCCCTGTATGAGGTAGTCTCGATTGGCATGCATTTACTCACACATATATTAGTTTACTCATTGCTCATTTATTCAATAATGGTAGACACTAACGCCCTATTCCTTTCTTGCGTATAAATAAAGGATCATTTTCCTTAATATGCACACTTACTTTGGAAGCGACTAACATACCCTTCATCGTTGCGGTTGCTTTACTATACATACTTACTTTGGAAGCGGCTAGCGTACCTTTCATCGTTGCGGCCGCTTTACTGTGCACATTTACTTTAGGAACGGCTAGTGTACCTTTCATCGTTATGGTCGATTTACTATGCACACTTACTTTGGAAGCAGCTAGCACACCTTTCATCGTTGCGATCGCTTTACTATACACTCTTACTTTGGAAGCGACTAGCGTACCTTTCATCGTTGCGATTGCTTTAATATGCACACTTAATTTGGAAGTGGCTAGCTTACCTTTCATTATTGTTGTTGCTTCACTATGCACACTTTCTTTGGAAGTGGCTAACGTATCTTTCATCGTTGCTGTCACTTTACTATGCACGCTTACTTTGGAAGCGGCTAGTGTACCTTTTATTGTTGCGCTCGCTTTACTATGCACACTTACTTTGGATGCGGCTAGCGTACCTTTCATCGTTGCGGTCGTTTTACTATGCACACTTACTTTGGAAACGGCTAGCATACCTTTTATCGTTGCGGTCGCTTTACTATGTACAATTACTTTGGAAGGGGCTAGTATACCTTTCATCATTGCGGTCGCTTTACTATGCACACTTACTTTGGAAGCGGTTAATATATCTTTAATCGTTGATGTCGCTTTACTATGAACACTTACTTTGGAAGTGGCTAGAGTATCTTTCATCATTGCAGTAGGGGAAACTGAAGATTGAAAAAAAATAGTGGGTAAAGCATTTTCATTAACCAAACAGTCACATAAAATGTGCAATAGAATGTACATAATGATGAAAGGTTAAAGCGGAATGCATATTGAACAGTGTAAGTTAGGTCATACCTTAGCTTGTTTGGTGCGTCTCTGCTTCGTGACGAGTTATCATTCTCTCGCATCCTTGGTACTAGATACGGTTGCTGAACGGTTCAAAGCCTTTCCTCGGACGCCATTCATAACTTTGAATTTTATCAGTAGGGATTGTTTCTTCTCCTTTAGGAAAGTGGCCATGAGGGCTCCTTATTTCCCTCATCCTAACTTCTTTTGCTCTCCGCCCGTGTTCCTGCCTAGTGCACCCCTTCTTCGTCTTTAACAAACTCTTTTAATTGTCTCATTCTAACAACTAACTCTATTGCATTCTTCAGATGGATACATTCATTTGTGTCGTGCCCTACCAAATGTTGCATTCGTCCTCTAATATATTCTTGCTATCGTCTAAGTTGCTTTAGTGCAGTATGGGTATACTCCTCCTTGATTTCTAGTCTACTCTGCACGTTGGATAGCTGGTTGATTCTGCGTAAAAAAGAGGGGTTTCTTCCTTCACTTTTTTCTAGCTTTTTCCTTCCTCCATACATTCTGCCATAATTTCTCCTGTTGGGGGTCGTTCTTCGTTGCTTCCTAAGAATCAGACTGAGAGAGTAAAGGGTCCACGCTCACCGTACTAATTGTTGATGGTCAAAATGGACGAGGTTTGGAGACGGTGGTATATATATATATATATATATATATTGATGGTCAAAATAAATAAGGGTTGGAGACATTGGTCGAGATAGTCGTTTCGGGTCAGAGTTTGTATATGGCTTCTATTTGTAGGCAATGGTGTCTAGAGTAGAGTCCTTGCCTCTTTTTCTATTATATGTCTTTTTTATATTACTCGGACAAGTGTCATGACTGGGTTATCATGGCACGTTGATTGGACTGGCTATAATATGATGTCCTAGGTTTGCGTCGTCATCCATAGTGATCACGTGCATTGACACGTGATCGCTAGATGCGATATAGTTTACGGTCTTTCTTGTTCGTTGTAGGTTGCGAAGGGTACTTGGATAGATCGCGAAAGATCGCTTTTACTACCAGGTCATTTATTGAGGAGCTCATGTCATCATCCACAACAATTACGTGCATCATCAATTGGACACTTTTTGTGTAACGCCACAGGCCGTGCGATCTCGACCCGTGGCAATAGGTATTTGTAGGTAATAACAATATATAATTATTTCAAGCTTGTTCACAAGCTTTTTGAGTTGAGCTTGGGTCAGTTCGGCTCGACTTGTTAAGGTCTCGAGTCGAGCTCACTTGAGCTGAGCTGAGCTTTGCCTAAGTTTTGACATTGTAACGACCCAAATTTTATAATTTGTGGGTCGGTTCACCCGAGTGGTGGACAATTCATGTGGGGCTAAGTATTGGTGCCCATTGGGTGCCTTAAAGAGATTTAGAGGGCTTTCTTTTGTTTTTGGGCTTGGATGTCTTGGTTGGGTGGGTGTATAGGGGGATGATGGTGGGGTAAAAGGGTCATTTCCCTCATGTTTGAAGGAGAAAGTGGGGTGGTTTTTATTGTTCTGCAGAAAACTTTTTGGGTGATATCACCCTTGTCTCTACACCATCCACATCCACATCTCCTTGTACTTCATCCTCCTTCAAAGACTCAAAGACAAAGGTGCAACCTTTGTCATCTTGAGTGGAAATCCATTAATTGTTGTTGAGAAGGTTGTAATCATCATCCATCGATCTATTATTTGAGGTAAGAATAGAAGGTTCTGGTGAAAGAATGAAGTTTATGGGTTTTAGTGGGGGTTGAAGAAGACGAACGAGAATGAGAGATTTAATCACATTTTTGTTGTTAAAATCTTCCTTATTTATCTTTACTTCCTCTTAACAGTGTTCTAATTCGTTTTGCAACATTTGATTGTAGTTAAGGAGGCTGGAGAACACTTCAAGGACCAAGGAAAGAAGAAGGTTTGAACTAAGGAAAAAAGGGTTATTTTTCGGCTTTGAAGGAAGGTTAGTACACTTCTAATTCTCTTTGTTTCATGCACATCCTATGGATGATGCCTTGTATGCTTGTTTGATGATTTGGGTGCTTGAATGCGGGTGTTAATGAAGGAACTTGAAATTGGTGTTAAAATGGCTTAAAAATGGTAGCAAACCACTTAAACCACTTCCTATAACGTGTAGGTTCGTTTTGGGGTCTTAACTTAGGGTGTAATGCCCTTAACCTGACGTCACATTTGGGCCTCAAGGCCAAACCATACACAAAATATCACAACTAGATTTAGCCTAAAACATAAGTTTTTCCATAAATCCAACAACGTTTGGAAAAGAGTTAATACAAAATAGTTAAATCGTTTGCAAAAGAGTTAATACAAAACATGATTAACAAATCCAAATAGATTTATATACATAAAACAAGGGTCCTATGAATACATTGTCTGACAAGCCTAATTATTGTACTCTTTATCATAGCTGAAATCCTACTCCGATGGGGCTCATTTGAATGCAACGCAACCACCTAGGAACCTACGTAAGGAAACAACGATTCCAAATGCTGAACTCATAAAGCTCAGTGGATACATCTCTACTCTACCATGCTTCATGCGGATCATAAATACAAGCATGTAGCTAAGCGAGATGATATGACAATTAAAATGATACGTGGCACTACCATAGTCACCTAAACACATATTAAGCATAATATAACAACGATGAGGCACACAAGGCCCAAGCATACCATATCACATCAACATAGGAGTGAGGCCCGAGTCACATAGCATCGAGAACGTACACTCAATTGGTGAGACCGGGTTATACAACATTGGAAAATACACCTGGGTGAGGCTGAGTCACCTAGCATCGAAACATACACCCGTACTCAGAATCCCCCTTGAACACCTTCGAATGAGGCCTAGGTCACAGAGCATAGTTAACCTTCATCCCATAATTCTTTTACCATGGTGTTGCAACACGTCTCAAGTATCCAGATCCCACCAATCAAGTGCCTACATGGCACATCTCATCAACACCTAACCATACCATCATATGGTTGCTATCCACAGAATAGTCACATAAGACTTTTACCGAGTTCTTAAGTTTTATGCTCGAGTATAAGTATATTCCTCAATTTTACAATTCATTTTAGGCCTTTAGGGGTCTATAGAATCGAACAATATAATTTTCAGCCTTCTGGGCAAAAACTCATATTTTTGGGCAAATTGCCCAGAGGGTACCGATACCCTACCTCACGTTTCGATACACCCCTTTGGGTATCGATACCCACCATATGTGTACCGATACGTGGCTTCTAATGGGAAAGGGTTGATCGACAACCTAGTACTGGTACAAGGGGACCGTGTACTGACACCCCTTAGGTACTGATATTCCCCAAGCGTATTGATACTAATTTTTCCATTGGAAATTGATGGAACAGAGTCGGTACCGATATGCCCCCACTCGCAACGATACCTCCCTTAAACACTTGTTGAAATTGCCATAAAATCAACGGGTACCGATACCGGTTCATGTCACATTGGTACTCAAGCCCAGAATTTGAATTCTAGAACTCGAATTCTATCCCAACACTCTGCTAATTATTATAGAAAGACCTCAAAATGAACTTACAGGTTATGAAGGGTGTTTTAGGTGAGTTCCTACTCTTTTTACACCATTTTAACATCAAATTCGGGTTTCACCATTAACACCCATCCACAAGCATTTCAAGTACCAAAACATCAAACAAGCATACAAGACCTTACATTCAGGATTTGCAGGAAATCAAGGGAGTTGGAAGTGTACTAACCTTCCTCCAAGCACTGAAAAAGAGCCTCATTACACCAGCATCAAGCCTTTCCCTTGCTTTGAGCTTTTGAGTGCTCTCCACCCTCCTTAACTATAAATCCAAATTTGTAAAACAAGTTACAACCTTTCTAGAGGGTCAAGAGACATAAAAGAAAGAACTCTACAACAGAAAAATAGAGTTAAATCCTCCATTCTTGTTCTTCATCTTCAACCCCACAAAAACCCATAATCTTCCTTCCTCCACCAAAACCTTCCATTTTTACCTCAATGGATAGATCATTTGATGTAGATAAAACTACCCTCAACAACCAATCTGAGATTAACACTTGATTTGATAAAGATTTTACCTTTTTATCTTGAACTCCAAGGAAAAAGAAGGAGGAAAAAGATGAAGGAGGTGAAGGGAAGACAAGAGTGACCTCACCACTATTATAATCTGTAGCAACCATAATGCATTCCCACTCTTCCTCTTCAAAAGTGGGGAAAATTACCCCTTAACCCTTTCAATAACCTTCAAGCCCACATGGAAACCAAAAAGTTCAAGCCCAATGCACAAGATGCCCATGAAGGTTCTCCAGGCTTCGACCCAACATGCTAGCCCACATACTTGGGTGAAACGACTCATGAGTTTCTGAAATCCAAGTCGTTACAACTCTTCCCCTTTAAAGAAATCCCGTCCTTAAAATTTACCTTTTTGAAAAAAATGTGGGTAAAACAACTTCATGGCTTTTTCTACCTCACACGTGGCTTCCTCAACCCCGTGGTTTCTCCACAACATCTTTACCAAAGGTATACACTTGTTACGGAGCTCTTTGACTCCCCTGTCAAGAACTTTTATTGGCTCTTTTTCATTGGTCAAGTCGGCGTTGATCTCAATCTCTTCTAACAGGATAACATGCAAAGGGTCGGAACGATAACACCTCAACATAGTTACGTGGAACACATTATGGATGCACTCCATCTCTGGAGGCAAGGCTAGTCGGTACACTACGAGTCCAACCCTTTGAAGAATCCCATAAGGCCCAATAAACCTCGAGCTCAACTTGCCCTTCCTCCCAAAATGGATTACACTCTTCCACGGTGACACATTGAGAAACACCTTGTCACCAACCTTGTACTCGATGTGCTTACGCTTTCGATCTATATAAGCTTTCTGAAGATGAAAGGCCGTTTGCAATCTTTCTTTAATGATCTGGACTTTCTCCTCAATTTGCCTAATTAAATCTAATCCTATATTCCTTCTCTCATTGAGCTCGGTCCAACACAAGGGTGTTTTACACTTTCGTCCATACAAGGCTTCAAAAGGAGCTATCTTAATACTCGACTGAAAACTGTTGTTATAAGCAAACTCAACAAGTGGTAGATGGTCTTCCCAACTCTTCTCAAAGTCGATGATACAACACCAAAGCATATCTTCCAAGATTTGAATGACCCGCTAAGACTGGCCATCAGTCTGAGGATGAAAAGCAGTATTGAAATGCAACCTTGTGTCCAAAGCCTCATGAATTTTCTTCCACAACCTCGCCATAAAATGGGGATCCCTATCTGATATGATCGAAGATAACACTCCATGCAACTGTACAATCTCTTGGATGTACAATTGTGCCAACCTCTCAAGCGTAAAATCCATACACACGTGCAAGAAATGAGCAGAATTGGTCAAACGATCCACTATCATCCATATGGCATTATACTTCATCTAAGTCAAAAGTAAACTCGTCACAAAATCCATGGTCACATGATCCCACTTCCATTGTGGATTTTGAATAGGCTGAAGTAAGCCCGAAGGAACCTGATGTTCCTCCTTACCTTGCTGGCTAGCAAGATATGTTGTTATGAACTCTGACATATCTCTCTTCATGCTTGGCCACCAATAAAAAGGGTGAAGGTATAGGTACATTTTATTGTTGCTCGGGTGCACGATAATCAAACTACGGTACGCATCTCGAAGAATACGATCTAGCAAATCCTCTAAAGCTGGGACACTTAATCAACCCTTAAAGTACAAGATCCCATCATCTTGTACCTCAAAATTGGACACTTCGCCTCTCTGAACCATCTCAATCTATGCCACCAGCTCTTCATCTAGCACTTGTGTTCTCTTGATCTCTTGCACTAAGGGAGGTTCCACACGAAGCTCTGCCAATAATCCACCATCCTTGGTCATCCTCAATCAGGCGAACATTGCCCTCAAGTCTGACATGGACTTTCAGCTCAAAGCATCGACCACCACATTAGCTCTACCGGAATGGTACTCAATAATGCAATCATAATCCTTCAACAACTCGATCCAACACCTTTTTCTTAAATTCAACTCATCATGGATGAGGAGATACTCCAAACTCTTATGGTCAGTATAGATGTAGCACTTTTCTCCATACAAATAGTGTCTTCAAATCTTCAACGTGAAGATAACTACAGTTAGTTCCAAATCGTGCGTAAGGCAATTCCTTTCATGAGGCTTGAGTTGTCTTAAGGCTTAAGCTACCACCTTACCTTCTTGTATGAGAACACAACCAAGCCCATTCAACGAGGCATCACTAAAAACCACATAATCCTTACCCAGCTCGGGTTGCGTTAAAACTGGGGCTTCTGTCAGGTAAGCCTTCAATTGTTCAAAGCTTTGTTGCCCCTTCTTGTTACACTCAAAGGAAACTCCTTTATGTACCAACTTTGTCATAGGTGCTGCTATGATAGAAAAGCCATTGACGAAATATTGGTAATATCTAGCAAGCCCCATGAAGCTACGAACTTTCGCAATATTTTAGGTGGTTTCCACTCCACCACAGCTTGAATCTTTTGCAGATCAACACAAATCCCGTCTGCCGCTACATGTGGCCCAAAAAAGCCACTTCAGAAAGCCAAAATTCACACTTGCTAAACTTGGCAAATAGCTGTATTTCCCTCAAGGTCTAAAGGACAACACGAAGATGATAACCATGCTCCTCCTCTGAGTGTGAATAAACCAAGATATCATCAATGAAGAACACCACAAACTGGTCTAGACAGGGTTGAAAAATTCGGTTCATCAAATCCATAAAAGCTTTAGGCGCGTTGGTAAGCCCAAACGACATTACCAAGAACTCATGGTGCCCATACCGTGTCCTGAAGGTGGTTTTCTGAACATCTCTACTATCTTCAATTGGTAGTAACCCGTGTTGGAGTATGCCCAAAGACCAATCATAAGATGATTTTTAAAAGACATACTTATTTTATCTTGTTTATTAATATAAAGCCATTGTTATTATTATTTTAGTCATTATTCTATGTATACATAAATAAATTGAATTATGATAAAGTCCTTAGAATGATTATTCTTAAAAGGTCATTAGTCGAGTATCTTTGTGGGCTTGGACAACAATGATGGATTTAAGACTAATATGTAGTTGATCGATGACAAAGTATTGTCATTGATATGCAAATGTCAAAATCAATACATGAGTATGTGTTAGAAAATGATATACTAGATTGACTCGCTATAAGCATGTTTATTTGATTATTATGTGACAGTCACAACACTACTCATAAGTGATAAATACATGCATGATCCTCAGACTTGAGATCATCATTATTTCAACATTGTGAGTTACATATTTTGAAAAAGTCAAACGTGTGTCGTAATTGAATACACTATAAAGACTAATATTGGATATGTCACGAACTATGTAGTGAGATATGGTTGGTCAACATAGAATTTGTCCCTCCTACGTAATAGGAATAATATTGTAGGCCACTTGATTGAGTGAGACTAGAAATGCATGGCCATGCTCAAATAAATTGATATGAAATATCATAGTTATTTATTTATAATAGTCTACTCGAGATATCAAGAAATATTAGATGGATTATACAAGTGTGACTACTCCATGACTTGTATCCATTCTAGGTATAAGGACAAAAGGATTTGATACATAAACATTAATCACATGAAGGCTATGTCGAACCACGACTTCCTATAACTTAGGTAGCAATGTTGTATTGCTAGAAGCCACTTATTGCTAGATTCCACTCATTACTTGTAATATTAGAATTGTTCTAGATATTACTGCTAACATTACATGAACCTAAAAGGGTCACACCCTATGATTGAAACGAACATATATCGACTAGATAGCAGGTGTGCAAACTTGTTGTACACGAAATTAGTTAATATATTTATATGTATATATATATATATATATTTGATTTTACTAAAAACCAAAATTATTGTAATTATTGTAATTATATATAGATAATTTCGTTTATATATATATTAACACTAGATAATTATTGTAATTATAAAACACTATTAAAATATATATCCCTAAAGAAACCTAATTGAAGTAGAATTAGATTCTACATATTTAAATATATTTGGTTAAATAAATTGTATATTTAATAAAACTGAATTTAAGTAGGATTAGGTTTTTAAATGTTATATAAAGGCGTAAGGTCTAGCAACGAATGATATGTCTATTGCTAAAAACCTCTCTAATAGTTAGAGAAGTAAAATATTGTTCGTTTTATTCGAGTGGACTATGTAGAGGTCAGAACGTTATTATGATGAATAGGATTTAACATCATGCTGAAGGAATTAGATTCTTCTTACGTCCCTGCGGTTATCATATTTAATTAAGGTAACGTCTCATCTCTTTTTACCTTGAATTCGTTCCTCGTACATGGACCACTGCTGGAATTCACTAGATTTTTTTCACTGCATCATAGAGTGTACCAGCATTTCCCTACAACCCGATCTCAAGTCGATCTTTGAGAATACACGAGCACCTCTCAACTGATCAAACATGTCATCAATCCTTGGTAGGGGATAACGGTTGTTCACCGTTACCTTATTTAGCTGACGGTAATCAATGCACATTCTCATCGACCCATCATTCTTCTTGACAAACAAGACCGGTGCACCCCAAGGTGAGATACTCGATCGAATAAAACCTCTTTCTAACAACTATTGAATCTGACTCTTTAACTCTCTCAATTTTTATGGTGTTATATGATACGGTGCAATAGACACTGATGCCGTGCCAGACATCACATCTATCCGAAACTCTACTTAACGATTTGGAGGTAATCCGGGCAACTCTTTTAGAAACACATCGGCAAACTCACTAACGGTCTGGAGGCTCTCAAGCATCGGCCTCTCAACACTCGTGTCAACCACATGAGCCAAGAAGGCCTCACAATCTTACTGAATTATAATTTATGGTGCCAAGGCTGACACTACATTGAAAAGGTAAGGATTTCTCTCACCTTTCACCGCCAACTTAGCTCTATCTAAACCACAAAGCTTAAGGCTCTTTTCTCTACAACCCAAACGTGCATCATGCTCAAACAACCAATACATTCCTAGAATAGCATCAAACTCTTGAAACGGCAACACCATCAGATCAGCCTAAAAGATCAAACCTTGAACCTCAATCGGACACCTTCAATACACATTATCCACCAAAATATCATACCCCAAAGGACTAGACACACATACTCCAATCTCAAGGTCCTCTGCAAGAATACCCCACAGCTGAGATATTCCACTATGGATGTAGGAATGTGTAGCTGTAACACCCAAAAATCGAGCAAGTATTTATTAGTGATTTTAATAATCTAGGTATTTTTTTCTCTAAGAAAGCATTTAGAACCATTGGATTAATTTTGAAAGTGAATTGTTATGTATCAAATTAACTTATTTTATTTAGGGAACCAAATCGTGAAAGAATAGAACTAAAGAAAGGACCAAATTAAATAAGGGATAAAACTATGAGATTGCATGACAATTTTGACCACTTTGCATGGTCTAAACCATGTGGCTGGCTTAGGTGCACTTTTGGTGATTATTCACCAATATTTTATTAAACAAAAAAATAAAGAAATTAAGAATGAAAGAAGGGGTAATGGCCGGGGGTGAGGGGAGAAGAAAGAGAATCATAGTCATTTATTTTTCTTGCTTCCATTTCTCTCCTTTCAATGATAATTTCTCCTTTTTGCATTCATGAGATTGCTGGAAATTAGAGCTTGAATAAGACAAGTTCCATTGAGATATTCCTCATAATTGAAGGCAATTCTTTGTATTTTGTAGTTGTTAATAGAAAGATGATTTTGTTTGGTTTTTGTATAGTAACCGAATGGTGTTTTAAGACCTTGGCATGCTTGTATTTCATTGTTATCGTGATGCCTAAATCTTCTTCGATTTCTTGTTTATTCATGTATTAAAACAGCAGATTGTGTTTCGTTTATAATTTGTTAGTTTGTGTTTCACAACATGAAAATTTGGCTCATAAAATAGAGCAATAGTTCTGCTTTGTTTGTCATGTATATATGTTGTATTTGAAGCATGAAAATGTGGAAAATTCTGCTTGTATGTCATGTATGTATGTTGTTTTTTTTAAGCATGAAAGCCTGGAAAATTAAAGGTTGAATTAGAGGAATTAAAGAAACATTATGCTACTTGTTTTAGTTACCAAGTAATAGATGTGTATTGATGCTGGTTTGTCCTTGAAATATGGTTCTGTTTTGATGTTTTCAATAGATAAATTTTAATGTTTGAAAGAAAAGCTTAATAACCATAAATTATGCTTATGATAAAGAGGTTCAATGTGAACTTAAGCTTATTGAATTTATTTCTGAGTTGTCTAGTTGAAAATTATGTATTGTTTGGCCTCTTTGGAAAATTCATAAAAAAGGGTGTTAGTGACTTATAAGCTGGTAATTGAATCTGAAATTAGTAATTAGCTTAGTAACTATAACTACCATCTAGGTGAATAATGAAGCTAAAATCAAGCCTAGTAAAATCTGCCTAGAAAACTCTGTTCTAGGCAGCAAATTTGAAAATTTACTATAAATTGAATTAAGGGATGAAATTTATATGAATGGAACCTTAAAATGTCTATTTTCATTAGAAACAAACGAAATGGAATTCTGGAGTAATATTTAATTGAAAATTTAGAAGATGGCCATCTCCAAGGGCACACAACAAGAGATCTGAAAACAAACAAACTTCTAAACATTATTATGAGAAAAAATATTACACTACGATGTATGGCGTTGGGAACATAGAAACGTAAATGCCAAATATCAAAGTTCTATGTGACAAACATAGGTTTAATAGCAGGACTCTTAAATAGACCAGTTTAAAATGAATAATCACCCATATCAGAAGAGAAGCAAAATATATCAGCAAGATAGGGATGAAACTAAAGATATATCAAAGAAACTTGTACCCATTCAAACATATAGAAGAGAAGCGAAATAAATCAGCAAGATAAGCTGAAGAAATATCAAATAAACCCATAAGTCATACCCCTTCAAAGGTGCAAAGAAGAACCGAACGAGGAATAATCTCTCCTTCCAATTGCTCCTTTGTGATGAGATTCAGGTGTGGGAGTGAAAATATCCTCACTTATATCAGTCCACATTCCAACGGCAGCCAACTGACTGGAGTTAGAGTTCTCACCGATGGGGTTAATGTCAAGACACGAGATTTCATACTCCAACTGTTAATGTTTTACTTGTGTCAACTTGCCGTCATCGATTTCCAAATAAACGAAATGGCCACCCCCTGTTGCTACTAAAATCTGTAATACAATGGAAAGACTTGCATAGGATGTCCTTTATACAAGATATATTTGTTAAGGGTAGAAAATGCAAGAGGATATTACATCAAGCCTAAGCATTCCATTGCAAAAGCCATATAGAAAGACTATATTATTTATCATTAGATTATAAATAATAATAATAATAATAATAATAATTTGAACACCTACATACAAACTAAATGTCAAATCTCAGAATTAAACAATACAGGAAAAACTACCTGGGTAGCAGTGGCGACATTGATCGAATACCCAGATAGCGGATTCCATTCATCCTGTAGCTCTCTAGATATTGAACTCACAAGCCTTCCGGAGCTTGAAGTGACCTGCCATAATGCTCATCAGTTGAGCAAGAAGCACATATAATATGTATTTTTCATAATTATTGCTCTTAGCTTCAACTGGGCAAATAACATGAGCCAGTGATCATCTCATACAGCTTTATTTGTATAAGATTATAATAAAAGCTAGATTATATAGATGCTAATACTGGATTAAACAGAACAATAATATTAGACAAACAAACCTCATCTACTGTATGCTCATTTTTCACTGCTGCCAAACCTCACCTGTACAAGTTGATTGTAAACAGCATCATGGCAGAACAGAGTCTGCACTACCCATCAATCTCAGTTCCTTCCAACTCCTCCTCAAGGTTCATAGCCAAAATCCGCGTCTCACTGATAAAACTAACAACCAGAAAGGTGTCAAATGGATCATCTGTAGAGGATCTCAACGACCACATTGCTTTGATACCCTGAAGTTCTACCGAGGCCTAACATGCATAAATGCACCAAGATATGAGCTGATGCACGTATAAAATGGTAAACCTGATTAAGCATGAAGAAATTCTATAAAGCACAAAACAGACCTGTTCATTGATTCCTATTCCATTTCAAACTATGCGAAGAGAACTATCTTTATCAGCTCCAGAGCAAGTTACAACTTGACCCTGCCCTTTTCTCCCGAGGTCAACCACACAGAAGTCAATGATAGGCCCCAAATTGACATACGTGTCTAAAACTTCTACAAATGAACCTTTTGCATCAGGTTGTGGATTTAAATTTATCAGCTGCACTGGTACACCAAAACATAACGCCAAAGAGGAATGTTATTCACTTGAAAGGAAATATCAATTTAAAAGATGAAAGTAGAATAGTAGACTAAGAGAAAGAGGAGTTCTCTCTGTATTCTATTCGGGAGTTTCTTATTGAGGGGAGAAAGGGTTTGCAGTATCATAAGACCCCAGATTAAGGGTGTATTCCATATAATTTATCAGCATGTGATCCCTCATTTACCCCTCAGGACTTATCTTAGTAATAGTTTTTAATCAGGCTATAATAGTACCCTCAAAACTTACATTAGTAATAATAGTTCTGAATCAGGTTACAATGGTAATAAAGGAGAGTATGAAATATATATACCTGTGAATCTCCAGAACTTGAGCCAATAAAGACAATTGCATTATCAAGATATGATATTGTGGATGCAATAGAAGTTTCTCCCAAGAGTTGAATCTCAAGTCCAGTGACCCTGCAAGATGCACTAACTATTATCTTAAGAAGGCCTAGTTAATGCATACTACTTCAAAACTAAAATCAAGCTTTGATAAATAAATAATTAAATCAATATTTTTCTCCCAACTGTTCAACAAGAACATTTGAAAAGAATAATTACAACTTACTTTTCTTTCTCATGGGTAATGACCAGGAGGCGAAGAAGACCAGCACGATCACAAAGCAAGTACCTAGAGCCATCAGCATCCACTCTTCCATAAGCTTCCGTAATTGACTAGAAGTCCACATAAAAAATCAGCAAGAGAGTGTCAAATCCAGAAGATTGTTATCAACAATACTTAGAAAACTTTTAAAAACATAAAAACAACTTGATAAGAAACCTACAAGTCCGGTCGGAATTGTTTTGAATGTGTTGGCACTACAATAGACAATTGTTCCTTCCCCAATAATAAGAACACCACAGAGAGGTGGGGGTACAGGTATGAGCAAATCAGCTCCATTGTCAAGATTGTTCTGGAACCATGCTCCCTCAACAATGCGCTCCTCCTCCGTTAATGCAAGCATCTCCGTTAATGCAACCATGTATGTTTTAACATGACGTACATCGTTTTCATCCTGTGAGAAAGAGCATAACATAAAGGCAAGAGAACTAGATCATTACCAAAAAAATATAACTCAATGAAACAATCCTACTGACTCGAGCTTAATGCCATGCAAAACCACTCTTTCTTCAGTAATTTTAACTAAGTTTTCTGAAAGTATTTAGCTCAAGGCTACATCAATAAATTAATTTTTTAATGCCTAAACAAAGAAAAAAAATAGGGAGAGTGAGAGGGAGTATCCATAAGTCCACAATATGTATTGAAAGAAAAATTGAGACCTGGTATAAAACTACAATTGTAGGCTCTAAGCAACCATAAAGAAACTTGATATCCAAAACTTGAAATTGCCGAAGCCTGAAATATAGGAGCAACCTATTCAATTATCAAAAAATTGTTGTATTTGTCAGAAAATTACTGGAGAAGAGCAAAGAAGAATACCTTATGTTAAATGCATATTTTGTGAGTTTCCCTTGATCATCGAAAGGAATAACCTGAGACAACAAAAAAACATAATGCACAACATTTTCCGGAAATGCAAATAGTGTACAAAAATTAAATAGACTTGATGGTGGAATTGCAGCATCCAGTGTTCGTACCTTTAAGAACCCATTATATAGATGAAGTCCAATTAGTCTACAATCCGGATCTATTATGCAAGACTGCATAGAATGCAAAGAAGTGGAAGGAATCAACGATTTTTATGGAGAGTTCAACGAAAACTTAGTTAAACAACTTTGCATTGTTGAGAAACATTTACACCAACAAAAGGTATCGGATTCCTATGAACAAAAATTACCACTCCATCGTTTTTGCGTTCACCAATAAAGTCTAATGAAGCATACCCCATTACTCTGCAGGTAATAGCACATGATATAAGCTTCAATAATGTTCTAAAAAAAACACCCCACAAATTCTCATAGACATCATCAATGGTAAATTGCATCCCTAAAAGACATCCAAGTTTTGAGGAAAATAATAAACAGAAAACACAATGCAGAAAGACGAGTTAAAATTCCCCACAGCTTTATACAAGGTACACGTAACCTCTGTCTATATCAAACAATGCAGGTTGTAGGCAGCAGCATAAGAGAAATTGTGTCGAAGTGTAGGGAAAATGTTAACGGACAAAAAAGGTTCATATTTAAAAATAACAATAAACTAAAATCAAGTTTCCCCAGAAGCAACCAATGTGAGCTTGATACTAAAAGCCTACAACTGATTGTTCAAGGCAGAATGAGTGCTGCAACACAAAGTATGCACACATCAAGTTGGACAATCCGACAGATGAGCAAAACAACAAAATGAAACTAAGTAGTGTGTATATATATTCTTGTTTAAGCCTTCTAAGAAGCACAGGTTTCTCAGCATCCCATTCAAGGACAAAGAATTCGTATGTTTCGGTTGAAACAAATAGAAAATCCTGCGTTTCACCCTGTCACATATCACATAATGCATATTATTAAATCACAAGTGATCACATTAAGTCTGAAGAACTTTTACAATAATTATAACAAAGATATTTACTCACATGAGGACGGAAAAGTTCAAGAGTAGCAATTCTTCCATATATTGGCACATCTAAAATAGGCTGCAACACAAGGCAAGACATAAGAATCAATTCTAATCTCAAAATGAAAATATATAAAATTCCATCAAACTAGGCACCTCTAATCCTTCATGAGTAAGCAAACTGATTTCAAAATGAGTATTTTTCCTGCAAGCAAAGAGAAGAATATGTAATTGAAAGAATACTAAAAGATACATAATTAAATTCTTCAAGAAGAAGAAAGAAAGAGTTCGACTATGTCAAAGAAAGGCCTAACAGTAACGCTTCTTTGGTAGAAAAAAGAGGGTAGAAGTTAGGGCAAATACATAAGAATCGAATAGGAAAAGAAAATCTCGTACGCAACAATGAGATTAAGTTCTTGAGGACTGGTGAAGTTTCCAACGCAAGAGTGGGAGACTTTCGTAGGCTTGTGAGCCTTTACGACGTAGTTCCACGCCCTCCTTTTCTTCTTTCTTCGAATCTATATAAAGATCTGCCATCAAAAGTTATCTAATTCCAAAATATTCAATATGCATACAAGTCATGTAACCCCTAAATTTAACCTAATTGCTTAGGTTAAATTTTGGGAGTTAAGTTTGAAAACTTTTCCCTCAAGTAACACATTTTAGGTTTACTTATTTATAAAACAAAATAATTATTAAATCTTAGGTTGAAATATTTTAAAATACAAAATTGTTATTAAATTTAAATAACTCAAACATTTCTCTTATTTTAAAACATGGTCTTATAACTTGGTTCCGATAGTTTGATTAAATATCCGAAACAACCTTACAAATGCATGCATCCAATAAAACCCAAATTTATAAACAGTCCAATGTCTGATTTACATAAATATCCCAAAATATTTTAAAAATTAGTCTGAAATAATCAAAAGAGAGTTCATACTGAATAATAAAATTTCCGAGTAAAATGCGAGAAGCTCCAAGTACCGAGTCGCCTAATCAGTCTGAGTATCTGAAAGAAGAAACTATAGGGGTGTAAGCTAAAGAGGTTTGTGTGTCTCTAAAGTGCAAACAATTACAACAAAAAGGTATTTTATTTTTTTGATAAATTCTTTTCTGAAAACACAACAAATCCGATAAATTCAAATCACAATGATATAATGTCCGATGCATGTCTCAATACCTAACTATCCGATATCATACAGAGTGGAAGATTGCCCTCGCCAGATTGGAAGATTGCCTCGCTTTTTTCCGAACACAAATCTAATCCCATGACACAATGATATGATTTAAAAATCATAAATCCGAACTCTTACGAGTGTTTCATTTCCGAAAATCCGATGCTTGATTGAAAGACACAATTTAATATGCAGTGCATAATGTTTCAAGTAGTCTCAAATCACAATTCAAATAACTAAATCAAGCAAGAATAAAAAATTTATTTCACAAATTATAGCACAGTCAGAAACACACAAATATGTGGCACAAGAAGAGAACACACCTTAGCAAGCAGTAGCTCTAATGCCGAGCAGAACGCGCCTCACGCTCAGGTCTAGCTGAATCAGAACCTAACAGGTAAGATCACTACATTAATAATTTTTACTAAAACTAAGCCACCAACTAACATAAGAACAGAACCGAAGGCATACTCACGTAAAGGCCTCGAAGAACGTGTACAATCGATCTGAACAGAATGAGGTGGTAACTCGTCAACCTCAGAGACAATACCTGAACACGAGAATAATTCAGGTTAGTCTGATACTCACGTAAATGTACAAATTAATTGCAATTAGCAAAACGAAGCTTTTGGGTTCAAATTAGACAAAGCGGGCAGCAAATTCAAACTCAGGATGTCGAAAAAGATCAAAAGAAAGGATTTATAAAAAAGTCAAATTTGAGTCAAAAAGTCAAAGTCAACCCTAATCAAAGTCAAAGTCAAACTGTTCAACTCTGGTCAAAAGTTAAAGTCAAACTAGTCAACTCTGATCAATACTGACATCATCCGGTCAACGGATCAGGTCGGGTCAATGGTCAACAACCGGTCCGGTTAAACGAGTTTGATTCGGTCAACAGGTCATGGGCAAAACTTGGTTCGGTAAATTGATTCTGTCAATTTGATTCAAATCAAAGATCTAAATCGAACGCTGGTTCGATTCAATCGGTTCACAAATTCAAGTTCACAAAAATAATTTCGCCCGTTTCACACATCATTGCCAAAATTATTTACCCAAAACATTCACCGCCAAAATCATTTGCCATCCAATGGCACAAGGGCCCCACCAACATTCAGTGCCCAAAACATTTTCAATTCCTTGACAGTCAAAACATTTGCAAATCCATGGAGGGACCCACCCAAAATTTATTCACTACCAAAACATTCAAAATTGGGTCCCACTTTTAAATCCAACAAACAACCCATCTCCACAACATAGCTTTACATGATTGCTAGAGTCTATAAAGCACGGGGACGGTAGTTTATGGTCGTCCCCCGTACCAAATACGTTTCCGGGACGGATACGGTGTGGGTACGGCAAGGGTACGTCCCAGGTTGGCAGGAGACGTCTGAAAATTAACCAGGCACGTTGGAAGACTGGTGGGGACATTTCGTCTGAAAATTCCGACCATAGTTACCAGAAATGCAAACGGCTCACCGACCAGCAAATCGAGAACGGCGACCCAAAGCATGAAATGGAACGGCGTGGGGGTCGACTCAGATCGATTGTTATGGCCTTGAAGGTAGTGATGAGGAAGGAAGAAAAAAAATGAAGAAGAAGACACAGTCGAACGAAGGAAGAAGAAGAAGAGACAATCGCTGCTATTGGTGTTTTAAAAATGTGTGGGCCCTTTCTTTACTTTAGGTTTAATTCAAAGGAGAAATTAGGAGTTCATCCCTCTAGAGTCTAGAGTTCATAGAAATGGCCCCAAAACGCTTAAAATTTATGAATTAACCCCAGAAATTAAAAAAAAACACAAAATCATTAAATTTTAATACTAGGAAATCACCTCAACTAACGAAAATATGGTCTTGTGCTTCATTTTAATCCAAAATATCATTAGATTTTCTAAATTAGTATAGATTTTAATGCTTTTTAATTATTATATATATATAAATATTAAAATTTATTTTATATTTATCGTACTCGTACCCTATAATTTGAAAATTGCCATTTTCTGTCTCCGTATCTCCCATCGTACCCGTATTCGTATCTGTGCAACTTAGGCTAGAGTTTACAGAGCACAAAGGCAGCAATGGAAAAATAACGACGGTAGAGACTACGGTGGCGGCACAACAAGCAAAACGGCAGCGCGGCAAAGACGATGGCGCCAGCCCACTAGATGCACAAATTAATTAACCATAACACAACCGAAATCCGAATTAAATCTCAAAATTAAATCACAATCCATAACTTAAAAACTGATTAAAAACATAACCATGGATTCAAGATTTACCCAATGATGGTTTCGACAGATGAGAGGCAGAGGACGGTGGTGCAACGCGAACAAGAAAACCGAATGGTTTTCCCAACGGTGGTGCTCACAAACGGCGATCGAAAGCGATGCTCCGATAGTTGAGGTTTGCTCGCGGTTCAACACTGGTCACGATGATGGTGGCGAGGCTTGAAACGGACGGTGATTGATGGTTGGTTGGAGACACGTCGTTGATGGGCTAGGGGAAAAAGTTATTTCGAGAGAGAGAGGGAGGTGAGATATCGGGAGATGGAGGAAAGCCGCTGCAGCATAAGGAAATTTCCCAGACGGATTAACACAACACTATGTTATAAAACCTAATATTTTGGGTAAATAGTAACATAGGGGTTCAGAACATTTAAGGACTTGCAAAACAACACTCAAACTTTTCCCGATTTATAAAATGGTCCCTAATATTCTAAAATAAGCCAAAAATTTCGAATTTAAAATTTAATCATTCAATCAAATTAAGGTTTCAGACTTAAATTCTTAATTTCTAGAATTTTGAATTTAGGGATTTTAAAATTAGAGTTTTTAATTTTTTTGTAAAATTTTGGGGTGTTACAAGTCATTCATGCCGCTGTGGAAGCATAGTGACAAGTGCAACAATTTTATGCTCATGCTTAGCAATTCTGAAATGACAATCAAATGCAAAGATCAAATACAGAAATATCCTGGTAAATTGAAAACATACGGAGAGTGCAAGCAAATTTTCACGGCTAAAATAACAGCTATTCATAAACAAAAAATATTAATGGAGCCAAGTTGTCCGCTAGCATTTTCGCAGCGAAACAACTATATAATTAACCTGAGAATTAATATTAAAATCCATTGGTCGGCAGCAAATATTCAAATTTTAATTTCATGAAAAGATTTCCCAACCCAAATCTCAAAAATGACAACAAAAAATTGCAGAATAACAGAGACCAGTAAACTCTGCCTGCAGTTACAAACAAATAACTTCTCGAACCTTCATTTGTCCATTATCAGCAAATAACTTCTCGAACCTTCCTTTACTGAGGCACAATATAGCTACTGAACTTAGTTTTGGCCAATTTCTCTTATTCACATAAGGTGAAATTCAAACTCCGACTTTCTAGTTCCAATTTTTAGAGCTTCTTATAGTCTAAGTGTCTAACAGCTAAACTTCATATAAACATAATAAATAATTAAAACAAGTTAAACGACAACAGAAGTGATTAGGGCTTCGAATCACGTGATCCACGATAAAGGCTTGAATGTAAATGAAAGCACAGAAATATGATATGAAAAGACAGGTAAATAAAAGGATCGGTTAACGTACCAGTGAATGATTGGGAAAGAGAGAGAGGTAGAGATCCGTTAGAGGAGAGACAGAATCTTAAATCGCACGGATTTAGAGCCGAAGAGTAGGGGATTGGGGAGTGTTTGGTGGAAGGGAAAATCACCGAGAAAAAGCCAGGAAGTGATCAGTTACGGAAGAGGGGGAGGGGGAGGGGGAGGGGGAGGGGGGGGGGAGAGAGTTCGGAGGGAGCGAATTGTAAGAGAAATATATATATAAAGGTGGAAAATCTAAAGGAAAATGAAACGTACATGATTCCGACGTGGGAGATATGCGTGGCAACGTGATGTTCTGACTCGCCAATTGAAAAGCCCAACTCTTTTACCCTTTTCCAAATCTACAATCACTATTGGGCTTTGGGCCTCCTCTCTTCAAATTAATTTTTTTTGTTCAATTAAATTACATTTAAATACTTTTTCTTTCCAAACAATAGTATCAATCCTCGTTAGTAAAGATTATCCCTCGTCATTAAGGATGTAAAATTGGGTATTTTGAGATTTCAGTTAAATCAGGTCAAGTTAAATTAGGTCGGCTCAGATCAGATTCAAGTTATATCGTGTTAAATCAATGGTTTTATTCGAATTGGGTTAAGTTCGGATCGAGTTGGTCTGGGTCAACGTTGAGTTGATTCTAACTCAACCTCGGTTCGAGTTTGGATCAGGTCAATACCATGTTCAAGTCAAAATTGTAATTATCTGTTTAATTGGGTTCAGATAAACTTCGGGCTCACATTCTAGGTGTCAGGTTAAGTTCATGGCGGGTCACATCAGTTACGGATAAAATTCGAGTCGGGTACTATTAGTTTTGGGTGAACTTTAGGTTGGCTTTTAACAAGGTACAGGTGAACCTTAGTAGTTAATATTTAAATCATTAAAGAGAACGAAAGATGTCCGGTTAATATTTAAATGATTGAAGAATGAGCCATGACAGCAGTAGACATAACAAACTTGAGGAAGAAGATGAATAGTTGGGACTAAAATGAACAAAAAATAAACTCTGATATACCTAACCTGCAATTTACCCCTATAATTTAAGTCACTTATTTTTTGTTAATAAAATAACACGTGGCGCGTTTTGGTTGGCCCACAATTTTTTTAACTGCGTTAGATGGAGGGGCCAAACAAGGTAAAGATTTTTAGTTCAAGAGACAAAACGTCCCAAAAAATACTTTAAGGGGCAATTCGCTATTTTGCGTATACTTTAAAGGCCAAACGGGCCATTAAGCCAAAAATAAATTATAACTTAATGGTTTTTTATATATTTATTTTTTTATTAAATTAATAAAACTATACGACTATATTTTTTCTTGCAAAAAACATGTATTTTGATCATTTTTTTACTTTTAGTTAAAGCAATAATTAGAATATGCGGCAATAATAAATTCAAAACTAATAAGAGTTGAGAGTAATGATAAAATACATTATACATTTAATAAGAAAATTTTAGTTCAAATCTTAGAGGACCACATTATTAATAGGACAATCACAAACTTAAATTTGAACCGTAAAATGACACCCCCCTAAAATATCAAAAAATAATAACAATTGTAGGTATTAGCATTTTGTTGTAAATAGAGTAAAGAAGAGCAAGAACAAAAGAGATAAACAAGATTAAGATGAGAGACAAAGAGAAAGAATTGTATTATTCTCAATGTAGTGTTGTGTATAATACTTTTTCTAAACTCTATATTTATAGGCATAAGATGAAAACCCTAATTCTAATGGGTAATTTTGCTCAAAGTACTTTTGCAAATGCTAAAAACTAACATTTTTAGCTTTTAAAAAATAAATCAGATTTAAAAATACTTTTAACCACCAACGGGGTTGGTCCAAGTGGTAAGCAGCTTGATATTGCTCAAGCAAGTCTCGAGTTTATATCGTTGTGTATGCAGAAAATTCCTGTTGGGAGACTCACCCACCAAAACTAGGTGAACGACGCGGGTCATCCGAATTAGTCATGGCAAAGCCCTACCGGAAGGGAGAAAAACACTTTTAACCTAAAAAATTATATATTATGCAGTACTTTAGGCTCTAAAAATAATATATAACATTATCTAAATGATATCTAAACTTTATATTTATTTTTCTCAAAATAAGAAGAACTTATATTATGGGTCATTCCTGTCACGTCATCTATGAGACTAACCAATAAAAACCATCCATCTCATTAATTTTTACCATATCATCTTTTTACCAAGTGAATCTTCACTCATATTTACTTAATATTGAATTTAAAAATAGTTTTTACCAAGTGAATAAAAAGATGACATGGAGAAAATAATGAAATATATAATTTTTATTTATTGTCCTATGGATAATGTGACGGGAATGGCCCATGATATAATTTCTCCAAAGAGATATGTTAAAAAAAGTTTCAATCAATTGGAACTTACCATGCGGGTGCGGCACATAAACTCTCAAAAACTAATTAATGAGTCACGTTCCAGCTGATCATAATTAACCATCACGTTATCCTATTAAAGTACCAATTCCTGGGGAAAGTAAATTTCAGGTGTCACTTTCGATAAATAAAAATTTAGTACCAACTTGGGAAAATTTATAGCTGTATCAAACTATCAATGTGTCAATTAAACCTATTTTTAGGTTAAATTTTGCTATTGGTTCATTTACTATGCACAAGTTGAATATTTAATACATCTACTATACTTGTCATTTTATAATCTATATACCTTTTTCGAATAAATAATTTATACTTTTAAAATTTATAATTTTAGTCATAGTTTAAAAGTTGTAATAGAATACATTTAAAATTTGTTTTATTAGTTATTGTACTATGCATTAGTTATTGATTTTATCTCTGTTTTCCAATTTGATCATTTATAACTCTAAAAATTAAAAGGGTTAAATTTGGGTAAAAAATTGAAATTTTAGGATTCACGGAGATATATATATATATATATATATATATATATATATATATATATGACTAAAAGTTATTAAATTGGATAACAATGACTAAATTGGAGTACTTTAGGCTCTAAAAATAATATATAACATGATCTAAATGATATCTAAACTTTCTATTAGTTTTTCTCAAAATAAGAGAGATGTTCAAAAAAATAAGTTTCAATCAATTGAAACTTGCCATGTGGCATAGAAACTCTCAAAAACCAATTAATGAGTCACGTCCCCGTTCATCATAATTAACCATCACGTTATCCTATTAAAGTACCAATTGGGGGAAAGTAAAATTTAGGGTGATCTTGTAGTGAGGCGGCTAAATTAAGGCTAAAATGAAGCTAATCGGTTCTATTGGTAGTAGGTTCGTACATAATTTCTTACGAGGCGATTACATAAATGTTTACCGTAACTTTAAAGAAAAAGGTAGTTACACAAAGCCTTACGACGTAAGAAATTATGTGATAACATAAATGCTAACCTGATAACATTAACACTTATAAACTCATAAGCATAAGAGGATCTACATAAAGTATTAGGTTCATGTAAGAAATTATGTAACAACACAAATTCTTACCCGAGATCACCCAATTCAAAACAAGCTTAACTTATGGTAAGCATTGTGTAGTCATACAAAGGGATAAGTTACAGTAAAATGACATGTACTTCAATGTACCACTATTTATATGTACCGCAATGTACCATTAACTGTTTTAATTAGTTTTGAAATCTTAAGGACCAAAAGTGTTATTATCCCCTTTTTAGAATAAAATCTTACAAAAATAATTTTTATATTATTTTTAAAATTTTATTTTTAATTCAAAAAATAATTAAAATTTTACTTCTATAATAATTCCTACATTCACTTTAATTTAAGGGTAAAGTTCACAAATGGCCACTAAACTTTGATCAATTATTCAATTTGGTAACTTTTCAAAACTGGTTTTATGGTGACTAAATTGTAAAGAGGCAAATGCTTAGAATCTTTAAGGAGCTAATAAACCATTTTAAAGCTGCTGATTATTCCCTCAAATTACATGATTTTAACACATGTTTTATTGTTTTAATTAAAACATAATTAGTTATTAAGTTGGTTTCTAAATTCATAAAAGATTTGACGTAACTTTTCTCCCAACTTTTCTCTTCATCTTTTGGTTTTCAAGCTTGATTTCATCAATTGAGGGGGTAATCATCCAATAGAGGTATGATTATTCTTCTCCTCTATTGATTGGTTCTTTACTGAAATTCCCAAGTATTTTCTTCTTGAATTGTGTTTTATAAGCTGGTTTTATGAATTAATGATGAATAATGGATTTAATTGGATTTTTGGATGAAATTGAGGAAGATCCGGATTGGTAGAGAGTTTATGATTGATTCTAAACATGTTTTGGATGTATATTAATGTTGTTAAGTCATTTTTATCAATGGAATCCTTAAACTTTTTGATTCTCTAATTAGTAAGGTTGTTAGTTTAGTGTTTTTGAGGTGTTGTGGTGGTTTTATAGTTGCTGGAGATATAAGGATGTTGAATCTCTGTTTTTAGATGTCTTTTGATGGTAATTGAAGTGTTAGAATGTTAGGTTGTGGCTGGGTTGTGTTTGGAAAAGATTAAGTGATGATTTTGTTTGTTGCGGATGGGTATTTTGTGTAAGATTTGATGTGGATTGTTAAGGATTGATGTTGCAGTATTTTGAATGCATTTTGATGCATGGATTTCTCTGTTTTATGTTGGAGAAAATAGGGGAGGTTGATCCTTGAGCTGATCCTTTGTGTAACACCCTTAACGTATACTCGTAAACCGAATATACATTAAAGATGTTACGAAAACGTGGGAAGAAATCTTGACTTGTAAATTTTTTTTATCAAAATTTAGCTTGTAGTTTAACCCTTTTTCGGTTTTGAACTAAAAACTATGTAGTCTAGATGCAACTAGTTTTAACCCTGAATTGGTTTATAAAATTCATAATTGAGTCATTGGAATAAAAATATAATTCAGGGTGAAAAATATGTACGCTGCCTAGACCTTTTTCTTGATTATAAAATTTCTACGTAATTAGGGTTAAACTATATTTAACTGTACCAAGTTCATTGCTACTATTAGAAAACTATATTTCTAAACTTATTCATCATAAAAGCATGTAATTCAGCTATAAACTTATGGTTCAAAACATTTCAACTTTAAAATATCTACATGCCCACTAGCTATCAATTTATGATAAGGATGTACATACTGCGACTTACTGTAGTAACTTGATTTTTTTCCAAGTTTCTGCTCTTCCTAGCTAGGCGATTCCAGAGAACCTACGTGTGACATAAAACACACGCTAAGTACGAACTTCGTGAGGCAGTTAAACTTATTTATTTAAATGTAAAATGATATAATGCAGTATATCATATAAAAGTGCATTTCATTTTCTCTATAACATGGCAATTATATCACATTGTACATATATATCATGTATCATAGCTAGCATATGAATCATGTATCATTTCTATCATGAAATCATGTATCATCTTTATCATGTAAATCATATATCATGCTATCATATTTCTCTATCATGTACATGCTTTCATCATGTAATTATTCGCATAACATATGCTTTATCATAGTTATGCTTTTATCATGCAATCATTTGCATATTCATATTTTTCGTATAATCATCTTGTAGTGTTACTAGCTGAAAGGTCCATTATGACCCCATAGCCTTCGTTACTGGCTGGGAAGTCTGTTACGACTATGTAGCCTTAGATACTGTACCGTAGTGCTATATTGACTACATACTCGAGGACGCTCTTTGCTCCTCATAAAAGGACGCTCTTTGCTCCTTATAAATGTACTTCGTTAGTGCCATTAGCACTATGGGCGTGGATCCCCATGGTGCAACACCAGGGGCGTGGGTCCCCAAGGTGTAACTTGTTTCATTTTAATCTTTTCATTATTCATGTGAGTATAATGCATCAACATTTATGCATGCAGTAGTTCGTACCTTGTGCTCCGTCAATCTTGCGATGTTGAGTCATGCATCGTATCATTTATATAAAAATGCAAATGTCATTCTTAAATTTGGGCCGACTTATCACAAGTCATCCCCTTTTTTTTTAACGTAATATGCATATAGAAATGCACTCACCTGGGCCATTTAACGGTATGCTTCACTAAGTCTTACTTGATCCTTTCCTTCATAGTACCTTAAACCTTCTTTTGATTCGGATCAACTTCATTAATCACATGAATATGAATAACACTTGTTAGATTCAAATCTAACAATATTTTAAACATGCTATCAAATCTAATCATTCGAATATACGAAATTTCCAAAATTTCCTTCATTCTTTAAACTGTCTAAAACTTATTTTTGGACCTTAATGATCATTCCAAACTTCAAATAATTCTTCCGAGTTTGCTACCTAACATTGGATACAAAATGTCTAAATTTTCAGTTTCTGGCAGCTGGCACTACCTTCAAAGATATATTTCTATAAAATAATCTAAAACTCGGAATTCTATTCCGTTTGTTCCGAAATAAACTAGATTCAATACGCTTTCCACCCCTTTAAATTAATAGTCCAAATTCAACTTGTACGATTTATGGCGAATTTTCAAAGTCAATGTAACACCCCCGACCCGTATCCGTACACGAATATGAATCGAGAATGTCACATAAAATATACAATATACTTACCATGCTAAATTTAGGCTAACAAATTTATTTATTTATTTATTTAACTCATAATACTAATATTGTCAATTTAAAAGATAAGAATAAAGTATTGTAATTATATAAATCGTGTTTTAATTTCGAACTATTACAAGGCAAGCCGGATTTAAAATTTTACAAAACTGACAGGTTAGTTAATTACATGCCATTAAATACAACAAAATAGGATGTCATAGATACAAGAAAATAACCTGTCTGCGTTGTAGGCCCTAATACCCGATCTGATGCAAAAGCTATCCCACTAGCTATTCCGGCAACCTACGCGTATCACCAAAATACACGCTGAGAATATACTCAGTGAGACATAAGGTAAGTAACATGAAATAAACCATAAACAATTTATGATACTTGTAAAACCTATTAAATTTCATAATACTTTTCATAATATGCAGGAAAAAAACATATCATATTATGTTGAAACATAATTTAATTCATCAATTAAAAATCGTATAGCCCAAGGTAATATTGAGTGACTAATATACGAGTCGTGTACTAAAAGTACTATTCTTTGCGAGCGCCATAATTAAATGACGAAAACAAGCGCCACCGAAGTGACGAAACGAGCGACACATTAAAGTATCGAACAAGCGACACAATAAAGTATCGAAACGAGCGACATGTCGAAATCATGTGACTCTAATGGTATACCACAATACTGTCTACTCATGACCAAGGGCAAATATAAAAATATTTCTTGCAATAACATAATGGCTAGCATGGCATTATAATTTAAATCATGTAACTCAATCGTAAAGGAACAGTTCATACTCCAATAGGCCCATTTCCATTTTACAATATGCTGTCATTCTTTAAAAATACGAGACAAATATCATTTAAAATAATTTCATACTTTAAAAAAAATAATTACCTTTTTAGGTCGACTTATCGCAAGTCTTCCTATCACATATTATAAAAACATGCATGCACTCACCTTTGCCTTGTATCAAAATGCCTCACTACTCGATTTCAGTCCTGTACTTTTTCTTTGCCCTTTCGATTATTATGTCCCCGATTTGACTGATTATCTACAAAAATCATAACATATACCATTTCAAAGTATATGTTAGAATATTCCCAATTCACCAATAATAATGGAAATAACCAATAATTATCTAAAATCAATAAAATTGATCCGATAAAAATTTCCATATTCAAACCAATTTTTTTCACACTTTTTATAAAAATTTCCAAACTTTGCATTTTAGTCCCTAAGGACATTTTCAAGCTTCTAACATCAATTTCAAACTAAATCCTTGCATTTTTCATCAAATACACTCAAGGACCTAAGCTTTAGAAATTTCCAACTTGGTCACTAATATTTCCGAAAATTACAATCAAGTCCCAAAGTCACCAAAAATTTCAAATTAAGCCTCCAAACCACTTAACTTGATTTTTCAAGCCACTACACTCCAAAAACAAACTTTATAATTTAGTCCCCAAACTTTTCAAAATTTTCAAATTGGTCCCTAATGCCAAATTAATTAGGGATTTCACTCCAAACCATTTATATCATCATTCTAAACAATTCTTTCTTCTACAACACCTTCCAATTCAATTTTTATCAAAAACCCTAAAATTTCCTCTTTAAAAATCAAGACTTTTTTTAATCTAACAACACAAATATACTTGAATCACTTCCATTTCATCATTTCCAACCTCAAACCAAAATTTTGCCATAGTTTCCCCATAATTCTTCATCTAACCAATCCTCCAAACTCAACAAAAACACATGGAAACTAAGCAAAAATTATATCAATAGATAGAGAATTTCAAGAGGAAAAATTTTCTATCTAATAGCTCAAGCCAAAAACCAACCACATAAGCACCAAAATTGAATTGAAATCCTTACCCCCTTTTAACTTGAAATTTCGGCAGCTTTCAATCTTCTTTTTCTTTTCTTTCCTTTTTACACAATTATGCCATTTGGCATATTATTACCCATTAAATACAATATTAAATCATACTATGCCACTTGTCTTGAAATAAAAAAAATGGAATATTAAATCCCCTTATCAACATCTAACTAGACTTTAAATACTAGTTAGCAATTTAGTTAGTTTCCAACTAACTAATTGAAATCCAACTAATTCACTTGAAATCCAACCAACCTCAAGAAACCAACCAGAACATAATAAAATATTCAAAATGAATATTTTATAAATTTTCCAACTCAATGGGGCCCATCTTTAAAATTTAGACTCGATTCGAAATACCGATAATTAATAAGGTATCAAATATGATCGAATCTAAACAGTCTCAGAAAATTCTCAAATTTCAGCACAAGGTTCCTTGAGTCTAACTAAGGCTCCAATTAAAATTTCATAATTTTCCGAGTTCGAATACTTACCCGAAAAATTTACCAAAACTTATACCTTTACTAGCTTTTTACACAATTCTCGTACCAAAAATCCGATTCCCACTGAATTTATTCTTCTTATCTAAACTATTCATTTTTTACCATAAAATTTATTATTGGGAAAATTACCATTTTGGTCCTTATAATTTTCCCAACCTCACTTTTGTCACCAAACTTTGAAATTTTACGTTTTAGTCACCAAACTAAAACTATCAATTTTAAGAACTTTGCAAACTAATCACCAAGCACATATAAAGCAAATATAAATCAACTAACAAGCAAATTTTGGGGTATTACAGTCAATTACAGTGCTGGAATTCGGAACCGAATGGTACTCTGGTTTCTGACCTTTCGTCACTTAAAAATTCATATCTTTTAACACGGAACTCGAAATCAGTTTTCGTTTGTTGGAAACGAAACTAGACGAACAAATATTTACATCGGTATAAAATTCACCATCTATCCATTTTTGTAGAATTTATGGTGAATTTTCAAACTTACTACTATAATCTAGTTTTCTACACAACTTCCATAAATAACTCCAAATTTTATACTAATTTCTATTCACTTCTCTACTTTTCAATTTAGTCCAATTACTTGCTTTAAACGACCTACTCATCACCTTCTTCACCAAAGAATTATTCAAAATAATTTCCTCTATTTTTTCCTTCTTTCCGAAATAGTCACTAAAATGCAAAAAGGTAAGGATTCAAACTTCTTAACTTTGCAAATTAGTCCTCAAATCAATATTAATATCTTAATTCCATCATTTTAACTAAAAATCAGATTTAGTCCTTATCCAAAACCTCATTTCCGAATTGGTCACTCAACTTTGACATTTGCCAAAATGGTCCCTTATTCAATTCAACATCGGTTTAGCATTCTAACTTCAATTTCATCTCTAACATCAATAATAACATAAATACTCTTCAAAATCATAAAATTTCATATTGTTCCTTTAACTTTCAGAATTGCCGAAATGGTCCCTATACTTTTAACTTAGGGTTTTGCATTCAAATAACAATTCAAGTTTACTAGATCATTAATCCAACATCACAAGTCCTAAATTAAACTTGAATCCGTAAATCCCTAATCATCTTTATGATAACCAAAATATGTAGAATTTAAATCCCAACTCAATTTCATGATTTTAACATCATACTAGCTTGATTTCAACTTGAATTCAATCATGAAATCATAAAATCTCAAAAGCCCTAATTTTATCCATAAACCCTAATTTATTTCTCATAAAACTTCTCATCAATCAAGCATGTATTCCATAAATTATTTGCACCAAAAGATAGAGCTTGAAGAGTAGAACAACTTTATAGTTGAAGAAATTACCTGAAAATCGAGTTTCAGGGCTTAAATCAAACTTGGTAAATTTTCTCTTTCTTTCCCTAGCATCTCACGTTTTTGGCTGGAAAAGATGAACAATTTTGTTCATCTTTTCACTATTATATTACACATGTAACTATTAAATGAATATTAAATTCATTTAATAGTGAAATTACAATTTTGCCATTAAAATCTAAAAGTTGAGATTAATCTTATCATCAATAAAGGGCCAAGATTAAATCTTCCATTTCATCTTTCCAAAATTTCCCTTATAAATTTTTAAATATTTCAAAATTGCCATTGGGTCCAAATAACCAATTTGCCCTCCAACTAGTTTTTACTTACTAGTTTGTTTTAAAATTGCCATCCCAACACAATTCAACTAAATTAGGTTATTTCCAACCGAACACTATTCAATAAAATATCTCAACTCCGAAAATTCTATACTTCCATATTCAGGAAATAAACTCTATTATCTAATAAAACTTCCTTTCCCAAGGACTTAGACTGAATTTTCCTAACCCAGTCTATTAATCCGATAATTATCAAAAATCTTCATAGGATAAAATTTCTCTTAGAAATCTATTATCGATAATTCATACGAATATTCTCTACTCTTATTGAATCCAAAATATCTATATGAAACACTTCTATGTCACCTTACCGGAGGTCACTCATCTTAGTATTTCCCTGGCCTGAGCACGCTTAATAATTTTATTCGATCCAATTCTGATATCTTCTACTACATCTTAACTCTCAAAATTGATATCAAGATTCTTATTTTGATCAGATTCACCCTTATACTGAATAAAATCACTTATTGGGAAATTCACTTTAGTCCCCAAACTTTTCTAAAGTTTATACTTTAATCACAAAACTTTCAAAATTTACATTTTGGTCACTGGCCAAAATTGGGATATTACAATTCTCCCCATAAGAAAATTCGTCCTCGAATTTTCAATGCATACCTATTTCAAACAACTTCGGATATTGCTCATTCTTTTTCTTTTCTACCAAATTATAACATGTTTTTTAAGGTAATACTTTTAGAAACATTTCGTTTACAATCTTATACTCTACATCTTTTCTCTTTTGTCTGTATAAACTTTTCACCAACCCACAATGGCCTTGAGATTATAATGAATAATTCTCACTTTATCCTCCATTTTTCGTATCACATTAACCCCCTTCAGCCTTTGGGTTATACTAAACATTTTAATTATGTATCTCAAACCAATAAAGAGGAATTCAGCATACTCTTCCATATAGTATTTCAAGTGGTGCCATCTTAATACTTATTTGATAACCATTGTTACTGGTAATCCTATTATAAAATTCATTGTTACTCGTTCATACTTCCATCGGGGAATAGAAATAGGTTGACTCAATTCAAAAGGTCCTCACTGTCTAGCTTTCTCCCTTGTTAGCATGTCAAGCACTTTGTCCTTTTTAAATTCCTGGCCACTAATACCGAGTCTTTAGATCTTGATAATTTTGCTACTTCCAGAGTGTATAGTTAATGGACTTTGACAACTTAAGTCAAATCTCTTTCTTTAAATCACTATCGTTTGGAATATAAACTTTCCTTGATAAACAGTCATCTAACTTGGTTTCATAGTCTTGAATTTCTCTAAATTCAACTTATTTTCTCGTTTCAAGACATTTTTCTACTAATGAACAGTCTCATATCAACGACAATTGTACATTTATTGTGTACCAAATAGAAAATATCTTCTTCTTTAACCTTAAGCTGATAATATCCTGATCGAAGTTCTATTTGAAAACATAGTTACTCCCCAAAGTTAATCAATTAGATCTTCAATCCTTAGTAACGTGTACTTATTCTTTATAGTTGCTTTATTTAGCTGTTGATAATTCTATACATAGTTATAGGGAACAATCTTTCTTCTTTACAAATAATACTGGAGTATCACATGGGGATACACTCGGTCAAATGAAATCTCAAATTGTACCTCTCTATCCGGAGGTAATCTTGGTAACTCATATGGAGATACATCTAGAAATTCCCTCACAGTTGGGATATCCTCAATCTTCTTAGATAACTTTTGTGTATTCACCACCTAAATTAAACATGCTTCACATCCATTGTATAACAACCTTTAAGCTGTTGTTACAGAAATTACTAACTCTAAACAGTCAGTTCTTTTTCCTATGACAATTTCTATAGAACCATCGAGTCCTTGAAGTACCAACCTTTTCTCTTTAGACTTCACTTCTGCATCATATGCAGTTAACTAACCCATTCCAAGAATAACTTCAAATTTACAGAAGGGAAGTTCCATTAAATTAGTCGGGAACTTAATCCCTTGAATTACTAATGGACATTTATATATTCTAGTCACCCGAGCACTATGTCTAAGTGGGTTACTAGGAATCACATTACTAAAAATAGTTTTCCTTAAAAATCTTTCTTTGTGCCATTATCTTAGTACTAATGTATGAGTGAGTCGAATCCGGATCAATTAAAGTAATTACAGGCTTTCTCCATAGCATTTGCTCTCTTTATATCATTCAGGTAAATCAATAAACTCGTACCTGACAATTACTCTTTAGACCTCGAGTGAAACCTCTCGATAAACCATTCTAATAGGGACTTCTCTGTCAGTATTAAAGCAGCTGCTTACCTACTTAATCCATTAAAATCCAACTCATACTCGTACGCAGTACGAGTACTTTGTTTAAAACTTTGAAACTATTGTAACACCTCTTTATTAAACTGATCGCCCATATATTTGGCTTTAAACACTTTTTAGAATGTCCAAGTCACTTTCTCAACAGGTACTAATTCTGTGGTTTCAGACCATCAAATGCAAACATGTTCCCTTAGTAAGGATACATCTTTTCTAATTTTTCAGTATCTGTACAATTTAATTCCTCTAGTGTGACTTTAACATCGTGAAGCCATAAATTGGCAGCCATCAGACCACTTTCTCTCTAAAATTCAGGAGCTCTTAACTTTTTAAGCTCCTTAACAGTCGACACTTTTACTGGTGTAGGTGCCAGACTGGTATAGGCACTAGAGTTTGAATTTTATTGACCATAGCTTTTTAGGGCTCATACTAAGGTTCCATATTTTGTGCTGGAGCTCCATGCTGTACATGTAGCTCAGCTGAGGTAAGAGCTAGAGATGGAACATTTTGTATCTCTTTACTTCCACTTTGGACCTCCTTTTAGGTCTCAATAATCAAACGTCTAACACGGTCCAACCGTGCTTAACATTATTCATTTTTACTATAACTTATTCGTGTTAGTGAGGAGCAAAATCAAGTTACACAGTAGTACATCAATATCATGACATCCTAGGGGTATGTACTTAACATCAAATCATATTAAACTCGGTTTAACCTCCAGAATCGGCTAAACCTATAGCTTTGATACCAATAAATGTAACATCCTTAATGTATACTCGTAAGCCGAATAGACATTAAAGATGTTACGAAAACGTTGGAAGAAATATTGACTTGTAAATTTTTTTATCAAAATTTAGCTAGCAGTTTAACCCTTTACGGTTTTGAACTAAAAACTATGTAGTCTAGATGCAACTAGCTTTAACCCTGAATTGGTTTATAAAATTCATAATTAAGTTATTGAAATAAAAATATAATTCAAGGTGAAAACTATGTACGCTGCCTAGACCCTTTTCGGGTTAAACTATATTTAACTGTACCAAGTTCATTGCTACTATTAGAAAACTATATTTCTAAACTTATTTATCATAAAAGCATGTAATTCAACTATAAACTTATGCTTCAAAATAGTTCAACTTTAAAATATCTACATGCCCACTAGCTATCAATTTATGATAAGGATGTACTTACTGCGACTTACTGTAGTAACTTGATTTTTTTCCAAGTTTATGCTTCTCCTAGCTAGGCAATTTTAGAGAACCTACGTGTGACATAAAACACACGCTAAGTACGACCTTAGTGAGGCAGTTAAACTTATTTATTTAAACGTAAAATGATACAATGCAAAATATCATATAAAAGTGCATTTCATTTTCTCTATAACATGGCAAGTATATCACAATGTACATATATATATATCATGTATCATAGCTAGCATATGAATCATGTATCATTTCTATCATGTAAATCATGTACCATCTTTATCATGTAAATCATATATCATGCTATCATGTACATGCTTTCAACATGTAATTATTCGCATAACATATGCTTTATCATAGTTATGCTTTTATCATGCAATCATTTGCATATTCATATTTTTCATATAATCATCTTGTAGTGTTACTAGCTGAAAGGACCATTATGACCCCATAGCCTTCGTTACTGGCTGGAAAATCCGTTACGACTCCATAGCCTTAGATACTGCACCGTAGTGCTACATTGAGTATGTACTCGAGGACACTCTTTGCTTCTTATAAATGCACCTCGTTAGTGCTATTAGCACTATGGGCGTGGATCCCCAGGGTGCAACACCAAGGGCGTTGGTCCCTAAGGTGTAACTTGTTTCATTTTAATCTTTTCATTATCATGTGAGTATAATGCATCAACATCTATCTATACAGTAGTTCGTACCTTGTACTCCGTCAAGCTTGCCATGTTGAGTCATGCATCGTATCATTTATATAAAAATGCAAATGTCATTCTTAAATTTGGGTCGACTTATCACAAGTCTTCCCTTCTTAACATAATATGCATATAAAAATGCACTCACATGGGCCATGTAACGGTATGCCTCACTAAGTCTTACTTGATCCTTTCCTTCATAGTAACTTGAACCTTCTTTTGATTCGGATCAACTTCATTAATCACATGAATATGAATAACACTTGTTAGATTCAAATCTAACAATATTTTAAACATGCTATCAAATCTAATCATTCGAATATACGAAATTTCCAAAACTTCCTTCATTATTTAAACTGTATAAAACTCAGTTTTGGTCCTTAATGATCACTCCAAACTTCAAATAATTCTTCCAAGTTTGCTACCTAACATTGGATACAAAATGTCTAAATTTTCAGTTTCTGGCAGCTGACACTACCTCAAAGATATATTTCTATAAAATAATCTAAAACTCGGAATTCAATTCCGTTTGTTCTAAAAGAAACTAGATTCAATAAGCTTTTCACCCCTATAAATTAATAGTCCAAATTCAACTTGTACGATTTATGGCGAATTTTCAAAGTCAATTACAGTGTTGGAATTCGGAACAGACTAGTACTCTGTTTTATGACCTTTCGTCACTTAGAAATTCATATCTTTTAACACGGAACTCGAAATCAGTTTTCGTTTGTTGGAAACGAAACTAGACGAACAAATATTTACATCGGTATAAAATTCACCATCTATCCATTTTTGTAGAATTTATGGTGAATTTTCAAACTTACTACTATAATCTAGTTTTCTACACAACTTCCATAAATAACTCCAAATTTTATACTAACTTCTCTTTACTTCTCTACTTTTCAATTTAGTCCAATTACTTGCTTTAAACCACCTACTCATCACCTTCTTCATCAAATAATTATTCAAAATAATTTCCTCTAATTTTTTATTCTTTCCGAAATAGTCACTAAAATGCAAAATGGTAAGGATTCAAACTTCTTAACTTTGCAAATTAGTCCTCAAATCAACATTAATATCATTTTAACTAAAAATCAGATTTAGTCCTTATCCAAAACCTCATTTCAGAATTGGTCACTCAACTTTGACAATTTGTCAAAATGGCCACTTATTCAATTCAACATCAGTTTAGCACTCTAACTTCAATTTCACATCTCTAATATCAATAATAAAATAAATACACTTCAAAATCATAAAAATTCAGATTGGTCCTTTAACTTTCAGAATTGCCGAAATGGTCCCTATACTTTTAACTTAGGGTTTTGCTTTCAAATAACAAATCAAGCTTACTAGATCATTAATCCAACATCACAAGTCCTAAACTAAACTTGAATCCATAAATCCCTAATCATCTTCATGATAACCAAAATATGTAGAACTTAAATCCCAACTCAATTTCATGATTTTAACATCATACTAGCTTTATTTCAACTTGAATTCAATCATGGAATCATAAAATCTCAAAAGCCCCAATTTTATCCATAAACCCTATTTTCTTTCTCATAAAAATTCTCATCAATCAAGCATGTATTCCATGAATTATTTACACCAAAAGATAGAGCTTGAAGAGTAGAACAACTTTGTAGTTGAAGAAATTACCTGAAAATTGAGTTTCAGGGCTTGAATTGAACTTGAAAAATTTTCTCTTTCTTTCCCTAGCATCTCACGTTTTTGGCTGGAAAAGATGAACAATTTTGTTCAACTTTTCACTATTATATTACACATGTAACTATTAAATGAACATTAAATTCGTTTAATAGTGAAATTACAATTTTGCCATTAAAATCTAATGGTTGAGATTAATCTTATCATCAATCAAGGGCCAAGATTAAATCTTCCATTTCATCTTTCGAAAATTGCCCTTATAACTTTTTAAATATTTCAAAATTGCCATTAGGTCCAATGACCAATTTGCCCTCCAACTAGTTTTTACTTACTAGTTTATTTTAAAATTGCCATCCCATCACAATTCAACTAAATTATATACTCTAAAATTGCCATCCCAATGACCACTATTCCGTAAATATTATTTTATGACTTTTCTATGGCTTATGGAACATCCTCTAAAATTTCAGTTCGATCCGATTTCCCAATATTTATAAATTATATCTACTACGATTTTACCTTTACGAGGCTACTGGATTTATTTCAAAAATTATATACTTCCTTGTTCTAGAAATAAACTTAATTATCTCATAAGAACTTCCCTTCCCAAGGACTTAGACTGAATTTTCCTAACCCAGTCTATTATTTTGACATATCGAAAATCTTCATAGGATAAAATTTCTCTTAGAAATCCTTTATCGATAATTCATACGAACATTCTCTACTCTTATTGAATCCAAAATATCTATATGAAACACTTTTAAGGGACCTTCCCGGAGGTCACTCATCTTAGTATTTTCCTGGCCTGATCACACTTAATAGTTTTATTCGATCCAATTTTGATATCTTCTATTGCATTTTAATTCTCAAAACTGATATCAAGGTTCTTATTTTGATCAGATTCACCCTTGTACTAAATAAAATCACTTAATGAGAAACTTACACTTTAGTCCCCAATTTTTTTAAGTTTATACTTTAACCACAAAACTTTCAAAATTTACATTTTGGTCACTGGACAAAAATTGGGATATTACACTTTGATTAGGGAGATTTAGAGGAAAGGGTTTGTGCATCGGCAAGCTTGGCTTTGCAAGTTGGTGAATAAAACGTGGTTAAAAGCGTTGTGTTGATTCGAAATAGTATTTTGGGGGTTTAGGTGAAGCTTGAAACGCTCACCTAAGCTCGGAAGTAAGTAAATGAAAAAATATCTCTCTCAGACTCGGTTTGGCAAATGTTTTATGCACTTGTTGTAACCCCCTGAACCCGGTCTAGCCATAAACGGGCCAAAAGGGCTACAATAGGTTTGCCAAAGCAAACAGGAAACTAATAATCTAACCGGTCCATTTTTTTTATCTTCTCTAAATGCACTTATGAGTCCTATGGTGTTCAAGCATGCAACAATTCAAAACACAACTCAAACGGACACCAAAGAGGTACTCAATTGCGATATCAAACACTTTAGGGACCAAAATGTAATTTTCATAAATTTTAATTCTAAACCCAATTTTAAGTTACCGAACCTTGATTAGTCATATTATAATTATGATGGTGAAATTTGGATGAAAACGGGGATTAATTGCATCCATAAATAAGCATACCTCAACTAGGGACTAAAATGTAAAGAATTCAAACCTTGCACATTCTTTTAACTGAAATAACGGTAGGCATATCAGTACGGTCACACACTGTTTTGATACGGTGATAGAAGACAATGAGGCGTACCGATATGGTCCTTAAGCATATCTGTATGGTAAGCTGTGTTTTCAAAATTGGATTCCAATAGCTAATATATATACCGATACGGTGCCCCGTGTACCGAAACCCCTTACTGTTATAAGGCTATGTGTATCGATACGGTCCTCAAGCGTATCGATACACCTAGGCAAACTTGCCAAAAATAAGCCGAGACAGAACCCCGCATACCTAAACACTAAGATGCGTACCGGTATGGGAAGGCCTGTAATAACCTCTAGGTCCAACATATAACACTTAGGCTCCACATAAATCATCCATAACACGAGCTTAACACTATGGCACACGATTAACATCCACATCAGGCGTATCCAAGCATAACCAAGCAAGTATGCTACAAGTCAAACATGCATTGACTCCTAAGAGCATGAATTTCTACCCAAGCATACATATTTGGTCCCAACCCCTTATCAAGCAATGCCAAAACATCATTTGCAGCCAAAATCAATATTAAAACATGCTCACATAGCAAAAACACTCAAACCCTCACCAAAAATATAAATGGTACCCACATTGCCTTCTTATTACTATAACTCAAGAAAATCATAGTTTGTTGACAAGTCCTTGGATTACCATTTGCTCTTTTGTCGCCTCAAGACTCAATCAATCTGCAATGATGGGGAAAATAGAGCGTAAGCAACTTTGCTTAGTGAGGAGCGCTCAAGAAAAACAGCCACACCATTGCGATTTCAAAACCATTTTTTATAAGCCTTTAAAACCATTATGCCTTGCATAAAACATGCACTTAATCATTTCAAAACAGCATATTAAACCATATGCAACATGTATGATGGATTCAATAACATCATCTCATATGCATCACCTCTATTTAAGCCTTCCCATGCATAACTCTCATATACAAAGCTTAAGGAGCTAGAACAATATCAATTCATTTTAACATTAATCCATTACATGATACATCATTTCATTATATTGGCCTCAAGTGGTCAATTCCATAAACTCATTCATTTCATCAAGATCATCATAAAACATCACCATAAAACATCGAATAAACGGATTTCCCAAGTGATATCCCAATCACTTAACAGCCCAATTGCATAGAGTAACTGCAACACATGCAAACACCTCTACACTACCACAGCTCATCCTCTAACTTACAGTAAATACTTCCATTGCATCACCTCTACGGTCGCAGCCGGAGTAAAATGTCAATGAAGTAATACCTTGACAATATTAGGGTTCATATGGTCGGAGTAAATAACTATCATATCCACCTCCACGAGCCACAAACGACTTATTATAGTGCACTTTAAATCCTATGGCTGGCCAATTGTATCTGATAATATTTCTAAAACATTTCCATAACCTTTTCATAACATCACTTGCCAATATAATCCATTCCAACATCAACAACTCACTGTTTTCAGATGCATCATTCATAACCTTTAAACTAATGCAACATCACATGCATTATATCAATGTTCAACAACATTAAAACATCATGCATTAATACCAAATGCACCATCAACATTCCATAACCATTTTCCAGCATTAAACCATGCCAAAACATGCATATAACAGCGAGTAAGAAATCATTTAAAACAAGTGCATAACATCATTTGCCAAAAACTGAGTTTGAGGAGAATTTTATCCGTTACTTACTTTCGAGTTTAGACTTGCATTTCTAGCATAATCTAAACTCCCAAACAAACCATTTCAAACATTTGAATGCCTTTAAACCATGTTCTCACTCATCACAAGCAAACCTCTCTTGCCGATGCAACGATTCCACCTCCAAAGCTTCTGTAGGATCCGTTCAAACTTGAGGTCTGGATTCCAATGCTTTCAACATATCAAAATAGAGATCTAATGCATCAAAATGCATTCAACATCCAGCAACATCAATCAATTACAATCTTCCACTCAATCCTTTCATAAATTCCCAACCTCAACAACCGGAAACCTTAACAAAACTCTGCCATTCATTCCCGGCCATCAATCATTGATTTCAAGCATCAATTAACATCTATAATCACATAAAAACAAATCAAAAACGTACTCATACATCCAGCACTCAAAACAACACCTCAACTCTACAAAATCTCAATTCTAGCAACCTAAAATAATAGAGATTCATATAGTTTCGGGATTGTATTGATAAAACCAACTTAACTCCATCACAAAACATCCAAACCATGTTTATTTTCAATCATAAACACATCAAAACAGATCCATTCCGGATCCAAACAATTTTCATCATAAAACCTCAATTAAAATCATTTAATCACATAAACCACATTAAAACCCAATAGAAAACATAATCAAAGGATCAAGAACTTGGAAATTTCAATAAAGAACATGTAATCTATGAGATTTTATTAGGAAACAAGAAATTATCATTTAGAAATCAAAAACAAGATTGAAATTTGAATTTACCTTAAGAATTTGAGAGAAAAAGAGTGTTTGGCTGCTGGAAATTTTGAAGAGAAAATTTGGAGAAGTTTGTTACGTCAAATCTTGAAAATGATAATTTAATGATTAATTAAATTTAATTGCTATTTATACTTTCCAAAATCCTTTTATAAATCAATTAATTAAAAGAAAACTCACCCATTAGACCTTGGTCAAATTGCTCCATAAAGATTCAAAGTTTTTATCCTTTTTCAAAACGGTCATTAAAACACAGTTTTAAAACTTTACAATTTGGTCACCACTCAAAATGTCACACCTCCAATTTTATTTTCACAAAATCGATTTTACCAAAAGCATATATACATATATATTTAATATTGATTTTAAAACATTTTTCCAAGATTTTATCTCACCCAAAAATATTTTATCGGTTAAAAATCCTGAAACCGAGTCGAATCTCAAAACCAGTCCCATCAGACCCACTTTTCAACATGATATCATCTAGGCCCAAAAACCAGGGTGTTATAACTCTCCCCTTAAGAAATTTCATCCCCAAAATTTACCTTGAGGAACAAGGTGCGGAAACTGCTTCAGCATGTCCGCCTTGCTTTCCCACGTGACCTCCTCAACTCTACGGTGCCTCCACAACACCTTGACCAACTCTACCGTCTTGCCACGTATAACTTTGCTACTAGAATCAAGAATCTCTACGGGTTCCTCATCATAGGACAAATCCGGTCGTAACTCAACATCCTCCACGGACAACACATGCGAGGGATCTGACCGATACCTCCGCAACATCGAGACATGAAACATGCCATGTATCCTCTCCAACTCAGGAGGCAAACTCAACTGATAAGCAACAAGACCACACGCTCAACAACCTCATATGGTCCAATAAATCTCGGGCTAAGCTTTCCCTTACGCCCAAATCTCATCACCTTTTTCCAAGGTGAAACTTTTAGGAAGACCTTGTCTCCCACCGCGTACTTAATATCCTTACGCCTCAAATTCGCGTAAGATTTCTGACGTTCTGAAGCTGCTTTCAAGCGCTCACATATCAATTTCACTTTCTCATCTGTGTCTTTCAACACATCAGGCATGGAAACATACTTTTCCCCAACACAAAGGTGTACGACACTTTCTACCATAAAAGGCGTCATACGGTGCCATCTGAATACTAGCCTGATAACTATTATTATAGGCAAATTCCACCAAAGGCAACTGTTTTTCCTAGGTTCCTTGGAATTCAATAATGCAACACCTCAACATATCCTCTACGACTTGGATCACACGCTCTGACTGGCCATCCGTCTGAGGATGATACGAAGAACTAAAATTCCATCGTATACCCAAAGCACGATGCAAACATTCCCAAAACCTCAATGTAAAACGCGGATCTCTATCCGAAACTAGATTTGGGCACTCCGTACAAACGTACAATCTCAGTAATAGACAGATCGACCAACCTATCCAAAGTATACATTGTATGCATTGGTATAAAATGTACACACTTCGTAAACCGATCAACAATAGCCCAAATGGAATCCTTTTTGGTTGGCGTCAAAGGCATCCCAGACACAAAATCCATGGTGATTCTCTCCCACTTCTATTCTGGTATCCTCAACGGTTGCAACAACCCAGAAGGAAACAGATGCTCAGATTTAACTCGCCGACACACCATGCATTTAGCATCAAAATCAGCTACATCTTTCTTTAAACCAACCCAATAATACTTCTCCCTCAACCCCTGATACATCTTAGTACTACCGGGATGCATAGTAAAAAGACTAGAATGTGCCTCGGTCAAGTGGTTCATCTCAACTCACTATCGTTAGGCACCACTATCCGACCCTTAAAACACAACACCTTATCATCATTAAAATGAAAATCCGTAGGATTCCCATCCATGATATCCTTAATATGTGGTACCAAACTCTTATCATACACTTGATTCTCTTTTATCAACCGCGCCAATGATGGCTTGACTTGCAATTCAGCCAACAATCCACCATCGCGCGTCACACTCAACTTAGCAAACATAGCTCGCAACTCAACCACCGTTTTTCTACTCAATGCATCGGCCGTAAAATTGGCTTTACCCGGATGATACTCAATGGTAAGATCATAATCTTTAAGCAACTCCAACCATCTACGTTGCCTAAGATTTAACTCCTTATGCGACATCAAATACTTTAAACTCTTATGATCTGTATAGACTATACATTTCTCACTATAAAGATAATGCCTCTAGATCTTCAAACCAAACACAACCGCAACCAACTCAAGATCATGAGTAGGGTAATTATGCTCATGCACCTTCAACTGCCTATATGCATAGGCTACTACCTTACCCTCCTGTATCAACTCACAACCTAACCCAACGTAAGATGCATCACTATAGACAACAAACTTCTTTCTCGATTCAGGTTGAACCAATATTGGAGCTTGAGCCAAAGCTTCCTTCAACTTCTCAAAAGCTCGTTGTCTATTTTCTATCCACTCAAAACGAACATTCTTCTGCAGCAACTTGGTCAAAAAAGCAGCTAAACTGGAAAACCCCTCAACAAATCTACGGTAATAACCAACCAACCCAAGAAAACTCCAAACCTCTATCACTGACTTAGACGACTTTCAGCCTATCACAGCCTCAACCTTACGTGGGTCAACACGAATCCCCTCGGCCAACACAATATGTCCAAGAAAATTAACCTCCCGAAGGCAAAACTCACATTTACTTAACTTGGCATAAAGTTGATTATCCAACAACGTCTGAAGCACAATCCGTAAATGTCTATCATGGTCCTCCTCGGTACAGGAATACACGAGAATGTCATCGATAAACACAACAACAAACTGATCCAAAAACTCATGAAACTCCCTATTCATCATATCCATAAAAGTAGCCGGTGCATTCGTCAAACCGAACGATATTACCAAAAACTCGTAATGCCAATACCTTGTATGGAAAGCTATCTTGGACACATCCACATCCTTCACCTTCAATTGGTAGTACCCAGACCTCAAATCTATCTTCGAAAACACTAACGCACCTCTGAACTAATCAAACAAATCATCTATCCTCGGTAAAGGATACTTGTTCTTTATCGTCAACTTGTTCAATTGCCGATAATCTATTCACATCCGCAATGTGCCATCGTTCTTCTTCACAAACAACACCTATGCATCCCACGGAGAGATACTAGGCTGAATAAACCCTCAGTCAAGCAACTCTTGCAATTGCGTCTTCAACTCTTTCAACTCTTTTGGAGCCATCTGATATAGAGTAATCGAAATAGGAGCCGTATCTATATAGGTCTCAATACCAAACTCCATTTCACGATCCGGTGGCAACCCCGACAACTCCTCCAAAAAAACACCCAAAAACTCACACACTGTCCAAATATCTTATACCCTCAACTCTTTCGATCCAGGATTCATAACATAGGCCAAATAAGCATGACACCCTGAATCTAACATCCGACTAGCCTCAAGAGCCGAAACAACATTAGACAAGAATTTTGTATTCTCGCTTGCCACCACTACCTCAAAATCATCAGACAACCTCAAAGTTATCCATTTTTCTTTGCAGTCTACCACAGCCCTGTGCTCAGTCAACCAATCTATACCAAAGATAACATCAAAACCATGGAAAGGCAACTCCATCTAGTCCACTGCGAATACATACCCCTAAACTATCAACAAACATCTACGATACAAATTCCTGACCATGATTGTCTCACCTAGAGAACTGGTCACTCTAACACCAACATCAAGATTTTCTACCACTATGTCAAGCAACTGTGCATGCTCACTCAAAATGTATGAATGCGTGGAACTAGAATCAACCAAATTGCAAAGACTGTAATGAGAATGTACCTGCAATCACATATGTATCATTGCGACCCTCTCGGTGCGCATACACTCTAGCCGATCCACCTTCCTCAGGATGAATCACTACTGTATGGGCCACAGTCCTCTCTCCACCCTCTCTTAGCTGAAATGGTCCTCGTCCGCGTCTGCGTCCCCTCTGAACAACCACAGCAGGTGCAGGAGCCTGTGTTCCCCTAGCTAGCATCGGGCAATCTCGCCACACATGATCCATTGATCCATAACTCCATCATGCATTAGTTGCAACTGGCGCAAGTGTTGGGCCAACCCATCCTGCTTGTGAACAATCTCGCCGAACATGGTCTCTCGATCTAGAGCCCCAACAGACCCACGACAACCTCCAATAAACCCTAAAGTGTCATTTCCTACAATAAACACACTCGTGTGCGGTACCACCAGAACTATGTCCAGACTGTCCTCTACGCTCGAACTCAGGTCGATGTCTACAATCACGGTACCTCTTATACTGACCACTACCAGCACTAGAATTAGCAGCTCTCTTACCACAACCCATCCCTCCAGCACGAGATGTCAAACCTAAACTCTGCTCAATATCCTTCACCCGTGTAACCAACACGTCGAAGTCAGTATAATCCACAACCAACATAAATGTCTTCACATCCTGCACCAACCTAAACTAGAAATGATCGTAGCGACGTCTCTCATCCGGAACCAACTTGGGCGCATATTGGCTCAATTTCACGAATTGGATCTCGTACTCAGATACTGACATATCTCCCTGAACCAGAGCCATAAACTCTCTCTTTCGATCATCCAAATATCAGATACCCAAAACTTCCTTCGTAAGGCCATCTCAAATAATTCTTAGGTCACATCACTCGGTACCATACCAGCTATAGTTGTAGTCTACCAGCTATACACGTCACCCTGCAACAATGACACCATACAACCTAGCTTACGCGCATCATTACATCCCATCTAATCAAGGATACGCACTATACTCACTAGCCATTCTTTAAAGGCTTTGAGCGCCAGCCCACGAAGCTCAACACCTCCCAAACTACGAAAGCATTCCAGCGGTAACCCCGCATGTCCAACAGCCGGTGCAGGCACTTGCACCCTAGCAACATCAACCTGAAAAGCTTCAGTAATCACCTCAATCAATGGCATCATATTCTCCAACATTGGCCTAGCCGGCATAGGTGGCACTTACTTGACTCCCGCCGGTGGATTAGGTGGCGGAGGAGGCAACAAGTGGTACAACGTCTTCCACAATATCCTGCCCTCCGAAAGTAGCACTAGCCCCAACTACAGTGCTAGACCTCAAATCTCTCATCAGTGGCATAATGAAAAATGTATCTAAGGCATGATCAAAACATTAAAACAAAATCGATCAGGCCAGTTCAAGAAAGGATCCAAGACTTTTAATTCCAAAACCATTTTAAACATGTAGTAATAAGGCAATGTGTCTCCCATCTATACCCCAACATGGTATCAAACAATTATAAGCCATAACATTAATCAGCTTACATGATAGCAAACACCATGCATATCAACAATATGTATCATAACATCATTCATAATCATGCTTAAACGTACAAACAAACACCGTGCATGTCATACTAACTTACAACATAGCATCATCAATATCCCAACTTTCAAAACCTGACTCTGATACCAACAAATGTAAGCCCCTTTAACCTGGTCTAGTCGTAAATGGGACAAAAGGGCTACATTAGGTTTGCCGAAGCAAACCAAAAACTAATAATCTAACTGGTCTATTTTTTTCTTTTATCTTCTCTAAATGCACTTATGAGTCCTATGGTGTTCAAGCAAGAGTGATTCGAAACTCAACTCAAACGGACAACAAAAAGGCACTCAATTGCGATATTAAACATTTTAGGGACCAAAACATAATTTTCATAATTTCAAACTCTAAACCCCATTTTTAAGTTACCAAACCTTGATTAGTCATATTATAATCATGATGGTGAAATTTGGATGAAAACGGGGATCAATTGCATCCATAAATAAGCATACCTCAACCAGGGACTAAAATGTAAAGAATTCAAACCTTGCACATTCTTTTAACTGAAATAACGGTAGGCATATCGGTACGGTCACACACTGTTTTGATACGGTGCTAGAAGACAAAAGGGCGTACCGATATGGTCCTCAAGCATATCGGTATTGTAAGCTGTGTTTTCAAAACTAGATTCCAATAGCTAATATCTGTACCGATACGGTGCCCCGTGTACCGAAACCCCTTACTGTTATTAGGCTATGCGTATCGATACGGTCTTCAAGCGTATCGATACACCTGGGCAAACTTGCCTAAAATGAGCCGAGACAGGACCCCGCATACCGAAACACTAAGGTACGTACCGGTATGGGGAGACCTATAATGACCTCTAGGTCCAACATATGATACTTAGGCTCCACATAAATCATCCATAACATGAGCTTAACACTATTGCACACGATTAACATCCACATCAGGCATATCCAAGCATAACCAAGCAAGTATGCTACAAGTCAAACATGCATTGACTCCTAAGAGCATGAATTTCTACCCAAGCATACATATTGGTCCCAACCCCTTATCAAGCAATGCCAAAACATCATTTGCAGCCAAAATCAATATTAAAATATGCTCACACAGCAAAAACACTCAAACCCTCACCAAAAATGTAAATGGTACCCACATTGCCTTCTTATTATTATAACTCAAGAAAATCATAGTTTGTTACCAAGTCCTTGGATTATCTTTTGCTCTTTTGCCGCCTCAAGACTCAATCAATCTGCAATGATGGGAAAAAGAGTGCATAAGCAACATTGCTTAATGATGAGCGCTCAAGAAAAACAACCACACCATTGTGATTTCAAAACCTTTTTTATAAGCCTTTAAAACTGTTATGCCTTGCTTAAAACACGCACTTAATCATTTCAAAACAACATATTAAACCATATGCAACATGTATGATGGACTCAATAACATCATCTCATATGCATCACCTCTATTTAAGCCTTCCCATGCATAACTCTCATATGCAAAGCTTAAGGAGCTAGAACAATATCAATTCATTTTAACATTAATCCATTACATGATACACCATTTCATTATATTGGCCTCAAGTGGTCAATTCCATAAACTCATTCATTTCATCAACATCATCATAAAACATCACTATAAAACATCGAATAAGCGGATTTCCCAAGTGATATCCCAATTACTTAACAGCCCAATTGCATAGAGTAATTGCAACACATGCAAATACCTCTACACTACCATGGCTCATCCTCTAACTTAGAGTAAATACTTCCATTGCATCACCTCTACGGTCGCAGCCGGAGTAAAACGTCAATGAAGTAATACCTCGACAATATTAGGGTTCACATGGTCGGAGTAAAAAACTATCATATCCACCTTTACGAGCCACGAGTGACTTATTATAGTGTACTTTAAATCTTATGGCTGGCCAATTGTATTTGATAATATTTATAAAACATTTCCATAACCTTTTCATAACATCACTTGCCAATATAATCCATTCCAACATCAACAATTCATTGTTTTCATATGCATCATTCATAACCTTTAAACTAATGCAACATCACATGCATTATATCAATGTTCAACAACATTAAAACATCATGCATTAATACCAAATGCACCATCAACATTCCATAACCATTTTCCAACATTAAACCATGCCAAAACATGCATATAACAGCGAGTAAGAAATTATTTAAAACAAGTGCATAACATCATTTGCCGAAAACTGAGTTTGAGGAAAATTTTATCCGTTACTTACTTTCGAGTTTAGACCTGCATTTATAGCATAATCTAAACTCTCAAATAAACCATTTCAAACCTTTGAACGTCTTTAAACCACGTTCTCCCTCACCACAAGCAAACCTCTCTTGCTGATGCAACGATTCCACCTCTAAAGCTTCCGTAGGAACCGTTCAAGCTTGAGGTCTGGATTCCCCTGCTTTCAACATATCAAAATAGAGATCTAATGCATCAAAATGCATTCAACATCCAGAAACATCAATCAATTACAATCTTCCACTCAATCCTTTCATAAATTCACAACCTTAACAACCGGAAACCTTAACAAAACTCCCATTCATTCTCGGCCATCAATCATTGATTTCAAACATCAATTAACATCTATCATCACATAAAAACAAATCAAAAACGTACTCATACATCCAACACTCAAACCAACACCTCAACTCTACAAAATCTCAATTCTAGCAACCTAAAATAATAGAGATTCATATAGTTTCGGGATTGTATTGATAAAACCAACTTAACTCCATCACAAAACATCCAAATCATGTTTATTTTCAATCATAAACACATCAAAACAGATCCAATCCAGATCCAAACAATTTTCATCATAAAACCTCAATTAAAATCATTTAATCACATAAACCACATTAAAACCCAATAGAAAACATAATCAAAGGATCAAGAACTTGAAAATTTCAATAAAGAACGAACGTCACCTCTAGGGATGGATTTTCTCTTAATTTGAACAAAATCCTTTAAGAAAAAAACAAGATGTAATCTATGAGATTTTATTAGGAAACAAGAAATTATCATTTAGAAATCAAAAACAATATTGAAATCTGAATTTACATTAAGAATTTGAGAGAAAAATAGTGTTTGGCTGCTGGAAATTTTGAAGAGAAAATTTGGAGAAGTTTGTTACGTCAAATCTTGAAAATGACAATTTAATGATTAATTAAATTTAATTGCTATTTATACTTTCCAAAATCCTTTTATAAATCAATTAATTAAAAGAAAACTCACCCATTAGACCTTGGTCAAAGTGCTCCATAAAGATTCAATGTTTTGATCCTTTTTCAAAACGGTCATTAAAACATAGTTTTAAAACTTTACAATTTGGTCACCACTCAAAATGTCACACCTCCAATTTTATTTTCACAAAATCGATTTTATCAAAATCATATATATATTTAATAATGATTTTAAAACATTTTTCCAAGATTTTATCTCACCAAAAAATATTTTATCGGTTAAAAATCTTTAAATCGAATCTCAAAACCAGTCCCATCAGACCCACTATTCAACCCGATATCATCTAGGCCCAAAAAACCAGGGTGTTATAACTCTCCCTTAAGAAATTTCATCCCCGAAATTTACCTGGAGGAAAAAGGTGCAGAAACTGCTTCAACATGTCCGCCTTGCTTTCCCATGTTGCCTCCTCAACTCCGCGGTGCCTCCACAACACTTTGATCAACTCTATTGTCTTGCCACGCAAAACTTTGCTTCTAGAATCAAGAATCTCCAGGGTTCCTCATCATAGGACAAATCCGGTCGTAACTCAACATCCTCTACAGACAACACACGCGAGGGATCTGACCGATACCTCCGCAACATCGAGACATGAAACACGTCATGTATCCTCTCCAACTCAGGAGGCAAACTCAACCGATAAACAACAAGACCACACGCTCAACAACCTCTTATGGTCCAATGAATCTCGGGCTAAGCTTTCCCTTACGCCCAAATCTCATCACCTTCTTCCAAGGTGAAACTTTTAGGAAGACCTTGTCTCCCACCGCGTACTATTTCAGTACGGTAGTCATATCAGTACGGTCACACACTATTTCAATACGGTGCTAGAAGACAAAAAGGCGTAACGATACGGTCCTCAAGCGTATCGGTAAGGTAAGGTGTGTTTTCAAAATTAAATTCCAGTAGCTAATATCTATACCGATATGGTGCCTCGTATACGAACCCCCTTACTATTATAAGGCTATGCTTATCGATATTGTCCTCAAGCATATCGATACATCTATGCAAACTTGCCTAAATTGAGCCGAGACAGTACCCGCGTGCGGAAACACTAAGGTACGTGCGGCATGGGGAGGCCTATAATGACCTCTAGGTCCAACATATGACACTTACGCTCCACATAAATCATCCATAACACGAGCTTAAAACCATGGTACAAGATTGACATCCACATCAGGCATATCCAAGCATAACCAAGCAAGTATGCAACAAGTCAAACATGCATTGACTCCTAAGAGCATGAATTTCTACCCAAGCATACATATTGGTCCCAACCCCTTATCAAGCAATGCCAAAACATCATTTGCAGCCAAAATCAATATTAAAATATGCTCACACAGCAAAAACACTCAAACCCTCACCAAAAATGTAAATGGTACCCACATTGCCTTCTTATTATTATAACTCAAGAAAATCATAGTTTGTTAACAAGTCCTTGGATTATCTTTTGCTCTTTTGCCGCCTCAAGACTCAATCAATCTACAATGATGGGAAAAGAGTGCATAAGCAACATTGCTTAATGATGAGTGCTCAAGAAAAACACAACCACACCATTGTGATTTCAAAACCTTTTTTATAAGCCTTTAAAACCATCATGCCTTGCTTAAAACACGCACTTAATCATTTCAAAACAACATATTAAACCATATGCAACATGTATGATGGACTCAATAACATCATCTCATATGCATCACCTCTATTTAAGCCTTCCCATGCATAACTCTTTATGCAAAGCTTAAGGAGCTAGAACAATATCAATTCATTTTAACATTAATCCATTACATGATACACCATTTCATTATATTGGCCTCAAGTGGTCAATTCCATAAACTCATTCATTTCATCAACATCATCATAAAACATCACTATAAAAATCGAATAAGCGGATTTCCCAAGTGATATCCCAATCACTTAACAGCCCAATGGCATGGAGTAATTGCAACACATGCAAATACCTCTACACTACCATGGCTCATCCTCCAACTTTGAGTAAATACTTCCATTGCATCACCTCTACGGTTGCAGCCGGAGTAAAATGCCAATGAAGTAATACCTAATATTGGGGTTCACATGGTTAGAGTAAAAACTATCATATCCACCTTTACAAACCACAAACGACTTATTATAGTGTACTTTAAATCTTATGGCTGGCCAATTGTATTTGATAATATTTATAAAACATTTCCATAACCTTTTCATAACATCACTTGCCAATATAATCCATTCCAACATCAACAATTCATTGTTTTCATATGCATCATTCATAACCTTTAAACTAATGCAACATCACATGCATTATATCAATGTTCAACAACATTAAAACATCATGCATTAATACCAAATGCACCATCAACATTCCATAACCATTTTCCAACATTAAACCATGCCAAAACATGCATATAACAATGAGTAAGAAATTATTTAAAACAAGTGCATAACATCATTTGCCAAAAACCCGGTTTGAGGAAAATTTTATCTATTACTTACTTTCGAAGTTTGGACCTGCATTTATAGCATAATCTAAACTCTCAAATAAACCATTTTCAAACCTTTGAACGTCTTTAAACCACGTTCTCCCTCACCACAAGCAAACCTCTCTTGCTGATGCAACGATTCCACCTCTAAAGCTTCCGTAGGAACCGTTCAAGCTTGAGGTCTGGATTCCCCTGCTTTCAACATATCAAAATAGAGATCTAATGCATCAAAATGCATTCAACATCCAAAACATCAATCAATTACAATCTTCCACTCAATCCTTTCATAAATTCACAACCTCAACAACCGAAAACCTTAACAAAACTCCCATTCATTCTCGGCCATCAATCATTGATTTCAAACATCAATTAACATCTATCATCACATAAAAACAAATCAAAAACGTACTCATACATCCAACACTCAAACCAACACCTCAACTCTACAAAATCTCAATTCTAGCAACCTAAAATAATAGAGATTCATATAGTTTCGGGATTGTATTGATAAAACCAACTTAACTCCATCACAAAACATCCAAATCATGTTTATTTTCAATCATAAACACATCAAAACAGATCCAATCCAGATCCAAACAATTTTCATCATAAAACCTCAATTAAAATCATTTAATCACATAAACCACATTAAAACCCAATAGAAAACATAATCAAAGGATCAAGAACTTGAAAATTTCAATAAAGAACGAACGTCACCTCTAGGGATGGATTTTCTCTTAATTTGAACAAAATCCTTTAAGAAAAACAAGATGTAATCTATGAGATTTTATTAGGAAACAAGAAATTATCATTTAGAAATCAAAAACAATATTGAAATCTGAATTTACATTAAGAATTTGAGAGAAAAATAGTGTTTGGCTGCTGGAAATTTTGAAGAGAAAATTTGGAGAAGTTTGTTACGTCAAATCTTGAAAATGACAATTTAATGATTAATTAAATTTAATTGCTATTTATACTTTCCAAAATCCTTTTATAAATCAATTAATTAAAAGAAAACTCACCCATTAGACCTTGGTCAAAGTGCTCCATAAAGATTCAATGTTTTGATCCTTTTTCAAAACGGTCATTAAAACATAGTTTTAAAACTTTACAATTTGGTCACCACTCAAAATGTCACACCTCCAATTTTATTTTCACAAAATCGATTTTATCAAAATCATATATATATTTAATAATGATTTTAAAACATTTTTCCAAGATTTTATCTCACCAAAAAATATTTTATCGGTTAAAAATCTTTAAATCGAATCTCAAAACCAGTCCCATCAGACCCACTATTCAACCCGATATCATCTAGGCCCAAAAACCAGGGTGTTATAACTCTCCCCTTAAGAAATTTCATCCCCGAAATTTACCTGGAGGAAAAAGGTGCAGAAACTGCTTCAACATGTCCGCCTTGCTTTCCCATGTTGCCTCCTCAACTCCGCGGTGCCTCCACAACACTTTGATCAACTCTATTGTCTTGCCACGCAAAACTTTGCTTCTAGAATCAAGAATCTCCAGGGTTCCTCATCATAGGACAAATCCGGTCGTAACTCAACATCCTCTACAGACAACACACGCGAGGGATCTGACCGATACCTCCGCAACATCGAGACATGAAACACGTCATGTATCCTCTCCAACTCAGGAGGCAAACTCAACCGATAAACAACAAGACCACACGCTCAACAACCTCTTATGGTCCAATGAATCTCGGGCTAAGCTTTCCCTTACGCCCAAATCTCATCACCTTCTTCCAAGGTGAAACTTTTAGGAAGACCTTGTCTCCCACCGCGTACTATTTCAGTACGGTAGTCATATCAGTACGGTCACACACTATTTCAATACGGTGCTAGAAGACAAAAAGGCGTAACGATACGGTCCTCAAGCGTATCGGTAAGGTAAGGTGTGTTTTCAAAATTAAATTCCAGTAGCTAATATCTATACCGATATGGTGCCTCGTATACCGAAACCCCTTACTATTATAAGGCTATGCTTATCGATATTGTCCTCAAGCATATCGATACATCTATGCAAACTTGCCTAAATTGAGCCGAGACAGTACCCCGCGTACCGAAACACTAAGGTACGTACCGGTACGGGGAGGCCTGTAATAACCTCTAGGTCCAACATATGACACTTACGCTCCACATAAATCATCCATAACACGAGCTTAAAACCATGGTACAAGATTGACATCCACATCAGGCATATCCAAGCATAACCAAGCAAGTATGCAACAAGTCAAACATGCATTGACTCCTAAGAGCATGAATTTCTACCCAAGCATGCATATTTGGTCCCAACCCCTTATCAAGCAATGCCAAAACATCATTTGCACCCAAAATCAATATTAAAACATGCTCACATAGCAAAAACACTCAAACCTTCACCAAAAATATAAATGGTACCCACATTGCCTTCTTATTACTACAACTCAAGAAAATTATACTTTGTTAACAAGTCCTTGGACTATCCTTTGCTCTTTTGCCGCCTCAAGACTCAATCAATCTACAATGATGGGAAAAGAGAGCGTAAGCAACATTGCTTAGTGATGAGTGCTCAAGAAAAACAGCCACACCATTGCGATTTCAAAACCATTTTTCATAAGCCTTTAAAACCATCATGCCTTGCTTAAAACATGCACTTAATCATTTCAAAACAGCATATTAAACCATATGCAACATGTATGATGGATTCAATAACATCATCTCATATGCATCATCTCTACTTAAGCCTTCCCATGCATAACTCTTTTATGCAAAGCTTAAGGAGCTAGAACAATATCAATTCATTTTAACATTAATCCATCACATGATACATCATTTCATTATATTGGCCTCAAGTGATCAATTACATAAACTCATTCATTTCATCAACATCATCATAAAATATCACCATAAAAAATCGGGTACGCAGATTTCCTAAGTGATATCCCAATCACTTATAGCCCGATGGCATGGAGTACTTGCAACACATGCAAACACCTCTACACTACCACAGCTCATCCTCCAACTTTGAGTAAATACTTCCATTGCATCACCTCTACGGTTGCAGCCGAAGTAAAATGCCAATGTCGATAATATTGGGGTTCACATGGTTAGAGTAAATAACCATCATATCCACCTCTACAAACCACAAACGACTTATTATAGTGCACTTTAAATCCTATGGCCGGCCAATTGTATTCAATAACATTTCTAAAACATTTCCTTAACCTTTTCATAACATCACTTGCCAATATAATTCATTCCAACATCAACAACTCACTGTTTTCATATGCATCATTCATAACCTTTAAACCAATGCAACATCACATACATTATATCAATGTTCAACAACATTAAAATATCATGCATTAATACCAATTGCATCATCAACATTCCATCACCATTTTCCAGCATTAAACCATGCCAAAACATGCGTATAACAATGAGTAACAAATCATTTAAAACAAGTGCATAACATCATTTACCAAAAACCCAGTTTGAGGAGAATTTTATCTATTACTTACTTCCAAGTTTGGACCTGCATTTCCAGCATAATCTAAACTCCCAAAGAAACCATTTCAAACCTTTGAATGCCTTTAAACCACATTCTCACTTACCACAAGAAAACCTCGCTTGCCGATGCAACGATTCCACCTCTAAAGCTTCTGCGGGATCCGTTCAAGCTTGAGGTCCGGATTCCCCTGCTTTCAACATATCAAAATAGAGATCTAATACATCAAAATGCATTCAACATCCAACAACATCAATCAATTACAATCTTCCATTCAATCATTTCATAAATTCCCAACCTCAACAACCGAAAACCTTAACAAAACTCTTCCATTCATTACCCAGCCATCAATCATTGATTTCAAACATCAATTAACATTTATCATCACATAAAAACAGATCAAAAATGTACTCATACATCCAACATTCAAAACAACACCTCAACTCTACAAAATCTCAATTCTAGCAACCTAAAATAATAGAGATTCATATAGTTTCGGGATTGTATTGATAAAACCAACTTAAATCCATCACAAAACATCCAAATCATGTTTATTTTCAATCATAAACACATCAAAACAGATCCAATCCGGATCCAAACAATTTTCATCATAAAAACTCAATTAAAATCATTTAATCACATAAACCACATTAAAACCCAATAGAAAACATAATCAAAGGATCAAGAACTTGGGAAGTTCAATAAAGAACATGTTAATAGAGGAGAAGAATGAAACTCACCTCTAGGGATGGCTTTTCTCTTAATTTGAACAAAATCCTTTAAGAAAAACAAGATGTAATCTATGAGATTTTATTAGGAAACAAGAAATTATCATTTAGAAATCAAAAATAGGATGGAAATCTGAATCTAACTTAAGAATTTGAGAGAAAAAGAGTGCTTTTCTGCTGGAAATTTTGAAGAGAAAATTTGGAGAAGTTTGTTACGTCAAATCTTGAAAATGGCAATTTAATGATTAATTAAATTTAATTGCTATATATACTTTCCAAAATCCTTTTATAAATCAATTAATTAAGAGAAAAGTCAGCCATCATACCTTGGTCAAATTGTTCCTTAAAGATTCAAAGTTTTGATCCTTTTTCAAAACGGTCATTAAAACACAATTTTAAAACTTTACGAATTGGTCACCACTCAAAATGTCACACCTCCAATTTTGTTTTCACAAAATCTATTTTTACCAAAATCATATATATATATATTTAATAATGATTTTAAAACATTTTTCCAAGATTTTATCTCACCCAAAAATATTTTATCGGTTAAAAATATTTGAAACTGAATCGAATCGAATCTCAAAACCGGTCCCATCAGACCCACTATTCAACCCGATAACATCTAGGCCCAAAAACCAGGGCGTTACACTTGTTTTTAATGAGATGTTAACTCACTTTTATATGCATGTTTGAGCATGGTTTGATGTTGGAAATTGTTTATAAAATGATGTTGATGTATTTGAGAATAATGCATGATTTGTAAATGTTGTTATACATTTGTTAATGCATGGTTTGATGCACTGGTTAAAGAATTTTGATGATTCATATGAAAACAATGAGTTGTTGTTAAAGTATTAAATTATATTGGCAAGTGATGTGGTTTAAAAATGTTATCAGATATAGTTGGACGGTCATAGGATTAATAGGGCACTATAATAAGTCGCCATGAATGTTAAGGGGTTTATACGGTGTGCCGAATACTCCATTCATGTACCCTAACGATCGAGGGGTTATATGGTATCGAAAACTCTCGTTAGTGGATTAAGCGTCTAACCGATGATTGGGGTTGGTGTCCCCAGGATTGTGATTGTATCCGATTGTTATTGTACTACGATTGTGATTGTATCGTATTCCGGTTGAGATGGCTTGAAGTGTTGAGATAACACTTGTTGAATCTGTGTATCCGATATAATATTTTTGTAAAGGACTTGTTTATTATCACTTGTAAGCCAATATAATTGTTTATGTATCATGTTGATGGATGTTAAGTATAATGTGGTTTATACTTATTTTTGCTATTTAGCTTTGCATATGGTAGTTATGCATGGGAAGGCTTAATTGAGGGTTAGCATTGGGATATGTTGTTGATCCATGATACATGTTGCATTTGGTTTTAAATGCCGGTTTATAAATAGTTTAAGTGCATGGTTTGCAAGGCATGATGTTTTGTAAGGTTTTGAAATGGTGTTTTCAATGAAACTTGGAAATGGTTTTAGAAAATGCATTGATTGTGTGTTTTATGAGCTTTTCTCACTAAGCCTTATGTGCTTACGCTCTCTTTGTCCATCAATGCAGATAACTAAAGGTTGGAGGCAACAAGAAGCAAGTGGAATCCATAGACTCAAGCTTTGAAAGTATGGTTTTATACTAGACTCGTAGTAATAAAGGCAATAGGGTTTCATTATGCTGTTGGGAGCATGTTTTGGTTAAACTCCCTTTTTGTGCAAGTTTGCATTGCTGTTTCGGAGTTGTAAATGGCCTTTTAGGTTTGGTTTTGTTGAGGTTTGGTCCTTGCTATGCCATTGGAGAGCATGCCTATAGATTGCTCGCTTAAGTATGAATCTTGTTTGTGGATTGATCTCATATGCTTGAATGGTGTTTGTAAGCATGCTTATGATTGAAGTATATGTTAGACGTGCGTTTTCAATCATTTAATTGGAGCCAAAGTGTCATATGTTGGACCTAGAGGTCATTACAAGCCTCTGTGTACCGGTACGAGTATCCAAGGATCGGTACGTGAGGTTTGTTTAAGGCTCAAAAATGTGAAATAAGCCTAGGGTATCGTTATACGGGTTTGCGTACTGATACGCACCCTCTGTATTTTGGCAGGCGTACTAGTACGCGAGGTATCATACCGGTACGGTAATTGGCTACTGGATTTTCAAAGTTTCGAGAAAACAAATGGGGTATCAGTATGGGTCAATGCGTACCGGTATAGTCAGGTCAATACAACGTGTCGATATGGTTCTTGGTGTTTCAGTACACTGGGCAGTTAAGTTCGTTAAGCGGTATCGATACGGGCTTAGCCGTATCGGTACGGTTAGTGGTTTTAGGATGCTGAACGTGGGAAATGACATTTTTTGGTTCTGGAAGAGTATGTATGCATTTATATAAGATTAGATGATTGTGTTGAGCTGGAAATTCCCATGTTAGCATGAAATGGGATTAATTGAGGACCGATAATCAAAAATTGACGAAAGCCCTTGTAATTTCCAAGATTTACGTTTTAGTTCCTAAGTTGTAATGTTCCTTTTGGTTGCTTATCCGTTGTTTGTTTCTTCCAAAATTTCACCCTCGCAATTATGTTCACTTAGGGTTAATAATATGCATTTAGATAAGATAAAAAGAAAAAATGGACCGTGTTTTGTAAACCTTTCCAGTTTATCTTGGCAAACCTAATATAGCTTTCTTGGCTCAGTTCCGGCTAGACCAGGTTAAGAGGGTTACATTTGTTGGTATTAGAGCTAGGTTTGTGATAAATTAGGATGTTGATGTTGTTTTCTAATGATGTATGCCATGTACGGCGATTGATATATGTAATATGAGCATGATTATATTGATAATCTAATGTGAGATTGATGCATGTTGTTGAGATGCACAGTGTTTGCTATCATGTATGTGTAATGATATTATGGCTTGTATATGATTTATGCCATGTTGGGGGTATGTTTATGGGACATATTGCCTTATTACTACAGTTTGAAATGTTTTGATTTTGAAATAGAAGTCTTGGATCCTTGCTTGAAGTTGTCATAACTATTTTTGTTTTGATGTAATTATCATGCCTTAGATACATATTTGAGATGCCACCGAGGAGAGAGTTGAGGTTTAGTACGGTAGAAATTGCTATCAAGCAGGCTACTAAGGAGAATGTTGTTCCTCCTAGAGGGTTGCCGTCGCCTCTACCTAATCCACCAGTGGGTGTAGAGCAAGTGCCACCTATGCCAGCTGGGCCGGGCGTAGGAGATATGGCAGCGTTGATTCAGGCTATGACTGGTGCTTTTTAGATAGTTGTTGCGGGTGTTTATGTGTCGGCACCAGTGGTTGGGCAGATGAGTCTGCCGTTAGAACGTCTTCACAGTCTGGGTGGAGTTGGGTTCTGTGGTTTAGCATCAGCGACTTTTGAGGATTGGTTGGCTAGCACTGAGAGGATTTTGGATCAGATAGGTTGTACGAATGGCCGTAAGTTAAGTTGTGTTGTGTCCTTGATGCAAGGCGATGCATATAGCTGGTGGACGACAGCTATAACTGGTATAGTACCAGGCGATGTGACCTAGGAGTTCTTTGAGTTTGTTTTTCGAATGAGGTACCTTAGATCCAGTATCTAGATGATCGTAAGAGAGAGTTTATGGCTCTAGTGCAGGGCAATATGTTTGCTGCTGAGTACGAGGTACAGTTCATGAGGCTGAGTCGATATGCACCTGAGTTGGTTCCGAACGAGCGTAGGCAATGCGATCGGTTTTGCTATGGCTTAGTTCAGGAGGTTAAGACATACATGCTTGCTGCTGATTACACGATTTTTGACGTATTGGTTACGCGACCAAGGAAGTTGAGCAGAATCTTGGTTTGGGTTCTGGGTCTAGAGGTTTTAGCTCTAGTAAGAGAGCGACAAATTCTGGTTTTAGCGATGGTCAGGATAAGAGACACCGAGATAGGAGGTATCGCACCGATCAAAGATGTGGTGCTATTGGGCGTAGAGCCCAAGGACAGGGTGTCTAGGTTAGAGCTCCACACAATACTTGTTGGGCTTGTGGATCACGTGATCATTTGAGGCGAGATTGTCTGCGTTTGACTAAAGAGGGTCAGGCACCTGCGGCTTTTGTGGCTAATGCTTGTTAGAGTTGTGGGTCAGACGATCATTTGAGGCGTGATTGTCCTTTATTAGTTAGAGGTGGGTAGGGTGTTGCACCTGTTGTTGCTCAGAGGGGTCGAGGCCGTGGTCATGGACAGTTCCAGCTTAGGGATAGTGGACAGAGGATTTTGGCTCATACAGTTGCTATTCAGCCAGAGGGAGGTGGTCTGACTAGGGTGTATACGCATTGGAAGGGTCACAACGACACAAATATGATCACATGTACTTTTTCTTTGCAATCTTTGCCATTGTATTCTTTGGTTGATTTTGGTTCCACGTATTCATACATTTTGGGTGAGCATGCACAATTGCTTGATATAGCTGTTAAGAATCTTGATATTGGTGTTAGAGTGACCAGTTCTCTTGGTGAGACGGTCATGGTTAGGAAGTAGTATCGTAAATGTTCGTTATTGGTTCAGGGGTATGTGTTTGCAGTGGATTTGATGGAGCTACCGTTCCATGGTTTTGATATTATCCTTGGTATAGATTGGTTGACTGAGCACAGGGCTACGAAGGATTTTGAGGCTAAACAGATAACATTGAGGTTGACCGATGATTATGAGGTGGTGGTTGTAGGCGAAAATGCCAAATTCTTGTCTAATGTTGTTTCGGCTCTTGAGGTGAGACGGATGTTGGAATCAGGATGTCATGCTTATTTGGCTTATGTTATGAATCCTGGATCGAAGGAGTTAAGGGTGCAGAATATTCGGACAGTATGTGAGTTTTTGAGCATTTTTTCGGAGGAGTTACCGGGGTTGCCACCAGATAAGGAAGTGGAGTTTGGCATTGAGACCTATGCGGATATGACTCCAGTGTCGATTGCTCTGTATCGCATGGCTCTGAAAGAGTTAAAGGAGTTGAAGACGCAACTGCAAGAGTTGCTTGACTGAGGGTTCATTCGACCTACTATTTCATCATGGGGTACATCGGTGTTGTTTGTGAAGAAGAAGGATGGCACGTTACGGATGTGCATATATTATCGGCAACTGAACAAGTTGACGATAAAGAACAAGTATCCTTTGCCAAGGATTGATGACCTGTTTGATCAGTTTAGAGGTACATTAGTGTTTTTTAAGATAAATTTGAGGTCTGGGTACTACCAGTTGAAGCTGAAGGATGTGGATGTGCCCAAGATAGCCTTTCGTACGAGGTACGGGCATTACAAGTTCTTGGTGATGCCATTTGGTTTGACAAATACTCCGTCTGCTTTTATAGATATGATGAATCAAGTGTTTTTATGAGTTTTTGGATCAGTTTGTGGTTGTGTTTATCGACAATATTCTTGTGTACTCTCGTACCGATGAGGATCATGATAGACATTTACGGATTGTGTTTCAGACATTGTTGGATAATCAACTTTATGCCAAGATGAGCAAATGTGAGTTTTGGCTTGGCGAGGTTATTTTCCTTAGGCATGTGGTGTCAGCGGAAGGGATTCGAGTTGATCTGCACAAGGTTGAGGCTGTGATGGGTTGGAAGCCACCTAAGTCAGTGTCGAAGGTTCAGACTTTTCTTGGGCAGGCTGGATATTATTGTAGGTTTCTTGATGGGTTCTCTAGTATAACTACTCCTTTGACCAAGTTATTGTAAAAGAATGTCCGTTTTGAGCTGACGGAAGAAAGACAACGGGCTTTTGAATGGTTGAAGAAAGCTTTGACTCAAGCTCCAATGTTGGTTCAACCTGAATCAGGAAAGGAGTTTGTTGTCTATAGTGAGGCATCCTATCTCAGATTGGGTTGTGTGCTGATGCAGGAGGGTAAGGTAGTTGCCTATGCATCTAGACAGTTGAAGGTGTATGAGCGTAATTACCCTGCTCATGATCTTGAGCTTGCTCTAGTTATGTTTGCCTTGAAAATCTAGAGGCATTACCTTTTATAGTGAGAAGTGTGTAGTCTATATGGATCATAAGAGTTTAAAGTATCTGACGTCGTAGAAGGAGTTGAATCTTAGGCAACGTAGATGGTTGGAGTTGTTTAAAGATTATGATCTTACCATTGAGTATCATCCGAGTAAAGCCAATGTTTTGGCATATGCTTTGAGTAGAAAAACGGTGGTTGAGTTAAGGGCTATGTTTGCTAAGTTGAGTGTGACTCGTGATGGTGGTTTGTTAGCGGAGTTGCAAGTGAAATCGTCATTGTCACAGTTGACTAAGGAGAAGCAACCGCATGATGAGAGTTTGGTGCCACATGTGAAAGATATCATAGATGGAAATCCTACAGACTTTCATTTCAATGAGAAAGGGGTGTTGTGTTTTAAAGGTCGGATAATGGTGCCTAATAATGATGAGTTGATTCGTACTATCCTATCTGAGGCGCATTCGAGTCCTTTTGCTATGCATCCCGATAGTACTAAGATGTATCGGGGGTTGAGGGAAGAGTACTATTAGGTTGGTTTAAAGAATGATGTGGCTGATTTTGTTGCTAGATGCATGGTATGTCAACGTATGAAGGCTGAGCATTAGTTTTCTTCCAGGTTTTTGCAACTGTTGAGGATATCGAAATGGAAGTGGAAAAGAATCACCATAGATTTTTTGTCTGGGTTGACACCGACCAAAAAGAATTCCATTTGGGTGATTGTTGACCGATTTACAAAGTGTGCACATTTTGTGCCAGTGCATACAACATATACCTTGGATAAGTTGGCTAAGTTGTACATAGCTTAGATTGTATGTTTGTACGGGGTGCCTAAATCTATAGTTTCGGATAGGGATCCGAGGTTCACAACAAGGTTTTAGGAATGTTTGCATCGTGCTTTGGGTTCGTAGTTGAATTTCAGCACTTCGTATCACCCACAGGCGGATGGTCAGTTTGAGCATGTGATTCAGGTCTTGGAGGATATGTTGAGGTGTTGCATCATTGAGTTCCAAGGAACCTGGGAAAGGCAGTTGCCTTTGGTGGAGTTTGCTTATAATAACAGTTATTAGGCTAGTATACAGATGGCACCATATGAGGCTCTGTATGGTAAGAAGTGTCGTACATCGTTGTACTAGGCTGAGGTAGGGGAAAAGTTTGTTTCCATGCCTGATGTGTTGAAAGACACGAATGAGAAAGTAAAGTTGATATTTGAGTGCTTGAGAGAGGCTTCAGATCGTCAGAAATCCTACGCAAATTTGAGGTGTAAGGATATTGAGTACGCTGTGGGGGACAAGGTCTTCCTGAAAGTGTCGCCTTGGAAGAAGGTGATGAGGTTTGGTCGTAAGGGTAAGCTTAGCCCAAGATTCATTAGACCGTACGAGGTTTTTGAGCATATGGGTCTTGTTGCCTATCGTTTGAGGCTACCTCATGTGCTGGAGAGGATTCATGATGTGTTTCATATGTCGATGTTGTGGAGATATCAATCAGACACATCGCATATTATGCCGATGGAAGATATTGAGTTGAGACTGGATCTTTCTTATGACGAGGAGCCTGTTGAGATCCTTGACACCAACAATAAGGTTTTGCAGGGCAAAATGGTTGATCTTGTTAAGGTGTTGTAGAGACATCGCGGAGTTGAGAAGGCTACTTGGGAAAGCAAGTCGGATATGTTGAAATAGTTTCCGCATCAGTTTCCTCTAGGTAAATTTTGAGGATGAAATTTCTTAAGGGGGAGAGTTGTAACGCCCTAGTTTTTGGGCCTAGGAGTTTAGTTGGATAGTTGCACGGTCCGACGGACATGATTAGAGAGTTCTAACCGGTTTTAAGATTATTTTTGAATAAAATATTTTCGTAAGCGAGAAAAATATGGAAAAGTTTTTAAAATCCTTATTTAATATATATAAGGTTTTGGTAAAATCAATTTTGGGAAAATGGATCTGGAAGGGTGACATTTTGGGTAGTGACCAAAATGTAACTTTTCAAAATTGGGTTTTATGGTGACTAAATTGTAAAGAGGCAAATGCTTGGAATCTTTAAGGAGCTAATAAACCATTTTAAAGCTGCTAATTATTCCCTCAAATTACATGATTTTAACACATGTTTTATTGTTTTAGTTAAAAGATAATTAGTTATTAAGTTGGTTTCTAAATTCATAAAAGATTTGACGTAACTTTTCTTCCAATTTTTCTCTTCATCTTTTCTCAGCCAAACACTCTTGATTTCATCAAAATCCAGAGGTGAGAATGGAGTTTTCTTGAATTCTTGTTTTCTAAATTGCTTCTTCATATTTGTTTTACAAAATCTTATTCAAATCTTCTGGTTTTCAAGCTTGATTTCATCAATTGAGGGAGTAATCATCCAATAGAGGTAAGGTTCGTTATTATCCTCTATTGATTGGTTCTTTACTAAAATTCTCAAGTATTTGCTTCTTGAATTGTGTTTTATAAGCTGATTTTATGAATTAATGATGAATAATGGATTTAATTGGATTTTTGGATAAAATTGAGGAAGATCCAGATTGGATCTGTAATGGAGAGTTTATGATTGATTCTAAACATGTTTTGGATGTATGTTAATGTTGTTAAGTCATTTTTATCAATGGAATCCCAAAACTCTTTGAATCTCTAATTATTGAGGTTGTTAGTTTAGTGTTTTTGAGGTGTTGTAGTGGTTTTATAGTTGTTGGAGATATAATGATGCTGAGTCTCTATTTTTAGATGTCTTTTGATGGTAATTGAAGTGTTATAATGTTAGGTTGTGGCTGGGTTGTGTATGGAAAAGATTAAGTGATGATTTCGGTTGTTGCGGATGGGTATTTTGTGTAAGATTTAATGTGGATTGTTAAGGATTGATATTGCAGTGTTTTGAATGCATTTTGATGCATGGATTTCACTGTTTTATGTTGGAGAAAACATGGGAGGCTGATCCTTGAGCTGATCCTTTGATTGGAGAGCTTTGGAGGCAAGGATTTGTGCATCGGCAAGCTTGGCTTTGCAAGTTGGTGAGTGAAGCGTGGTTAAAAGCATTGTATTGATTCAAAACAGTGTTTTGGGGGTTTAGGTGAAGCTTGAAATGCTCACCTAAGCTCAAAAGTAAGTAAATGAAAGAATTTCTCTCTCGGACTCGGTTTGGCAAATGTTTTATGCACTTGATTTTAATGAGATGTTAACTCACTGTTATATGCATGTTTGAGCATTGTTTGATGCTGGAAATTGTTTATAAAATGATGTTGATGCATTTGATAATAATGCATGATTTGTAAATGTTGTTATACATTTGTTAATGCATGGTTTGATGCATTGGTTAAAGGATTTTGATGATGAGTATGAAAACAATGAGTTGTTGTTAAAGTATTGAATTATATTGGCAAGTGATGTGGTTTAAAAATGTTATTGGTTATAGTTGGCCGGCCATAGGTTTGATAGTGCACTATAATAAGTCTTCATGAATGTTGAGGGGTTTATACGGTGTACCGAATACTCCATTCATGTACCATAACAATCGAGGGGTTATATCGTACCAAAAACTCCCGTGAGTGGATTAAGTGTCTAACCGATGATTGGGGTTGGTGGGGATTGTGATTGTATCCGGTTGTTATTCTACCACGATTGTGATTGTATCGTATTCCGGTTGAGATGGCTTGAAGTGTTGAGAGGACACTTGTTGAATCTGTGTATCTGATATAATGTTTTTGTAAAGGAATTGTTTATGATCACTTGTAAGCCAATATAATTGTTCATGTATCATGCTGATGGATGTTAAGTATAATGTGGTTTATACTTGTTTTTGCTCTTAAGCTTTGTATGTGGTAGTTATGCATGGGAAGGCTTAATTGAGGGTTAGCATTAGGATATGCTGTTGATCCATGATACATGTTGCATTTGGTTTTAAATGTTGGTTTATAAATGGTTTAAGTGCTTGGTTTGCAAGGCATGATGTTTTGTAAGGTTTTGAAATGGTGTTTTCAATGAAACTTGGAAATGGTTTTGGAAAAATGCATTGATGGTGTGTTTTATGAGCTTTCCTCACTAAGCCTTGTGTGCTTAGGCTCTTTTTGTCCATCAATGCATATAACTAAAGGTTGGAGGCAGCAAGAAGCAAGTGGAATCCATAGACTCAAGCTTTGAAAGTATGGTTTTATACTAGACTCGTAGTAATAAAGGCAATGGGGTTTCATTATGCTATTAGGAGCATGTTTTGGTTAAACTCCCTTTTTGTGCAAGTTTGTATAGCTGTTTCGGAGTTGTAAATGGCCTTTTAGGTTTGGTCCTTGCTATGACATTGGAGAGCATGCCTATAGATTGCTTGCTTAAGTATGAATCTTGTTTGTGGATTGATCCTATATGATTGAATGGTGTTTGTAAGCATGCTTATGATTGAAGTATATGTTAGATGTGTGTTTGCAATCATTTAATTAGAGCCAAAGTGTCATATGTTGGACCTACAGGTCATTACAGGCCTCTGCGTACTGGTACGGGTACCCAAGGATCGGTACGGAGGGTTTGTTTGAGGCTCAAAAATGTGAAATAAGCCTAGGGTATCGGTACACGGGTTTGCGTACCGATACACACCCTTTGTATTTTGGTAGGTGTACCAGTACGCGGGGTACCGTACTGGTACGGTAATTGGCTACTGGATTTTCAAGGTTTTGAGAAAACAAAGGGGGTATCGGTACGGGTCAATGCGTACCGGTACGGTCAGGTCAACACACAGTATCGACATGGTTCTTGGTGTTCCGGTACACTGGGCAGTTAAGTTCATTAAGCCGTATCGATACGGGCTTAGCCGTATCGGTGCAGTCAGTGGTTTTAGGATGCTGAACGTGGGAAATGATGTTTTTTTGGTTCCAGAATAGTATGTATGCATTTATATGAGATTAGATGATTGTGTTGAGCTGGAAATTCCAATGTTAGCATGAAATGAGATTAATTGAGGACTGGTAATAAAAAATTGACCAAAGCCCTTGTAATTTCCAAGATTTACGTTTTAGTTCCAAAGTTGCAATGTTCCTTTTGGTTGCTTATCCGCTGCTTGTTTCTTCCGAAATTTCACTCTATGCGATCATGTTCACTTAGGGTTAATAATATGCATTTAGATAAGATAAAAATGGACGTGTGTTTCACAAACCTTTTCGGTTCGTCTCGGCGAACCTAATGTAGCTTCCTTGGCTCGGTTCCGGCTAGATCGGGTTAAGGGGGCTACAATATCCATACAAAGGGTTACAAGATAACCTTTTTTCTTATAAAAATAATGAAAATTTGAGTAGCTATATAAATTATTACAAAATATACATAATTTTTACAGGAAATGTAAGGAAAAGTGTAACTACACAATTTATTACCCAAGATCACCCAATCAAAAACTAGCTCAACTTATGGTAAGCATTTGTGTAGCCACACAAAGGGCTAGAAGATAACTTTTTTTCTTACAACAATAATGAGAATTTGAGTAGCTACATAAAATATTAGTGAAAGTACATAATTTGTTACAATAAATGTAAGGAAAAGTGTAACTACACAATTTCTTACCCCGAGATCACCCAATTCAAAACGAGTTCAACTTATGGTAAGCATTTGTGTAGCCACCCAAAGGGTTACAATATAACTTTTTCTCTTACAAAATTAATGAGAATTTAAGTAGCTACATAAAATATTACAAAATTTACATAATTGTTACATGAAATGTAAGGTAAGATGTAACAACACAATCTCTTACCCGAGATCACCCATCCAAAATAACTTTTTTATCTTACAAAAATAATGAGAATTTTAGTAGCTACATAAAATATTACATGATATACATAATTTTTTTACAATAAATGTAAGGAAAAGTGTAACTACACAATTTCTTACCCAAGATCAACCAATCCAAAAAGAGCTCAACTTATGGTAACCGGTTAAGCACTTCAGCCTTTTACCAATTTTTATTTTTATTTTTTAAGATCTACACAAATTCTTACCAAGTTTATAAATTTTTTTGTAGTTACACAAATTCTTACCTAGTCCTACACAAATTCTTACCTAGTCCTACACAAATTCTTTCAAAAATAGTAAGAATTTATGTAGCACCTCATTTTAGCCTCATTTTAGGAGGTTCCATTTTAGAATTGCCACTTTTGATAAAAAGAACTTCAGTACCAACTCGGAAAAATTTATAGTTTAGTATCAATGTATCAATTAAACCTATTTTTAGGTTAAATTTTCCTATTGGTTCATTTACTGTGCCCAAGTTGAATATTTAATGCATGTACTATACTTGTCATTTTATAATTTATATACTTTTTTTCGAATAAATAATTTATTTTTTTTGAAATTTACAATTTTAGTCATAGTTTAACAGTTGTAATCAAATACATTAGTTTAAAATTTGTTTTATTAGTTATTGTACTATGCATTAGTTATTGATTTTATCTCTGTTTTCCAATTTGATCATTTATAACTCTGTAAATTAGAAGGGTTAAATTTGAGTAAAGATTGAAATTTTAGGATTCGCAGAGATATATAGGACTAAAAGTTATTAAATTGGATAACAATGACTAAATTCACAACTTTCATATATCACAAGTACTAGTGGCAGAATTTGTCTTTTTTATTTAAGGAATTATTATGAAATTTGTTTCTTTTATTTGTTTTGTTTTTATGTTAGTCTTTCGTAAACACCTCACAAGCAACAACAACAACAATGACTCTTGAAGGCGTGTTTGATTTTTTTGTCAGGTCGGGTCATTTTTTAAGTGCCTTGATTTGGCTTACTCGGTTGTAGGGGTGTTCAAACTTCGGTTTTAACCGAATTAATCGACCGAGTCGAAGTTTTTTTCGGTTATTCGGTCGGTTAATACTAGGTTCGGTCGGTTAACAGTTAATGATTTTTTCAAACTTCGGTTATCGGTTAATTCGGTTCAAAATCGGTTAACTAACCGAAATTTTTATATATTATATTATATATTTTTACTTATATTTATTTTTGGTCTCTGAACTTTTAAACATTATAAAATGGTCATTAAACTTTATCAAATTAGCAGAAATGATCATTAAATTTATTGAATTATTAAAAAGTGATCATTAAACATTTTAATATTTATCAATAATTTATAATGTGCAATGAATCAATGACGATTTTGTAATAGTTCGATAAGTTTAATGGTTGTTTTATAACTTTTGAAAGTCTAGTGACTAAAAAATCATTTTAACATAATTTAGTAACCATTTGTGTAATTTACCCAAAATTTTATAATAAATTTCCGTTAATTCGAAAACCGACCAAATTAACTGAACTTTTTTCGGTTCGATTAAAAACTTTCGAAATAATTTTGATTCAATTAACGGTTAATAGAAAAAAATTTAGTTAATAATTTTTTGATAGTTCGATTTGGTCGATTAACCGAACTGACCGTTTGAACACCTCTACTCGACTGGCCCATTGGCAACGAAAGCTAGTGAAAACGAAGAAAAATATTATTATAATTAGTGTATTTTGGATAATTCCTTTTTGGCATCTCATTTGCCCTCAAAATGCTGGCCGGATTTGGTGAGGTCTATTGCGGCTTGGAGTTAGAGTTTATAGGATTCGGGTAGGGGTGAGCGTTCGATTGAGTCAAGTCGAGTAAAATTTTTTGAGTTATTCGAGTTAACGCGTCATATTTTACAACTCAAACTTTATTTAAATTTTTTTATTTGAGTCGAGTTTTCGAGTTTCTATACAAATTTAATTATAATTATTTATCATGTTATCGTATTGTTTGATTCCAATTTAAAAGGCCTTTTCTAATTATATAAGATATGTATATATATATTTCTTCACATTTTTTCGTATGTGATATATATTTCTTCATATTTTTTATATCGGTATATATATATATATATATATATATATCAGGAAAATTAAGAGACCCGACTCGAACTTAAAAATAAATTCACTAATTACTAAAATTTTGAGTTATTCGAATATCCATTTTACAACTCAAACTTTATTTGAAGTTATTTCGAGTTGAGTCGAATTTTTAAAATTTCGAGTCGAGTCAAGACGAGTCGAGTTTTTTGCCTCGAATTGAGTCGAAAAATCAGTTTTTTCGAGTCGAGTTTTTCATTCAAGGATTGTTGGGTAGACTTTTTCTACTGCTCGAATGATTTGGAATGAGAAGAGAGTTAGGAGAGACAAAGTATGATGGGGGAGACTAATTTGGCACCCGAGTTCAGTTATATCCTAGATGACAATCCTTAAAGAGCTGCCTACTAGAGATAGATTGATTTGGTTTGGCCTAAATATTGATTGTTTGTGTGGTCTATGCTCATCCGAGTTAGAGACTCGTGATCACTTCTTTGGTTGCCGATACTCAAAGTCTCAAAGAATGAATGTATGAGAGAGTGTTCTACAGTTATGTTAAGTGTAATAGCAATGTCTTGAGTTGGGACCAATAATTACATTGGGCTTGTAGTAGCTTAAAAGGAAGTTATTTGCTCTGATTAATCCGTACCGACATGCGTCACACACCTAAATTTAGTGGGTGAGCCTTTCAACGAGAATTTTCTGTATACACACGACCTCGAACACGAGGCCTACTTAAACAATATCAAGTTGTTTACCACTTGAACCAACCCTGTTGATATGTATGCATAACTTTTTAATTATGAAATTAGAATAATTTTGAATCATCTGCAATAAAAATGGTGTTGTTATGTGTCATCTTCTAAAAAGAGTAAAAAAAATGAATTTTTATTAAAAATAACGAAGCATACAACAAACACAATACACTCAAATTATAAAAAGAACTTTGAAGATCAAGTCCATCAAGAAAACTCTAGAAGGATATTACAACATGTAATCCAATGGGCGTGAAGAAAAAAATATTGCCGTTCATCTTCTATAAAAAAAACCCAACAACCATAGTGAAAATCTCACTATTTCTTTCAACTAGACGCTATATTGATGTATGTTTGGATAACGAGAAAATCAACCGTGCAGATTACTCCACTAATGTTTCCATTGCACTGACAATACTACCATAAAGGTTGATAAAAATTGTGCTCAGATGCAGACGAACAAATACCTCAGAAAGTGTGAAAATAATGACTCTAAAATAAAGAGATTCTTATTTGAGACTAAAAACAAAGAAAATAAACAAAAAAAATAGATTACGACATTAAGACCATCGTTGGAGGCAACACTTTTAAAGAAAAACTAGATAAAAACTTTTTATGTGTCATTTTTGAATTATAAAATTAAATGAAAATTTATATGTATTGATTCGTAGCATCACATCTTAACATTGTTATCGTATTTAGCAAGCACATTTGGTCAGTTGACTAAGATGTTCATCTTTGTTTCCTCATACTCCTTCATGTTATGGGTTCTAGACCTATTAGGAGTACCCTTTCCTTCCCCTAGAGTCATCCTTCCCATCCCCTCTAGGTAAGATTAGGATTAGAATTATGATTTGTGAGGAAAAAAACATTGTTATCGTACTAATAGATGAAACGAACTTCAAGTATCAAATTACACATTTTGAAAGTAGAGGTGCTAAGTTAAAAGGTTTAAGAAAGTACAAGGGACAAATATGTAATTATCTTTCAATGTATGTATTTTACTTTCCAATTGACAAATCTTGAACATGATTTAGGCGGGCATTTTCTATTATACGCTTTCCCCAATTTCCCCATTTTTAATGTCAATGTCTACTCCAACGGAAACCTCCATTTTTACTGACAACTACCACCTTCGGTCACCCACTAGCCGGTCGTTACAACCTCCGACGACCGTCCCCATAACTTTTCCACTTCCGTCCGACTTTAGTCATGATCGTAACGTCTTTAGCCGTGGCCTCTATCGACTACTCAAAACTCCCATGGTCGTCTTTAGTTTAGTCTCCGATGGATCTAGGTAAAAAGACCTAACAACATGCTAGCAGCGGAAATCGAGGCAGATGCACGGGGCAGGTGGCGGATCTGGGTGGTGACAGGAACTTGAATGGGTTCGAGAGGTCGATGGAGGCCATGGCTGAAGACGTTACGACCATGGGCGAAGTCGCACGGAAGTTGGGAAGCTATGGGGATTGCCAAAGGTTGTAATGGCCAGCTAGTGGGTGATCAGAGGTGGTAGTTGGAAAGGGGTTAGGGTTTAGTCTCTTAGATTTTAAGATTTAGGGTTTAAGGTTAAGGATTTTAGGGTTTAAATTTGTTAAACTTTAGGATTAAGGTTTAGAATTTTAAAAAATTTTAAACTATGGTAGCAAATTAAATGAACATCAATAATAAATGAGAACTAAATCGAATAAAGAGAAAGAGGAAAGGATTGCATGAGAAAATAAACCCTAAGTCTTCAGACTAAATTAAAACATCACCAAATATGGAAGGTTCAAAACATAGAGAAAGGGTGACCAAATTGAATAATTTTGAAAATAGAAGAGGTGACAGAGATGAATACTGGGAGGCGGAAGGGGTTAATGACCTATATAACCTCATTTTAAAAGCAATTAAACCGATTATATAAGCTAAAATAAAAACAAACAACAATTTATTTTCTTTCTTAAAATCAGATCAAAGAGCCTCTCCCCCTATTCTCTGCATTGTTCTTCACGAACCCATGAGTTCATCACGAAATCAAACACAAACCCAAATTTCGGTGATCATCCGCCGCGTCGGCCGCTGCTTGCTGGCATTGGCAAACTTGAAAAACAACCTCTTCCACTCCCTTTTCTCTACTTAAACCCATATCTGACCTCCATTTTTTTAAAGAGAACAACCTTTCTCATTCAACATCTCTAAAAATCGAGGCAAGAAAAAGAAAAAAAGAACATTTTTGTTTTTAAAGCAAAACAGTTGAAAAGCAAAACAGTTGAAAAGCAAGAAAACCTTCGAGGACCTCGAAGATGGGAGCCTCGACCAAAGAATGGTCGTCCGAAGATCGAAAATGGTAAGAAACTCTCAAACCCTAGCCCTTTCTTTCTTTTCCCTTTTGGTTTCGAACATGTCAAAAAGGAGGATACCTTCTGAAATGCCCTTTTTGATCGTATTGATTTTTGAATGAATTTGTTACAATGATTAGGGTTTAGTTTATATACCCTTGATTTACATTTTTTGAACAAAAAGAAATGAATCTGAAAATATTTATTGGTTATCCTATTTGGAATTACTAAAAAATGCCCTGCTATTCTTTTTGTTCTTGTTGTTTTGTGTGAACTGATAAACGAGGGAGGAGAGGACCAGTAGAGCCATCGCCACGGTGGAAGCTTGGGTACGAAGCACGATCCTGGTCAATGATAGAGATGAGATTCGATGGCCAAGATGAGTTGGGAGCAGACGGTTCAGATCTACTACTTCGCGACGACCGTGGCATGCATCTAACGGTTGGAGGGATCTGCAAGAGGCATGCATCTCACGTGGGAAGCCGAGAAGTCATGGGTGGTAGACTCTACGAACTAGTGTGGAAGACCGAGAGTCATTCTTGCTTATGTTTGGACCGTTGGATCAAATTTAATTCAACAATTCTCCTTTAGCTGCGCAAAAGCCGAACACCAGAAATTTGGGTTCTAATATTTTGGGGTTTTAGGGCTTGACTATTCTGGGCTTACCGGGCCATGTATTGGACTTAAGACTATGTAAAATGGATTATTTTAATTTAATATTTATTATTATTTTTTATTTTTGATGTTTTGCTTAACTTATAACACAATAAAAATAATAATAATTATAATAATATTAATAAGAAATAAGATAATGGTAATTATAAAAGATAAAAATAAATAAGATAGACAATAAAATAAAAAATGGGTTATTAACCTAGACAAAATTAGTGATTACAGTTATTTCTCTTTGATCATTGTTGTAAAATGAGAATAAGGTACATATCAAAAACACTAATTTTGTCCCACTTCCATGTCTGTAGCCCGAATCACAATACACTAAAGGTTTCACTTGTGGTCCGGAAGATTTGAAATGGTGCCCCGCTTTCTTATTGCGTTGGCACAAACAGATGTTCATCGCTCTCAAAAATCTGAATGTTAGGAGATATTTAAAGATGGTATCTCATTTTCTTATCGCAAGAGTACCCAAAATTTTTTACTGCTCCCAAAATGTTGAAAATTGGAAAAAACTTAAAACAATGCCTTGCTGTCTTGTCACGTTGGCATGAAAAAATGTTCATATTTTCCAGACCAGTCAGGCCCTCTTAAGGCCTACAAATTATTTTTCCTTAATTTTGGCATATTTTTTAATATTCGGAATTAAAAGGTTAAATATATAGTAAGATACTACATTAACGTTGTTCTTTTAAATTTTAATATTAATTTGGTAATGCCTTGCAGTTCGCGAATATATATCGTATTAGTGGCATATTTATGAATTTAATAGAATACAATATCGATGATCTTAATTTTGGAATATATTATTTCCAATTATTTTCTATATGAAACTTGTATAAATATTGTGTAAACCTATTATGTTAAACACAACTCAAAAATCTTTTCCACTCCTTTAGTTTTCGATGATAGACAAAGACAAGGTTTTAGTTTGTGATTTCTGCAGTTGTGCTATTGTAGCTGATCGTACAGTTGTTGTGTTCTGGGAGACAGATGACCGAAAATCTCAAGCACCAAAGGAGTGACTGAAAATTTTTCTTAAGGAAACTATGTATCTACAAGCCTCAACTTGTTTCCCATCATTTTTTCTGTCTAATTCAAGTATTTATTTCTATAATGTGTTTATTTCAATTATTTAATAACGATTTTTTTTAATTTTTCGTCTAAGATTATTGTAATTTGTAACATCATGCTCTAACATGCAATAATTTTTCAATTATTTAATAAAGTAACAAGGCTCGTAAGTCTTGGATTAAAGTGTATGTAGATAATAAACCCTAATTAAATTCTGTAATTATAGTTTCATCTGTCCCAATTAAAGCTGGTAATTCTAGTATTTTTGCTCACTTCTATCGCCTAAAATGATCGTATGTGGAGTTGGGGTTTGAATTCAAAAGCCGTTTTCTAAAATTATTTGTGTATATCAACCAAATTAAATGTTAATATAATTATGTAATCCACAGTGACCCAAACCTATTTTTTATATGTAGCATTTGAGTGTGAATCTATAAAGCATTAACAATCCAAAAGAAAGAGAGTGATGCTGTAAAAGACTTACCAACACGAAATAAGGAGAATACGACATGGCAAGACGACGAAAGGAAAACCAAAAGATTTTTCTCTCAAATTTTGATAACGGTTGTCGAAAAGAAGCAACAATGATCAAGGTTCTGCTTGCATGGTTGTGTTGAACACAATTGTATGATCAGTGTTTCACACAAACGACGATAGACGGACGGTTGAAGCTTCATCAGAAAAGGAAAAAGAGGGAAAAAATATTCTCGATAAAAAAGAGATAAAGAGAGAGTGACTACATAAAGAAAATTAGGTTTAAATGCCCTAGGTTCAGATTTTTATATTTTTAAAATAAATTCTGTATTTTTTCAATTTTTTAATAATTCCAGGTATATAATCTTTGAATCGAGTTTTCTTAATTTAATTAATAATTTTACTTTTATTAAAAATAAAAAAATAAAATTATAATAAAAGAAATTAAATTTTTTAAAATTATATTAAAAATTCTTCTGTAATTTGGAATTTGGGTTGTGCTCATGAGTTTGGGTTCACTAAATGAACTTTTAATATACTTTTAAATTTTTTAGATTTTAAGATTTTTAATTTTTAACAAAAAATAAAATAATTGAATAAATAAATAAACTCAAACAATTAGTTTAAATTCTACCAATTAGATGTCACCGTATGATTGGTGGATTAAATTTATTGAATTAAATTAAAATTAGGACTAAATTGATATATTGTATAAGTAACGAGGACCTAATGTGTGATTATGCAAATTTACTTAACTACCATGTCATCATTCACGTCAAAATTTAACGGCCAATGGCTTAATTGAAATTATTTTAAAAGTTTAGTGGTTTAATTAAAAAAATTGATAGTTCAATGGTAAAAATAGAATCTCCTTCATAGTTCAGTGATCATGTAACGACCTAGATTTCAGAATCCGTGGGTCGGTTTAACCCGAACCGTGTGCTTTGCATGTTGGACCGAGATTTGGGCCATTAGGTGCCCAAGAGAAACTTAGTGGGCTTCCTATATGTTGTTGGGCTAGAGGCTTTGGGTTGAGTTGTGATTGAGAAGATGAAAGAGCAGCAAAGAGGTAAATCTCTTTATTTGAAGAGGAGAAGGCTGATTCCTCTTAATTGTATTGTAAAAGCAAGAGAAGGTGAAATTACCTTGTCTTTTGTTTCCCATTCCTCTTTCATCTTCCTCCTAAGAACCAAAGACAAAGATCATTTTTTTTTCATTTTGAGTTGAAATTCCATAATGCAAGTGAAGGTTAATGTTATCATCATCCAGGGATCTATAAATCAAGGTAAGAATGGTAAAAAATGGTGGGGTTGAGAAATAGGTTTTGGTGGGGGTTGAGATGGATGAACTGGAATGAAAGTTTTAACTTCATTCTTCGTTGTTAAATACTCCCTTCAACATCCCTATTTCTTCTAGTGAGTTTGTAATTTGTTTTACAATATTTGGTTGCAATGAAAGAGGTTAGAGAGCATTCCAAGGAGCAAAGAAAGAGGAAGGCTTGGGTTTTGAGCAAAGGCTGTTTTTCAACTTTGGAGGAAGGTTAGTACACTTCCAACTCCATTTGTTTCATGAAAATCCTAAGGATGATGCTTTGTATGCTTGATTTGGTGATTTGGGAGTTAAATGCTTGAAAATGCTTGTTAATGGTAAATTCGGGATTTGATGTTAATAACTCATAAAAATGATAGTAAACCACCCTAAATGACTCCCATAAACTATAGGGTCATCTTAAGCAGTTGTTGGGTTCAAGTTGGAGGCTTTGGGGATGATTTCTCGAGCCTAGAAAGTCATTTCTGGGCTTCGGTACCAGTACAAGGGGAACTCATACCGGTACCCTAGTGTTATGGGTTCAAAGAACATTGTTTCATTGAGACGAGCTATAAAAGGGGTACCGGTACGTTGTTCAACCTGTATCGACACACCACACACTTCTGTATCTGTACGGGTCAACATGTACCGGTACGCTGAGGCTTAGAGAAATTCTAGTAAGCTATTTTGGTATCGGTACCCTAGTGTCATGAAAATTTTTGCTACAATGTAAATTCTATACAAGGAACGCATGGGTAGCAGGAGAGTCCAAGCTTACAAGAAGAAGAAAGATGATACAACTATTATGGCTCGATTCTATTATATGACAATGTGAGATTCATGAACTATATAGACATTTCTCATTTCGTAACGCATTAGCAAGTGTCCTCTTAGCCAAAAATCCACCGAAGCCGTGTGCTTCTCATAGCAAGATCATTGTCCTAACAACCCGACTTCTTCTGGGGTAGACCTACTCGACCTAAGCAAGATTATCGTCGAAAGACAAACTAATATGAAGTTACACCGCGAGAGAATGATCTTAACGACTCTATTCATGATCTTGATTTTTGTTCTAACATTATTGACGAGTTAGATGTTGAAAATGAATCTTCTTCAGAACACAAGAAAGTGACTGTAAACAAAAAGAATATACGAGGACTCGAGAGTTATTTGCTAGACCTTGCAGAGTAATCTGAAACACCTAGTCCTCCAAATACATTATACTTTAATTAAATTCAAAAAAATTCGCGAGGAGATATGAGAAGTGAGTTACCTCTAAATAAGACTGAGTGAAGTGGCCAAGTGCACTAAAAGTCACAATAAGGATCCAAATTTTGTGAGAAGAAAAAATGAGGTAAAATACGAGGGATGTACAAAATAAAAAAGGGAGGAATTTAGAAAGAGAATTTTTTGAACAAACATCCTGAAGTACTAGAGATCCTCCGGCGGCAACCAGGATAGTATCGTGTTATCTCCACCGACTCTGGCGAGTGTCACAAAAGCTGCTGAGAAAACAATACAATCTTAACGTATGGACGTATATGCAAACACTTCAAATTTTATTCATTATTTATAAAAAGAGTACGCCATCATCCCTCAAAATGATATACGCACCAATTAAACAACAGTTTCACCGAATTTTACCAAACAAATTCATCCACGAAGAACAATATGAAAAATGCAATACACGGAACAAACAACTTCAACACTATGCTCTATGGATGATCACAAGAGCTGCTGAGAAAACAATACAATCTTAACCTTCAAGCTGCAACCTGACCAAAAAGCCACTTGCGGATCTGCAATTTGACAGAAATCAAACTAAGATGAGAAACAGGGACAAGACTGTCAAAATTAAGCTATGCTAGCCGTATATGATCAGAATTACAAAACCTTAACTTTCCTATCAGCATAGACAAACACTATCTGTTAAACAAATTACACTCCACCATATGGTTATGCCGATAAGTGTGCAAACAAGAAATAACGATACACATACGAGCAGTCTATGCACGATGTACTAGCTCTTTGCATTTTCAGACTCATCATGTGGTACTAAAAATATTGCAATTAACAGTTAATTAGAGAAACAATCTCTCCATCCAGGCAATAATGGCATGGATAACAAAGGTTGTAACACCCTTAACGTATACTCGTAAACTGAATATACATTAAAGATGTTACGAAAACGTTGAAAGAAATCTTGACTTGTAAATATTTTTATCAAATGCAGCTTGTAGTTTAACCCTTTTTCGGTTTTAAATTAAAAATTACGCCGTCTAGGTGCAACTAGTTTTGACCCTGAATTGGTTTACAAAACTTAAAATTTAGTCATTGAAATAAAAATATAAATTAGGGTGAAAACTATGTGTGCTGCCTAGACCCTTTCTTGATTTTAAAATTTCTACGTGATTAGGGTTAAACAACATTTAACTACATTAAAATTCAAAATTATTAATAGCAAATTATTCTCTAATTCCATACTTCTACAAAAAATATATAAATATGTTGTAAACTTAGAATTACCAAACAATTCACCTTTAAAAATACTACATGCCCATTAGTCTATCAAGTTACTTTAAAGATGTACATACTGTACTTACAGGTAGTAACTTGATCTTCCTAACTAATAGCTCCTCTTCTCCTTGCTAGTCTATTTTGGAGAACCTACGTGTGGCAAAAACACATGCTAAGTACGAACTTAGTGAGGCAGTTAAAATTATTTATTTAAGTATGGAATGATGCAATACAATATGTCGTGAAAAAGTGCATCATATTTTCTCTATAACATGGCAAGTATGTCATAATGTTATCATATCATGTATCGTCTCTATCGTGTATCATTTCTATCATGTAAACCATGTACCATATGTCATATAAATCATGTAGCATCATTTTCATGTAAATCATGTCACATACTATCATATGAATCATGTATCCAATTGCATAACATTTTCTGTATCATGGACATGTTTTCGTTATGCAATCATTTGCATAACATATAATCTATCATGATCATGCTTTTATCATGCAATCATCTATATAACACATGCTTTATCATGGTTATGCTTTCATCATGTAGTCATTTGCATACTCATATCTTTCATATAATCGTATTGTGGTGGCATGGTTAGTGCCTGATATGAGGCAAGTCCATTAGGACTCTATAGCCTCTAATTCGATACCGTAGTATCTAAAATTGAGTACGTACTCGAGGGTGCTCTTTGCTCTTCATAAAAGGACGTTCTTTGCTCCTTATATTCCCACCTCTTTAGTGCTATCGACACCCAAGGTGTCTACTTGTTTCATTTTAATCTTATCACTATTCATGTAAACATAATACATCTTCATTTATGCAAATAGTAATTCGTACCTTGTACTCCGTCAAGCTTGCCATGTTGAGTCATGCATCATATCATTTATAAAAAAATGCAAATGTCATTCTCAAATTTGGGTCGACTTATCACAAGTTTTCCCCTTTTTAACATAACATGCATATGGAAATGCACTCACCTGGGCCATGTAACAATTTGCCTCACCAAGTCTTACTCGATCCTTTCCCTCATAGCACCTCAAATCGTCTTTGATTCGTATTCGACTTCATTAACCACATGAATATAAATACCATTTGTTAGATTCATTTCTAACAATATTTTAATCAAAGTATCAAATCATTCAACATAAATTTTTTATACTTTTACTTCCGTCCTTATACTGTCCAAAAACTCATTTTGGTCCTTAATAACCTTTTTGAACTTCAATTAATTCTTTCTAGCTTGTTAACCAACATTTAGATACAAAATGTATCATATTCTGTTTTCTTGCATCTTGTCTTATCTTCAAAGATTTACTTCTACAAAGCAGAATACACATCGGATCTTAATATCCTTCATACCGTAAGATCTAGATTCGATAACGGTTCTAACGGTATAAGCCACATAAATTAATAAAATCTACAAAAATTATAAAAATTCTTCAAACTTCCGTTATAGAACTGTCCTGACAGAAACTGCTCTGTAAATTTTCTGATCTTCATTCGATTAAAAATTCATATCTTTTAACTCGAAACTCAGAATCTTTTTCCGTTTGTTGAAAACGAAACTAGACAACTATATCTTTATGTTGGAATAATTTCATCATCTAACCATTTTTATAGAATTTATGGAAATTTATTAAACTCACTACCATAATTCAAATACAATACAACTTCCACAATTAACTTCTATTTTTCTCTAGCTTCTCTTTAGTACTTTCTCCCTTGTATTTAACAAATGTTCATTATGGTCCTTAGTGACCATTTTGAACATTAAACAATTGTGCAAGCTCAATTTGAACAATTCCCACTACTTCTTATTCATTTGGACTTTTTTCCTTTTAGTCCTTAAACTTTATAAAAGTGACAATTTAGTCACTACATCACTTTTGTACATTAATTCATGTACAATTTAACCTTTTCTACTCATTTTCAACATTTCTAAAACTTTCCCTTAACCTTTAACTTTGTCCAACTTAGTCCTTCAAAATTCTTTTATTTTGAAATAAGTCCTTAAATTTTCTTTTCTTGTCATTTTAATCCTTTAACTTTCATAACATGCTTGAAACATCAATTCTATCAAATAATTACTAATTCCAAATCAACCCTCATTTTTCTCAATTTGCCAAATTGATCCCCCTAATTTCCAAGATTTTCATTTTGGTCCCTAATCATCAATTTCAAGCTAAATTCACCATAATTCATCAATTCCAATTGCTAGGATAAAATTTCAATAATTTCCCCTAGTTTCTCATCAAATTCAAAATGATCCCTAAAATTCAACTTGGAAAAATTATTTAGTCTAACATCAAAATTAAACTTCCAACATCATAATTCATTCAATATCATCCTCAATTTAATTCCCTAACCAAAATCCCTAATTCTTAGGGTTAGGGTTTATAACTTCAAACAAGAAATTAATCTAAATTCAAGCTTGATTCATGTCTAAATCATCAATTCAACTAACTACTGCTCTAATTTCATCATAAGCTACTATTTCCATAATCAATCTTCATCCATGACATGATCCAACTTGACTTTTATTGTGCAAAAATACTATCAAAATGAAGAGAATCAAATGTAGAACAATTTACCTAAAACAAATTTGCTTGAAACTAGCCTTGATTTCTTCAATTTGGGACTTGAAATTTGAAAACTATATATTTCCCTTTTTTTTCTTGCTATTCGAACAACCTTTAAAATGAAGATGATATTTTGCTCATCTTTTAATATTAATCCACATGTTTAAAATAAAATGATTTTTTAATTTAGTTTACATAGTGAAATTGCTACTTTACCTTTTCATCCAATGGCTAAGATTCAATCTTATAAAAAATCAATGGCCATAATCTATTTCAAATGTTATTCACCTTCCAAAATTGCCCTCAAAGTTTCAAAATATTTCAAAAATACCATCCATGACAAATGTCCAATTTGCCCTCCAACTAATCTTTATTTACAACAAGTCTTAAAAATTGCCATTTCATTAAAATTTAACCAAATTGGTTCCAATCTAACCGTCCCTCTCAAAATATTTTAGATTTTTATTTGTGGAATTTATTCGATCCAAATATTCGAATTTCACTCAATACGATTTCCAAATTTTCTTCTTTTGAACATTAAAGCTTTATAGCCACTAACACAAGTCTTGTACGAAAAATCCAGGTAACACGAAAGTGTTCCTCTTGGGGGTGAACTATTCATTTACGGGGTTAGATTACATAACTTTTGAAAATTACACTTTAGTCCCTGAATTTTTCCAAAGTTCACACTTTAACCCCCTAAACTTTCAAAAATTATATTTTGGTCACTAGTCAAATTTTGGGATATTACAAAGGTACTGTAGGTAGAATTAATATAACTAAGGGAAACAAGTTGGAAACAATCTAAATGTATCACAGAATCTACCAAAACCCACCTCTGGAAGTTTCTTACTGAATGAACATCCAACCGTGCATCCAAGGTGTTCTCGCACACAATTTTTCCATCTCGAGATGCAATGACTACACCTCCAGAGCTGCAAAAAAATTTTAAAGAAAAAATGAATTAGCATTACTTCTTTGTTCTTTTTCTTCTTTCTTGTAGGGGAAGGGTGCATCAAAGGATATCACAAAACAGGGAGCAACCTAATAAAATGCCTGTACGGAAATCAGTAATGTACCACTACTATTTTGTACAGTAAGAAACAGATATCATAATATACCAAATAATATCTCCACTCATAATCTAAAAGAAGAAATGTTGGTCCAAAGGACTAATAATCCTTGCCAAAGCATTGTATGACTAGGGTAATTTAATCTTGCATTTCCATAAAACTAATCTATTTACCAGAAAGGTCCACGAGCTTCAGCATGATGATAATGAAAAAATGATGCGAAGAAGATGGACATCATCAATGAATATCTCTGGTGGATGAACATCCACTTTAGAAGCATATTCCTCCTTCGCTGAATCCAGAACAGACTCCACCAAGTGCAAATCCTCTTTGAGACAACGAAGCAGGACAGCAGGCTCTTTCAGTCTAACCAAACTCTGCAATCAAAGCCATTCAATAAAATATCTCCCAAGAGTTTATCTAATGTTGCAATTTTCAAGAAAGGGTTAATGATCTTGCTATACACTGACCTGAACAATTAAATCTTTCAAAAGCCTTTTGTACACATGGTGATCATGGCTCACATTCAGAAGGTCCTTGGATGCTGATCCTTTCATCTCATTAACCACATCATCTCGAGCCTGAAGTACCTTGATCCTAGATGCATTAAGCTGCATCGAATACTCACTGCAACAAAAGAATAATGCTTAATATTTCTTCACAAAAACACAGGTATATTCCTCAGAAACTACTCCTATGTGCCAATCCTGCAATAAAACAAACTAAACTCGCTTCCCTTTCGCATCAATTATCACCAAGATAATCAAACTTCTACAATGTTCAATAATTTTTCACCCAAATCACATTAAGGTTCATTTCTAACAATACACATTAAGGTTCATTAGTAACTGAAATAGTGCAGCTTGAAATCTGGCTAACTTCCAATAAAATGAAATCAAGGACTATAGTTTACTTATTTTTATGTAAAAATAATATCTTCAGTTTGAATTCGACCTAATATCCGGTAAAACATAAAAATCCAGAACGAAAAACAATTTGATCTTAAAGTTTGACATTTATACAGCAGAAACGGGGAAACTAAATTAAATTTTTAAAAAATCGATTTACATTTTCTTCCGAATTTCAACTTGCTTCTCCTTCTTCTCGTACTCCTGCCTGATCTTCTTCTTCTCCGCCTCCACCAATTGAAGCTTCTCGATGTTGAACTCCTAAAATACTCATCGTTTAACCATCAATTCACCGGAATATCCAAAACTTAAAAAAGGAACAAAAAAGTGAATAAAGTAGTGAGAATTGAAGTACCTCTTCAGCGGAAACTGAGATCTCGTTAGCCTTTTCCTCAGCCTCTTGGCGGATGAATCTCACCATCTGCTGGATCTGCTTGGATACATCTGCGTTGTTCATTTTCGCGGGGATCTGGATTAGATCTTTGGATGAACTGATCAGTGAAGAGTGTAGAAGGCGATATTTGGATGATTTTCGATCAGGGGGAAATGATGCAGACTGTGACCACAAGCAGTTTTTTAGTTTTATACGGCTCCGTAGATGTGTGTGATCGAGAGCGGATCGGTTCTTTTTTTTTATATATATAGGTATGTCTGTGGGAGATGGTCCTCCTAATAATTTTATCATAAAAATTTAAATTTGTATCAATTTTAAAAGTACGTTATGTCTTATCAACAACGCTCTTAATATTTATTGAAAAAGCGGATCGGATTTAATAACACAATACATTCTTTTTCACCATCGAAGTATTAAAAATAATAAAAATGTTGATGTCACAATTAAATAAAATTCTATAATTATACATTTGATTTTTTATTTACACAATAAATTAATTTGAATATTAATTTCAAAATGGAATATAACGAGTGGTTGTGGAAAAGAAGATAATGTTTATTCTAAAAAAATTAAAGTTCAAGCATCATTGTTGGCAAGATATATGTCTTGTCAAAGGGTTAAGAAAAATACGAACGTATACTAAATTGTAATCATTTTAAAAGTATTCAAAAAAAATAAATAAATTATAATTCGACATTTGGTCAGAGGAAAATAGATGGACTGAAAGCGTGAAGGGGATTTAAACCAAAAGGCATAATAGTACTAATGGCACTTAAAGTATACACTGTTTACCGAGTTGGTCCCTAAATAATTTTTCGGGCATTTTGCCCATAAACTTGAAATCATGACCTCAATTGTCTGCTACCATTAACTCCGGTCAAAAATATTTATGGACCAATTAAAATGCGTCACGTGTCACTTTATTAACAAAAAAATCAATTTGACTTTAATAAAAAGGGTAGGCTGCACTTTAAGTCCGTCAAATTTTTATTTTTGTTCACTTCAATCCTAAAATCTTTATTTAATCCGAATGTAACCTACATTTCTTTCTAATTTTTATAATTTAGTCCAATACTTTTAACATGACGATATTTTTGTTCACTTTAGTCCTTAAAATTTTTATTTAACTTGAAATTGACCCTTATTTCTTTATAATTTTTATAATCTAGTCCAATATTTTAAATATAAATATATTTTGTTCAATTTAGTTATAAAAAATTATATTTAACACGAAATTGACCCCTATTTATTTATTATTTTCATAATTTAGTCCAATATATTAAATATAATCATAATTTTGTTTAAATTAGTCCAAAATCTTTATCTAACACGAAATTAACCCCAATTTCTTTCTAATTTTATAATTTAGTCCAATATTTTAAATATAATTATACTTTTGTTCATTTTAGTCCTAAAAATCTTTATTTAATCCAAAATTAACCCTAATTCCTTTCTAATATTTATAATTTAATCCAATATTTTAAATATAATTATATTTTTGTTCATTTTAGTCCTAAAAATATTTATTAAACCCAAAATTAATCCCAATTTCTTTCTAATTTTTATAATTTACTCCAATATTTCTAATATAATTATAATTTTATTCACTTTAGTCTTTTGCAAAGAAATTTCCCGGATATTGTGGTTTGTTAGTATTTGTAGTTGCAGTTATATGAGGAGTAGCTGTTGGTGGGTTACAAGTTGTGCTAAGATGAATCTTCGGTGTTTTTGTTCATGAGAAACGACAACAACAAATCACAATATCCAAAAATTCGAGTTGTTTTTGAATTGCAGGCAGGGGTTTTGACCTTTTTTTCGAGGCTGCGGAAATTAGATGGTAGGTTAAGACCCATGCATGTAATTGAAGTCAAAGCCCTTACTAGTGTCGTAGTACACGATCAGTGGGTAGAATTGGTCGTCTTTGTGCGCACACGAAATCCACGAAGCTTGGCCATCTGCCCACTTCATGAAAACATGTTTAGGGGTAGAAGACTGGGCTCTAATAGACCTCTAAGCTAGAAGAAGAGCAACGGTTGTCTACTCAGCCCTGGAAGTAAAGAGAGGGACAATGAGAAAACACTTCAGTTCTCTACTCAGAACTTGATGAAGAACATCGGTTCCGTACTCAGCTCTGGTCAATGAACTGGGGTATGTTTACAAGGAAGACTACGAGTAAAGTATTGATAAAGAAGACTACTAAACTCGTATTTTGCAAAACGAGTTAACCTGCCATGTCAAGAATACGCACTTGGCCAAACGCGAGTTCTACCAAATTTCTTCACACATTAACTCACGTTACAAAGGACGTTCATGGTGCAATTATCAAACACAACAACCATTTTCTAACAAACCCTAAGAGAAAAGCGTGTTAAAAAGACCAATTGCTCTTTTATTCTCAACAATGGCAAGAAGAGTGAAGGTTGTGGTATACTACGATGGTCAGATGATCCTTGATGCATATCGCGGTGTTATATTTCAGTCCCTCAATAATGTTACATTAAATATTTTGAGGTAAGCTAAGTATCAAACGCTGAAGGACGGAATATCGGGGAATATTCCACATACTTTCGGGAGGCAGTTGGAGTCATTAAAGTATCGATGTCTTACATCGTTAGAACCATTGTATTTCACAATATTCGATGTTAAGGACGATGGTGATGTGGAGTTGACGATCGATACTCATACTCAGTATTCAATGGGATGGCCTCTAGAGCTCTTTGCAACATTTTTGAAGCTCATGTCGGAGGTCATAATGTGGTTCCAAATTGGCTACGAGAAAAGCTTAACTTCGACCAAAATGCTCATAGTCCAATATCAAGTCTACGACATGGCTTCAACCTACTAAATACGAGCAATGGCGAAGCTTTATCATCTTCTACTTTGAGGCCAAGACATTCGTACGTGGCCAGGTTCGACTTCAACCTTAACATGCCACAAACCGAACACGTAATGTATAATCCATACGGTACGGGCCTAGGGCCGTCATCATCTATGCGGTCATCTTACCATGAAGAGTTTAACCCGTTTGATGATTTCTCAACCGAACGCCACTCAACTTATATCCCTAATGAGCGAAACGTAGATGATTTCTCATATATGAGAAGACATTCAAGTGCTGCTATTGTCGACCTAGATAGGCTCCGTCATCGATCTTGTGATCGTCAATGGTCTCATTATCGGGTTACGCTTGCAAAACCTATTAATGTATCGGTTGTTGATAAACAGGATTGTTCTGGTTTGAAGGGAATAATTTTGATGAAGAACCACTTATGGAGGTCGGGCTCAATGGTGACGAGATGGTTTATTTTTTGAAGAACCAACAGACCTTGACGAGCCCATCGATGAGGAGGATAGTGCAGACGATGCTGTGAAGGCTACTTCCAAAGACGATACAGAGGAAGATGAGGAATAAGATGTTACCCCGCCTAAGTTTACTAGAGCAGGAAGTTGCTCAACGTATTATAACCCACCATCCCACTTCACAAAAGTGGATATGAAAGGCTTCAACGCTAATGAATTTTTAGAATTCCCCTAGTTGGAGCAATACAACAAACGCAACAATGGTGAATTGCAACTTGGAATGGTCTTCAGGACTAAAAAACTCGTGGAGGTTGCGATTAAGCATTACAACATACGACGCTCATTTATGTCCACCGTGAGGTAAACTGAGGTGGACAAATATATTGCAGAATGTCTGCACAAGTACCATGGATGTATGCTGGGTATACGTATCACAATTGAGGAAGCTTAACAACTTATAGAAAATAAAGAGATACAACGGACCTCATACATGCTCCGTGGGAAGCCTGAGCCAAGATCATCCTAACTTGGATGTGCACGTGCTTTGTGATGACATCCTTCCACTCGTTAAAGCAAATCCACGTGTAAGTGTATCGGTATGTATAGCTACCATTAAATCCATATACACTTACACGGTGTCATACAGTAAGGCATGGTATGCAAGATATCGTGCCATCCAAAAACTGTATGGGCAGTGGGTGGAATCCTACAACGAGTTGTGAACGCGACTGGAAATTATACAGAAATATAATCCAGAGACAGTTGTGCAACTGGATACCGTACAAAGATACTAAAATGATTGTCTCGTACTTGGAGAGTGCCAATTTTTTCACTTTTTTGGACGTTTTCGTAATACGTTAAGGCTTTCTGCCAATGTAAGTCGATGCTTCAGATTGATGGCTTATTCTTGTACAGTAGATACACACAGATCTTACTGCTAACCGTTGCACAAGACGGTAATCAAAAATGTATTCCAGTAGCGTTCGCAATCGTTGAAAAAGAAGATATCCCTTTCTCACCAACCTGCGCAAATATGTCCAACGACAGGTTCTACGAGAACGAGCAGAGGGGATATGTATTATTTCAGATAAAGGTGCAGGGATATGGGGAGCAATATCGCGTATAGGTGCGTCTTGGGAACCCTCATATATGCATCATCGGTACTATTTATGACACATTGCAGCAAACTATTACCAGCGATATAAGAATGACGATGAACGTATAATGGTTCTTCAAATGGGTATGCCTTCTACTCGCATTCCATTTTATTTATCATTGTTTTTATTATTATTTCTCATTAACTATTTCGTCTTTTATTAAATAGGCAACGCACACCAGATAGCTAAATTTGAGGAGCTGCTGCAAGAGTTGCACGAAAAAAATTCATATGGATATGACTATCTTGTTTATCTCTGAAGGGAACACATCATTTGCCTATCACATCCGTTGTCAAGGTAACATATTACCGACTGGCTACCCTTTTTCCAACCCTCAAAAAACAAACAGTGGACTGGATGGAAGGTGGCCACCAATTCCATCCAGACCTCCAACAAAAATTTTAAATACGCATGCAAACGCGATGGGTGCGATTTGTTTCTATCGTCACCAACATCAGTTTCAGGTATCAAAATATTCACGACCTCTTGAAGGAATAATGCAAAATAATTACGTGGTTGATCTGCAACAAAGAACGTGCAATGAGTGCGATTTGTTTCTCTCGTCACCAACAAAGTACTCGTGTGCGCACGCCTTCGCTGCATGTGCTTCCGTTTATTTTGACGCCATGACACTCATTGATCTGGTATACCAGTTTGAAAACATATTCAAGGTATACCGAAACTAGTTTTCTCCGATCGGGAATGAACATGATCGTCATATAATTGACCATGAACCTAAGATATGCCCAGATCCTTCCCTACGTCGTAAGAAAAAAGGTCGCCCAACTTCAACTAGGATTTATTGTGCCGAGGATATGGTCCCTTGAGAATAGACCGGACAACCTAAACAGTGCACTAGATGTAGGAACACTGGGCACGACAATAGAAAATGTCCTCTTGGGACCGGCTCCCAAATCAACTAATTGTACTTCTCCATGTAATGTTTTACCAACATTTTTAACGATCTTTGAAGCTTTGTTAAAACACAACAATTTCAGCACCATTAGTTTCAGTCAGTTTCTTCACTCAAGTCATTTTTTTCTTAAATGACAGAACACAACAATTAATAATCAATTTGACCAAAAGCTCTGCATTTTTCTTAGATTTTAAATTTTCAATTTACCTTTCTCATTCACCCACACCCCTGTTTAACACCATGAATTCACTCATTTCATACACCAACTTTCTACATTGCACTCATTTCATACACCATTTTTTACGATCTTCGCAGGTTTTCTGCTTTGCTGCCATTTTCTATTATGATACAAAACTCGCGTTGCATAAAACACGCTTTTACACATTTTGAACGGTAACAAAAATTACTGTGTGGGACATAAAGCTCGCGTTGCACAAAATGCGAGTTCAATTAACATAAGAGGCCTCTTGACCTATAAATACAGAACCACGGTCTCCCGAATATTCTCACAACTCATCTTCATTCTTCTTCTTCTTACTCTACTATTCAATATTATTTGTAAAGACTTCGATCGATATAATATGTCGAGACGAGAAACTATTACAGCTTTGGTATACTACGATGGGCATATAGTCACTGATCCATCTGTCAGCATCGTATTTCAGTCATCAAGTACTATATTGCTTCCGCTGCGAACTTATCGTATAACAAGTTAATGCATGAAGTGAAGAAACATGTTCCACATGGTCCTGGGAAAAAGTTGGAACCGTTGATGTGTCGAATGCCGACGTCGTTAGAACCATTAACGTACTCATTATACTACGTTGTGGACAAAGTTGACGTGTAAACAGATCTGGATTTTAGTTTCATAGAAATGAATCCTTTTACTTTGGTTGACGGAGAGGCATACCCATTGGATATGAGAGGAGCACTAGATGAAAATGCTGGTTTCAAGAATGAAGGTAAGTAAGCTTGATACATATATATTCCCGAATTGAAGGAAAAAGTGTGGATATTCATGAACTTTTCTTTGATTGCAGGTGGGGAAATCTTGAATTTCCACTTCCTTTCGGGAGAGTTCTAAGCCCTGAAGAAAGTTTTATTATTGATTTAAATGAAAAGTACCGGTTATACATGGGTATTTTGAACATAATGATGTTATCAGAATCCCAAATAATATGTAAATTATATTTTTATTTCTAACGTTCTTTAAAGCTTCGTTAAAACGCGTTAATTTTACACTATTATTTTCAGTCAGTTTCTTCGGTCCGGTCAGTTTTTTATGAAATCACAAAACACAGCAATTAATAATCAATTTGATCACGAATTCACTAGTTTTATACACCTACTTTCTACCTTGCACTCATTCCATACACCATTTTTAGCGATGCTAATTAGGCCTATCGAACCATGTTTGTTGTTTTTCATGAAAAAAGGTTAAATAGCATTTTTGACGCGATTTCTACACCTTGTAGGATACCATATACACGCCAATTTTAGCAACATTACAAACATATGCTTCACTACTACGATGTGAAACTCAAACAACAACAAAAAATATCCCCAGTATACCACAAAATTAGCTTCAACATGCCTGTGGACCCATGTATGCTTGTTCTTCATGGGAAAAAACATGGCTATATAGCATTTTTAATGCGATAAATTACTGTCGTTTCGTCTTAATATACCGCCGAACTCGCGCCCTACCAAGCACGAGTTTTTTTATCCAATATTTAAAATTCGCCAACGGATAAGACACGCCACATCAGATTGAACCCACATTGCGCGTCACGCGAGTTTGGACTTCGCGTTTCAGAAAACGCGAGTGGTTCCTACGTGTTCTAAATGGGGTATTTTTCCAAATGATTTCTGAAGGGGGTACTTTTCCAATTCTTTTCCCAAAAGAGAATATTCAAACAAAATCCCCATTTTTAAAGGGAGTAAATTGCACTTCTATAATTTGTTTTGGACTCTTGTGGGTTAAATAAATCAGGTTTGACTGAATAAGTTTGTATTTATATCTGTTTGTCTTCATCTTCGTTAATATTTTTAATATTGTATTTGTGTTTGTTTGATTAAGTTTTAAAGTATTTGTGTTTGGTTCATTTAACATTCACGAACATGTTTATTTAATATTTCCAAACTTGTTTGTTTATATACTTGTCAATATGTTCATTTATATATTTGCCAACATATTCGCTTAACATTCACAAAAATATTCATTTGTGTGTTTTGAAATGTTAACTAAACAAACAAAAAAAATGATGAAATTGTTGATGTGTAACACTTTGTTGTATGGTTAAGCTTCTGGTCAGTCCTCAACTTCCATGTACAAAGGACTTGATCTTGAACTATCGTCGGATTGTACTTAAACTTTGTCTCGTTCGAATAATACTATCTCTTTGGGCATTCTTTTTTTCCAATTTTTTTTTAAGTTCACCATCTGTTTAATTTAGTATTTATCTTTACCAATATTTAAAATATAAAAAAAAGAAAAGGCATCATGTAAAATGCTTATAAACGAGTTGATAAACGAGCTTGTTCATCAACATAAACGAATATCATATGGATAATTCACGAGCAGTTCATCAAACACTCAATTCATTTACCCCTAATTATAAATTATTTTTCATTTTGTTTATCAACTATAAGAATTATAAAATAATTATTTGACTTTAAAAAGGCACCAATTAGATCAAGTCTTTAAAATTTATCAGACAATATCATGACAATTAATAAATTTAGTATGATAACAAGTTTGACCTAAAACTTTTATAATTTATTTTAATTTAATCTTAATTATGAAAAAATATTTTTTATTTTTCATTTCTTTTCTTCTTCTCCAATCGGTGTCTGCCACTGTCAACATAACAACTGGTTCAGATTTTTAGAAGGTTAATTTTTTTAATAAATTACATTCATGACCACTCAATTATAAATTTAATTTTATTTTGTCCCAAACTATCATATTTGATTTTTAAAAAGTCTCACATTAATACATAAATATATTTAGACATCATTTTAGCATAGCAAAACATCATTATAACATACATGTCATCATTTGCACGCCAATCACCCAAAATATCGAGCATGCATATACACAACAAGAAATACATCATAATTTTGACTATAGAAAATTTGCTCAATTTAATGAAAAAAAGATGATATGTCATGTCTTTCATATTTTATTTTTGTTAAGTCTAGTCCTTAAAAAGTTATTTAAAACCTAAGAAACTTATTGTCATTTACCACTTTTCATTGAGTCAACAACATTTCTTTAGTTAAAAGTATCACGCGCCACACTTTGATTAGTTGTATTTTTTATAATGAGTGTTGAGAAAATATGACAACTCGAGTAACATTTTATGTTAAGGAGCAGAACAACTGATACGTGTATAATATATGCACAAATTAGAGCAAGTATACTCGTCGCTCAAGTAATAAAGTGATAAGTAGAGTGTTGAACCCACATGGATTTGGGTGATAAACTCAAAGCAATCATACTTAAGAGTTAGTGAAATAATGATGGTGTGATCAGTCGTGGATCTAGAATGTTTTTTTGGGGTGGACACAAGTCAAAATATTTTTTAGGATGGGCACAAATCATAAAAATTTTAAAATTTCGGGGTGGGCACAAGTTATAAAATTTAAGGACTAATTCATAAAAGTTTAAAAATTAAAGTCAAATGTATGAACTTTTACCCACCCAAGCATATATGTGGCTCCGCCACTGGGTGTGAAGAATAGAATTATAAACTAAATGAAATACAAAGTAAATTGTAGCAATGATCAGAGAACAAACAGATGTTGTAGCAGAAATTCTAACGGCTATGGATGTTGGATTTATTGCCTAATACATATGTTAACTATCATTCGAATGCTATAGCGAAGGGTCACTCTTATCTACTCAACAAGGTTTTCTAACGAACTCCTAAACTCTCTCGATGTCTAGAAGTTCATAACAAGATGCTATGGCAATACATGACTGCATAAACCCTAAACTTATGTCTAAGCCAGATTAGAACCTAAGTTAACAACTTAAGCTTTACAGTTCATATGGTTTAACTTAACTCTCTCGATATTTAGTCATGAATCATTAATTAATGACCTCTCTCGACAGCTCTTACAATAATTAAGCCTTAAGAACAATGACAAAATAGATAAGAAGCAAGTGTTGTAGCATTAAATGATAATTAAAACATAATATCCTAAAACAATAAACCCAACAAAATGTATTTAGCTCACGTCTGAGCAAATAACATCCATAGTAATAAAATTATAAGTCATGGCAGTTTAGTAAAGCAAGAAAGAAAGAAAATCAAGCATCCTCGAAGTTCTTCTTCAAGCCCTCAAACCAATTTTATAGCGCTCCAACTCCTCAATCCTCTCTCGATAGTTCTTCATCGTTGGAGACTCCTCTGGACCTTCGACAACAGTGGTTCTCCGATTGATGAAGACAAAGGTTGTTCTCTTCTTGATCAAGCTCTCTGTGTGTTTGTGCCTTAAGTGCAACTTGTGTTAATTGGTGCCCTTGATGTTTTTATATAGAGGTGGCTCTCCTAGAGTTTTAAATACCTAAAGTAACATGTGATCATTTAATAAAGATCTTATTTTTTGCGTCATTAATTGCTCAATAAAACAGAGGGGTCCACGCGTTAATTAGCCGTCAAAAGGGTCAAATATTCATCTCAAGCTTCACATCGATTTTGTGGCATCAGGTCCATCACGAGAGAATGTTGGTTTACTACTCTATCGCTTCATTGCTTCCTTCCACTCCATTCTTTCCTTCACAAAAACCACTAAAACACCCTACCTTTCCCATTAATAGCATCAATATATAAAAATATTAAGCTCAAGTATAAAACTCCCTAAATGCATGCAAAATAATCCTAAATGCAATTATATGGGCTCAAACACATGCAATATTTCAAGTAAAATGGCACAAAATATAAGTTTTCTATAGAGTTAGCACGACCAAAGAAACTTTAGGAGCAATATAGTCAAATAAGTATAATTTAGGAGGGATTGTACCTTAATCCATCTAAATTTTTTTCTTTTTTATCATAGCCCTCTAAAAATGTTACCTCAAGCATTTTGCAAACAAACAAATACCAACACGTAAACTCAACTTTCTAATAGTTTTCTTTATGCATGTTCATATTAAATCGTAACCGTTAATGGAGATAATTGTTACATTTTATAATTTAATTAATTAAATTGTTAAGACTAAACAATTTCGGTTAACCGAATTTCTAAAAATGATGGTTAATGGTTAATTTATAGGTTAACCGTTAATTAAATTATGTATATACTTTGTTCACAAGATTGGCTACGTTAATCTCGTGACCCTGTTATAAGATAATATTTATTGGAGAATTAATTTTATTATTCCCAAAAAAAGCTGTGAAAATTTGAAAAAGAGATTGTAATAGGTTACATGTTAACTTGTAACCGAACCGTTAATAACGGTTAACTGTTAGTGGTTAAAACAATCAACCATCTTTTAACTGTTAGCTTACAATTCAAGAACCTTTATAACAATTAATCGGCTTTTTAGGCTAAACGGTATGGTTAACCTACCATAAACAACCCAGTTTTCTTGCCCTACACTCTATATAACATGAGCTATTAAGCATAATAAAAGAACACCCCCACCATATGATGTTGGATTAAAATCCGCAATTGTGGGCACATATGTATAATGTATGATACTATTATAAAGTATGACCCAAAATTAAGTGACCAATTATGTTAGGCATTCATGGGTATTAAAATGTCATGGAACTAAAAGTGTAGATACCATAAGATGTATTTATAATTCAATGAGGGGCAGAGTTATAAATACTTAATAGTTGATTATTAAATCAACTATATAAAGAGGTAGTGGTCCCCAAGAAATTGGTTAACTTGTTTTTCTCTCCTTCCCAGTAGAGAGTTTTACGTCAAGAGAAAACCTATCTTCTTGGAAGATCAATATCAAAGATTTGGGATTTCAACATCATGATTTAACATGATAGATCTTGTTTAGTTTTTATACCTGTTATGTTTTAGGTATGCTTTGGTACTAAAAAGTGGTATCAGAGCCAGGTTTGTCGAATCATTGAGAATCGATTATGGATTCAGGGTTTGATATTCCGCATAATCTAAAATTTCCTAATTACCATTATATGCGATATTTGTTTCTATACGATTATTCCTATGCAATCAATTATTTTGCTTTCGATGTTCTTGTGTGATTACATGTTTATCGATTCTATTGTTTCCAGTTTTATATTTAATCGCATGGGATTGAATTACATGTTTGCCATAATTAATGAATTCAATTACTTTTGTATTTTTCTTTTGTTTATGCGATAATCAATTCAGGGGTTTTTAATTGCAATTATAATTTAGGGTTATTAACCCTATGTTTAATCATTGCAATGAATGAATTTAGGGTTCTTTATTTTGTGGCGACAACAATCCATGGAAATTATGTCTATGTTTTTTGTAGACTCCCTAGGTGAATGCTGGCAAAATGTGCAGAAGATATATATTGGAAAAGTATAAAAACGTTGCCAAGATGAGTCTTTTGCGTGCAAGTATACAGCTGGTAAGCTGAGTATCGATCCCACAGAAATTGACTTGGAATTCAATTGCTTTGATTGTTACTTGCCTTAAGAAAAAAGTTGATTTGTTTTAAAGTTGGTTTTGAAATTAATTGAAAAGAAAAGAAATAAAAGTAAAGTAAGACGTTGGCAAGGAATGTGCTTTAATGAATGATGAGCGTTGGTAGGGAATGACTAGTTTTCGTGCTATTCATGCCGTGCCAGCCATTAATACAACTTGTCTTTGCATTTTTTGCCGAGCAGATTCAAAATTAGCAAAGCTTCTCTCAATGGTCATTGCCCTAAATTGATCATGTAAAAACCCCTATATCACTATAGTGCTTGTTTTTAAATAAATCAATTTGATTAAGATTCAATCTATACTCCTAAGGGGTAGATTTCACTCTGAAGTAAGTTCATCTACTTGAACGACTTCTCTCGAAGCTTTTCTCCTTAGTATTCAACAACTTGATCGTTGCCACCCCAAGTCTGTTAAGATATTGAGGAGCAATAGGCCAACAGTGCCAGCTCTCACTTGACATAGTATTTAGGAAACATTAAAGTATGCCAAATAGTGAAAACATTGCTATGGCAGATTTATTATTAAAAATTAAAACATAAAAATAGCGTTCAACGCAAACATCCCCCACCAACTATTAAATTAGTTCATGGTGAAGGATTTAACCAACAACCCACAAACGTTTTCAAAGTACATCACCATTAAAAACAAGATAAAATAACTTGAAAGAGAAAATGGGCTAGAAGGGGTCTCTCGATGCAGCCCTTCAAGATCTAGGCTTCTCGACCAAGCTGGTCGAACCACCCTTCCAAGGTGCAGCAGGTTGTCAATCGTCACACACCAACTCGTCAAGATCCAATCTTTTCTGATCTCCCCCCTAAATGCTAGCTTGGTTGGTGTTTAAATAGGCGTGCGAGGAAGGGATATGATTAGCTCTTCAAATTTCGAATTTCAACTGCCCAAGGGATAGGGATCATCTTCTTATCCAAATTTAAATGAGAGCTGATCAGGCTAGGGCTGACGTCATACTACCAACGCTTTCTTGGCATCCAAGCTTGGCATGAATCTGCCAACCAGTCTTGGCACCACCTTATCTACAATTTTTTCGGAGATTGTTCCAATTACTATCTTTTTGGAGCCTGATCATATCCTATTTTTTTCGAGGTCCAACAGCTTCTTGGCGTGGCATCAAGTTCACTTCTCTGCCATCCGGTGTTTGGCATTGTCTGGTCCATCTGTGCCAACAACACTCGACATTCTTTCTGGCATTCCTTCTTGTGGTGCTTTTCTTGGCCAAATCCTATGCCAAACTTGCAAAATTGCCAACAAAACAACCCTTCACATTGGCATAGACAAAATTCCAAACTCCTTATGCAAATGCATGATTTTAACATCCAAATACAACTAAATGTACCTAGAAACAAGCAAAAGCATTGTAAGATTGGCATTAAAAATAGTACTCTTGGAGAGGTAACACACCCCCAAACCTAACCCATTGATTGTCCTCAAGTAATGCAATCAAAATAAAAAAAGTGTGAAAATGTTACCTCGACAAAATTTTGGTTGAATGTCAACTCGTGATGGCAAGCAGGATTTGGCTCTATTTCTGTCCTTAGTATCTCAGTGCAATAATGCCAAGCAGGTAGTAATTCAAGTGCAGCAATATAACTCTAGTCCAAGTTCATGAAGAGTGCATGATGTGTAGGCAATATGTATCAAGTATCCTTTCACTCCCTTAGACAAATTTTACTACCTAGACTCAGATTTCATTCATTTTTTTCATCTCATTTTTTCTTTCTTTTCCAAGGGTTTATGTTGGCATTCATTTAAGCTTGCTTCGTGACACTATTTAGCGTGAGATATAAGAGGGAGCATACCATAAATCCCCACCTTATTCTAGACATCAATAGGCTTTCTCTTCAACTCACACCCTAAGGTTTTGGGCTTGAGAACTAAGAGGGAGCAAACCACGAAGCCCCAAGTAGCTTATTATCCCTAAGGTAGATGAGAGTTATATTTTTCTTGCCTTGGTAGAATATTGCTGCCTTATTTATTTCTTTTTACCCTGACATCATTTTTTATATCTGAGCCTAGTTTCAAAAAGTCTAAGTTAGCTAAGGAACTAGATACATACTACGTGTTAAGTGTAAGTTTCAGTTCCCAAAACTAGAGATCAATTGCCAAGCTAACCTGGCACACTACTTTGCTGGCATGGTATGATAACTAAAGATTAAAGTTTCCTCATTGGACAGACATCTAGATCAAATTAAGCTTGCCTAACAATTGTTAACAATTTTCAAAATTAAACCGAGGCAATTTTTTTTATTTTTTAGTGGTTCGGTATGCATATATTCTAAATAACCTAGATGGCATGACAACAGAAATTAAACATGAAATGCATGGCATAAATGTAAAGAAATGCACACCCCAAACCCAAGATGTGCATTGTCCCCAATGCATGAAACAACACATATATACAAAAACAGTAAAATGCATGATCATGTAATGCAATGTGATGAAATGTAAAGGAGTTTAGGAAGAAGAGGACTCCCCTTTGGAGACTTCTTCTCTTGTGACTCAGGTCTTTCTCTTCACAAATGGCCCTCGATCAGGGGCCATTCGTTTCCTGCCTTTCATGCTCAGTTTTGATGCTGTAGTGGAGACTCCAACTTTCTCCAGTTTCTTGGCAGGTTCCGACGCTAGGTGCATCAGATGGCGTATGTATAACAGGTGTCACTGGCGACTTGGCTTTAGTTTCCTTTGATTCATATGAACTGGCAGACTCAACTTGAACTAGAGACAGTGGGACTGTGGCATCAGATGGGGTATGAATTAGGCTGGCTGGCATGGCATCATCGCTAGTAGAGGGCTCAGCATGGAAATCTGGAAATTTTGGCACGAAATCAGGGGACAACTTTTTAAGAACCTCCCTGATTACAACATCCCTTCCCTGTGTGTAACGTCTCAGCTTGATATTTAGCTCCTCTACTTTCTCTAACTTTTGAAGAATAATTTCTTGGCGATGGTAAATTTGTGACATCATTTCCAGTGAACTGTCTGGCACAATATCTGGCACAGCCTTTGACTCCTTGAGCTTTGGCGTGGGTGCCTTTGCCTTTCCCTTGCCCTTGTCTTTTGGCTCAGCAGCAATGAGATTTCTCTATATAGCAGCAGTAATTGTTGTTCCTTTGATCGTTTGTCCCTTATCTGTATCAAGCTTTAGCACACTATAGAGCATGCAAATGTTAGATATGAACAAAGGAAAGAACAAACTACCATTACCTTTCGCTGTGCACTTGTAAGTTTCCTCAATAATAAGCTTGCCAACATTGATCTTGCGCCCCATAACAATGAAGTGCAACAAGATCATTCTCTCTTCCGACATAGTCTCGTTATGGGATGCAGGCATCAGATTTGCCTTGACAAAGTGATTCCATCCTCTCTATTGGGGTTTCAATGCCAATCTCTTTACCGTAAGGTGCCCCTTAGATGACATTGTCCAAGCCGTGCCAGGCTCATACAAGTCTGCAAACAGCATCTTTCTCTTTGCAGCGTTCATTGAGTCAGCGTACTCGAAATACTCATCCCCTGCACCATCAAACTTAAACATATTGTTAATATACCCTTCATCAAAACACACACACTTACCTCTAATCATCAAGAAGGGCGAATCCTTGGTCACAAGATGCGCGTAGAATTCTTGGACGATGGTGGCATAAATCTCCCATTTTTGCTAGTAGAACAGACTCCATTTGTGCAGGCCGATCATTGACATGACTTCTGGAGAGAAGCCATTGTTCGTCTCTGTTTTGATGTTGAAGTACTTCTCGTAGCAAAAACTTCTCAGGGCAAAGTTGGTCTCAAACTTTTTTGAATCTCCTCGTTGAAGAATCGTTTGAAATAGGTAGAGGAAGAAGCCATTGAAAATCGCTGGTGTTAAAAGATGAAGAAAAAGAATGATTTGGGTTTTGGTACTTGCTTATCGAAAATAAAGTAAAAGGTGAAATAGATGTTTGGTTATTTAACCGGCTAGGGTGAGGAAGTGAAAAGTTGGACCGATTGAGTGTTTTAATGGGAGTAGTAATGAGGGATAATGATGGAAAATAAAAAGAATTAATTTTAAAAAATTGTGGAGTGATAAAGTTAAAGTGATAAGGTGATAAGATAGGGTAAGGTTTGGTGTGATAAGGTGATTGGGTTGAATTTAAATTTCAACCTAAATTTTGGGCAGCTAGGGTTTAAAATAAAAAGCTCTCTCTTATTTTACTGGGCCGATCAAACTAGGGTTTTTCTCTTCCTTCTGTCTTTTGCACCGTTGCATGCCAAGCTACTCTAGCACTATGTCTGGCAGACTTTTTTATTGGGGCATTGACTCCTGCCAACAACCTTGGCATTGTCCCTGGCATAATGAATCTGCACAACTCAAATGAAACCTTTCAACACAGTAAAGGAATAAAACAAAAATTTTAAAATAAAGAAAAACTATTAAAAACCTTGAAACCTAAGAAAAAAGAAAAACAGTAACCTAATATTTACAAAAGTTCAAACCTGATGGTGTTTTCATGTTACCTCTGCCAAGAGGATCACCTCCTTGGCATTATTATGATCACCTTCTATGTAGTGCTTTAAACGTTAGCCATTCACCTTAAAGATTTCTCTCGTCTTCAAGTTCTTGATGTCCACAACTCCAGGAGCATAGGGCTTCACAACTTCATAAGGGCCCGTCCATCTTGATCTGAGTTTCCCTGGAAACAACTTAAGTCGTGAGTTGAATAACAAAACTCGATGACCTACCTCAAACTGTCTTGGCATTATCCTACTGTCTTTCCAACGTTTTGCCTTCTTCTTGTAGATCATGGCATTCTCATAGGCTTGTGTTCTAAATTCCTCCAACTTATTTAGGTCTAGTAACCTATTTTCTCCAGCAGCCATCCATGCCATGCCAAGTGTTCTAATGGCCTAGTAGGCTTTATGCTCAAGCTCCACTGGTAAATGGCATGGTTTTTCGAAAACAAATCTAAACGGTGAAGTACCTAAAGGAGTTTTAAATGTAGTTTCGTAAGCCCACAATCACTCATCTAATCTCAAGGACCAGTCCTTCCTTGATGGATTAACAGTCTTCCCTAGAATGTTTTTAATCTCATTTTTTGAAATCTCAGCTTGCCTCGTTTGTTTATGGATGATATGTCGTGGCAATTCTCTGTTGTATACCATACCTGCACAAAGCTTTAAAAATTAGATTACATTTAAAATGTGTGCCCTCATCATGAATAATCACTCTAGGGGCGCCAAATCTAGTAAAGATATGTTTGTGCAAGAACTTGGCAACGGCCTTGGCATCGTTTATTGGCAGAGCAACAACTTCTACCCACTTAGATACGTAGTCAACAGCCACAAGAATGCATACATTACCAAATGAGGGTGGAAAAGGACCCATAAAGTCTATCCCTCATACATTAAATAAATCCACAGGCATAATGTTTTGGAGCAGTAGTTGGTGTCTGGTAGAGATGTTCCCTGTCTATTGGCATCGATCACATGCCTTGGTATACTCGTGGGCATCCTTATATAGTGTGGGCCAAAAGAATCCCAATTGCAGCACCTTGGCAGCTGTCTTTACCCCAATAAAGTGACCTCCATACGGTGCGACATGGCATAAATGCAATATGTTATGATGTTCTTCCTCAGGCACACACCGGCAGATCACTTGGTCAGCACACTATTTGAACAAAATTGGCTCACCCAATAGTATTGCTTGACTTCCCGCAAGAAATTTTTTTTGGCATTGTATGCCAAGTCTGGTGGCAGAATGTTACTTACCAGGTAGTTGACAATGTCAGCATACCACAGCATGGTATTAACTACAAGCAAAAACTTGTCATGGAATTCATCTCTTATAAAATTAGTCTTACCATCTTTAAGATGATGCTCTAAACGTGAGAGATAGTCAACTACTAGGTTTTCATTGTCTTTTTTATCTCAGATCTCAAGATCGAATTCTTGAAGTAGGAGCATCCACCGGATTAGTCTGGGCTTGGCATCCTTCTTTTCCAAGTGATACTTCAGTGCCGAATGATCTGTGAAAACCACTACTTTGTTACCAATTAAATAGGATCTAAATTTATCAAAAGCAAATACAACCGCAAGAAATTCTTTCTCGGTCGTAGAGTAGTTTAGTTGTGCTTCATTCAAGGTTCGGCTGGCATAGTAGATGGCATAGAAAACCTTGCAATGTTTTGTCCCAAGACTACTACAACGACATAGTCGCTGACATCGTATATGAGCTCAAAGAGCTCATTCCAGTCTGGTGCCACAACTATAGGGGCATTGATAAACTTCTCTTTAAGTTCATGAAATGCTTTTAAACAAGAATCGTCAAATGCAAAAGTGGCATTTTGTTCTAATAACAAGCATAAAAGGTTTGGCAAATTTTGAAAAGTCTTTAATAAAATGCCAATAAAAATCGGCATGTCCTACAAAACTCCTTATACCTTTAACACTTGTTGGAGGTAGTAGCTGCTTAATTACCTCAACTTTTGCTTGATCCACTTCTAACCCTCTCTCAGTTACCTTGTGCCCGAGAACAATGCCCTTCTTCACCATGAAGTAGCATTTCTCGTAGTTCAACACTAGGTTTGTCTCTATGCATCTCTTCAAGACTTGCTCAAAACTCTGAAGACATTCCTTAAATGTTTTGCCAAACACTGAGAAATCATCCATGAACACTTCCATGTTGTGCTCGATCATATCAGAAAGAATGGACATCATGCAACGTTGAAACGTTGTCGGTGCATTACATAGGCCGAATGGCATCATTCTAAACGCAAACATCCCATATAGGCACGTGAATATAGTATTCTCTTGATCATCAGGGGCGATGGCAATCTGATTATAACCGAAATAACCATCCAAAAAACAATAGAAAGCTTTACCTACCAACCTATCTAGCATCTGGTCAATGAATGGAAATGGGAAGTGGTCATTCTTCGTGGTATTGTTCAGCCTCCTATAATCCATGCATACTCTCCATCCTGTGATAGTTCTGGAGGGGATTAACTCAACTTTACTGTTTTGTACCACGGTCATGCCACATTTCTTTGGCACGTACTGCACTAGGCTAACCCAAGAGCTATCAGAAATGGGATAAATAATCCTTCCATCAAGCCATTTTATGATCTATTTTTTCGCTACCTCTTTCATGCTTGGGTTTAACCTTCTTTGGCCTTCAATGGTCTTGCCATGGTACTCCTCCAAGATAATCTTGTGCATGCAAATGGTTGGTCTAATTCCTTGGATGTCTGCCAAAGTCCAACCTAATGCTTGCTTATAATCACGTAATATTGCCAACAATCTTTCCTCCTGATCATTAGTGAGATCAATGGCAATGATCACTGATAGAGTTACGTGTTCACCTAAATAAGCATACTTCAAGTGATCTGGCAGTGGTTTTAGTTCCAACGCTGGTGGCTCCTCAATTGATGGTCTAGGTGCCTTGATCTCTCTGCATGCCAACTGTAGTGGCTCGAAATAACTCGCCTCTTCAGCCTCCAAGACTGGTTCTTCTAGTTCCTCAAATAGTTCAGCTATGCCATCTAAGTTGTTGGCATCAAATTCTGTATCCTAACATAACTGTGCCGTGTCCAAAGTGTAAATAGACTTCATCATCTCCTCTGCTTGGCACTCACCAGGTTCATCTACATATTTCAAAGTTTGAAACACATTAAATGTAACATGCTGGCCATTCATGCGCATTGTTAGTTCCCCTTTATGAACATCAATCAAAGCCCTACCTGTGGCAAGAAAAGGTCTACCCAAAATAATCGAGACATTAATATCAGCCTCATAATCCAAAATGATAAAATCAACTGGAAAATAAATTTTTCTACCTTTACCAACACATCTTCAATCTTACCCTTGGGATATGCATAGGATCGGTCTGCCAGCTAAAGTGTCACCATGGTAGGTCTTGCTTCTATGCCAAGCTTCCAGAAAACTAACATTGGCATCAGGTTGATGCTGGCTCCTAAGTCACATAGTGCTTTGTACATGAATTTGTTGCCAATGGTACAGGGAATAGTAAAACTTCCCAGATCTTTCATCTTTGGTGGAAATCAGTTTAGGATAATGGCACTGCATCCTTCGGTCAGAGTAACAGTTTCAAAGTATCCCAACTTTCTCTTTTTGGACAGAATGTCCTTCATAAACTTAACATATTGGGCATTTGCTCAAGGGCTTCTACCAATGGAATGTTGATTTGCAATTGCTTAAGGACCTCCAAGAAGCGCTTGAATTGCTGGTCTTGCTTATACTTTTGAAGTCTTGCTGGAAATGGTGGTGACTGATAAACATGTGCTGACTCTACTGGCTTTGCCAACGTAGTGCTGGCATCAGTCTGTTTGGCCTTGGTGCTGTCATCGGTATACTGTTTGGCATCGGTGCTAGCATCGTCTGCTTTTATTTCCGCTTTCTCTATTTTCTTGGGATTATCTACTGGCACAGGCTTCTCAATTTGGTAGTTAATTGGTTGCTTAGCAACCTTCTCCATCTCACACTTCTTACCACTCCGTAGAGTTATAGCTTTACATTGCTCATTGTCTTTGTACCGAGCATCTTCTATGTCACTTGGTAGTTCTCCCTGGGGTCGATTGCTAAGTGCATTGGCAATCTACCCAATTTGGACTTTCAAATTTCTCATTGATGCTGCCAAACTCTAGACTGTGGCATCATTCCTCTCCATGTACTCTATGAGAGTGCCTCCTTGGTTGAGTCTCTGCCCTTGCTGAAAGTTGTTTTGGGCTTTCTATGGTGTGGTATTCTGATAGAATGCTGGCATGGCATTGTTATTCTGCCTCTGGGTATTTTGGCGCTAGGCATTATACTGGTTAGCTCCTTGATTTCCCCATGCTAAGTTAGGGTGTTGTCTCTAACCTACATTATAAGTATTGAAATTAGGATTATAGTAACGATTAACATTGCCAACAAAGTTTACCGATTCAGGGTTGGCAGGGCATTCATCTACGTGATGATTCTCTCCACAAATTGTATAGAATGGGTCTAATACTTTGACTTCTTGGGACTCATTGTTCTTTTGCAACGTTTTTACCATGCTAGTAAGGTTGGAAATCTCTACATAGATGGACGTTAATTCATCAACCTAAAATTTCCCATTGGTTTTAGTTTAGGTCCCAAGTCTGGCTACAAGATATTCAAAATCATTGATTGCATTCCTCTCTAGAATGTCAACAGCCTCGGTATACGTCTTGTCAAGCAACGAACCAGCTGCCTAAGCGTTAACAACTGTCCTTGTTTGTGCATTTAATCCATTGTAAAAGGTCTGTATTTGGGTCCAATTTGGGAATCCATGCATAGGACACCTCCTCAACAGGTCTTTAAATCTTTCCCAGGCCTCATATAAGGCCTCATTCTCTGCCTGCCTAAATGTAATGATCTCGCCTCACAGCTTGGCAGTGAGTGTTGGCGGCTGGAATCTTGTCAAGAACTTTTGGCATAGGTCTGCCCATGAAGTAACTGAGCCAGGTGGAAAAGAATTAAGCCAAGCCTTCGCTCTGTCTCTCAAAGAAAAAGTGAATAACTTCAGCTTCACGGTATCTTCAGGTACTCCATTTTGTTGGAATAACTGGCAAATCTCTATGAACTACTTTAGATGTTGCCTAGATCTCCAATAAGTGCTCCGTCAAACTGACCTACATTCAAAGAGTTTGAATCATTACCGGCTTAAGTTCAAAATTGACAGCATTTACCTCTGTGCCAACAAGTCCTAGCATCAAATTGTCAATGGTTGGTGCCGAATGTTCTCTAATATGCCCTCATTAACAATTAGGACAGCAGGTGGTGGTGGTATCCCATTGTTAAGTGGATTTCCTCCATTGTTCACCACACCATTCTCTCCATTACCTTGGTTTTGCATCTCTCAAAATCTTATTTTTAACCTCCACAAGGTTTTCACAATTTTCGGATTGTATGACCACTTGTCCACCATAGGATGGCTTCTGGTCATACACCGACAAAAAATAAAGGTAAAAACAAAAATAAAAATAAAGAAAGACAAGTAAAAATTTTAAAACAATCAATTCCGTTGCAATCCTCAGGCAACGACGCCAAAAACTTGTAGACTCTCTAGGTGAATGCTGGCAAAAAGTGCAGAAGATATATATTGGAAAAGTATAAAAATGTTTCCAAGATGAGTCTTTTGCGTGCAAGTATACATGGTCTGCAAGTAATACAACTGGTAAGCTGAGTATCAATCCCAAAGAGATTGACTTGGAATTTAATTTCTTTGATTGTTACTTGCCTTAAGAAAAAGTTGATTTGTTTTTAAGTTGGTTTTGAAAATAATTGAAAAGAAAAGAAATAAAAGTAAAGTAAGACGTTGGCAAGGAAAGTGATTTAATGAATAATGAACGTTGGCAGGGAATGCCTGGTTTTCGCGCTATTCATGTCGTGCCAACCTTTAATAACAACCTGTCTTGGCATTGTTTGCTAAGCAGATTCAAAATTAGCAAAGCCTCTCTCGATGGTCATTGCCCTAAATTGATCATGTAAAAACCCCTACATCTCTATAGTGCTTGTTTTTAAATAAACCAATTTGATTAAGATCCACTCTATACTCCTAAGGGGTAGATTTCACTCCCGAAGTAAGTTCATCTACTTGAACAACTTCTCTCGAAGCTTCTCTCCTTAGTATTCAACAACTTGATCGTTGCCACCCCAAGCCTGTTAAGATATTGAGGAGCAATAGGCCAACAATGCCAGCTCTCGCTTGGCATAGTATTTAGAAAACATTAAAGTATGCCAAATAGTGAAAACATTGCCAGGGCATATTTATTATTAAAAACTAAAACATAAAAATAGCGTTCAATGAAAACATCCCCCACCAACTATTAAATTAGTTCATGGTGAGGGATATAACAAACAACCTACAAACATTTTCAAAGTACATCACCATTAAAAACAAGATAAAATAACTTGAAAGAGAAAATGGGCTAGAAGGGGTCTCTCGATGCAGCCCTTCAAGATCTAGGCTTCTCGGCTAAGCTGGTCGAACCACCCTTCCAAGGTGCAGCCGGTTGTCAATCATCACACACCAACTCCTCATGATCCAATTTTCTTCGATATCCCTCCTAAATGCTAGTTTGGTTGGTGTTTAAATAGGCGTACGAGGAAGGGATAGGATTAGCTCTTTAAATTTCGAATTTCAACTGCCCAAGGGATAAGGGATCATCTTCTTATCCAAATTTGAATGAGAGCTAATCAGGCTAGGGCTGACGCCATATTGCCGATGCTGCCTTGGCGTCCAAGCTTGGCATGAATCTGCCAACAAGTCTTGGCACCATCTTATCCGCTATTTTTTCGGAGATTGTTCCATATTGCTATCTTTTCGGAGCTTGATCATATCCTATTTTTTGGTTCCAACAGCTTCTTGGCATGGCATCAAGTTCACTTCTCTGCCATCCGGTACTTGGCATTGTCTAGTCCATCTGTGCCAACAGCACTCGGCATTCTCTCTGGTATTCCTTCTTGTGGTGCTTTTCTGGGTCAGATCCTATGCCAAACCTGCAAAATTGCCAACAAAACAACCCTTCACATTGGCATAGACAAAATTCCAAACTTCTTATGTAAATGCATGATTTTAACATCCCAATGCAACTAAATGTACCTAAAAACAAGCAAAAGCATTGTAAGATTGACATTAAAAAAGTATTTTTGGAGAGGTAACATTTTTTTTATGTAGGTTAATGACAATTAATTTTTTAATTTAATATACATAGTTATTAATATGTGGAGTATATATTTTATTTAAAATATATATTTAATTCAGTTTGATCAAAATTTTAGTTTTAATCGTTAGTAATTGAGAAAGAAAAAAGTTTGACTTAGACTTTGTTGTGGTAAATTTACCACGGCTTGAAAACTTTATATTTGGGTTATGTCTAATAAATTATGGTTGAATTTTGTTGAATCATTTTTAAATTTGTACAAAATATTTTGCTTAAAAATGTTTGATATTATGCTTAATTATGTCGTTAATGTTATCCGCGAAATATACATATTTACATTTGGTATTGATGTATATTCGTCTCTGTTTGATTAAAATTTTAATTATGATTATGGTTATATTAAAGTTTTAAGTGATCATTTTTGAATTCATTGGTATGGCATTCTTTGCTTCTGGTTAAATATTGATTGTTTTGAATTCAATTTTCGGGGTGATATATGAAGTTAAGGATTGATACACATTTAGTTTAAATTATATATTTTACCTTCAAGTTTATAGTGAAAATATTGCAAATGCATGTTTAAGGTTTATAAATTTTTTAAGGAACAATCAAAGATTTCGGTTCTTTGAATTCTGATAGCCTCATTTAGACAACCTTGTTTTGGGTTATTTCAGAAACTTAAGTGTTATCAGAAATTTCAGCTTTGACTATTACAAATATTAAGTTTGAATATCGGTATGTTTATATTATATATTTTGAGATATATTAATTGAAACATTAAGTCACCAAAGTGACCTCTATTGTGGAAATTATTTTATTTTAAAATATAGAAGGTTTTGTGCACGTAATTCAGTTTATGTTAATATTAATCGGCCCAAAGGAAGGTTAATAATTAGCAATGTTACATGTGCAACTGTGGTAATAAACATGTGATAATTATTCAGTTTAATAAGTGAGCAATAAATCGACCCAAAGGAAGATTTCTGTTTGACATGTTCTTATTACCAATATTTGATTACTGCACCAAGATATCACTTACAAGTTAATGTTTTGTCGAAAGATGAAATATTAATGGGGTGTCCGGTATCTTGAGATGAGGTTACATTTATTCAAATTTATTATTATTTTGGTTATCTTTTAATTTTCCTGAAAGATAAAATTAAGAAAAATATTTTTGAAACAATTAAGTTCATATTTTGGCTTCGGATGTCTAATATTTTAATAGATCAATTGAAACATAATGTCACCAAAGTGACCGCTTTTGTGTATATTAGTTTATTTAAAATATTAAGATGATTATGTGTTTTTGTAATTCATGCGTTTATTAATTGGTTCAAAGGAAAGTTAATATTTGGTCGAATTACAATGATAACTGTGGTGATAAATATGTGACAATTATAAGTTATTTTATGTAAGCAATACGTTAGTCTAAAGATTGATCTATTGTTTGACATTGTTTATTGTCATTGTTTGATTGCTACAACAAGAGTACCACTTATAGTTAATATTACTGTCTAAAGACTTGATATTAATGTTGTGCTTGGTATCTTGAAGGGAACTAGCCATTATTTTGAATTTATTGTTTACTTATGAATATTTATGTGAGCTTGTTTTTATTTTATTTTATTTTTGTTCTATATTTAGCTAATTTAGCTTTTGCTATTATAATATCTGTTATTTTACATTCTATACTCATTTTAATGAAATTAGTTTCAAGGAATAGAAGAGACACTTACATATAGTACTTGGTTGTACGAATATAGACCTTGCACTAAGGGAAGAACAACTTGCACCTCTCACAGCGGTAAGCACACATAAAAACGATTTTAAGAGGTGAGTTCGTTCAAATTGCATGAGCCTAATGATGATAAAGTAAAACATTCTATAATTCTTTAGGAGCACAAATCTAAAGAGATTACTCATACTAAGGGTTTCCTTGATAAAATTGAGAAACATTTTACTAAAAAATGTTAAGATTAATATGACATCACTTTTGACTTACTTGATCTTATGAAGTATAAGGATCAAGGAATTGTGAAAGAGTATGTTAGGATATTTGTTTTGATATAATAATTGAAAAATAGTTTTGGACTAAATTGAAAAGATTTCAAAAAATGTTTTTAAGCCCAAACAACTTGAAAATGTGTTTGAAGAATTTTCAAAAGGTTTTGAAAGTGTTTTAAATGTTTTAAAGTAGCCAAACTCAAGTTTTTAGCATGCCCGTACCGATATGGTTACACCCCGTATCGATACACCTTAGGGTTTCAGCTACAGGATTTTTCCAGAACCAAAACCCTATATTGATACAGGCTTACGCGTATCGATACGATTAGGGCCGTACCGGTGCACTTATAGGCGTACCGATATGCTATGTTTTCAAATCTCTAACGGCTAGTTCAAAACCTCCCCAAAGGCTATTTCCATGCAGCGTATCGATACACTGTATCAATACACCATTTTGATACACCGTATCGATACATCGTACCAATACACCGTGTTGATACACAGTATTGATACACCGTATCAATACACCTGGGTTGTGGCAAGCATAACGACTAGTTTTTGAAGAACCCGTATCGATATAGCTACTCATGTACCGATACGGACATCTCTAGAACTGCATTTATTGCGGGAAATAAAGTCTCCAACAGCTCCAATTCAATCCCAACGGTCTCCAACAGCTACAAACTTAATTGGGACTATAAAAGACACCATCAAGCATCTGAAGAAGCTAATGATCAAATTGTCAACACTTCTATGATGTCAAAATTGTTTTAGTGCTTAATTCTTTCATTTTTGCATAGACAAACACTTGTGAGCTTAAATGTATATGTATGCTCAAGTGTATTAGGATTTGGGTGAGTGCTAAAAGAGTGCAAACATACACCTTGTGAGAGGAATTCTTGTTTACTTTTATTTTCTCTTATAAAGAGGGTTTTCTCAAGCTTTGGGTTAGAAAGCTTTGAGGTTGTAAAAGGTTTCCTCCTAAGCCTAGAAAATGGGAAGAAATTCATAGTGAATTTGCAATGCCCTGATTTTTGGGCCTAGCGGTTTTGAGGTTTATTAGACGGTTCGGTGGACCAGGTTAGAGATTCGAGTCGGATTCGGGACCGTATATTTTTTGGTAAGATAAAAATATGGGGAAATAGTTAAAAATCATCTTTTAATATATAATGATTTTTGGTGGAATCAATTTTGGGAAATAGAATTTGGAAATGCGATATTTTAGTTAGTGACCAAAATGAAAGTTTTGAAAATTGTGATTTTATAGTGACTAAAATGAAAAGGGTCAAATTCTTAGAATCTTTAAGGAGCTATTTTACCAATTTATTTCTGATAGTTTCTCCTTTAATTAGACTTATTTTGACATGTGTTTTGCTATCTAATTAAAAAGGATTTTAGTTAAAAGTTGGTTATTAGTTTTGGAAAAGAAATTACATCATTTTTTCTCTCCACGTTTATCTTCATTCTCTCCTCAGCCAAACACTCAAGTTTTCATCAAATTTCAGAGGTAAGATGGTTTTAACTTGGTTTTATGATTTCTAATTGATTGATAAAGGTTGTTTATACAAAATCTTACATTAAACTTGTGTTTTCTTAGCTTTTATCACATCAATTGAGGGAGAAACTTTACAATAGGGGCAAGGTCTGAGATCTCCTCTATTGTATGGTTCTTTACTGAAATTCCAAAGTATTTGATCCTTGATTTTGTGTTTATAATCTGATTTTAATGTTTTTCCAAGGTTTAATTGAATTAATTGGGTAAAATGGAAGTTTTAGAGAATAGATTTGTAATGAATTTGATTTCCAGTGTTATGGATGGAGTTTGATCATATTTTGGATGTTATTGATGTTATTAATTCAATTTTATCAATGGAATCATGGAGCTTTTGAATCTCTAATTGTTAGGTTGTTAGAAGTGAGGTTTTGTGGTGTTTTTTTGTAGTTGTGAGGTTGTTGAAGGTGATATCCTGTTTGGATCTATTTTTAGATGTGTTTTGATGTTGAAAGTGATGTTACATGGATAGATGTTGGTTGGGTTGTGTTTGAAAGTGTTTGGGTGAAGTTTTCGGTTGTTGTGGAAGGTTAATTATGATGGTTAAGTGGGAATCCGAGAAGGATTGGTGCTGCTGTGTTTTGGATGCATTGTGATGCATTAATCCTCTGTTGTTTTATGGTTAAAGCATGGGAGGTTGTTCCGGAAGATAACGAGGTTACGTTGGAAGCTTCGGTCGTGTGAATTCGCGTCTGCGAATCAGTGAGTGAGAACGTGAATTCCAGCTTTGGAATGTTTTAAGGGTGGTTTTGGGAGTTTAGGTAGAGCTTGAAACGCTTGCCTAAGCTCTGAAGTAAGTAAAGTGGTTTTACTCTCTCGGTCGTACTAGCAGAAAATGGTTTTATGCACTTGTTTTGATTTACATGCTACCTACTGTTTAAGCATGATTTAAAGTATTTGATATACTATTTTTGAGCATGAAATGCTGAAGGATGCAAATGGTAAGTGATCCTTGTAAGTATATGGTTTATACTTGTGTTTAAAGCATTGATGTTGCTTTGGAAAAATGGTTTGGTGAATGCTTGTTGAAAATAGTGAGGTATATGGTAAATGGTTAATTATATTGGCAAGTGATAAGGTTTTAAAATTGTTATCGGATATAGTTGGCCGGCCATAGGATTGATTGCACTATAATAAGTCGCCTTGGATGTTGAAGGGTTTATACGGTGTACCAAAAACTCCATCCGAGTACCCTAACGGTTGAGGGGTTAAATGGTACCAAATACTCCCGTTAGTGGATTAAGCGTCTAACTGATGATTTGGGGTTGGTGTCCCCGTGGGTTGAAAGTACTCGACTGTTAATGTACCGCGATTATGATTGTATCGCTATTCCGGTTGAGATGGCTTGAAGTGTTTGTTGAACACTTGTTGAATATGTGTATCCAATGAACTCTTTTGCTATTGGACTTGTTTGAAAATCACTTGTAAGCCAATATAATTGTTAATGTATCATTGAGAGCTTTATGTTGTATAATGTGAAGTATACATGTTTTCTGCTTAAGCTTTGCATATGGTTTGTTGTGCATGGGAAGGCTTGAGTTGAGGTTTAGCAATGGAATTTGCTGTTGGTTAATGATACATGTTGTGTGTTTACTCTTTAAGCTTTGCATATGGTTGTTATGCACGGAAAAGCTTAAATTGAGGCTTAGCAATGGAATTTGTTGGTGGTTTATGGTATAGGTTGCATACGGTTTTATATGCTGGTTTTGAAAGTGTAAAGTGCATGGTTGTAAAGGCATGATAATGTTTACATGATGTTTTAAAAGTGATTTGGACATGAATTGAAATGAGTTTTCAAAGTGTTGTTGAGAAACAATTTTAAATGCATTGATGGTGTTTTGTGTTTTGAGCATTCCTCACTAAGCCTTGTGTGCTTACGCTCTCTTTGTCCATCAATGCAGAGGATTGAAAGCATGAAAGGTAGCGTGAAGCAAGGGATCGGTACAAGACTTGGTAACCAAAGTATGTTTTTGGTTTAGACTATAAATAATAAGGGCAATGGGGGTTTTTGTTGTTTTTGGAAGATGTATGTTAAATTCCATGTTGAACAAGTTTTTTGGATTGCTATTGTGATGTTAATTACCTCTATGGCTTGGATTTGGTAATGGATTGAAGCTTCATGTTTTACATGAATGGTTTTATAGGAAGCATGCCTGTAGTCTCACATTAATTGTAAAATGCCATGAACCATGTTGAATATGTGATGTTATGCTGTGAAATGTATCTTGAGCTTATTGGTTGTATGTTAAATGGATGTTAGGGGGTTTTGGTTAGGCTAAGAGCTTGTAAAACCAGCTAAAAATGACCTTAAGAGTCCATGCATATCGGTACAAGTGTCTACGTTCAGGTACGGGTAGGCCAATTCAGGCTTAGTGTACCGGTACGCGGGCCACCATTTTGGTATGTTTAGGCGAAATCAAGCCTGGTGTTTCGATACAGGCAAGGGTGTTCTGGTACGACTTTGAGACACCGGAATATGCTTTTTGGGATTAAACCCGCGTACCGAAACACTTGCAACCTGTACCGGTATGGTTGTAAATACATCTTTAGATAACCGTTAATTTCAGTTATGTGTATCGGTACGTTTCTAGGCATTTCGAAACAGGGGCTGTGTAATGTGGGAACCGTATCGACACGGTTGGTCACGTTTCGATACGGGTGGCCGTTATTTTAGTTAATGTCGTGGAATTGAAATTCTGTTTACTTGCGTATTGGTCCCTAAATATTGTTATTGTAATTAAATATGTTTGGATGAACGTCTTGAGCTAAATTTTGACATGTAAGCATGAAATATATTTAATTAAAGGTTGGTATCTTAAAATCGGGCCAAGTCCTTGAATTTGCATAATTTGTAATTTAGTCTCTAAATTGTGATCGTGTCTAATTGGTTATTAATTCGATGCTCAATTGTGTTGAGTCTTTACCTGTGAACGGCATGAACATGTAGGGTTTTAATTTGCATCTAGATAAGATAGAAAGGAAAAAAAGGTGTGGTTCGTGTATACTCTTACGGTTTACTTCGGTAAACATAATGTAACTCGCTCGGTTCAGTCTTGCGACTAGGCCGGGTCGAGAGGTTACATTTGGTGGTATTAGAGCCAGGTTTACGGTAGTTGGGAGTTGGTTTGATTGTTGTGATGTTATTGTGGGTTGTTATCTGATGTTTGACATGCACGGTGATTGTTTATGCCATGATGTTTGGAATGTTTGGTGAATGTTTATGCCATGTTAGGGGAAATTTGGAAAAACCCATTGTCTTATTATTATAGTCTAAAATGTATGATTTTGAAATAAAAGTCTTGGATCCTTGCTTGAAGCTGGCAAGTTTAATTCTATTTTGAAATGATTATCATGCCTTGGAAAATGTGTTATTTTACGACCGAGAGGAGAAATGGGATTTAGCGAGATGTTGTTGCCTTTGGGCAGTGAGTGGGGAGAGTGTTGTGTCTCCTGGGGGTTTGTCACCCCGAAATACATACCATATATGCCGGTTAAGCCAGAGTTGGGTGATATAATGCCTTGTTATAGGTGATGCTTGAGTTTTTAAGCTATTGTGGCTGGAGTACGTTTGTTTGCACCAGCGGGTGGGCAAATGAGGTTGCCTTGGGAATAACCCTGCAGTTTGGGAGAAGTAGAGTTTCGTGGGTTGTTGCTCAAGGCATTCGAGAGTGGGATGACCAATATTATCCAGATTTAGACCAAGTGAGGTGTGTTAAAACCTTGTGGCATGACGATGTGTTAGGTGGTAGACCACGATATCTGCAGGCATGAAACCCAATGATGTGGATTGTGAATCTGTTCATGCTGTCTTTTGGAAGAAGTGTCTGAGGTTTAGACACTTGGATGGAAAGAAATGAGCGTTCATGGTTGGGATCAAGGTCGCGTGTATGCAGTGAAGTTAGGATGCAAATTATTCAATCGAGTCGATATGCTCATGAACTGGTGTTGGTAGGGAAGTATTGATGTGACTGAATTTTATATAAGTTGGTAAAGGATGTTAGGGTGTACATGTTGGGTTCCGACTATACCATTTTCGACGTGTTGGTACACGGGCGAAGAACATCGAGTAGAACCTGGGGTTAATGGTTTTGTGTGGGAGGTTTTGGCTTTGGTAAGGGAATTACGTATTCTAGTTCCAGAAATGTTTAGTTTGAAAGGAATTGTGATAAAAGATATCGCCCTGAGTTGAGACGAGGTGATGACAGTGCTGGGTGAGAACTGGGGGGTCAAAGTATCCAAACTAGATCAGTAATTAATGTATGTTGGGTATGTGATCGTGTGATCTCATGAGGCAGGATTATCCACTTTCGAGGTGTGGCGTGTAAAATCCTATGCTTGTTGTTGTTGATGGTTGTAAGAATTGTGGTCTGAACGATCGCCTTGTAGATGATAGTTGTGCAAATGAAGGGGCTGGTTCTCTTGGTAAGACAGTTGTTACGGGTAGGATGTTTGAAAAAACCCTATGGTGGTTTAAATTCCGTGGTTGCGGTTGATTTGTTGGAGTTGTTTCTTCACAAAATTTGATGTAATTATGGGTATGGATTAGTGGTTGGATCAGGGAGTTGTGGTTGGTTTTTGATCCTAGCGAGTTCCTTGAAACTTGCTGATGGTTACGAGGTGGTAATCACGGGCGAGAATGTTAAATTCTTGTTTAACGCAGTTCTGGCGCTAGAAGCGAGTTGCTAGGTGGATCCTTGGGTGCAAGGTATACCTAGTTTAAGTTACGAATCTAGGGTCAAAAAAAGTATGTGCTCAAGATATGTGGGTGGTATGTGAATTTCTGGGTGTTATGGTTCTTGGGAGTTTGATTGGTGCTAGTTTTCGAGCGACTAAAGTTGGAATTGGCAGGTTGTGGGTTGCTAGATCCAATTCTTAGCATCGAGTTTTGTTGAGGCTGTAGTGTTGCAAATGAAGTGACTTATGCATGTAGCTGGTTAAAGGTGCACGAGCGCTTTTGTCTGACGCGTGATGTGAAGCTTGCCATGATGGTGGTTGTTTAGGTGTTTTGAAGGCATTAATTCTACGTTGGGTAGTGTGCCATGTATACGGATCACATGTGGTTAACAAAAAAAGATGAAATGATTGATGTTTGAGTTTTTGACAACCGGGTGGCTGGAGAGTTATAGTTTGATGGTTGAATATCGTCCAAGCTAGCTTATAGCCGATGATTTGAGTGTGAAGGTTGCGGTGGAGTTGAGGATGTTGTTTACGCGGTTTGGTATGACGCGTGAGGGACGCTTGATGCCGAGTTGCAAGTGAAGTTATTCTGGTCACAGTTGTTAGAGAAAGGTGACGGTGTGATGATGCAACCGTAACGTATGTTGGGCTATTGGGAGAAGAAAATTTGATGGATTTTCACGTTAAAGGTAATAAGGTATTATGTTTTAAAGATCGGAAGATGGAGACTTTTGATGTTGAGTTGAGGTGTATGATTTTGATGGAGGCGCATGCCAGTTCTTGCGATATACCTTTCGGTAATGACAGGGTATATCGAAGTTTGAAAAATGATTGTTGTTGGGTTGGTCTAAGAGAGATATGGTTGATTTTGTGTTCGATGCATGGTATGTCAGCGAGTGAAAGCTGTGAAACGGTTTTATTTCGGGTTGTTGTAATCATTGAGGATACCATAATGGAAGTGGGAAAGAATCATCGTAGATTTTGTGTCTGGGTTGCCTTTGGCACCGACCGAAGGGATTCTATTTGGGTAATTGTTGATTGAGTTACGAAGTGAGCACACATTTGTGGCTATACTTGTGATGTATGTTTTGGAGTATGTGGAAGATTTGTATTTTGTCGAGTTAGTGAGTTTGCACTGTGTGCCTGAGTCCGTAGTTTTGGATGGAGATCTGTGGGTTTTAGTGAGGTTCTAAGGTTGTCGCTTGAGCTTGAGTGTATGTACTTCATATTTATCCTGGTTGGATGGCGGGTTAGAGCATGAAATTCAGGTTTTGGAAGATGAGTTGGATTGTGTATCCTTTGGTAGAAGTTGCTTTAATGGCAGTTATCAGGAAAGTATGGAGGTGGTATTGTATAAGGCGTTGCGGGGTTGGAGGTGCAGTACGCCCGTGTGTTGGACTGAAATTTGGGGAAAGTATGTTCCCATGTTTGATGTGTGGAAAGGCATCAGTGAGATGGTGAAGTTGTTATGTAAGTGCTTGAGAGCGGTTTCAAATCGTCAGAAATTCTATGTGAATTTGGGGTGTAGTGGTTTAAAGTGTGTTGTGATGGTCGGATAATCATGTTAATACCGCTTTGGAAGAAGGTGTGCGTTTTGAGGATCATACGAGTTTGTTGAGCGTGTGGGTCATGTTGCTTGTTGTTTGGGTTATCTCCTGCGTTGAAGGGATTCCATGGTGTGTTTCATGTGATGATGTTGCGGAGGTATTGGTCGGATTCCTTGTGTGTTGTGCCAGTGAAAGGCATTATGTTGAAATCTGAGTTATCTTGTCTGAAGGGTCGGATGGAGATCCTTGTGGCCAGCGGTAGAGTTCTGGGTGGTATAATGGTTGGCCTTGTTAATATGTTGCGAAGACACCGCAGTGTTAAGAAGCCGCGTGTGATTGTAAGTCGGAAATGTTAGAGTGGTTTCTGCTTTTCTTACCTCCGAGTAAATTTCGAGGATGAAATTTCTTAAGTGGGGGAGAGTTGTAATGCCTCGGTTTTTTGGCCTAGCGATTTTGAGGTTTATTAGATGGTCCGGTGGACAGGGTTAGAGATTCGAGTCAGATTCGGGACTTGTAGCGATGTCCTTTTTCGCTAAAAAAAATGGGTTTTTGAGGTGTTTGTGATTTTTTGGATATAAAATATTTATTCCGTGGGGGTTTTAAAAACCACATTTTATTTAAAAATTGTAGTCACCGCCGGCCACTTAGGTAGGCCGGACACCATAAAAAACCAGAGATTTGAAAACTATTGGGTTCGGGAGTCGGTTACGGATGGGGAAGGATTAGCACCCCCACACTGCCCAAAATTGGTACTTTAATAATTACCGCTTTATTAATATTAGATTTTCTGGGTTAAAGAGACGATTAATTTAAAATTCGGTTATAATTGCGAATAAATTTTAAAGGCTCCGTTATCCGAGAGTAAATGCCCAACCACTATCACTACGCCTGATACTGGCCCCGTTTACGCTCGGATAAAAGGGCACCTCATTGACATTATATATTCCATTATGCAAACTTAGTGAGCAAAATATAAAACATGGCAAATAATTTAAATACAATACAAATAAATATTAACATAATAAAATACTAATCTAACATAAATAAAATATTAATCTAAAACATACATACATAAATATTAATCTAACTCATAAATAAAAACATATCTAGCATAAATAAAATACTAACATTCATAAATATTAATCTAACACATAAATAAAAAACAAATTCAACATAAATAAAATACTATTCTAAAACATACATACATAAATATTAATCTAACTCATAAATAAAAACATATCTAACATAAATAAAATACTAACATTCATAAATATTAATTTAAAGCACAAATAAATATTATTCTAACACATAAATAAAAACGAATCTAACATAAATAAAATATTAATATAAAACACAAATTTAAAACATATTAAATACTAATCTAAAACATAAACATACAAACTAAAAAATAAGACTACAATTTTAAAATAACTAATACTTCATTAAATTATAAAAATTACAACACTAATAAAAAGGGAAGAAAATATACCTAACTAGGAGCTCGAATGACGAACCCCGACTGAACCCCACCGGGATCTACCACGCGCTCTCCAAAATTATTAACTAGATCGGACCTAAAATAGGACCTCGATCGAATGTTGGATCGAACCAACTGGGGCCAAGGGCACTGCCCCCAACCCCAGCCAGCCTTGTGGCCGGCCATGCTCCCAATTGGGGAGCCAATTGCCTTGCCAATTTATGGCAATTTTGGCGTGCAATTGGCTGCCCCCAATGCCTTGTATTTATAGGCAAAGGGGGTGGGAAGATAGGGTGACGTGGAGCACCCTGCTCCACGTATTTTCTCCCTTTTTTAATATATATTATTATTTTTTATTTTTCATTAATTTTATATTAATAATATTATTATTAAAATAATACTAATAACACTAAAACCCGGTCAAAAATGAGTGATTACAGTTGCCCCTCTTTGCTTGTTCTTGTGAAACGAGGACAAAGCAAAGATCAAAAGCACTCATTTTTGACATACTTTCTTGTCTTTGGCTTCGGAATCACGTGTTCTTCTGGAACTTTCTGCTCTTCCTTAGTTGAATCTTCAAGCTGGTAAGTTCTTCCTATATAGAACTTCTTCACCTTCTGATCTTGGAACTATAGGTCCTCCCTATATAGAACCTTTCATTCTGAAGTCTTGAGTTACGAATCCCTCCTATATAGAACTTTTCACTCTGAGACGGTAAAGCTTGGAGTCCTTCCTATATAGAACTCTTCACCTTCAATGCTGGTTTCTCCTATATAAAACCTTTTGCGCCGCTGATGGATTCTTCCGACTGGGAGTTCCTCCAGTATAGAACTGCTAGTCTTCAAACCCTGGAGCCGTCAGTCCTTCCTATATAGAACTTTTTAGCTTCAAAATCTCGTAGCTACAGACTTCTTCCTATATAGAACCTTTCACTCTAAGACAGTAAAGCTCAGAGCCCTTCCTATATAGGACTCTTCGCTTTCAACACAACAGGTTTTCCCTATATAAAACCTTGTGTATCATGGGTGAATTCCTTCGGCTGGGAGTTCTTCCTATATAGAACTGCTAGTCTTCACCTGGAGCCGTCACCCTTCCTATATAGAACTTTTTAGCTTCAAATCTTGGAGCTACGGATTCTTCCTATATAGAATCTTTTACTCTAAGACAGTGAAGCTCGGAGCCTTTCCCATATAAGACTCTTCGCTTTCAAACACAACAGGTTTTCCTATATAACCTTGTGTGTCATGGGTGAATTTCTTCGGCTGGGAGTTCTTCCTATATAGAACTGCTAGTCTTCACCCTGGAGCTGCAAGTCCTTCCTATATAAAACATTTAGCTTCTGAAATCTTGGAGCTACGGATTCTTCCTATATAGAATCTTTTACTCTAAGACAGTGAAGCTCGGAGCCCTTCCTATATAAGACTCTTCGCTTTCAAACACAACAGGTTTTCCTATATAACCTTGTGTGTCATGGGTGAATTCCTTCGGCTGGGAGTTCTTCCTATATAGAACTGCTAGTCTTCACCCTGGAGCTGCAAGCCCTTCCTATATAAAACTTTCAGCTTTTGAAGCCTCGGAGCAGTTGATTCTTCCTACATAGAACCTCTCGCTACGGGAGCTTGAAAATATAGGCCCTTTCTATATAGAGCCTTTATCTTCAATTTCTTCTTTTTTCTTTTTTTCCTTTTTTCTTTTTCCCTCTTTTTCTTTTTTCTTTTCTCTTTTTTTTTTCAGCTTTGGACTTACGCTTCTAAGGTTGCCGCTTCATGCCCGAATGACTTATCACCAGGCTCGAAAGACTTACTGGTGGTCCGAAGGACTTAACACCATGTTCGAAGGACTTACCGATGACCCGAAGGATTTAACATACGGGTCTCACGCTGCTATGGCTACCGATTTTTCTGGACTTACGCTGCTAAGGCTGCCGAAATCTTTCTTCAATTTGGGGATTCACGCCGAAAATGGCTATCGATTTTTCTTCAAATTTGGGGACTCACGCCGAAAATGGCTGCCAAAACTTCTTCAAATTTAGGGACTCATGCCGAAAATGGCTGCCAAAACTTCTTCAAATTTAGGGACTCACGCCAAAAATGGCTGCCAATCTTCTAGGACTCACGCTGCTATAGCTGCCGAAATCTTTCTTCAAATTTTGGGGACTCACGGCGAAAGTGGCTGCCAAAACTTTCTTCAATTTGGGGACTCATGCCGAAAATGGCTGCCAATCTTTCTTTAATTTGGGGACTCACGCCGAAAATGGCTGCCAATACTTCTTCAAATTTAGAGACTCACGCCAAAAATGGCCGCCAATCTTTCTTTAATTTGGGGACTCACGTCGAAAATTACTGCCAAAACTTCTTCAAATTTAGGGACTCACGCCAAAAATGGCCGCCAATCTTTCTTTAATTTGGGGACTCACGTCGAAAATGGCTGCCAAAACTTCTTCAAATTTAGGGACTCACGCCAAAAATGGCCGCCAATCTTTCTTTAATTTGGGGACTCACGCCGAAAATGGCTGCCAAAATCTTTCTTCAATTTGGGGACTCACGCCGAAAATGGATGCCAAAACTTCTTCAAATTTAGGGACTCACGCCTAAAATGGCCGCCAATCTTTCTTTAATTTGGGGACTCACGCCGAAAATGGCTGCCAATCTTTTTCAAATTTAGGGACTCACGCCGAAAATGGCTGCCAAAACTTCTTCAAATTTAGGGACTCATGCCGAAAATGGCTGCCAAAACTTCTTCAAATTTAGGGACTCACGCTGAAAATGGCTGCCAATCTTCTAGGACTCACGCTGCTATAGCTACCGAAATCTTTCTTCAAATTTTGGGGACTCACGCCGAAAGTGGCTGCCAAAACTTTCTTCAATTTGGGGACTCACGCCGAAAATGGCTGCCAATCTTTCTTCAATTTGGCGACTCACGCCGAAAATGGCTGCCAATACTTCTTCAAATTTAGGGACTCACGCAAAAAAATGGCCGCCAATCTTTCTTTAATTTGGGGACTCAAGCCGAAAATGGCTGCCAAAACTTCTTCAAATTTAGGGACTCACGCCAAAAATGGCCGCCAATCTTTCTTTAATTTGGGGACTCACGCCGAAAATGGCTGCCAATCTTTTTCAAATTTGGGGACTCACGCCGAAAATGGCCGCCAAAACTTCTTCAAATTTAGGGACTCACGCCAAAAATGGTCGTCAATCTTTCTTTAATTTGGGGACTCACGCCGAAAATGGCTGCCAATCTTTCTTCTTTAATGAAATCCACTTCTTAATATTCTTTGATAATTCTTCAGGTACCTGTCCAAGCAAAAAATTGACATGCCCCTATCTATATGATGCATGCAATATAATGCTTTCTTTCTCATCTTTTTCTTTTTTTCTCTTTTCTCTCTTCTCATTTTTTTTTCTTTTTTTCTTTTTTCTTTTTTCACTTTCTCTTTCTTTCTCTCTTTTTCTTCTTTTTTCTTTCAGCCCTTTCTTGTTCTAAAATCTTACCCCCTGAAAGGTCATTCCTCATATTTCTTCATCTATTTACTGCTTCACTGTATGCTCTTAAATCCTCATTTGAACCTGCTTTTAAACCTTTTGTGCGGAAGGTTTTCTTGTCTTCAAGGTTATCACTCGTCTTCATAAATGATCTTCTGGTTCTTATATTATTCTTATAAGAACCCTTGTCATCTTCTTCGCTTGGCGTTGCCCCATTCAACCACGGGCTCCACTGCTTTGAATTTTCTGGCCCATCATACAGAGCCTTGATCTATTTCTAGTCACCAGGGTGAGCCAAAATGCTTCCATCCCATGAGCTCATCCTTAAGCTTCTCGTAGCATTTCGACAGGAACTAACTTTCGGTCCCTATGCTTTAAATCTCATCATCATTCATTTTTTAAAGTAATGCAAAAGGCAATTTACTTGTGCATATTTCAAAAAAATAATGATTGTTTGAAAAGATAACAGTCATTTTGAAAATCACAACTTGGAGGGGATACCAAACATTGTTTGGGACAAATGGTAAACATCATCTCTTTTTTTTTTTAAGGACCAAACATTTTTTTTAAAAAAGTTAATGTTTGGAGAATGGTAAACAAAATTCGAAGTATATTGCCAAACATTTTTTAAAAACTAATGTTTGGGGGAAATGGTAAACATCAAAACTTTGGGAGAAAATGTCAAATCTTTTAAAACATGTTTGCCCCGAAATATCAAACACCATAGCGCATCTGCTTCAAGTTGCTAGAGATCAACTCTAATGAAGCGCATATTTAGAAGATCTTGACCATTGTGGAGATATATGCCAATGTATAGTTTCTTCTGGTCTAATAGGCTTTTGAGAGGAACAACCCTACCTAGTTTCTACCCCGTTTAAGGTGGCTCTCTTAATCTCACTATCTCACCATGCCCTATCCTTCCCTCATTTGGGTGTCGATCAAGCACTTAGAAGTTTGACGTTCTTTGAAGCAAAGTTAACCCTTATAGGCGGAATGAAATCTGAAGACATTCTCATTCAACTTGGGTATCTATGGATGACCAGAATGGTCTTTGGGGCTTGTAATGTAGGCCTTTGGTTTATGGTTAAGTGAAACAGTATTTATGTAGTTGTGTAACTTGGATATCCCCATTATTACTTCCCTTTTTTGGATCACTCTAGACTGTCCGTTTTCGGGTTTTCACCCTAGAGTTCATTTCCTTTCTTTTTATTGTAGGCTGTCTTGCATTCTGGCTACATACTAATGTTCGTTTTCTGTTCAAGAATGTTTGATCCTCCAAAACTCCTCGGAACTGAGATTTCTTGAATGAAGGACTACGAATACATTTATGGGAATTCTTGATTGGCACGCCCAGATGAAATGTTATCCTTTCTTTCTTCTTTTCTTTTTTCTTTTTTCTTTTTCACTTTTTCTCTTGGATCGCTCTAGACTGCCCATTTTTAGGTTTTCACCCTAGAGGTCACTTCCTTAAGTGTATTTTGGTTGGATATTGATGCCAGCAGGCTCAGGCAGACTACTCTTTTTCTTCATTTTCAGGATCACTCTAGACTGCCCATTTTTGGGTTTTCACCCTAGAGGTCATTTCCTTTTTCAAAATTGGCAATCTTCAGGCCGACTTGTCTTGACTTGGCTTCAATTCGAGCTTCTATACAGATTTTCAAAACTGATATTTACTTGAAATGTGTATTCCTTGTGTCTCTTGCTCATAGTTGAAGTCTTGTTCTTGTATTGTTTGATCTGTGTGTGAAGCATATACAATATTCTTCATTTTTTTTCTTTTTTCTTTTTCCTTTCTTCTTTTTTTTCTCTCTCTCTCTTTCTTCTTTTATTTTATTTTTTTCTTTTCTTTTCTTCTCTTTTTTGTTTTGTTTTGTTTTGTTTTTTGTTTTAGACTGCCCATTTTGGGTTTTTAGCCTTGAATCTCTTTCTTCTTATTCGAGTCTATAAATGTATCCTCGAATCAACACGTATCTATACTGGGTATTGATGATATCTTTTGCTCGAAGTTACTTGCCTCTCTACAGCTCTTCTGATATTTACTCGATATGGATTGCTTCGGCCTTCTGATTACCATTTCTCTTCTTTTCTTTGGTTTTTCGTTTGGACATATCCATGTTTTCAACCACTTTCTTCTGATGATTTTCTGATCTTCGTATCCAATCTGTCTGGACTCATCTCTGTCTTCTGGTAAAGTAAAAGAATATCATTTGTTGTCAAATTCACAGATGTCTTGAGAATGCCTTCAGGGGGTAGAGGTTTAGGGTCAACTTTCGTTTCAAGGATCTTAAACGACAAGTGCCTGAGAAGATAAATTCTTAAAATGGGAACTGCCCATTGTCTAAACACTCGCTTTGTTCCTCCGTTGGCCTAAGTAAACTAGCAGATACTCACATTTACAGTATCCCCCAACATTCAATCTCTTCTAAATATATGTAACTTAGAGTTGATCTTTGGGTTTGAAGCAAATGTACTGTTGCATTCAAAATTTGAGGATCTGGTATAGAAATGATATATACACATGTCCATTCAAAAATGCATGTATATGCATATGGGAAAACAAAACTACCCTATAAAAATAAAATGTTTAAAGAATCAAGAATGTAAAAATGCTTTTCTAAATGGAAATGTGATTTTTAATTCTAAAAATATCTGTTTGAGAGTTTTTTTTCTTTTTTCAAAGCATTGAGCATTTCTTTGTGAACTGATGGGAAAACTATAGGGACCTCCGGACTACCTCCCGAGTACTAACTCATTCCGGTCCTTTGTAGTGTAGGCTTGTGCCACTTCTATTGTTTTTCCTTATTGGGTCAATTCTCTCGTCGAGGTCCCATCATTGATCAGCTTCTTGATCTCCTCCAATAAAGGTCTACATTTTCTGGTGGGATGCCCCGGTGCCCCCGTATGGAACTCGCATGTACTACTCGAGTCAAAACTATGGGCAGATGGATCAGGTGCAATCTTCATCGGTCTAGGAGCAAGATAGTGACCCCCTACAAAATGAGGCCATATGTTTGAGATGGATGCTCCGAACACTTCCAAATTTACGCTTGTCCGAGGAATTTTCCTTGATGACCCCGTTGTGTCAGTCTGTCTTCTTCTTTTACGGCCACGTGAACCTTGAAAGTGGTACCCATTTATCTCATTCTTTCCTTCTGCTCCTAGGCATGTCTGGTCTTAGGTCCCAGAGTGCATGTTTGATTCTCTATCCAACTGTCATGAAGTCCTCAAAGCTGGTATTCATTTTCCCGGGCACCTTATCAAAGAAGAAATAAGAAAGATGGCATGGAAGTCACTTTCCTCTTCATCTACGGGAGGCTGCACCTGGGTCGCTAAACACATACACCTCAAAGCACATTCCTTGAAGTTTTCATCAGGTTTCATCTTCGTACCCTGGAGATACTGACGACTTGGTGCTGGGTCCAAAGCATATCATATCACGGTAGGTCCTGCTAGACTGTTGGGGAAGTAGTGGATCGGCAATTTTTCAATGCAACCCTCCATCTTTTTTGCAGAATATGGTCACGTGAATCTTGGGGCATCTTGTTCCGTTATCATGCGCAAATCTGGAGTCTTTGGAATTCGGAGGAACGACCAAATCAGGGTTCAAACAGAGCTTTCTTGCATCAAAGGCATCAAACTTCTTTTTTCTTTCTCTTTTTCTCTCGAGCCCATCTTTTAACTGCTTGAATCTTGATTTTTTAGTGTCTTTGATTCTTTTATCCATGATAAAACCTTAATTGGTTTTTGACTTACTCCTTATAAATTTATGCAAGGTAATAATAATGCAAGGTAATGATAATGTCATGTAAAACATGCCAGGATCGTGCAAAGCAATGCAATGCAATCCTAAAATATAAACATGAATGCAATAAGGTATTGATTCCAAAAGTGATCCCATAGAACGACGTTCATTGAGGCAAAAAGGTTTCATTATATCAGATATTAGATATTTACAGTTACTGATAAGCTTCAGTGCCTACTTTCTTAACTTCATCCAGTAGTCAGGTCAGCTTGCCTCTGTAGTCCAACACTTGGTCCATGTTCTGACAAAGCCTGCCATCTTGTTGAGCCACCTTACCTGCTTGGGTAATATCGATCTTCGGGTCTTCATCTATCCCATGCTTAGTCTTTCGCAGCTTGGAAGTTGTCCTTTCCTACTGAAGAGTGTTGGATTGTCATCGCTTTGTCGTAAACTTGTTTCCAAAACTCTTGTTAATGGCTAAGTTATTCTGTAGCTCATCTCTGGAGACTGTCGTACCTATTCCCAATTTCCTCAAACTTACTTAATAACAGTCTGACTTGATTCTTGCTTGACTAGTTTCTCTTCTTCCAATATTCCGAGTCGTCTTTCAACTGGACAATACCGTTCATCTATTCTTTAAAGGTGACCCAATCTGATATTCTTAAACACTTAGGAAAGCTTCTGGTGATCATTCTGCAAATTCAATCTTATCCAAGTTACCTCTCTCTTATCTGAGCTGGCTGAACTCGAAAGAATATCCCTCTCCTGGGATGCCCCTATCTCTGATCTTCAAATTTAACTCGCTTGAGTAACCCACTTCGATATTACTTGAACTTTGTCCTGGATATCGATTCCTCCTCAACTTTGCCCCTCGGGTGATTATTAGCTCACTATAGAATTGGGAACTCCGTCTTCGAAACCTAAAATCCTCATCGTGATAAGATCTTGAACTCATTCCTCAGGGCCCCACAATCCTCAATACCGTGACCCAAACTTCCTAAATGGTAACTGCCTCTAGCACGTGTGTCGTAATCTCTTGGATAAGACGGTCTCTTCGCTAGAGACTTCACCGAGGTAATAAGGCTCTTGTCGATGAACATTAGGAGTAGTTCGGTGTACCTCACAGGAATCAAGATATACTTCTTTTCATTACTTGCTTCTCAAGTTTCTTCTGGACTGAGCTCTATTTTTTGAAAGCCTGACTCAAGCATACCTTCCGCCTGTTTATTGATGCAGATTACAAAAGGGGTCCAATTTGTCGTATTTGGTTGACCTGGAGGTAGAATTCTGACTATCTCGCTCTCTATTCTGATCCTTAATCGGTTCTTCGTTCGGATTAATGGATCGCTTACCTTTCGTCAAATTATTCATCTGATTCATCACGTCTTCCCTCTGCTTCTTTCAACTCTTGCACTTTACTTTTCTCATTACCAGTATCGTGTCTCTTTACCGTGTCTGACCTGAAGTCTTCAAATGGTTCCTCTTCTATTGTCTCTGATCTTGTTCTGGGACAAAACCCTGGATCCGTGCCCTCTAATATCTGACCAGACAACCCTTTGCCAATTATGAACGATTTCTGAGATTTGAGGAACCACTTCGGGAATCAATACCCTATAAATGCGAGAATGCATGCAAATGCGATGTTGATTCTCGAACAGTCTTTGAAAAACTTTCAATAGAGAAAATGTATGTTTGCAAGAAATTAATAAAGAATTACAGGCAACAGTTGAATTTATTATGGAGGCCTTGACTTCGGGAAGCAAAACCTATGCTCCACGTCTCGACGTCGTCTTCAGGATGATGGATGACTCCGTCTTCTCCTCTTATTCTATTCTATGGACTCGTGACGTCGTGATCTTTATTTTTGTGGCTTCTAAAAATGACATCAGACAATATATTTTCTTCTGTAGATCTGGGTACGTCTATATAGGGATGGATTCTATCGATCCTAGGGGAGTACTTTAAAACTTTTTGGGGTTTAAATTAAAATTTTCAAGGATCATTTGGTTTAAAAATTCCCCCTTTTTATTATCAAAAAGTTTAACTTACTTAAAAAAAATGAAACTTTTAGGTTTCTTTTTGTTATTATTATTATTCTGAAAGTTTTATGAGGGAAGAAGTTTCAAAACAAAATAATATTATTTTCAAATTTTCTTCTTTTTTTTTAAAATGAATTAACTTTAAATCTGAGTTTTTTTTTAAATGGTCAAATGTGAAGATTTAAAATTGGGGTTCTGCGGCCCTGACTGAATCTTCTGGGTCGCACGTGCCTTACTATCGTACCGTCTTCTTTCGCGATTGGTCTTTGCTCGGCCTAACTTGATACTGTAATATTATCGTTTATGGCAAAACAGACTTTTCTATTTTGAAAGCCTTTTAATGAATTGTTCTTGAATCAACACCATGTCATGATATGCAACATGAATGCAAATAAAGGCGTTGATTCCGCTGGTAATCACCCTTTCGAACGACTTTCATGGGAATTAAAGGGTCCAGATTACAAAAAAGGTCCATATTACAAAAGGAGTCCATATTACAAAAAGAGTCTCTATTACAAAAAGTCTTAATTACAAAATAAAATTCTACACATAAGCTCTAGCTCTAGCTCTACCTCCTAGCTCCTCGACAGCTCTGAGCAACTTGATAAACCTTGGTGCTTCTTCCATGTCCGGGGTTACGAAAGGTCGGAGAGCCGCAGCTTCGGTAGCTAAGTCATTCACACGCCTTGCAACTCGTCGTATGTCCACTATCAGGGTCTCGTATGTATACTTTGGCACTACACGCTCATTCGACAAATTGTTGCGTCAGATCTGTTGAGTAATCTCTGACCGATGTCACGCGACTGGATCGATGTTGTCCTTCCTAAGACACCTTTTTTCCATGATGAAAGATTTTCTAATCGGGCAAACCACTTGAATCAACGCCTCTATGTAATGTGGATGCAATGATAATGCAACAAAAGTATGTGTAAAATAAAAATAAAAATAAAACACAAAAATGAGTTAGTACCAGATAAAAATAATAAATACATAAATAAAAGGACAAATAAAATAAAATAAGGTAAACAAACAAAAAACCCTATTTATCCCGTCTAAAACACCTAAGGTTATCCGCATAGCTCTAAAGGGGTGGGTTTCTATATGTTCTCTACATGCAGTCTTGGTTCTAGGAGGTACCCGAATTGTCCTTGCTGTCCTCTACTAAGAGTAGCAAGGCCCCCGATCATCACCCATTATAGGCTCCTTTCAACCAAGTTCAATTCAGGGGGACCCATTCGCTTATGCCCGTACGAAGGAACGATATCCTTAGGAAAGCATAAGGTACTCGAGCCCCGAAGGTACTTGCTAGGCCCATACGGGAGAACGATATCTCCACGAAAGCATTAGCGTTTTCCCCCCACTTAAAAAAACGGGTTTATATGCCATATTTTAAATGCGTTAAAATAAACGCGCAATTATAACCGAATGTTAATTTAATAGTCACTTTAACCCGGAATTTCTAATATTAATAAAGCGGTAATTATTTTAAAAAGCTTAACTCTCTTCTTGTTTTCGAAAAACAAAAAATTGTCCCCAGCGGAGTCGCCATCTGTAGCGATGTCCTTTTTCGCTAAATAAGTGGGTTTTCGAGGTGTTTGTGATTTTTTGGATATAAAATATTTATTCCGTGGGGGTTTTAAAAACCGCATTTTATTTAAAAATTGGAGTCGCCACCGGCCACTTAGGTAGGCCGGACACCATAAAAAACCAGAGATTTGAAAACTATTGGGTTCGGGAGTCGGTTATGGATGGGGAAGGATTAGCACCCCCCCACACCGCCCAAAATTGGTACTTTAATAATTACCGCTTTATTAATATTAGATTTTCTGGGTTAAAGTGACGATTAATTTAAAATTCGGTTATAATTGCGAATAAATTTTAAAGGCCCCGTTATACGAGAGTAAACGCCCAACCACTATCACTACGCCTGATACTGGCCCCGTTTACGCTCGGATAAAAGGGCACCTCATTGACATTATATATTCCATTATGCAAACTTAGTGAGCAAAATATAAAACATGGCAAATAATTTAAATACAATACAAATAAATATTAACATAGTAAAATACTAATCTAACATAAATAAAATATTAATCTAAAACATACATATATAAATATTAATCTAACTCATAAATAAAAACATATCTAGCATAAATAAAATACTAACATTCATAAATATTAATCTAACACATAAGTAAAAAACAAATTCAACATAAATAAAATACTATTCTAAAACATACATACATAAATATTAATCTAACTCATAAATAAAAACATATCTAACATAAATAAAATACAAACATTCATAAATATTAATTTAAAACACAAATAAATATTATTCTAATACATAAAGAAAAACGAATCTAACATAAATAAAATATTAATATAAAACACAATTTAAAACATATTAAATACTAATCTAAAACATAAACATACAAACTAAAAAATAAGACTACAATTTTAAAATAACTAATACTTCATTAAATTATAAAAATTACAACACTAATAAAAGGGGAAGAAAATATACCTAACTAGGAGCTCGAATGACGAACCCCGACTGAACCCCACCGGGATCTACCACGCCCTCTCCAAAATTATTAACTAGATCGGACCTAAAATAGGACCCCGATCGAATGTTGGATCGAACCAACTAGGGCCGTGGGCACTGCCCCCAACCCCAGCCAGCCTTGTGGCCGGCCATGCTCCCAATTGGGGAGCCAATTGCCTTGCCAATTTATGGAAATTTTGGCGTGCAATTGTGTGAAATTGGCTGCCCCCAATGCCTTGTATTTATAGGCAAAAGGGGTGGGAAGATAGGGTGACTTGGAGCACCTTGCTCCACGTATTTTCTCCCCTTTTTTAATATATATTTTTTATTATTATTTTTGATTTTTCATTAATTTTATATTAATAATATTATTATTAAAATAATACTAATAACACTAAAACCTGGTAAAAAATGAGTGATTACATGACCGTATATTTTTTGATAAGATAAAAATATGGGAAAATAGTTAAAAATCATCTTTTAATATATAATGATTTTTGGTGGAATCAATTTTGGGAAATGGAATTTGGAAATGCGACATTTTAGTTAGTGACCAAAATGAAAGTTTTGAAAACTATGATTTTATAATGACTAAAATGAAAAGGGTCAAATTCTTAGAATCTTTAAGGAGCTATTTTACCAATTTATTTCTGATAGTTTCCCCCTAAATTAGACTTATTTTGACACGTGTTTTGCTATCTAATTAAAAAGGATTTTAGTTAAAAGTTGGTTATTAGTTTTGGAAAAGAAATTACATCATTTTTCTCTCCACCTTTCTCTTCATTCTCTCCTTAGCCAAACACTCAAGTTTTCATCAAATTTCAGAGGTGAGATGGTTTTAACTTGGTTTTATGATTTCTAATTGATTGATAAAGGTTGTTTACACAAAATCTTACATTAAACTTGTGTTTTCTTAGCTTTTATCACATCAATTGAGGGAGAAACTTCACAATAGGGGTAAGGTCTGAGATCTCCTTTATTGTATGGTTCTTTACTGAAATTCCCAAGTATTTGATCCTTTATTTTGTGTTTATAATCTGATTTTAATGTTTTTCCAAGGTTTAATTGAATTAATTGGGTAAAATAGAAGTTTTAGAGAATAGATTCGTAATGAATTTGATTTACAGTGTTATGGATGGTGTTTGATCATATTTTGGATGTTATTAAGTCAATTTTATCAATGGAATCCCGGAACTTTTGAATCTCTAATTGTTAGGTTGTTAGAAGTGAGGTTTTGTGGTGTTTTTGAAGTTGTGGGTTTGCTGAAGGTGATATCCTATTTTGGATCTGTTTTTAGATGTGTTTGATGTTGAAAGTGATGTTAGATGGATAGATGTTGGCTAGGTTGTGTTTGGAAGTGTTTGGGTGAAGTTTTCAATTGTTGTGGAAGGTTATTTGTGATGGTTAAGTGGGAATCCAAGAAGGATTGGTGCTTCTGTGTTTTGGATGCATTGTGATGCATTAATCCTCTTTTGTTTTATGGTTAAAATATGGGAGGTTTTTTTGGAAGATAACGAGGTTACGTTGGAAGCTTCGGACGTGTAAATTCGCGCCTGCGAATTAAGGTTTCGCGAATCGGTGAGTGAGAACGTGAATTCCAGCTTTGGAATGTTTTAAGGGTGGTTTTGGGAGTTTAGGTAAAGCTTAAAACAATTACCTAAGCTCAGATGTAAGTAAAGTGGTTTTACTCTCTCGGTCGTGCTAGCAGAAAATGGTTTTATGCACTTGTTTTGATTTACATATTACCTACTGTTAAAGCATGATTTAAAGTATTTGATATACTGTTTTTTAGCATGAAATGCTGAAGGATGCACATGGTAAGTGATCCTTGTAAGTATATGGTTTATACTTGTGTTTAAAGCATGTGATGTTGCTTTGGAAAAATGGTTTGGTGAATGCTTGTTGAATACAGTGAGGTATATGGTAAATGGTTAATTATATTGGCAAGTGATGTAGTTTTAAAATTGTTATCGGATATAGTTAGCCGGCCATAGGACTGAATGCACTATAATAAGTCGCCTTTGATGTTGAGAGGTTTATACGGTGTACCAAAAACTCCATCCGAGTACCAAAAATTACTATTTCGGTTGAGATGGCTTGAAGCGTTGGTTGAACACTTGTTGAATCCGTGTATCCGATGAACTCTTTTGCTATTGGACTTGTTTAAAGATCACTTGTAAGCCAATATAATTGTTAATGTATCATTGAGAGGTTTATGTTGTATAATGTGAAGTATACATGTTTTCTCCTTAAGCTTTCCATATGGTTTGTTATGCATGGGAAGGCTTGAGTTGTGATTTAGCAATGGAATTTGTTGTTGGTTAATGATACATGTTGTGTGTTTACTCTTTAAGCTTTGCATATGGTTGCTATGCATGAACAGGCTTAAATTGAGGCTTAGCAATGGAATTTGCTGGTGGTTTATGGTATAGGTTGCATATGGTTTTATTTGCTGGTTTTGAAAGTCTAAATTGCATGGTTGTAAAGGCATGATAATGTTTACATGATGTTTTAAAAGTGATTTGGACATGAATTGAAATGAGTTTTCAAAGTGTTGTTGAGAAACGGTTTTAAATGCATTGATGGTGTTTTGTGTTTTGAGCATTCCTCACTAAGCCTTGTGTGCTTACGCTCTCTTTGTCCATCAATGTAGAGGATTGAAAGCTTGGAAGGCAACGTGAAGCAAGGGATCGGTACAAGACTTGGTAACCAAAGTATGTTTTTGGTTTAGACTATAAATAATAAGGGCAATGAGGGGTTTTGCTATTTTTGGAAGATGTATGTTAAATTCCATGTTGAACAAGTTTTTTGGATTGCTATTGTGATGTTAATGACCTCTATGGCTTGGATTTGGTAATGGATTGAAGCTTCATGTTTTACATGAATGGTTTTATAGGAAGCATGCCTATAGTCTCACATTAATTGTAAAATGCCATGAACCATGTTGAATCTATGATGTTATGCTGTGAAATGTATCTTGAACTTATTGGTTGTATGTTAAATGCATGTTAGGGGGTTTCGGTTAGGCTAAAAGCTTATAAAACCAGCTAAAAATGACCTTAAGAGTCCAGGCGTATCGGTACAAGTGTCTATATTTTGGTACGGGTAGGCCAATTTAGGCTTAGTGTACCGATACGCGGGCCACTGTTTCGGTACGTTTAGGCGAAATCAAGCCTGGTATTTTGATACAGGCAAGGGTGTTCCGGTATGACTTTGAGACACTGGAATCTGCTTTTTGGGATTAAACCCGCGTACCGAAACACTTGTAACATGTACCGGTACGGTTGTAAATACATCTTCAAATGACCGTTAATTTCAGTTATGCGTATCAGTACGTTTCCAGGCGTTTCAAAACAGGGGCTGTGTAATGTGGGCACCGTATCGACACGGTTGGTCACGTTTCGATACGGGTGGCCGTTACTTTAGTTAATGTCATGGAATTGAAATTCTGTTTACTTGCGTATTTGTCCCTAAATATTGTGATTGTAATTAAATGTGTTTGGATTATCGTCTTGAGCTAAATTTTGACATGTAAGCATGAAATATATTTCATTAAATGTTGGTATCTTAAAATCAGACAGAGTCCTTGAATTTGCATAATTTGCAATTTAGTCCCTAAATTGTGATCGTGTCCAATTGGATATCAATCCGATGCCCAATTGTGTTGAGTCCTTACCTATGAACAGCATGAACATATAAGGTTTTAATTTGCATCTAGATAAGATAGAAAGGAAAAAAAGGTTGTGGTTTGTGTATATCTTACGGTTTACTTTGGTAAACCTAATGTAGCTCGCTCGGTTCGGTCTTGCGACTAGGTCGGGTCGAGGGGGTTACAGAATTTTTTGAAATCCTTAGTGGGGAGCTAAGGTAGTGGATGTAGGATTTGATTAGAAATCTGAACACTCTAAAATTCTCGTGTCTAATTTCTTTATTTGTTTCCCACTTCAAATCACCCACCAATCGACTTCTCCACTACTTGGCAACACAAATCGGTTGAAGATATTGAGCCCAACAATTAGTATAAAAGCGAGGCTCAACCGAGAGGATTAACATCCTATTGAGGTAATCCCGGCAAGCTCAACCAACCAACAACTCAACCGGTGTTCATGGCGCAATCCATCGATAGGCCTCCCTACTTCAACGGTGACCATTATACCTATTGGAAGAATAGGATGATGTATTTCATCATGGCCAAAGACTACAAACTTTGGGATATTGTTGAAGATTGACCATTCATGCCAACTCGAAGTAAGGCGAATGGAATGCGGAAGATCGCAAGAAGATGGAGCTCAATTGTAAGGCCTTGCACATGTTATTTTGTGCATTGGTTCCGAATGAATACACAAAGGTTTCTTCTTGCAAAAGTGCCAATGAGGTATGGGACAAGCTTAAAGTGATCCATGAAGGTACAAACGAGGTAAAGGAGACAAAGATCGGTCTACTTAACCTCAACTATGAAAACTTCAAGATAAACCCCGATGAAGACATCAAGAGCATGTTCGACCGGTTCTCCATAATCATCAATCAACTCAATGCTCTTGGAGATGAGATTTCAGAAGAAAAGCTCATTCGGAAGTTGATTTATTCACTTCCTGAATCATGGGATTCAAAGAAGACGATGATCATTGAAGCGAAAGATTTGAAGAAGCCCAAACTTGATGAGCTAATTGGGTCTCTTCTTACCTATAAAATGATGTCCATCCTCTAAAGAAAGAGAAGGAAAAGAAGATCAAAGAGCAAGGAATTGATGTCAACGCCATTGCTCTTAAGTCCTCCACAAGCCATTAAGAAGAATCAAATGATAAGGAAAGTGAAGATAAAGAGATAGACCATCTCTTCAAGAAATTCTCTCGGTTCATGAAGAGCAATATTGAAGAATCGAAGCATAAATCGAAGAAGAAGATGGTGGATTCCCCCAAGCACTCAAAGAACAAGAAAAAAAAGCACACCAAAAGGGGATCATCATCAAAGAGAGCATATGTGGCAACATGGAGTGATGAAGACTCCACCGAAGAGGAAGAGGTAGTTTCTAACTCATCTTGTTCAAATTCTAATTCATATACTTTTGATGAGTAGCAAGAAGCTTATGATAAATTGGTTTTTGAATTTAAAGCCTCATTTTCGAAAAACAAATTGTTGATTTCAAAGTTGAAAACCGAAAATGATTTGTTTGTGAAAACCAATTTGGAATTTGAAGCAAAAATGAAGGATTTTGAGCAAAAAGTTTTAAATTTGCAAAATTTGCTTCAAAAGAAAGAAAAGGATCATCAATTTGAAGTAGATGATCTTAAGAAAGAAAAAGATATGATTTCCAAAGAGCTTGAAAAGAAAAATAATTTGGGAAAATCGAACTTTTATTTAAGACAATCTAGTGCCCCTAGATTTTTAAACGGTAAATGTTTTAGAAGTATTTGGGTCTCAAAAGGACTAATTACTTCAACTAAAAAGGATGAAATTGAAAAATGGATTCCTAAGGGGACAAAATTGTGTGCTACTAATGTCTATGGATCCAAAGCAATTTGGATACCAAAATATTTGTGATTGTCTTTTGTAGGTGTGATGGAGCCTTGATCAACAAATGGCGAAATTAAGGGGGAGCTCTATGCATACAAGGAAGGACACTTGAAGAAGGAAGGCTTCACATCCTACCTTTAATTCAAGTGTGATAAAAATTAGTTGAATTTTTTGTTTTAATTTGATTCATTTTATTTTAATTCAACTAGTTTAAATCATATATTTGTTGGACTAACATTTCATGATGCTTTGAGTAAGGGGGAGCCAATTTTTAACAAAACTTAATCTTTGTCAAAAAAAATTTAATTCTCCATTGTTATTGGACTTAAAATTTTTCAAACTTTGGTTTGAACCATTTTTGATATAACAAAAAGGGGGAGAATGCTTTGAAAAATTAATTTTCAAGTGAATAAGGGGGAGCTTTAATGACTTTAAAATTTTATTCTCTTATTCAAATTTTATTTTTACTAAGGGGGAGCATCTCAAAAATAATTTTTCAAGTTGGTTTTATTATATCAAAAAGGGGGAGATTGTTAGGATATTTGTTTTGATATAATAATTGAAAAATAGTTTTGGACTAAATTGAAAAGATTTCAAAAAAATGTTTTTAAGTCCAAACAACTTGAAAATGTGTTTGAAGAGTTTTCAAAAGGTTTTGGAAATGTTTTAAATGTTTTAAAGTAGCCAAACTCAAGTTTTTAGCATGCCCGTACCGATACGGTTACACCCCGTATCGATACACCTTAGGGTTTTAGCTATAGGATCTTTCCAGAACCAAAACCCCGTATCGATACAGGCTTACGCGTATCGATACGATTAGGGTTGTACTTGTACACTTATAGGTGTACCGATATGCTATGTTTTCAAATCTCTAACGGCTAGTTCAAAACCCCCCAAAGGCTATTTTCGTGCAGCACATTGATACACTGTATCAATACACCGTTTTGATACACCGTACCAATACACCATGTTGATACACTGTATCAATACATCTGGGCTGTGGCAAGCATAACGGCTAGTTTCTGAAAAACCCGTACCGATACGGCTACCCGTGTATCGATACGGACATCTCCAAAACTGTATTTATTGTGGGAAATAAAGTCTCCAACGGCTCCAATTCAATCCCAACGGTCTCTAACGGCTACAAACTTAATTGGGACTATAAAAGACACCATCAAGCATCTGAAGAATCTAATGATCAAATTGCCAACTTCTATGATGTCAAAATTGTCTTAGTGCTTAATTCTTTCATTTTTCCGTAGACAAGCACTTGTGAGCTTAAATGTATATGTATGCTCAAGTGTATTAGGATTTGGGTGAGTGCTTAAAGAGTGCAAACATACACCTCGTGAGAGGAATTCTTGTTTGCTTTTATTTTCTCTTGTAAAGAGGGTTTTCTCAAGCTTTGGGTTAGAAAGCTTTGAGGTTGTAAAAGGTTTCCTCCTAAGCCTAGAAAAGGGGTAGAAATTCATAGTGAATTTGTTGAAATCCTTAGTGGGGAGCTAAGGTAGTGGATGTAGGATTTGGTTAGAAATCTGAACCCCTCTAAAATTCTCGTGCTAATTTCTTTATTTGTTTCCCACTTCAAATCACCCACCAATCGACTTCTCCACTACTTGGCAACACAAATCGGTTGAAGACATCGAGCCCAACAGAGTATATTATGAAATTATTTAATATTGCTTCAAAACTTAAGGCACATAAGATCAAACTTTCTAACAATAGTTTGTTCTTATGATTTTGGTATCGCTTTCTATACAGTTTAACCAATTCAAAATTAGTTACAACTGTCAAAAAGGAGAAATAGACTTTAAATGAGCTTATTTCTCATTGGGTTAAGATGAAGAAAAGTTGAAGCATTATAAGTGTAAAAGTACTCATTCGGTTAGTGCTCATTTAGTTAGTGTCTCTAAGGATAAGGGCAATAAAAAAATATTAGAATAAAGTTGCTAAGGGTCCAACTCAAAATAAACAACAATAAGTTGCAAAGGGTTGATTTCTTTTGTAACAAGTTAGGACACGTGTGAAATAATTAAACTTTAAAAGTGAGCAACTACGTTGGGTATTTTGAGTGATTCATGGGCTGTAAATTTTATGATCCCATAATTAGGAATTATTTTAAGGAGATATTTATAATATTTTTTAAAATGTTGAGTTTGGAGGGAGAAATAAGGTTAGATACGTTGCTTTTGAGGAGGAATTGAATTATAATTTAATTCCTACTATCACTTTTGACGATGTTTAGGTTTTCACACCTATAATTAATCAAGAAGTGAATCAAGACCTCAGCAAAACAATGTTGAACAACTCTCATTTAAGATAAGGTAATTGTTTCAGAAGAACAAACTCAACAACCTTAAAAAAACAAATGTCATTAAAGAGATCCGCGAGATAAAAGAGAAATACTATTCCAGATTATTATATTATATTTCTTCAAGAAAATAAGGATAATAATGGAATGATAGAAAATGATTCGATCATTTTTATCAGATCATAAAAGTTCTAACTCTCAAAAGTGGATTAATGTCATTCAAGAAGAGTATAATTTTATGCAAGACAATAAAGTTTAGGAACTTGTCTCATTACCTAAAGGTGCAAACCAATTGGTTGTAAATGGATATTTAAAACCAAGAGAGATGCAAATGATAATGTGGTTAAGTATAAGGTACGTCTTGTATCTAAAGGATATACTCTAAAAAGAAGTCATTAATTTTGTGGAGACTTTCTCTCAAGTTTCATTGAAAGACTCTTTTAAGATAATCATGACACTTGTTGCTTATTTTAATCTTGAGCTTCATAAGATGGATGTTAAGCTTGTGTTTTTCAATGATGACATTGAAGAAATGAATTATATGGTACAATCATAAATTTGTGTCTAATGATATAAAATCAATGGTATGTAAATTAAATAAATTCATCTATGGGCTTAAGTAGGACTCTCATTAATGAAATTATAAATTTCATATTGATTATCTCATTCGGCTTTGAGATAAATTTGGTTGACAATTGTATATACTACAAGTTCAGTGGGAGTAAATCAAGTGATACTCATATTGCTAAAGAAGACAAATTTAGTCTTACACAATGCCCTAAAAGTAACCTTGAAATTTAGAAAATACAAAAGATTTCATATGCATAAGCTATTGAGAATCTAATTTATGCTCAAGTATGTATGCATTCGGATATTGCGTACATTGTTGGAATGTTAGACAGATATTCAACCCTAGTATGGACAATTGATAGCAGTTAAGAGGGTTATGAGATATCTTTAGAGAACAAAAATTACATGCTCACATATCGGAGTTTTGGTAAGTCAGAGATCATCAAGTTTACAGGCTTCGATTCTATTAGAATATTGATGCAAAAGAATTCCATCACATGAGCTGCTAATTATAGATTGAATAGAAAGACCACTTCAGTTATTTTGTGACAATAAAAATGCATTCATTTATTCTATAAACAATAGGAACACTTCAAATTAGAAGCACATAAGTATTAAGTTCCTAATAGTTAAAGAAAATTCAGAGTGGTTGTCTGTCCATAGAGCATGTTGGTACAAACTCCATAATTGTGCGCTTAATAAGAAATTGTCACCCTAGGTCTTTCATGAGCACACTACTCATGTGGGTGTAATGTTATTTAAGGATATTCGGTTTTTGTAGGAGTTTGTAATTTTGAAAAATGCTCATTCGTGTAGACACAATTTCGGTTACTTTAGTTTAAAGATATTTTAAGATTATTTTCTGCAGAAATAAAGTTCTTTTGGTTTATGCACACTCTGAATTCAGTAAAGTTTGATCTCACAAAAGTTTATGAGGACCGGTTGGAAATAGACATGTTTGGTTCACATTTCATGTAATTTTCCATGCTACGCATCCATGGTTGATCTATGTCATTTGACTATATTTGTATACGTGACCATTGATGGGTCTTGTCATGATTGATAGGACAAAGGCTATTTTGATCCTATATGGATATAGTTGATGGACGAGATTGTTATAAAATACCTATTATATAATAACAAATTTTGAGCTCATAAGGTTATACATTTATCAGGAAATATATGTTGCCCAAGTGGGAGATTGTTGGATTAAAATCCGCAGTTGTGGGCACATATGTATAATGTGTGATACTATTATAAAGTATGACACAAAATTAAGTGATCAATTATGTTAGGCGTGTCATGGGTATTAAAATGTCATGGAAATAAAAGTGTAGATACCATAATATGTATTTATAATTCGATGAGGGGCAGAGTTATAAATACTTAATAGTTGATTATTAAATCAACTATATAAAGAGGTAGTGGTTTAACTTGTTTTTCTCTCCTTTCCCATCAGAGAGTTTTACGTCAAGAGAAAACCTATCTTCTTGGAAGATCAATACCAAAGATTTGGGATTTCAACATCAAGATTCAAGGTTTTCAGTCTATCGATTAATTCAGGTACGCTTCCGTATTCAGTTTATTATTTTTGATAATTTAACATGATAGATTCTGATTAGTTTTTATACTTGTTTTGTTTTAGGTATGCTTTGGTTCTAACATATGAAACCTCTACATCTCTGAGATACCATGGGTGCATGTCTAAAGGATCTGATTCAGAATATCCTGAATGTGATAGTGCCTCCATTAATGATCATTTCTCTCTCATTGTTTACCCACTCTACCTGATTTACAAGCTCCTCCACTTCATAAAAAGGCTCATAACCAGTAAAAATGTTGCTGAAAAAGTAGTGCTCGTCACTAGTGCAGCTTCGGGAATCGGGGAGGTTTATTTTAACATATTTCATAAAATTTAACACCATTATTATCACTGTCTTAAACTGTGTGATATTTACTTACCATCTCTTTTTCCTTTTTGAAGCAAATCTGTTATGAATATGCAAGAAGAAGAGCTCGGTTGGTTTTGGTAGACATAAGAGATGATATTCTAGGAAGGGTTGTCCGAAATGTTCGAAGATTTGGTTATTTCCATTACAGCTGACGTTTCCAAGGAAGACGATTGTAAGAGATTTGTTGACGAAGCAGTAAAGCATTTCCATTGATGTGCTTTTATGTTTACACATTTGGTCATAATAGAGGGACTAAAATTGTAATTTGACCCTTTTTCCCTTTGGTAATTTGTTTGTTTCTTCACCCTGAAACAGTGGATCATTTGGTGAACAATGCTGGGATTGCAAGAGTGAAACTGTATGAAGAAATCAAAAGCTTCTCTGATTTCTCAATGTTATGGTAATATAGTTTACATTAAATTTTTGTTTATTATTTCTAGTGACGTGTCATCGTCGGACTTAAAATTATACATCATTAACGCATCAAATATCAACTTATAATATAAGTGTATTTTCTTGAATTTGATAGGACGTAAACTTTTGGGGAGGTGCGTATGGCACTCACTTCGCCATTCCACACTTGAGGAAAACTAGAGGGAAGATTATTGTCATGGCTTCATCAGTTGGATGGTATCCTTTCCCACGCTTCAGTTTCTACAACGAAAGTTAATAAATTAAACACAGATAGTTATATATATATATATATATATAATATTTAAGAATATGTGAAAATTTGGTGGTACAGGCAAGCAAGGCAGCAGCGACAACCTTCTACAAGACATTGAGAACGGAGATCTGTAATTCGAATATTGGCATAACAATTGTGACTCCGGGACTGGTCAAGTCGGCATTGTCTCAAACTGAACCCGCAAAGGTACAGTCCACTTCACCATGCATTTCAATATTTTAGGGGTTGATAAAGCGTTTAAATTATGAGTCAAGTCTAATATTCAGGTACAGACGTATGATTTTATGTTATGGTATGAACTATAAAAGAGTTATATTAGAAATATAAGGGTGCAAATTTAGATCACCAATAAAAAATACAAAGAAAAGACAAATTATATGTAAGTTTGAAATTTTTAGGGGTGCAACTGCCCCCTCCATAACCCGTCGGTCCATCCCTACTTATATTAATATTTAAGCATCAAAATGTGTTAACTGGATTTTTAACTTAATATTTTAAATATGTTATGTTCAAGTTAAGATTTAATGTAAGCTTATTAATTTTGATCTAAAGTCAATTTGACTATAGAAAGTTGTATTTAAATAAAGAGATGGAGTTGATATTCATATGAAGAAAATTTGAGATGAATCAGTAAATAAGACGAAATTAGTTATCATAAAAATCGTAACGGCCCCTAATATCTACTATATTAATGCGTAAAATCGTATTTAAAAATAATAAGATTATATGTTATATTACTTTTTTATTTGCATTATCCAGCAAAAGTTAATAATCAGACTCGTCAATTTCATTTGAGCAAGTAGTTCAGAATAATCCAAATTTGAACGTCAAACTTAAATGACAACTTGAAATGACCCAACCAAAAAAACCTTTAATAAATCTAAATGACCTGAACTCGAATTGACTTAAACTTGAATGTCATTGTCAAACCCTTAAACTTCAAAACCGAAATTACTCAACCTTTGATATATAAAAGTTTGAAGCAATCAACCCTTTTATTTATTATAGGGATTCCTACTAGCATAATAAAAATGTGTGGTAAATAACAGATGAATTGAAAAGTATTAGTATTTGATATTGGAACTTGTGTTGGGGTATTCAGTCGGAGCTGGGCCTGGGTTGCATTCCGATGGCGTCGCCGGAGCAATGTGGGAAGGCAATAGTGAGGAGTGCATGCCGAGGGGACAAATACGTGGTGGAGCCATCCTGGGTTAACTCACTCTATCTTCTCAAAGTGCTGTGCCCTGACCTGGTCGAGTCTTGCAATCGCTTCTTATTTATTACTTCAAACAAAACTGCACCGCCCATAAAAGCTTGGTTTCAGCGTACCACAAATCTGATTGATTCAACCATTTAGCCTCGCACTTGTTGTTTTATATATATAATCTTTAGGTTTCTTTTTGTATTTCAGTCATATGTAATGAAGATTTGATCTATTTAATTTGACATGGTATGATTATATAATATTATTAGTTTGTCATATTTCGGCCGATTGACTAAGCATCTCATCTTTGTTCTCTTTTATTCTCTTAGGTTATAAGTTCTAGACTCACTAAGAACACCATGATTAAGATTAGAATTCGTATGTGTCAAAAAAATTATTAGTTTGTCGAGATCATTAACGCCGTTAATTATTTGATTGAAATGCATAAGTGGAATTTTTTAGTATAAAAGTTACATGTTAATTGAATGCATAAGTAATTTCTTTTTTAGACTCTTTAATTACTTTTTATTAAATAGGGAGGTATTACATTCTTAAGACAAATGTCAGGATTCGAACTTATACAAGAGAGGGCAACATCAGCATCCTTGGCCACTTGACCAATCAATGAAAGTAGAAAAAAATACTCCATAAGCACGACTAATTTTACTTTAAGAATTAAAATCTAAATTCCTAAACCACAATCCATAAATTCTAAAATCTAAATTCTAATCGTAAACCCTAAAACATAGAATTCTTATACTCTAACTCTAAACCTTAAATTAGACATGTTTGCAGAGATAAATATTCTACCATCAATGCATATTTCCTATATTTATTGTTTTATTAAATAGAGAGATATTATATTCTCATGTAAAGATTTGAACCCATATAAAATAAGACAAGATGAACATCCTTAACTACTAGACCAATTAATAGATCTCCTCAAATATATTTATTTATTTGTTGTCATCACCATCGTTGCTCTAAGTGGAGAAATATTACAGTTTTCCCATTACAATAACCATAACAAATAACAGGTTTTAATAAAAGAAAAAAACTGTTTTTTTTTCCTGTCACTTTGATCAAAAGAGAAACCCTAACTTCTTATTGCTGCTCAATAATTTCAGATTATTCATTAGAAAAATAATGAAATCAATTTATTTGTTTGTCAATAAAATAAAATAACACAAGCTTCAATCTTTATGTAATAAAACTTTTTATTAAAATAATTTTATAAAATGTGTTTTTTACATAATTACAAACTTCATCAACTAACAACTAAAAATTTAAATTTTAATCAAGTAAATGAAAAAGTAATCTAACATATTTAATAATTTATCATCAATCTTTAAACAAATTGAATAATTAATTTGTTAGTTTTTAATAAAATAGTAAAACGTTCAAATATTATATATTAGTACATTGACATGACATCCTATTTAACGATTCATATATGCTTCATGTAAATTCTTTTTCATATTTTTTATATATTTAGATTTTTTATAATTCTAAATTATTTATTAATGTGATTAAATTTGACACTCATTAATTTTCTTTTGTTAATATTTTTTAATTTTGACCCATTATTATTTATAAAAATATAAAAAATATATTTTATAAACCTTCGATCAAGTAGTTTTAAAATATATATTTTATAAAATTTAATTGTTTAAAATATTTAAAATAATCATGGTCAAAAGTTTAAAAAAAATTGATTTTTAAAAAGTCAATAAGGGACAAATTAATAAGACGGAGAGAGTATAAAAGACAGATAGTGACATATAGACATTAAGTACATGTAAATTATCACGAGATCGGTCACTTCAAAAAAATTAAAAATAATATACTTTTTAAAAAAAATGTTTTTTTAATATTTGAGAGCTAAATTCACATTTTGAAAAAAATGATACACAAAATTAGTAAACTGTATTTTACACAAACATATCTATTTTAGAATTAGAATGCCTATTTTAAAAATTAGGATTTAAAATTTATGGCTTATATTTAAATTTAATAATTTAGTATTTTTGTGTTAGAAATTTAAATTTTATAGCTTAAATAGAAAGAATGTACAATTTTTTTCACACAATTTGTATATCAAAATATAACTCTTTTATTTAAAGAAAATACACAAATTTGTATAAACTTTAGCGTACACAAATTTTTTATTTTACACTTTAAAAGTTTAGTTTGGAGTTTAGGGGTTTAAGTTATAGAGTTTAGAATTTAATATTTTAGGTTAAAATTCAGAGTTTGAGATTTAGAGTTAAGGATTTAAGTTTTAATTTATAGTTTAAATATAAAAGGTTATGTATTTTTTTAAATATAACCCTTATTTAAAAAAAATTGTATTATAAATACCTAATCGTTTAAACAGATATATTTAAACCGAGATTCGAATTCAATGAAAGGCAAGTTAAATCAAAGCGCAGTCTTGGTGGCATATGATGATTTATTTCACTCAGTAATCGGAGTTTGAGCATCTTTTTCTGAAGGGGATACGGGTTGGGTAGCATAGGATGTAAAAAAAAAAAAAACCATTTTTTAAACTTATAGTAATTACACAAATATTACAGCCAAAAAAAAATAAAGGTTCTGATTTAAATCCCTTCTCTAATCATATTCTATTTGTCTTCAAAAAAAAAAAAGAAAAGAAAAAACACCATTCTAAATCCTAAGTCGTACAAGAAACAACATAGCATAATCGCCTACTTCACTTACCTCTGCTCTGCCTTGCAGGATCAATCCAACTTATGAGCTGAATCATTTCCACATTTCAATCGTGCAATCAGTTCATCCTGCACAAGCAATGCTTCTTTAGATCGTTGTTTGTTTGACCCTCCAAATGAAAAAGAACTTTTTTAATAACATTTCCACATTTGACACTCGTGTTCGAGTCCGAGTAACATAAACTTAACCAAAAGTATGTAAATGGGTATATGTATATATTCAAAAAAAAATGAAGAATCACTGCACATTCTTGAAGCTCTAATACAATTACCCGATAGGATTAAATTTAAAACAAGATTTGAGGACAGTTTCAAAGAAAGTTTTTTCAAGAACATGCCTTTTTTCCTTTGGGTGAGAGTCCTCTTTCCTTGAGAAGAGCACGAAGTCTCTCCACAGTCAAACTATGGTAGTCCCTCTCAGTTGCACGGCTGCTTGATCCCTCTGCAAATATTTAAGTAGTTAGGGGAACTCGATAATAAATCTTACAAGGACGAAACCATTGCTCCCACCATTACTCTAAAAAAATATCAGAATTGAATTATACCATAAACTTATTTTTAATATGTAAAATGAAATATCAGATATAGACCATAGTGCCGACATTCCAGTTTATTGACAATGTTGATCCCATGCATTGAACCAAGCTTTTGAGTACAAATATCTGTATAAGTGAATGCAACTATCGACTAACCCGATTGAGAACTACTTTGTGCATTGCCTTTCTTTGTTGAAACCTTGCTATCCATAATTCTTTCAGCAGCCCTGGGAAGGAAAAAATGGCAGACATCAAGCATGATCAAAGGCAATACGATGCCTTTCTCTCTAGACATCAAGCACATGATGCATTTGCTACAAACAGCGGGCTGAATGAAGCTTCAAAGGATGTTTATGTCCCGATCCTCAAATGAAGGTTAAAGTATAATATATATATAAGATAAATTGAAACAAGACAAATTAAATATAGTTTCACCGAAGAAAGATAAAATTAATACCTTTTTCTAGGACCCTCAGCTGCAGCTTTCACATCCTTTGAACTGGAATCACCCTTCTTGTCATTAAGCATGAGTGATCTAATAAGTATGTTTTGTTGGTTTGTATTTATATGCTGGCTCTCTGGATGTACAAGTAAGATTATCGATCTCATGAATAAGAACGAATCTTAAAACTATGTTCTTGTAAAAGATATAATCTTCTTGGGAATCCACAAGGCACAAGATAACAAACAAAAAAATGCATGCATATATAAAACTTCAAATTATAAACAGGAGGCTATAACATAGACATATGATGTTTTGTCTACTTCCTTACATTTATGCATAAAAGCCGAATCTGTAACATATGAAACCACAATAGCAATTTATCACCACCCAACACTTATTATTTTTATATCATCAAAAGATATGTGAATAAGTTACAGCTAGGAAGAAACATAGATACAGGTATCTGTATCTCCTTAAGATAGAGATACAGATATCTACTATGTATACTCTAATCAGGAATATGCTAAGCTCCGACATGATGACTTACATAAATAAACTATTCCTATGAATTCCAAAATCTTAAATTTACAACGAACTTCTAAATCACTTTCTTTATTACTTATTTTTATAAAATAGATGAGTTTCAATGTACATATCTACTGCATGTTTAATATGTACAAATGAAAATATGAAGGGCCCCAAATGCAATTAAGAGTAGCAAACTTTAAAATTGTTTCGACAATGAGATTCCAATTAAAGCCCCTTTTTCAAAAACTAGAGTGCATTCATACAATAGTCACCAAATGGCTGCATACGGCTTATTTTTAAGACCTTTAACGAATGCAAAAGTCGGAATCTCATATCATTCTTAAATAAACATGGAGTAGATTTAAGAACCCACAAACTAAATATAGAAGTAACAATATAAATAACAGAAATTAGTGATTCTCATGTTGCGAAAGCAGAGATGTACGGGTTAAGGGCCATCCATTTATTACGCTAAACCAAACAAAAAAATTAAATGCTTCAGAATGTATTGAATGCCCTTAATAAGTTGAAGTTTACAGGCACCTGGAGGAGATGTATTGTGCTCACAAATATAAAGCCGCATTCCTCCCTGCATAATTTTGCACTATAAGCAACAAATTACTTACGATACAAATTAATCATAAGATGTAAAAAAAATTATCAGCTCAAAAGATAAAAAAAATAAAACAAATATGCTAAGAAAAATACCAATTAAATGCAGCGGATGAAATTAGTAAAAAAGAAGCAATGATGCATTATACATCGAACTTGTTAGCAGCAATATAGGTGATTGTAATGTTTTATTATTTAACGAGTTTTAAATTCAGAAAGACATACTGTACAAATGGGATTGAAAAACAGGTTGTATTTTTTATATGTTTAAGGGAGACCATGGAAGAAACAGCAAGAGTTGCCATTAGTTGAGCTGCTAAAGAGGCTGGACGCATAAGCTAGAAGCTCATGGTAACAGGGAAACGAAAGTAAGGGAGACTATAGAAGCCAAACGGGAAGGGAGCTCCACTGCCTTTCAAAATCTTCTAGGATCCTAATATGGTAACATCTTCGTAATTGAAACAGAAAATGCTATAATAATACAGTGAGATAATCAAAAACTATTATTGAAGAAGTATCTTGAATCATGACCCCAATGAAGTAAAAAACATGAGGAAATTGCTCTAGCTTGAAGAGTAGAGCACAGGATATCCATAAACAAAGAACACCATATAGTGAAGAAATAATAGGTTATTCTGGTATCAAATGAATCCATGGAAATGCATACAAGCTTACAAGAGAATGCTAAATAGGTAAACATGGCATTGCACTCGATTGGCGAATTCGAGTATATGATACTCAAATTACAAGAAATTATCCGAAGTGGATATTAAGAACCCTAAAATAACTTTACCAAGGAAAACCAAATAATGGTAATTCCAAATACCCAAAGAGGTCATATTCTAAAATTTCAAAAATATTTATATTAATTTACCAATATGAGATTCGAAGGAAAAACTCGCGATGAACTACACAGTATGATTGTCATTAAACATGAGCGGGAAAATTGAAGCAGTATGATTGTATTTTCAATCAATGTGAGAAAATAGAACATATATTGCGATTAACATGCACACTCCAGGTTATCCAGTCAAACATAATCCATAGGATGAGCTACTGTAACTACACAGTACATACTACATAGTATTATTTTTTTTTACACTGTACATAGTATTATTTAAATACTATCTCCATGCAGCAGTGGGAGAATTGAAGCAGGCAGGGCAGTAAACCATGCAACTTCGAATCACTAATTTGTGTATTTGATGTATTATGAAATTTTAAATTTTATGTATTTCTTATATGATTTTTTTTAATTGTTAGATTTTCAAAAATATTAAAAAAACGAATAGGGTAACCGGTACCCGATTCTGCGACCCGGTTCTTATAGGCCGGGTCTAAGGCCGAGTTTTTGGTACACGAAAATCCCGGATACCCGGATATGAACACCTCTACTCTTACCAAAAAAATTGTATTTTATTAATATAGAATCTTCATTAACTCATAATAATCCGCTAAAACCCTAGCAAACCATCAATCAAACATAAACTTAATCACATTTGGGAGAGGAAGTATTCATCAATAAAACCAATTAATCAAGATAGCCTAAAGTAAAGCCTCGGTTTAAAACCCTAAATTCATACGGTCCTACTTAAAGGTTATTCTCCTAAGCTAATCAGTAATCACAATCCTTATTTTTTTCCCAAACCGAATTCAGTAGAAATTCTTTACTTTGAAACAATTTCACACTTGTTTCACCTGTCACATTTTCTCAGCCGATCAAAGTAATAAGATCTAGAGCATTTTAAAAAAGAATCGGAATTGATTAAATAAGCGAGTGAGAAAAAATGGGTAAAAACCAGATTGGAGGAGATGACGGCGGAGGAGAGGAGGCCGCGAGAGGGAAGGTTGGAGAGAAGCTTGGAAGCGCCGACTGGTGTTTGATGATGATCGAAGGGCTGAGAAGAAGAGGCCTCCATTGGGTTATGACAGAAGAAGGGTGCAGTGCAGACTGCAGACCTTTCCCTGTCATATATCCGCTATTGTTTTTACTTTTTAGCTGTACCATAAAATTTTAAATGAACAATTTACTCGTCGATGTTCATACTTTGGTTTGGTCAATTATGGTGCTAATTTTTTTAACCGAAAGAGAAAGTATTAGATGCACAATTCATCCAAACCATCGTTCTTATATTGACACTGATGGCATAAGGCCGAACCAAAAAATTAGACAATAATTGTAATTACTCATTTTTTTTCGGATTATAAATATTATAATAATATTAATTAATTATAGTTATTATTATGTACATGTGTTAGTATGTACATATTAGAATATGTACGTGTGGTAATATGTATGTTACGAATATGTATGCATATGTATATTATATATCGCATGTACATATTGCATGATTGTGCATTATATATTGTATGTGTGTAGTAATATTGCATGTATATATATATATATATGGTATGAATATATGTGTGCTTATATGTATATGTATTGCATGTGTCTATGTATGTATGTATGCGTATATATGTATGTGTTGCATATGTGTATTATTATTATTATTATTGGGTTTAGATTAAATTAAAAAATTAAAACACATATTATTATTAATGTCCAGTCCATATTACATATCAAAACCAATTATACTAGCCCAATCGGCCCAAACTAATTTAAACTAAAAAACCCTAGAAACTATCAGAAACCCTAATCTAATATTCCCCTTTAATTGTGCCCAGCCAACTGTGGACCGTTGAATCAGATTTTGATCCAACGGCCATGATAGAAGCACGAAGACCCCTTTGACTGCCGCGTCAGATACACGCTCGGGGCTGTTGGTCTCCCACGCACGCGTGCGTTTCCACAAGCTACGTGGCAAGATCCCGTGCAGCCTTGTCTCTCTCCAGATGCAATATCGGCCGTTCGTTCCAGGCGTAATCTTTTTCTTCCCTTTTTCATCTTTTCCGCCACGTGCCCGGCCGCCCGTTCTTCCCGCTACTATCGTACACTCACCGGCTCTCATCCAACAACCACGCATGGCCAAAAAAACATAAAAAAGAAAAAAGTCAGATATCAACATCAACGGTATAGGCATTTAATTTTTGCTTATTCGTGTAAACAAGCAAAGATTAGAATGAAATATATATGTAAAAGAACAATTCAATGTACTCAGATTGGGATTTTTCGGATGAAATAAAAACTAAAAAAAAGCTTTCACAGACATCTTCTTTTTGCATGCATAATAAAAAAACAAAAAGGGTTAAAAGTTTACCTATGTCGCTTCGGTTTTCACTCCGATGAAAAGCTCTGATTTTTCAGACCGTTTAGGGTGAATCAAAAAAGGAAAAATCCGAGGCTTAGGGGGCCAGGCTGTTCAATTTTAAAATATAGGCTTTCTTTTTTTGGATTTTAAGAAAAAAAGGGGTTTGGTTTTTGAAAATAAAGTTTGTTTCTGGGTTTAAATCTAAAAAGGGTTTTGAAATGTTGTTTTTGGGTTTTCTGGTGCCGTTTATCGGCAGATGAGGGCTGTGGACGATGGCCGAAGTAGTCGGACCACCGCCACTTTCTGGGAATAAGGGTGGCCGAATGAATATTGCTTTTTTTTTTACTTTCGGTTCAAAGAAAACAATAAAGGGGAGGGGGTTTAATTTTAAGGTTGAAATTTTAAAATGGGTAAAAGCTGGTTTCGGTTCAGATAGGGTCTATTTATACTATTTTTAATTTTAAAATTGGGTTAATTATTAAACGGTCCCTCCGCCCCTTTTAATTGCTCTGCTGCCCTTTCCCCTTTTCAAATTACACGCTTGGCCATTGGAAAATTTTCAGATTTTATAATTTCGTCCTAAAATTAAACGGAATCAAACTTTAAAAGGGTAAATTACTCCTCAGATCCCTCCGTCCCATTTTGCTTTACATTTTTGGTCTGTCGCATAGTCTAATTACCAAAATGGTCCCTCTAAGTTTAGGCCAGTTTTTAATTTCACCACTAATTTTGTTCTGTTTGTTTTCAAAGGGTAAATCACAATTCAATCCTCCTTCTTTTTACAGTTTTCAATCAAGTCCTTTCCATCATTTTAAAACTGCTTTTTTGTGGGTTAATTACCTTTCAGTCCCTGTTCTTTCAATTTCTTTTAATTTCAGTCTTTAATTTATATTTTTGTTTAATCGTTTATATTTAGTTTTTTTAATGTTTGTATGTCTATTATTTGTTCGATACATGCTATTTGCAGTTCTTTTTATGATTTGTGTTTATTTATATGTTTTTATTTTATTTTTGTTGTATTATTTTATTTTCGATATATGTTGCTAATATTGTTTTTATTTAATTATCAGTTTAATCCTTTGTATATATATAAATGTTTATGTTTGGGAAAAATATGTCGATACATGTGTATTTTAATATATTAATATATGTATATGTATTATGTTATGAATATACTAAATAATATTATATATTATGTATTATATTATTACGTTGTTTTACATGGGTGTTTTATACGCATGTATTCTATATATATTATTATACATTACATATACCATATACTATATTTAAATATATAATATTTTGTTTATATATGTATTCCATATATGCTATAATATTATATATATTATATGTTTATTAGTTCATATATTACATTATATCATTTATATCATACGTGTTTTATGTTATATGCTATATATTATTTTGTTATGTTTGTTAAGTATATCATGTGTTTATAATTGATAATATTATATGTTTTATATGGTAATGCATATATTATATAGCATCACATTTTTTCTATGTGTATAATTATTTATTCATCATGTTATTTATGCTATTTATTTTTTTTAATATTTCGGTACTTTGCTTTACTTTATCTTTTTATCTTACCATGATTAATTTCTCACACATAGTTTTAGACCTCTTGATTCCGATATTCTAGTGGGAGTGTCATCCTGGGCTCCGGGTGTCATCTCTTTTGGTACCGTGGATATCGAGGCATATTTAATGTTCAAACCATGTATTCTTAGGAATTATTTTTTAAATTAAATTGAATCTTTATTTTTCTTAATAAATACGATACAAACCTATTAGGTACCAATTTTGGGCGGTGTGGGGTGTTAACCCTTCCTCATCCGTAACTAACTCCTGAACCCAACTTTTTGAATCTCTGGTTTTGTTTTACGGTGTCCGGCCTACCAAAGTGGCCGGTGGTGACTCTCTTTTTAACAAATACGAGTTTTTGTAAAATACCCTTTTTAGTCTAAATTACCATTTTACCCCTAAACTCTATTTTTCAAGAAAAAGCCAAAAACTTATAATTTTAATTTTCGTAGCGGGACAAAAAACCCTGTTACAGCATGGCGACTCTGCTGGGGACGATTTTTTTTGAAAAAAATAAAAAGAGAGTTATGCCATAGTCAGGTTCGTATCGTAATTATTCAAAAAAATTCAATTCAATTTAATTTAATTTTTAATTCTTAAGTCTTGTTTGTTTACCTTTTTTGTCATCATATTAGTTTTAGAACCCTTAAGTAGGAGTGATTACTTTGCTTCGCGGGGTGTTCACCTCCGTATAGTGTTGTAATTCACTTTCGGAATCCAGCTCTTATATTTCGTGGGGTGTTCACCTCCGTAAGGTATAAGGGTCGTATTCACTCGAATCGATGTCCGAACGACAGTTCGAGTACCGTTTTCTTTAGAATTCAACCGCATATAGTGAGACATAGAGCCTACCTGTTAGAGCCATATCGGTATTCTGTCTGTTTATCGGTAACCCTGTTTAGGTTTTGTTTGTTTGTTTATTCATATTTTAATTGCTTGACTTGAGGGCTTTAATTTATCAAGATCATTTATTTAGACTATTCCTACCGTACTAACACATTTTTTTGTGTTTGTTTTGCCCATTTTTACTTTTTTGCATCGTATTCTCATGGCATAAAATAAAGGTATTTATTTTGCAAGTAACCATCACTGTAGAAGGCGATCATGATGGACAAGAGGTATCGTAATCAGATAGAGCGGGCAAATTCTGAGTGTTGTCAGAAGAACAAAGATGGTGAATCATCCGAAGAGTTTGAAAAAGACAAGGTAACTGATACCCAAGCTAGTGATGAGTGAAATGAAGTACAAGAACTAAAGAAACAGATGGCTGAAATGATGAACTTGATGACCGCTATGGCCAAAGGAAAGGGAACTGTTAGAATAGCAGAATAATCGATCAAGAATCAAAATCTAGAGCACGATAGCCAAAATTCTACTTCTAAACAAGGCAACACTGGCAAATACGACATTTCAAACCCTTTTGTGATTCGCATCCACAAACCAACGAAAGACGTATTCGAGTCGAGCTCCCGAGAAATAGAAGTAGGTCAAAAAAACCCAAAAAGAAAGTAACATAAAGAAGCACATCCTAATTCCTATAAGTTACACCGAGTCCCGATGCGTATTAAAAGAAACCTTATCAACCATGTTTAGTTTATTCCAAAAGAACCACCTTACTCGAAAGGTTACAACAGCTGTGCCAGGTGTGATTACCACATAGGTAGTTCGGGTCACACTACAGAGAATTGTAGAGCTTTGAAAACTTGAGTTCAAGATCTTATCAATGCAGAAGCGTTAAATTTTGAGTACGAAAGACCCCAATTTTACAGTGAGCCGACGATCACATGAGGGGCAAAGTTAACGAAGAGCCAAGACCTAGGGTAAGGGTTGAATATAAGTGAGTCAAAATTAGAGACCAAGGATAGGGGTATCCCAAAAGGAGGACATTCGTCCGATTATAATCAGCTCAGGCAGGAAAGAGAAGAATTAAGCGAGAAACTAAAGAGTCTACAAGATAAGCATAAGGAGTTTCACTACATGTTCTGGAATACTAGTTTAGGTAACACTTTTGAATAGTGAAAAAATGGCGTCGTACAACTGAAGAGCGATTTGGGGCATTAGAAGCAGAGAGGCCAAGCTAGTGTCCCAAAAGTTGAAAGAAATCGAGGATCGATGTGATACTCTCCGTAAGGAGTTACAAGATAGTCTAGCTATGAATGAGATTTTGAAAGTAAGTCTACAGTAGAGTGAGGCTAGATCCAACATTTTTTAGTCAAAGAATGAAGCACTCAAAGAATAGACAAAAGAGCTTAGGACTTCTTTACGTACGAGCGAGATTCGTGTTGAAGCCTACAAATAAGTAGCTGTAAAAGTGTTGAAAAGGTAACTCTCCAGCTACGAAAAGCCGAGCAAGAAATACAAGAGAGGGACAAGGACATGAAGAGTGTCATCGCCTAGGCGCGTAAAGTGGCTCAGCAAGTGGCAGACTTGGCCGATGCAGCGATACCGTTAAGTGTGAATATGGATCTCGCACTGGACCATGAAGGAAAAATGTCTCGTTTGTTAGAAGAAGTCCAAAAGTTAGGGTCTAGGGCTCATCAGTATTGTAAAGTTTACAAGACTGGTGTCTGATGTAACAAGCCTTTTTGTTCAATGAAAGTCTTTTTACGATGATCACTTTGCGACTAATACCTTTTTGCATTCATGTTTGCATTTCGTTAATTCAAAAATATTCCATATTAGGGGATTTTTTATATAAATGAGAAGATGTTCTGTAATGTATAGAGATTGATAATACTACGATTGAAAATCATTTGAGCAAGAAGAAAATAGACAAGAGACCGATGAGGGGCACCGAGCATGTATTTCACTCCAAGAAGACAGACTAATAGACGCATGTAGAATATTATCAGTCTTTTGTACACAGACATCATACTTTTATAAAAATCCTCCTAAAAGACTATTACTGAATCAACGCCTCATTTGCATTTGTTGTAGTAGTTCATATTTACTATTTTCCTTTTAGACATTTATGATATATTTCATGCATTAATTAATTAAATAAAATTTTACGAGTTCGATAAGGGTATTCAAGAACCAGTTAAAGGAAAGAATGGAGCAAAGACTCAAACAGTTAGAAGATAGGTTCGTAAAAGAAATTAAGAAAAAAAGAAAGCTAGATGCCTTCAACACAAGAGATTTTTGTTTAGTCCCTGATTTGGTCATTCCACTGGATTTCAATCGGGGCAACCTACTAGGAAGTATATACTATTGCTGGAGGAAGTCAAAAAGCTAATCAGCATTAGAGTTTTGACCCAAGAATTGATCCAGCAATGGAAGGCACAAGAATTGGGGCGAGTTTGCACCACACCTAGAAGACCAGAATGAGTTGGCACCCTGATAATGACTCGAAAGTCCTTATGCTTGGGTTTCTCATTTTTTTAAAAAAGACAATGGATAATTCAAATATCCATAAAAATCCATTTTTATGAATGGTCAAAGGAAAATAAATATTTTGGAAAAATCCAATATCATGATTGGTATAAATTGATTGTACCCAAGGGAATGGTACTGCTAGCCCGGAGCATACAGCTACCGGTAAAGGCAAGTCAAAATCGTTGATCCCTATGCATTTGGGAAAAATACAAAAGAAATCTATAAGTAAAGCTATAGATTCTTTCAAAAATCTATTTTTACGAATGGTCAAAGGGAAATAAATCCTTTGGAAAAATCCAATGTCCGGATTGGTATAAACTGATTGTACCCAGGTGAATGGTACAGCTAGCCCGGAGCAAACGGCTACCGGTAAAGGCAAGTCAAAATCGGTGATCCCTGTGTATTTGGGAAAAATGCAAAAGAAATCTATGAGCTGTAGATTTTTTTTTCAAATGTTAGAAGATAGTTTTTGTCATAATGAACTTTTCATTTAGAAAGCATTTTTGCATTTTTTTTAATTCTTTAAACTTTTCATTCATTGTTAGGGGATATTTTTTTTGTTCCCCCACACATATACATATATTCATAAAGAAGCATGCATAAGTATATACCATTTTTTTACTTGGTCATTAAACCTCAAATGTAAGAGTACCTTAGAGTTAGATTGAACACCGTAAGGATATTGTGAATGCGAGTATCCACTGGTCAATTTAGGCCGACAGAGGAACGAAGCAAGCGTTTAGAAAATGGGCAGATCCCATTTTAGGAAATTTCATTCTCAGGCACTTGTCGTTTAAGATCATTGAGTTGAGTGTTGACCCTAAACTTCAATCCCCCTGAAGACTTTCTCTTGATATCTATGAATGAGACGAAAAATGGCATTCTTTCACTTTTCAAGGAGCAAGAAATGAGATCAAATATAATGGATACGAAGACCAGGGAATCACTAGAGAGAAGCGATTGAAGACAAGATTAGGATCAACGAGCAAATCAAGCAAAGAAGAAGATTGTTAAGCAGAGAAATAAAACAACCAAGAATGAGTCACTGAGTCGAACCGTACAATAAATAAAAAGGAAGAAGACACGTGAAGAATTTACTAGTCAATAAACATCAATTTGAGAGAACCAGGGAGAATTGACTACTTCCAAGCAGAAATAAGCATCAATGACCTATACAGATACAAAAAAGAGATTTGAGACTGAAAACCCAAAAGAGTCAGTTTAAAAAGAGAGAGAGAGAAAAGAAAAAAAAGAAAAAAGAAAAGAAAAGAGAAATAAAGAAAGAAAGAAAGAAATGAAAGAATAAAAGAAAAGAAAGAAAGAAAAGAAAAAATAAAAAAGAGAAAGAAAAGAAAAGAAGAATAAAAAAAGAATACATGAATACATACAGATTAAACAGAACAATAATGAATCTCTAACTGAAAGAAACAAGTAAGAGATTTCTACGTGATCCTCCCTTCAAGAAATCTCAATTTTGAAGAACCTTGGAAGATCAGTCACCTTTGAACAGAAAGCAAGCATCAATACCGACTAGAATACAAGTCGGACAGAAGATATATATAGAAGAAGAAAATGAACTCTAGGGTGAAAACCCAAAAATGGGCAGTCTAGAGTGATCCTAGGAATGAAAGAGAAGAGAATATTTCATATGAGCATATCTAGATCAAATGAGTGCAAAAATGCGATCTTACATCACCATGACCTTCGATATACACTACAAACCTCCAAAGACCATTTTGATTATTCGTAGATATCTAAGTCAGATGTGATTGTCTTTGATTACATTCTGCCTACAAGGGTTAACCTTTTCTTCAGGGAACGTCAAACTTTGAAGTGCCTGATCGACACCCAAATGAGGGAAGGATGAGGGCATAATGAGCGGTCAGATCAAGACAGCCACCTTAAATGGGTAGAAATTAAGTATGGGAAGTGTTCCTCTCGAAAGCCTAAATGGAATAGGGAAGACCATACATATAATATCCCAATTTTGACTAGTGACCAAAATGTAATTTTTGAAAGTTTAGAGGTTAAAGTGTGAACTTTGGAAACGTTTAGGGACCAAAGTGTAATTTCCAAAAGTTATATAATCTAACCCCGTAAATGAATAGTTCACCCCCGGGAGTGACACTTTCGTACTACTCGGATTTTTCGTACAAGGCTTATATTAGTGGCTATAAAGCTTTAAAGTTCAAATGAAGAAAATTTGGAAATCGTATTAAGTGGAATTCGAATATTTGGACAGAATAAATGCAATAAATAAAAATCTAAGATATTTTGGGAGATGGATGGTTAGATTGGAACTAATTTGGTTCAATTTTTATGGAATGACAATTTTCAAGACTTGTTGTAAATAAAGTTTAGTTGGAGGGCAAATTGGTTATTTACCATGGATGGCATTTTTGAAATATTTTGGAACATTGAGGGCAATTTTGAAAGATGAATAACACTTTGAATTGATCATGGCCATAGATTTTTGATAAGATTAAATCTTGGCCATTAGATTAGAAGGGTAGAATAGTAATTTCACTAGTTAAATGAATTTAAAATTCATTTAATTTTGACACATGTGGATTTAATATTAGAAAGATGAGAAAAAATTTCTCATCCTTCTTGGGGTTGTTCGAAAGCTAGAGAAAAAGGGGGGAAAAGAAAAGTTTTCATCTTTCAAGCCAAAATTAAAGGATTAAAGTTTAGATTCAAGCAAAATTAATTAAGGTAAAGTGATCTATATTTATTCTCTTCATTTTGATAGTATTTTTGCATGATAAAAGTCAAGTTTAGTTCATGTTATGGATGAATATGATTACGAAAATTGATAGTAGATGATGAAATTAAGGTTGTTTTGTGTAGAATTAATGTTATAAACATGGAATCAAGCTTGAAATTGGATTAATTCCATGTTTGCAGTTATAAACCTTAACCCTAAGATTTGGGGGTTTTGATTACGAAGTTAAATTGAGGATGATATTGAATGAATTATGATGTTGGAAGCTTAATTTTGATGTTATATTAAATAATTTCCCCAATTGAAGTTATAGGGACCATTTCAAAAATTTTGAGAAATTAGGGGAAATTATTGAAAAAATTATTTTAGCACTTGAATTGATGAATTTTGATTGAAATAGCATGAATTGACGTTTAAGGATCAAAATGAAATTTTTTGAAGTATAGGGACTAATTCGGATATTTGAAGAAAATTAGGGATTAGTCTTGAATTTATGGAAAATTTATAGAATTGAATATTCAAATTATATTATGGAAGTTAAGGGACTGAAATGTCAAGAAAGGATATATGAAGGACTTATTTCGAGATAAAAAGTTAGTGAAGGACCAAATTGAATAAAGTTGAAAGTTTAGGGAAAAATCTAGAAATTATGGAAAAGAGTAAAGAATTAATTTGTACATGAATTAAGTGTACAAATATGGTGTAGTGACTAAAATGTCACTTTTATAAAGTTTAAGGGCTAAAAGGATAACAGTTCTAAATAAGTAAATAGTAATCGAAATTGTTCAAATTGAGCTTGAACAATTGTTTAATGTTCGAAATGGTCACTAAGGACCATAATGAACATATGGTAAATACAAGGGAGAAAAATAATTAAGAGAAGTTAGAGAAAGATAGAAGTTAATTATGGAAGTTATGTTGGACTTGAATTATGATAGTAAGTTTGAAAATTCACCATAAATACTACAAAAATGGTTAGATGGTGAATTTTATACATATGTAAAGATATGTTCGTCTAGTTTCGTGTCCAACAAACGGAAACTAATTTCGAGTTTCGAGTCAAAAGATATGAATTTTTAAGTGACAAAAGGTCAGATAATAAAGCACCAGTCTGTTATGAATTTCAACGTTGTAATTGACTTTGAAAATTCGCCATAAATCGTACAAGTTGAATTTGGGCTATTAGTTTATATGGTTGAAAAGTTTATTGAATCTAGTTTCTTTCAAAACAAACGGAATCGAATTCCGAATTTTAGAATATTTTATAGAAATATTTCTTTGAAGGTAGTGCAATATGCCAGAAAATGAGAATTGATGCATTTTGTATCTAAGGTTAATTAGTAAGCTTGAAAGGGGTTAATGGAAGTTCTAAATGGTCATTAAAGACCAAAAATGGGTTTTGGACAGTATAAGGAAGGAAAGAAAAACTTTTGGAAATTTTGTATATTCGAATGACTAGATTCGATAGCATGTTTAAAGTATTGTTAGATTTGAATCTAACGAATGTTATTCGTATTTATATGATCAATGAAGTTTGATTTGGATCAAAAGAAAGGTCGAGGTACTATAAAGGAAAGGATTGAGTAGAATTTAGTGAGGCATACTATTACATATCCCAGGTGAGTGCATTCCTATATGTATGTTTTATTAAAAGGAGAAAACTTGTGATAAGTTGACCTATGATTAAAATTGACATTGCATTACTCTATAATACATGATATAATACATTGCTCGACATGGCAAGCTTGATGGAATACCAGGTACAAATTATTGTTTGCATAAATGATGATGAATTATGCATACATAAAATATGGATAATGACAAGATTAAAATGAAACAACATACACCCTAGGGATCTAAGCCCATAGTGCAAAATGCACTAACGAGGTGTTTATATAAGGAGCAAAGTGCGTCCTTAAATGAGGAGCAAAGAGCGTCCTCCCGAGTACGTACTCTACATGACCCTACGGTGCAGATAGGCTACGGGTTTCCATGGGCCTCTAGCCAGACATGATGATAATAATAACAAGATGTTACATGATACAAATATTACATGATACATGATACAGATGTTACATGATTACATGATACATGAAAAAGATGTTACATGATTTCATGATACATGAAAAAGAAGTTACATGTTACATGACAGAGAAGTACATGACATACATGATAGAAATGTTATTAATATATGATAGAAATGTTACATGATACATGATAGAATACATGATATGCAAATGATTGCATAATGAAAGCATGACCATGATAGAGTACATGATGTGTAAATGATTACATGATGAAAGCATGTCCATGATAGAGAATATATTATGCAATAATAGCATGATTTATATGATACTTATGATACATGGCATATGTACATTGTGATATACTTGCCATGTTATAGAGAAAATGAATGCACTTTTATATATATGACATACTATATTACATTATTTCATGTTTTTTAAAATAAATAAGTTTAACTGCCTCACTAAGTTCGTACTTAGCGTGTGTCTTATGTCACACGTAGGTTTCCTGGAAATCGTCTATCGAGGAGGAGTAGAAACTTGGAAAAAAAATCAAGTTACTACAATAAGTTTAGTAAGTACGTCTTTACCATAATTTGATAGACTAGTGGGCATGTAAGTAATTTAAAGTTGAACTATCTACAGCATAAGTTTACAACGTAATTATGTGCTTTTATGGATGGATTACGTATTGTTAACAATAGCAAAATCTTTGGTATAGTTAAAATGTTGTTTAGCCCTAATCGCGTAAAATTTTTTAAATCGAGACAAGGTCTAGGCAGCTTACGTAGTTTTCACCCTAAATTATATTGTTTTCTTTAGTTTAATAATTCAATTATAAATTTTGTAAACCAAATTTAGGGTCAAAACTAGCTGCACCTAGACGACATAATTTTAAATTTTAAAACTGAGAAAGGGTTAAACTAAAAATTAAATTTTGGTATAAAAAAATTCAAGTCAAGATTTCTTCCAATGATTTCGTAACATCTTTAATGTATATTCGGTCTATGAGTATACGTTAAGGGTGTTACAATACACATGCTTATATCGCCAAAGTAGGCAAGATTTTCTATACATACAAGTTTGCTAGTGTATTTGTTATTCTAGGATCGAACATTATTTTTCAAAATGTTTGGACTTTTTTAAATTTCAATTCTTGTGCGTATTAGTTATTTCCTTCAAGCATTAGTTTTCAAAAATGTTTAGGCTTTTTTTTTCAAATTTCAATTCTTTTGCATATTTTCCCCCAAACATCACTTTTCAAAATTGTTTGGCATTTTTCTCCAAGTTTCAATTCTTTTAATATTAATTATTTACTCCAAACATTAATTTTCGAAAATGTTTGGCCTTTTTTCGATTCTTTTAATACTTACCATTTCTTCCAAACATCAGTTTTCGAAGATGTTTGACATTTTTCTAAACCTTGATTTTTAATATACCTATAGTTTTTCTCCCAAACACTAATTTTCAAAGTGTTTGGTATTTTCTTCCAGCTTTATTTTCAAAATAACTGTCTTTTCTATTTTTGATGAAAATTAAAGCATAGGGACTGAGAGTTAGTTCCCGCTGAGATGCTGCAAGAAGAGATAAGTTCAGCGAGAAGAGGGTCTTTTGTCCGGTGTCACATAGCCTCGGGAACGTACACTCATACTCAGAATCTCTTATCGAGTATCATCAGATGAGGCCAGGTATCACACAGCCTCGGGAATGTACATCTGGCACCACATCATATTGTGTTGCAACACTCTCACTAGGTATCGAAATCCCACCAAACAAGAATACTCAACCACACAAGTACCCTTACTTGGCACGTCAACACATGATCCACAAAGGATCCCTATGGATTGCTATCACAAGAAAGTTCCATTTTAATTACCAAGTCATTAAGCATTTATTTCACATATAAGGTTAGAACCTCAATTTCTTTTACTAAGCATTTTACCCCTTAGGAGACCTATTGGGACCTTCTCCTCGAATTATAGAACCCCCAAACTCAAAGTGAAATTTCTTGGGCAGATTGCTCTACACTTATCGATACCCCTATATGGGTATCAGTACCCCCTCATGGGTATCGATACTCACCCTTGAGTACTGATACTCGACCACTAACTCATCTTTTTCTAAACATGACCCCATACCGATACGCAAACCATAAGTACCGGTACCCTACATGTATTGGTACATCCCTTGGCGTACCGATACAGGTTTTGGCTACTAGAATTTGCAATGGAACAGTGATACCGGTACACCCCTAGCTCGTACCGATACTGTAATATCTCAAAATTTTTCTAAGTCAATTAAGAGTCATTTGGTACTATGATTATAGCATAAGGCTAACTTAGTGACTAAATTGACAATAATGCAAAAGTTAGGATTCCTTAGTTAGAAGATTCTAAAAGTAGTTTTGGTGATTCGAAAATGTCATGTGATAGAGAATAAGTTGATATGTGATTTTATTCAGTATAAGGGTAAATCTGATCAAAATAAGAATTTTGATATCAGTTTTAGAAATTAAAATACAGTAGAAGGTATCGAATTTTGATCGAACAAAATTGTTAAGTGTGTTCAGGCCAGGAAAATCTAGGATGAGTGACCACTGGGAAGTGGCATGTAACCGAGTTTTATCGATAAAAATGAGTCAAAGTAATTAGGAATTATTCGTATGAATATCTGTTAGAGAATTTTCAAGAGAATTTTATCCAATAAAGATTTCGGGTAATTATCGGTATTTTAGACCGAGTCAAAATTCCTGAGTTTAACTCCATAAATATGGGAGATTTTATATTATAATATTATTATTGTATGGACATTAGAAAATATGAAATTTTCGGATTAGAGTCGATAGTTCAGAAATTTAAAAATCGTATTAAGTGAATCTCGGGTATTTAAATCGAATAAATATCATAAAATAAAATTTTATGATATTTTGTAAGGTGGCCGGTTAAGGAGGGACTAATTTGGTTCAAATGTAATGAAGTGGCATTTTTGAAGAATAATGGTAAATATGAATTTAGTTGAAGGGCAAATTTGTACTTTGGATTAAAATGAATTTAATATTCATCTTAATTTGACAAGTGGCAAAATTAAGTTTAATTAGGATAATATTAAGTCAAAAGTTGAACAAAATTTTGTTCATCCTTTCTTTCTTATGCCGTGGAGAAGGAAGAAAGAAGAGAAAGAAGAAAACTCCATTTTCAAGCTAATTTTGAAGGTTTAAAGGCTAGATTCAAGTAAAATAAATTAAGGTAAAGTGATCTATGCTTAATTCTCTTCATTTTGATGGTAGTTTTGCATGGAAAGGTTAAGTATAGCTTATGTTTTTGAAGAAGAAGATTGTGAGATTTATGAATTCATGTTGAATAAGAAGTTTGATTTGAATAAATAAGATGTTGTAGGCATGAAAACAAGCTTGAATCTAGTTTAATTCTATGTTCAAGGTTATAAACCCTAACCTTAGAATTTGGGATTTGATTTGGAGAATTGAATTAAGGATGAAAATGAAGGATTTGTGATACAAGAAGGCTTATTTTGATGTTAGAATGAAAATTCTCCCTTAGGAAAATTAAAGAGGCATTTCGGCAAAGAAGGAAATTAGGGGGAATTATTTTTGAATAATTATTTAATGAAGGAGGTGATGAATTGGTGATGAAAATGTCATTTTGAGAATGTTAGAATGATGATTTGATCGAAACTAATCCTTTGAGGATTAAAGGATCATTTCGGCTAAAAGAGAAAGTTAAGGAGAAATATTTTGAAAATTTATTTTGATAGTGTACTTGAAGAGATTGAGAATGTGCAAGTCAAATTATGATGTAGGGATCGAAATAAAGTCTTCGTAAAGGTTGAAGGATTAAATCGGCCATGTGGATTTTTGGAATGGACCAATTCGGTCAATGCCTTAAATTAAAGGGGAAGTTGGTAGAATTTTAGAAATGTTGGATTAGTTGATTAATGTATGAATTCAAGTATATTTGTGAAGTTAGTGACTAAAGTATCACTTTAGTAATGTTTGAAGCTTGAAGGGATAAAAATCCAAAATGAATAAATAGTGACGGAATTGTTCTAGTTTAAGTTTGATTGAGTAGTTTGATGTCCAAAATGGTCACTAAGGACCCAAGGACTAATTTGGAAATCAAAAGAAATTAAGGGAAAATTTTAAAAATATTTTATATTTGAATAATTATGTTTTGAAAATTGAGTTGGCAATGTTAGATTCCAGTCTATTCGATTGATCTTCTACAGTTCCGGAGGAGACTAAGAAAGGCACAAGTGCGAAGGGTAAAGAAAAAGTAACTGATTAAGCTTAGTGAGGCTACAAACTTTTGTACTGCTACAGGTGAGTGCATATATATGTATATACTATGTTGAAAAGGGGGAAGATTTGAGTTAAGTCAACCCTACTCTAGAAATGATATTGCATTATTTTTAAAATAATTGATCTGTTGCATAATACAGTAAAGGTCAGCTTTGATGAAGTATAAGGTATGAACTGCCGTTTTGCATAAATGATGATCTATGTTTACTAATGAATTGAAATGCCCAAGTATTATGTTATGAGAGTCCATGGTATAGTTGGATATCCATAGAGTCCTTAGCAGCTGTATCATTCAAGTTATGTATACATGTTTTTGTGACTACTACAGTGTCACACCCACCTTAGGGACCTAAGCCCTTGGTGTTGCGCCCTGGGGATCCAAGCCTATGGTGCCAAGTGCACTAAAGAGGTGCTTTTATGAGGAGCAAAGAGTGTCCTCGAGTACGTACTCATCTTCACGTTATGTTAGACACCACGATGTCTTACCAAGATGACTCGCATACCTTGATCTCATATAATATGCTTTGGGCTATGTTAAAGAATATTGTTATGCAAATAATTACTTGATGATTATAGAATATTGATAGCATGATTCTTATGTCAGTTTTGATAAATGATATAAGTTGTACTAGGACTTGCTTGCCATTTTGGAGGAAATGTACTACATTTTCATATGATATATTGCATTGCATTATTTCATGTTTTGACAAATGAGTTTAATTGCCTCACTAAGTTGTATTTAGCATGTGTTTTATTTCACACGTATGTTCTCTGTATTAGACTAAAGAGGAGGAGTTGTACTTTTGAAAAAATCAAGTTCCTGCTAGTAAGCTACAGTATGTACATCTTAAATATAGTTTGATAACTAGTGGGCATGTATATATTTTTAAAAGTGAACTATTTTGTAAGCATAAGTTTATAACTTACTTATATGCTATTATGGATGTATAAACTTAGAAATATCGATTGCTAATAGTAGCAATAAATTTTGGTATAGTTAAAATATTGCTTAACCTTTATCGCGTAGAAATTTTATAATAAAAAAAGGGTCTAGGCAGCACACATAGTTTTCACCCTGAGTTACATTTTCATTTAATAACCCACTTATAAGTTTTTGAAACCAATTCAGGGTCGAAACTAGCTGCAACTAGTCGACATAGTTTTTAATTAAAAACCGAGAAAGGGTTAGACAACAAACTAGGTTTTGTAAGTATATTTAAAAAAAATCATAAGTTAAGATTTCTTTAAACGACTCCGTAACATCTTTAATGTATATTCGGCCTACGAGTATACGTTAAGGGTGTTACAGATATCCCCTTTAAAATCTCTCTTGTAGGAGTTATCTTCCAAAGGACGTACCCCAAATTTCTAAGTCTGAAGCTCTAATTTCCCTCAAGACTGCCCTTAACCTGTTTGGTTAAGTCCTAAACGTATCTTACAAGTTATGAGGAGTTATTTAGGTGAGTTTCTATCAAATTTTACACCCTATTAACATCAATTACGTGATTTATCATGGATAGGCCCCAAGCTCAATTCTCAACCAAAACATCACATATTTAAGCAAGCAAGCAAATCAATGATTTCCATGAATCCATAGAAGTTAGTAGTGTACTAACCTCGGATAAAAAGGCAAAAATGAAGCTCCTCACCAACCCTTCAAGCTTTCTCTTTCTCTTTGGCTTTGAATGGTTCTCCCACCTCTTTCACTACAATGGAAGATTATAAATGTGTTACCACATTGTTGGGAAGACTTTAGGGAGCTAAAAACACAGATTGAAACCAAAGATTGAACCTCATGGTTTAATCACGTTCTTCCCACACAACCCCTTTCCAAACTCATCCTCCACCATTTCTAACAAAATATACCTTGGATTATAGATCCTTGGATGCTTAACAACTCTCCCTTCAACACCAATCCGGGATTCCAACTCAAAAATGATAAAAAAAACCTTTATTTGAATTCGTTGGGGGGAGAAAATATGAGAATGATGAGATAAACTTTAGGAGACAATATGACCTCATTCTCTTACATTTTCTACAGCAATTAAGTTCTCCCCCCTCCCATATTTTTCCCAAATTGTGATTTTACTACATCACCCCTCCCCAAGCCTTTACAACTCAACCCAAAATCAAAATCCAAGCCCACCATCTTAAAAATAAGCCCACCAAGGTTCATAAGGCCCAAATATCATGGCCCAAACGCGAGGCCCTCGTCTCGGGTCAACTCGACCTTCGGATCTGAATCTGGGTCGTTACAGAGACTCTAGGTCCATATCCAGATCAGAACAAATCTTAATGTGGTGAATAAAACAAATTAGACTGGAAGGATCGCCTTTTAATAAACCTTACATTATCAGCCAACTAAATGATTTGGACAATAATAATTATACAAAAACTATTCTTATGTTTGATTGATCACCTGATAATCAACTTATCTGCCGACTAATTGAGGTTGATTATCGCTCACCGTATCAAAATTCGAATTAAAAATAGTGGATAGTTATAAGGGAGTGAATAAGCAAGGGAATATAATTTTGAAACTGAGAAGAGAGAATAATATTGGATTGCAAGTGGAGGATATATGGGTAGAATCAAGATTGATCCTGCTATGAAACTCAACGCCTGATTCGAAAGAATCCCAGTCCCAGTCTCTGATTTCCCTCCTACTCCTCAAGGTTGTCTTGCTCTCTTTGTTTTGGCTTATGTTTGGTTCATCCGGAATTTTGTTTTTTTTATTTCTTAGGCTGCCATTGTCTTAATTAACTTTTCAATATGATCAGTGTTAGATTTACAGCAGGATATGAGTGCAAGAATACGAAGATATGGTACTCTAAGAAGCTTTCGAACCAAACCAGACTGATCGGCTGAACTTTCTGGTCAGATATGGTTTTTGAATCCACGATCTCAATCGATCAATGACTTCCATTGTATCATTTGGTTAGCTAGCCAACAAACCATGAACCTAATTTTATCTTCGGCCTGCTGAGAAGGCTGTATTAACCACCAAATGGACCACAAGAGGATGTGATAAATGAATAACTAATCAATCAGGGGACCAAATGGACCCTGCAATTTATTCGCGAATACGACAAATGACAAGTGAAATTGGTCCAGAGAAAGCGCAATTAATGCAACCTTGAGACCAAACAACATCCAGCGAGTTCCTGCTGTAAAACCAAGACAATGCATGTATATTTGCACCATAATGTATGAAACCATGTGGCTCTGCTCATACTTACGGTTTCGTGTTGCTTGGAAGCAGGGTGGTCCGCTCTCAACTTTCATGTCCCTCTTGTTGCCGGCGCTTTGTAGACTGCTCTTGCTGGCATCAAACTGTATATTAGTTCGACCTACTTTCTAATTGATTCGGTTTTGTGTACCAAAATGTCAAAAATGCTAAACAGAGGCACAATATTAAACTGCAAGTTCATCTGTATTTCATGAAGAGAACCAAATAAAACATCTGCAAGCTGAGACCAAAAGAATGTCATAAAACTCACCACTTATGCAAATAGCAGGGAAAACATCTAAATTGTGCTCTAAAAACTGAAATGCCTGTGCTTGCTGGTACCACAAACCCTAAGATACTTAAAAAAACTGGAATATTTATTCTTCACCACTTTGTAAATTAGTACAGTTTAGCACTCCCCAGCTATGTTACTCAGATTTAAGTGTTGAGCGTCGAATAGAAGCTATGTATCCCACAGGGGTATGGTCAGGTTTTTCTTAGTTTTTCCAAATACTTAAAGCATATTTGGACATCAAATTCTCATATTCATGTGTCGGACATGAGTGTCAAATACGGATACTAAAGAAAAATGAAGATTCCGAACAACAAAGCTCCCTAAGTCAATTCTTTGGAAGTCCATCATTCTTCACATGTTCATAAAAATTACATCGAGGCGATATTGTTTTCATCCTATAGATCCAATCATTAAAGGACTGAATCTCCCAATTGTATTATACATAAAAAACTTGAACCAAGAGAAATCCTCACACAGAGCAATTATAGACCATACATGCATATATACAATAGATGAAGGGGTGATCGCTTCTTTCAGGAAACCTGAGTTTATAACATTAGACAGATGAAATAATAAACATGTAATCAGATTCATATATGCGTGAATTCTTGCTTCAGCCAGATGTTGATGGGCACAAGGGCCATACCTGTAACGAGATTCAAATACTATGAACCCTTTCTTCTCACAGGGTGAAGAACAAGTGGTGATCCTTCAAACAAATCCAATAGATATTTTTCTAAATCGTCTGGCGTGTACTTAATGTATTTCCCAGCACGTCTTCCGCTCTCTAGCCAACTCCCAAACCTCCCAAAGAAGGATCTGTAAGCTGGAATTACTTTCTCCGATATAGATAGTCGAAGCTCTTCACGAAGTTGAGGATCTGGGACTTTCCAACCGTTTGAATCCTATATATTTCTTCGAAGCATGCATTGAAGATCTTAAATCTTTCCTTCAAGGTCACCTTGGAGGCATTATTAGAGCTACTACGAATTCCTTCATCTTTAAGGCAATGTAGAGCTTGGATCCAACAAGCCCTTAGATAACTTGTGGCATACTGACCGATCTGGCCACTTCGTTTACGAGCCCAATTGTCCCCCAAAAGCTTTCTTAGCTATTGTCCATCAAAAATATACAATGCAAAGTACCATCCTCGTACAGCTTAGATTTCTCCTCCAGGTTGGATTCCAAAGACGATATCAACGACAACAACCGTTTTGCAAACGGAGACTTGGTCTCCAACTCAATATCTTCATCCTGCAATCCATTAGCTTCATCCTCATCATTCTCCAATAATGAATTCAGCGTTTCGTTATAATCCACAAGCAATGTCACATAATTCATCACATAACGTGTTAGAGGAAGAATCTCTTCATTGTGCATAGGTATCTTAGAAGCCTCATTCTTCACGGCATTCTCGAACTCCATGAACGTCCCCCTTGAGGCATCCCCTAATTCAGCCAACACTCCCTTCGCCTCGCTGCACACAAATTCGTCCACAACCATCATCTTGAAATCCAGAATCCTAAACAACTTCTCAGATGATCTTTTCCAAATAGAAACAGCTTCTCCGAAATTCGACAACTGCATTATACACCCTTTTGCCATCTCATTATAACATATCTCTTTGATGGAATCCGAGCCATCGAATATCTGATCACAAAGCCTCTTTTCTCCGCTCAAAAGAACCCTGACAGTAATCTTAATAGCTTGAATCCATTTCTTCATCTTTTCATCCAATGATTTCCACTCAATCTTTTGAACTTCCTCAATACTCAATTTCTCATCTCCAAGAATTAGCAAACACTCATTCAAAACATCACGCCTAACATTACAATAAGCTTGAACACACTCTTTCTCATAGCAACAATGGCGTCTTCAACTTTGGAATATCCCGGTTAGCTTCGTAGTTCCTAGCCTTGTACTTTCAGTTTTTCCACTCAATAAATTAGCTTATATTTATTGTTTTTGTTTACTTTTTCCATTATCAGAGACCAAACCCCATCGCCAACAAGCCCTTCGGAACTGAAAGTGAAACCATATGTTAGTGACAATGGGAACCCTAGTGGCAATTCAAGTTGTCAACCGGACTTGTCCAAATTCAACAAGCAGTTCCCCTTCCAAGTAAGATAGTTCAACTTCAATAAGACACGATTCTGTTTACTTTGATTTTCTTCTTTTGGGTTTTAATTCCCATGTATGTTTCCCCGTCTTGTCCCTGGTTTGAAAAAACTGTTTGTTTTCTTTCTTGCATGAAATTAAATGAAGGAAAACACTGAGGGGTCTTTACTGCAAAAGTCGTCGTCGTCTTCATCAGAATCAGAAGTATCTGGTTACAGTAAGGGTTTCTTTAGCTTCTTATTACAACTAGAAGAGCTGCAAAGTGGTACTACTTCAGCAGAAGCCGGTGGAAGAAGGTAATGGAGAAGAAGAAGTGGCAGCCATGCTATTTGGATGGGGTTATATGTTACATTTGGATGATGTCACGTGTCATCATCTAGCCGCGTCATCAGCCATGCCACGTCAGTATTTTTGACATGTCAGCCATGACGTGGCATGTTGTTAATGGCCACATATGCAGCAGTTAACGGTTTCGTCGATCAACGTTAGTCAAGGGGCTAATTTGCTGCAATGTGCGAATTGGAGGATTTAATTGACTACGTTTTCGCGCGAGGGACGATATTACTAATTTGGGTCAAACTCGGGGGGCAAAAGTACCCCTTTAACCTTTTAAATATCGTGTAAAGAAAATTACTATATAATATGTTAATTGCATGCATAAAAAGGGATACATCAGCGTGGTAGAAACTTTTTATTTTCACAAGTGCCCTAATTTTAGGGGTCGGAGATCTAATTTAGGGTTTAAATTTTAGGAGTTTAGGTTTATGTGCTTAGAATTTATGGATCGTGATTTGAATTTAGGGTATAGGTTTAGAATTTAGGGTTTATAGATTAAAACTTAAATTCCTAACATTTCCAACATATTTCAGCCTCTAAATGATGATTTTTTATATCAAGATTCAGTGATAAATTTTCATGTTAACAGTAATAATAATTTTTTATAGAAGCCTCTAGTATTATTAAAAAGAAAAAAATCCAAATTATATTGAGGATTTACAATCTTAAGCGTAAAATAAATAAATAATTTGGATATTTTTTAATAACCAATAACAAAAGAAACTAGTTACTTTAGATCATACAAGGATAATACAATGAAAAGGTTAAAACTAAAACAAAAGACTTGAACAAAACATAGATACGGATATATCTGACATCATCGGCAAATGAACCACAAAAAAGGATCAAACTATTAAAAGAACACCGACAACTGCAAATCAGAGCCGAGCGCCATGAGAAAATCCACAACACAAATCGCGTATCCAAATCCAATTCGAGGGCCCAAAGCAGGGAAGATGAACACGATAACCAAATAAGCGTTATCTTGATCAGTTGTGGCATGTCAAATCTAACCCTGAGAAAAATAAAAATAAACAGCCAAACGATCGTTAATAAAGACAAAAACGTGCCAAAAAATCAAAAAAGGCATGTCAAAAGAAAAAAAACGCATCACAAAGGTAGAGAAAAGCGTGCCACAAAGCCAAAGTTATTCTTAATAAAAACTATATATAAAAGGAAAAACACAGATGAAAAAGCAAAGTGGTTGTTAGGAACAATTTTTTTTGACAATGATAACTAAATTTTGTTAAAAAACCATGAAAGATATCATAAATATAGCGCATCCAGAAGGGAGAATAATGGGGACTAGTCCACCAAAATCTCATACAGAAACCTAAAAGTGCAAAGAAAAGTAAATACTTCCATAGAGATTAGCATACCGTCAAAATCCAGAAGCCTTACTGAATCTCTCTATCTCTATCCAAACGAGAAGCATTACAAGGTGAAAAAGGAGTGGTGAGCGAACCAAACTATCAGGCAAATTGCTCTATTACCCAGGATTGATTACATCGGCAAACAACAATCAATCGGGTGGGGATCTATCTTTCCATGACCACTGACATAATCATAATCAGAAACTAGCGCAGTGAAGATCTCTATACGAGCACCAAACGACCGTTAAGGTATGCTGAAATCATACCAAAACGACAGATGAAATGAAACCACAAAAAACAAAGAAAAAGCGTGCCACAAAAACAGAGGAAAAAAGTGTGCCACAAAGGCAGAGATTCTTATAAAAATATGAAAAAATAAGAAAATTTTGAATACGATGGTCAACAACCAATATTAAGACTAGTTGCCGACCATCGGCTAAGGGAATAAAAGAAAGAAAAAGTTGTGGCGCTAGGAATGATGCATAGAAAAAATAGGTTAAAAGAAAGAAGAATGTCTTTTTTTAATAGTCTAAAAGTGATTACAAGGTAGTATCTTTTCATACATATTTTTAAACCTTTGACAATGCGTATACACCTTGATGTGATCCTAATTCACTCAATGGACATTTTCACCATGTTCTCTAGAATGAAAGACAAGGGAGTTTCTGCTAGCCTTCTTCCTACCTATATTATCTCTATATTTACATTAATCATATATATGCATGCATGTTTCCATCTAAGTTCTAATATTAGCTATTCTAAGACTATGTATGACTTCATGCATCGAACATTCTTTTATGCATTTCCATACTTTATCTTTTATGTTATATATATATAAAGTAAGTGGCTTACATGCCTAACATTAGACCACACCACATTGTTACTTAAAGTTTTTAAGTCACTTATTTTCATAATTATTCACATATTTAATCACATCTACTTATATTATTTTGTGTTTCTTTTAGGTCATATAATTCACTCAAGTAAGGGAATGTAATGGCAACTCATCTCTAGCTCGTTCAACTCCAAAATAGCTCAAAATAGCTCACTCAAATTTGGCCAAGGGAAATCAGCTCCTAAACAGCTCCAATCAGCTCCAATTGACTCGAGATAGCTAAAGAACTCCTAAAGACAAGCTCACCTAGCTCAAGGGCAGCTCAAGAAGCTCAAATGAAGGAGTACAAGTTTGGTTAGCCCAAACCAGCTCATTTCAGCTCAAGACTAGCTCGACCAGCTCATCTCAGCTCGAACCAACTATGGCAGCTCAACACCCCAAGGTACATGTTCCCTCCCAAGAGACATGCCCCTTAACTTTGGAGGGAAACTAAAATGGCGCCAAAACAGCCTTGGAAGGAAGGAGAATGGGCGGCAAATGCTTGGAGGGAGACACAAACCCAATCGAAGCATCACCAGCCCCTAGCCGAACCAACACCACCCTTTTACATGCCTTTTCGGCTAACTTTTCATCATTGTATTGTGCCCATTCGGCCAGCCCTTAGAAAACTATAAATAGGGCTGATTATTTCATTTGTAATCACACCTTTCATTGATATAAAATTTACTTTGTGAGTTTATCTCTCAAACTTGTTCTTTTTAGAACTATCCGACTTATCAAGCTTCATTGATTGTGGCGTCACTTCCTTTCCACCATACTTCAGGTTCTTGGTTTTCTATAACCAACGGGTCTAAGTTCTTTACCACCCTCAAAGATATTCACTTAAAGATTGGGTCTATGTTCTTATAACATAGGTTCTTCTTTTGAATCCTTTGAATACTATCACCATCTTCCATTTCATTCCATCACTTCCTTTCATCACTTCCATCACCCTATCCAAATCTCCCTATCCAAATCTGCCATTAAACACTTCCATTACCTTTACTATCTTTTCACTTCATACACCACCCTATACTCTTCCGCACCCATTCACCATCTTTCCATCCCTAAAGCATACGAATTACAAGGCTTGCTTGCACTCAAGATTAGGACAATCAAAGCTTCTCTCAACAAAGCCATTTGGAGAGTTGGAGCACATCACACCTTGTAGACAAAACGATTTGAACTCATATCTTCTAGGATGAATATCATCCACTTTTTCACTGGAACACTTGTTGGGTTCAAGAAAGGAGACTAAATGAAAATGTTAGGAACAATTTATATATATGCATAATATATATTCTTTAAATATATATTTTAATGTAAAGTAGATTTATTATAACTACCCAAAAATCATTATTACAACGAGCTAATAATCTTAAGACCTTATTAGACGTTTAAAGCACAATTTCTTGGATATTATAATAATAGTAGTCATATTAAGGCTCAATCCACTTTAATTTAACTTCTGATAATATAAATTTTTGGGAAAGGAAATCAAACTATCAATGTTACGACGAGAGATTTGCATCAATATCAAGGGTTCTTAAATTCTAATATTCAACTTTGGACAATGAGCAAGCACATTTGGTCGATTGATCAAGATACTCATCTTTATTTCCTTATATTCTCTTAGGTCATGAGTTTTAGACCCACTAGGAGCATCACCTTCCTTCCCCTCCCCTTTAGATGAGATTAGACTAAGAATTAGGATTTGTCAAAAAAATAATTAATCAATCCATCCAATTAGCTTCAACAACAATACAAAGACCAAAATGAAGTCTACTTTGTTTATTCGCCTGTCTTTCTTTAACTTTAAAGTCGTGCTATAGGTGAAAGGTTGATCCTCGATTGATTGTCGATGGTTGATCTTTCTTTCTTTTTCTCCTTTTTTTTTTCTTTCTTTTTATATACATATTTTGTCATAATATTTGTTGTGTTTTTATTTTGCATCACTAAGTTATGTTATTTTATTTTGTTTAATTATTCATCTATTTCTGTATGAAAATAGTAGATGATTTTGTCTGCTCTTATAACTCGTCCTTCTTTTTTTAGAGTTGAATTAGATGGTGTCTCTCCAGTTGGCGTTTATTTAGTTATCTTGTTGGTCTAACTTACTTTGGACACTTGCTTTGGTTATATTAATAGACGCAAGGACAAAGCCATCTTATAGGTGGGAAGGGCAATTGCCCTCCTCCAAACTTGATGGGTTAATTGCATTTTCGGTCACAAGAGTTTTGAAACCATTGCAATTAAGCCCTTGTCCCTCCCAAAATTTTATGATTTATTATTTTTTAGGACCTTGTCGTTTAAGATTAATTAAATTAAATCTTGACCCCTCATATTTTAGTTTAATTACTTTTTGAAGACCTTTCAATTTTAAAATTTGCAAAATTAAACCTAAGTGCCCTTAATTTTTATTTTTTAATTACTTTTAAGACATTCGTTTCAAAGTTAATCAGTCTGCCCCCTCATAGTTCAATACTGGCTCCATCTCTGGACAGACGCTCACAATCCCCAAAAATAAGTCTTAGTTGAGTTGTGATAAAGCAAGTTTGTAATATATCGTCATTATTATATGCATTTTTCTGTTAGTGTTGGTGATGCTTATCGATCATCACCCATAATGGTACTTGTTCATTTATCATTTTTTTGAGTTATTTGGTTGGTTTTTAACTATTTCCTTCTATAATCCTATTATATTCATTAGTGACTAATTTGTGCACTTTAATGATTATACATAAAATGACCGATTAATGTGATTAGGTTACTTTAATTTTTGTAAACGCTTATTGTAATTTGTTGTATTTTTATTCATAAAATAAAAAACTATTATTAGTTCAAAAAATAATACTAGATCAAAACTAAATTAATTATACTAAAAAAACAATATTTAACGTCATTCAATCATTCTTATTGAGAAGAATGCTGCAAGGTTACAGAGTTGGAAGGCTAGAATGCTATCTTACGTTGGCAGACTTCAATTGATTCAATCTGTGTTATACAGCTTGCAGAAATTTTGGAGCGGTCAACTTGCATTTTTAGGGACTATGATTAAAAAGGATAAATTAGCTATGTGCTAGATCTTTATGGAAAGGAGAAGATAAGCCTATTAAAGGAGCTAGGGTAAGTTGGACATGTATATGTTTTCCTATAGCGGAAGGGGGACTTGTTCTTAAGGACATAAAAAGCTGAAATCATGCATGTTTAATCTTTTGATTAGAAGAATTTTATTGAGAGAATGCTCAATTTGAGTGTTTTGGGTGTACTCATATATAATCAAGGAGGGGTCATTTTGAAGGCAGCTTTGAGTGTTAAGGGTGTTTAGGGATTAAATTTAAGGATATAAGACATATTCAAAAAAAAATTAGGAATCTACCGTAAAAGAAACAGTGGGTGGAAGACTCTACTTGCAGGTGGCCTCCTGGTATTTTTCCCCAAAGCTATCATGCACTGAACACTTTACGTTATAAAAATATAAAAATAGGCTTCCCCCTAAAAAATATTAAAAAAAAAACTCTGGACGCCACCTTCAACTGAACATTGTTCATTTTGTCGTAGTTTCCAAAATAAAACTTAAACACCTCATTTCCCTAAATATAATTCTGTTAGTTGATGTGTTTACGATTGCTTTTATTTTTAGTTATTTGTGTGTTGCTTAAGTTTAGGAGGAAGTTATTCATGGGTTGTTGCTTAAATTTAGGAACATGTTGTTAGTGGGTTGTTGATTTTATTTTGTATAAATTCTGAATGATTGTTGAATAAATTCAAGAGTTCAGTTTCCTTAATCCTTTGAGTTTTCTTTTCATTAAAACACCAACAATTGACAACAAAGCTTTTTTTTTTCTTGAGAGACCTGTGTTAGTTATTGCTATAGCATGGAAGGTGAAAGTAATTTTTCTTTAATTGTGTTGTCTACATTTGATGGAGACAATTATCCAGTTTGGGCAGTACGCATGGAGACTTACCTGGAGGCTATAGATCTTTGGGAAGTTGTGGAAGATAACTATGACATTCCTACATTGCCGGCCAATCCCACCATAGCACAGATCAAAGCACACAAAAAAAGAAAGCAAGGAAAGCAAAAGCAAAAGCTTGTTTATTTGCTGCAGCATCACCGATGATTTTCACTCGAATTATGTCTCTAAAGTCAACAAAGGAGATACAGGATTATCTCAAGGCTGAGTATGAGGGAGATGAAAAAATTCGTGGGATGCAAGTGTTAATCTTGTACGTGATTTTGAGCTGCAGAAGATGAAGGAGACCGAGACAATCAAGGAGTATTCTGACAGGCTTGTTAGCATAGCAAATAAGGTCACTCTGTTAGGTTCGTCTCTAGCAGATTCAAGGATTGTGCAGAAAATCCTTATAACAATACATTTCATCACCACCTTAGACAACTTGAAAGATATGTCAAAGATTACTTTGGCATAACTCTTAAGTGCTTTGCAAGAACAAGAGCAAAGGCGTGTAATGAGGCAATAAGTGGCCATTGAAGGTGCTCTACTGGTTAAGCATCAAGATGATGGAAAGAACATGAGGCCAAAGAACAAAAAGTTTCACGCTGTGAGTGGAGTAAACTCTGCATTTGGGAACAAAAAATAAAGCCTGGAATAGAAGACCATGAGTAAAGAAAGATTATCCTCCATGTCAACATTGCGAAAAGAAAGGTCACCTACCTTTCAAGTGTTGGAGAAGACCAAAGATGCAAAGTGCAACAAGTGTAACCAGATGAGACATGAAGCTGTTGTTTGCAAGTATAAAAACCAGCAATAAGATGAAGCAAAGTGGCAGATCAAGAAAAAGATGATAGCTTTTTGTTGCAACTTGTTTCATTAGTCATGAAACGAGTAAAAGTTGGCTCACTGACAGTGGTTGCACTAATCATATGACACATGACAAAGAGTTGTTCAAAGAGTTGAAGAGTACCAAGTCCAAGAAGGTCATAATTGGAAATAGTGAACACATTGATATCAAAGGAAAAAGGGACAGTAGCCATTACAAGTTGTTCAGGTACCAAGTTTATTATTGATGTTCTTTATGTTCCCGATATTGATCAAAATCTGCTTAGTGTTGGTTAATTAGTAGAGAATGGATTCAAAGTGAAGTTCATGGAGAAGATATGTGTAATAGAGAATGATACATGCCAGAAAATGTTTGAAGTTAAGATAGTAGGGAGAAGTTTTTCCCTCAACCCGATGCAAGAGGAGCAATCGGCTTTTCTAGCCAAAGAAAGTATCATGATGTTGTGGCATAAAAGGCTCAGACACTATCATCATTAGGGGATATTAAAGATGAATTTCAAAAGCATGGCAATTGATCTTCCAAAATTTGATGATCACATAATGACATGTAAAGCTTGTTAGTTTGGAAAGCAAAATAGAAAGTCATTTCCAAAGATTGCATGGAGAGTCACTTGTAAGTTGTAGTTAATTCACACAGACATTTTTGGACCTCAAAAAACTCCGTCATTAGCAGGTAATCAATATATGCTACTTTTATTGATGATTTTACAAGAATGTGTTGGATTTTCTTCTTAAAATTCAAGTAAAAAAATGCCGGAGCATTCTCAGAATTTAAAAGAATTGTGGAAAATCAAAGTGGCAATCACATTCAAATATTGAGGTATAATAATGGCAAGGAGTATACGTCAGACAATTTTAATGCATTTTGTGAAGAAGCTGGCATTGAGCATCAGTTGATAGGTCCTTATTGGCCGTAGGAAAATGGAGTTAGGGAAAGACGAAACAAATACATCTTAGAAATGACTAGATGTATCCTACATGAAAATAATTTACCTAAGAAGTTTTGGGCAGAGACAGCTCAAACTGCGGTTTTCCTACAGAATAGATTGCCCACAAAAGCAGTCAAGGATCAAACACCTTACGAGGCTTGGTATGGTTATAAACCATATCTGCATTTTTCTCAAAATATTTGGTTGTTTGTGCTTCACTCACGTTCCACAGATCAAGAGAGACAAGTTAGACAAGAAAACACTTATATGAGTCTTTATCGGCTATAACGATGTTCCAAAAGCTTATAAAATTTTCCAACCACACAATGGGAAAATTATTATAATCAGAGATGCTCATTTCTTGGAAGATGAAGAGTGGAATTGGGATGAGAAAAGTGGTCCAACTACTACAAATTTGAAGCTTAAGTTACTTTCTTCAACCACAGATAAAGAAGAAAATTGGTTGAATGAGTTGGTGGATGATGCTCCAAAAAGAGGTACTAGATTTCTTACTGACATCTATGCAAGAAGTAATATAGCTGTATGTGAACCTGCAGATTTATCTATGGCAATAAAAGACACAAAATGGGTGGCTGCAATGAAGGAGGAGTTGTCCATGATTGAGAAGAACAAAATAAGGGAGTTAGTTTATCGACCCCAAGATAGAAAGGTGATGGGAGTCAAATGGGTGTACAGAACCAAGCTTAATGCTGATGGATCAATCAACAAGCACAAAGCAAGACTTGAGGTCAAAGGCTATGCACAAGTTTTTGGTGTGGACTATTCAGACACCTTTGCACCAGTTGCCCAGTTTGGACACCATAAGACTTTTACTTGCTGTAGCGGCTCAAATGAATTGGATAGTGTATCAACTTGATGTAAAATCAGCTTTTTAAATGGTAGTTTTTAGGAAGAAATTTACTTTGAGCAGTGTAAAGGTTTTATGAAGAAATGAGAGGAAGACAATGTGTTTCTTCTCATGAAAGCCCTCTATGGGCTGAAACAAGCTCAGAGAGCTCGGTACAACAAAATAGATGATCATTTGCTGAGCTTGGGATTTGAAAGAAGTCTATATGAGACTACTCTTTTTGTCAAACGTCATGACAATGATGTTTTGATAGCATCTCTTTATGTTGACGATCTCTTGCTAATGGGAAATGATGCACGAATGCTTGAGCAATTCAAGCGAAAGATGATGAAGATTTTTGAGATGATAGATCTTGAGTTGATGTCCTTTTTCCTTGGAATGGAAATTAAACAGGCTGAGCATGAAGTATTCATTTACCAAAAGAAGTATGCTAAAGAAATCTTGAAAAAGTTCAAGCTTGAAGAATGCAAGGAAGTATGCACTCCTATGAATCAAAAGTAGAAACTTTGCAAGGATGATGAAGCTGATAAAGTTGATGAAGGATATTTTAGAAGCTTAATTGGTTGCTTGATGTATCTTACAACAACACGTACTAATATTTTAAATGTTGTAAGCATTTTGTCTCGATTTATGCATTGTGCCAATGAATTGCATCTCAGGGCTGCTAAGAGAGTAGTTCGTTATATCAAAATTATGGGTAATTTTGGTGTCAAATTCACAAGAAACAAGGAGTTTAAGCTTGTTGCCTTCTCTGATAGTGATTAGGGAGGTTCCATTGACGACATGAGGAGTACTTCAGGCTATTGTTTCACTTTTGGATTAGGTGCTTTTGCATGGAGCTCTAAGAAGCAAGAAATCGTGGCTCAATCCACTACCAAAGAAGAATTTATTGCTGCAGCATCCACTGTTAATCAAGCTTTGTGGTTGGGAAAATTATTATGTGATTTTAATCTTGAACAAGAAAAAAGTACAAAGGTATTCGTTGATAATCAAGCTACCATATCTATTTCCCATAATCCAGTGTTTCATGGGAAGACTAAGCATTTCAACATTAAACTTTTCTTTTTGAGAGAAGTGCAAAAAGAAATTGATGTTGTACTGATTTATTACAAAAAGGAGGAACAACTTGCAGATTTCTTCACCAAACCGCTTCTAGTAAACAAATTTGAAGTTTTGAGAACAACACTTGGTGTTTGTAGTTCCTAAAGCAAGGAGGAGTGTTAGTTGATGTGCAATACCTCAAAATTTTGGTTTGTGACCAAAATGAAAAATTTGAAAAGTTTGGTGCCAAAGTATAAATTTCAAAGAGTTTTGGGACTAAGTTGTAATTTTCAAAAATAGGTAAGTTAGTCTCGTAAATGAATAGTTTACCCCCAAGAGTGGAATTTTCGTGTTACCCTAATTTTTGATACGTAGTTTGTATTAAGAGCTATAAAGCTTTAAAGTTCGGGAAAAATTCGGATAATCAGATTTAATCGAATAAAAGAGAAATCTTTTATAAGATATTTTATTAAAATAAGACAAGGGTAAAAAGGTCATTTCCATGTTTTATTTTAAAGGAAATTAATATGACCATTGGATCAAAGGTTACTTTTCCATGTTTAATCTTACCCATTGGATGAAAAATGGCAAGATGGTAATTTTTGAAGATGGCAAGGGCAAAGTTGGTAATCACTAACTCCTTGGATTAATTTGGGCTATTTGATGATTAAAATGACAAGTGGCAAATTATGGAACCTTGGATTTGAGGGCAAGATGGTCATTTTGCCATAAAAAGAATTTTAATTCAAAAATGATTATTAAATAGGACAAATGACCTAAATTAAATCAAAAGAAAAATCAAGAATTCTCTCCTTATTTCTCCAAAGTGCCGAAACCTTTCTTCAAGGTAAGACCAAACTTTATTTTGATTTTTCAAGCTTATTTCTTTGGATTTTGGGTGAAAACATGAAACAAGGAATTAATCTCCTTGAAAATCTCTATCTCTTGGTACCATTTGTTCATGCTTTTCTTACTTAAAACCTTAGTTTTGAGAAATTGATGGATGAAGGGGATGTTGAGTTAGAATGAATTAAGGTTAGTTTTTGATGAATATGATGTTGTAGAATCATATTAAAGCTTGTATGATGATTGAAACTACATGGAAAAAGTTAAACCCTAAATCGTTCAAAGTTAGGGTTTTAGTAAAAAAATTGAATTTGGATTGATTTTGAGTTAGGAATGATTGTGAAGCTTGGAAATGATGTTTGAGTGCTAAGTGGATTATTTTGTAAACTTGAAAAGTATAGGGATGATTTCGGCATTTTGTAAGAATTAGGGGAAATTATGGAAATTTTTTCATTAAATTTAGAAATGTTGAGGTTATAATTTTACAAGCTTTAAAATGTCATTTGGACCATTTTGGATGTTTGTAAACTCATAGGAACCAATTCGGAAATTTGGAAAAGATTGGGGGCCAATTCGACATTTTGGAAGAAATTAAGGACTAAGCTGAAAATTTATTTTTAAGGAAGCATTATGCTGGAATAAATATTAGAATGAGTTATAAATCATTCTTTGAGTAGAGGTTGGAAGAAATACGAAGATTTGGGGATGGAATGACTTATGTCATGAAACTAATATTTGGAAAATATTAGGGTGTTTATAGGAAATTATTCCTATATTGCTTATGTGTTAGTAAGTACTAACATATAATTTGGAATGTACTTATAGTATTTTTAATACACTTGTAGACTGTGAACGAAATCAAGATCGAGTTAGCAATCGAGGAAAGGAACGGGACCAAAGTTGAACTTAGTGAGGCTAGTTGAACAGTGACAAAGAATAAAGTGTCAAGGTGTGTGCATTTTTATGCATGGAAAATTTTATGATTATCAATTGGAAGACTCGTTGGAAAGTCCACCTTATTAATAATTGTTTGATAATTATATCATGAATTTATATTTGACATATTGAGAATTGTCAAAGGTAGAGCTATGATGCATTTGATCACTAGATATATCAGGTATGTATGTTTATGTTATAATTAGGGTATGAACTGCCCAGTATTTAATTCTATTGCCATGGATGAATTGAATATGGAATTGGAAAGTATGCCCAAATAAGTAATTGAGGTATAGAGTATAGTTGGCATGCCATAGAGTCTGGCGGTTTAGTACTTTGGTGCATTTTATTAACACTTAGGTGTGGTTCTTTAGCACTTATGTGCGGTCTCTTAGCACTTCGGTGCAGTTTTGACTCGTGTACTTAAGTCCTTAAACTATGTTGGGCAATAATTTATTTGATAATAAATGGTTAATAAATTAGAGAGTAGATAAACTCTCGGATAATGGCAAGGATATTAATAGGATTTATGAATCCAGATTTTTATTATGTTAATATTTGATTAACGTAAGGGAAATATAGGAATGATGATCAAATTGCAGGTTTATTTTATTATTGCTATAATTCAAGCATGTTGATTTATGTTAAATAACTAGAATGCCTCACTAAGTATATGCTTAATGTGTGATGGTTTTCATGCGTAGGTAGTAATCCCGGGCAGGAGTAAGGAATATCAGCAGCATCATCCCGAGGGAAAATAGTTATATCGATAATTTACATCTTTGATGTATTTTGTTTATCTCTAGTTGGAATGTATAAAATAATAGTAGCTCACTTTAACTGGTCTAGGTATGATTTGTAATATTAACATCTAGACGAGTGGTTACTTTATAATGTGGACTATACTAGTTTAAAGAAATTACTAGTAATGGTGATCGTGTAAAGTTATAAATTTAATTTTTATAATAATTAAGATCATATTAATTTAGGCAGTTTTTTGGCAGTTTACTTAATTAAAATGTGTAGTTACAAACTATCAAGTTGCTGTCTGAAAACAAAAGCTATTTGAGTGGTTAAAAATTAGTAATTGATTTTATGCGATAAACAAAAATTTTCAAAAATTATTGTTTTGACGTAGTTTGATTAGTATAAAAATATGGTTAAAGCTTATGTGACACTCTATCCTAGTATTGGTTAATAAATACCGGTAAGAGTGTTACATTTATTTGTATTAGAGTTACAGGTTTAGCCAGTTCTGGATGGTAAATGAGTCTCTGAAAAAAATCAGAGTTATATACATGCCACTAGGATATCATTAGTATAAAAATTGTTGTTTTGACGTAGTTTGATTAGTATAAAAATACGGTTAAACCTTATGTGACACGCTATCATAGTATTGGTTAATAAATACGGGTAAGGGTGTTACATTTATTGGTATGAGAGCTTCAGGTTTAGCCGGTTCTGGATGGTAAATGAGTCTCTGAAAAAAAATAGAGTTATATACATGCCACTAGGATATCGGAAATTACTGATATTGTATAGGATTATGATGATGCCTAATATTGGGTAGATTACTCCTTACTTATTTAAGATAGTCGTGACATGAACAGATGTTGAATTATCAGGAATCGCGACAGGCTGTTGAGCAGGATGTGCCTACTCAAAGCGGAAGTAATGTGGTGAATCAGAATCCACCTCAGGTTTAGCAAAATATGGAGCAACCGGCTCAGCAGAATGTAGAGCGACATGCTCGGGAACAAAGGAATATGTCGGTACCGGATCAAGGTTTATTTTTACAATCCTTGGATGCGATTATAAATCGGCGAGCACCAGTATCAGTCCCTAAGGAGCTAAGGAAAATCGGAGCGATGGATGCTGATTACTAGTTAAACAATATCAAGATCATGTTAAGCAGAATTCCTTTTGAAGGAGTAGTATCCCTGCTGATTGGACAAGCCAGTATATGGTGAAATGTGATAACTGCTCAAGTACCTCCGGAGCAGGTTACTTGGGAATTCTTTCTTCAAGAATTCAAAGAAAAGTATATTGGAGACGTATTTGTTGAAGATATGAGAAAGCAATTTCTACAGCTAAAACAACATGGCAGATTGGTTTATGAATACGAATGGGAATTCAATAGATTAAGCCGATTTGCGACGAAATTTCTCACAACTGAAAGGTCTAGAATCGACAGATTCATAGCCGGGTTGGATTCGCAATATAAGAGGATATTGGTTTCTCGTAATTTCACTAGTTTTCAAGAAATGGTGAACCAGGCCAAAGCGATAGAAAAAGTAGACCTCGAGGAGATGGCATAAAAGCAGATTCAGACCAGGAAAATGACTAGAGGTTCATTTGCTGCATCAACATTTAAATGCAGCAAAGGAATGCCACAACAACATCCTGCAGCATCTGCCTCTTCAGTTAAAAAGGGGTATGTAGGAGGAAAATCGAAGCAGTCTTAGATAAATATTGCGGGTACTCGAGGTTTTGGAGTTCGCCCGATTATAGAATGTGAGCATTGTGGCAAGAGGCATCCTGGTCAATGTTGGTTGATCGGAGCATGTTTCCATTGTGGACAAGTAGGGCATTTCAAGAAAAATTGTCCGGGGCTTCATCCGCATCAGTTTGCTGCAGTGCCTCAAAGGGGCAAGGGAAACAAATGTGGAAAACTGGGAGCATCTGCATCAACACCCAATCAAGAAAGTAGAGCTACAACTCAGGTATACAACATCAAAATTGTTGATGATCGATAACAGATATCATTGTTGGTATGATCGAACTCTTTGGTAGACCTATTTTTTACCTTGATTGATCTAGGCTCTTCTCATTCATATATTAGTTCTAAAGTAATACTTGAAAGAAACATCCCAGTAGAACTAATTTCGAGTGAGATAGTTGCTGTCAACCCAATAGGACAAAGTGCCAGAGTGAGTAGGATGTGCAGGAAATATCCTTTAAAAATTCAAGCAGTAGAATTTCCTGCTGATCTTATGGAATTGCCTTTCCAAGAATTTGAAATTATTCTTGGAATGGATTGGCTATCGTCATATGATGCTACGATTGAATGCCGATTAAAAAAAGTAGTCTTAAAAGGACAAGAGGGTTTGGAAATAATGTTTGAGGGAGAAAGACATAATTATTTGAGCCCTGAGATTATAGCTGTAGCTGTTGGAAAGTTATTATCATGTGAATATGAAGCTTATTTAGCTCATATGATAGGGGCTCCAGAAATAAAGATAGATATGGAAAATATATCCACGGTGCGGGAATTTCTAGATGTTTTTCTGGATGAATTACCAGGCCTACCCCCTGACCGAGAGGTGGAATTTGGTATTGATGTGCTTTCTGGAACAACACCAATATCAATAGCACCTTATAGGATGGCTCCTACCGAGATTAGAGAGTTAAAAGCTCAGTTGAAAAAATTGTCAGATCGAGGTTTTATATGGCCTAGTATATCACCTTGGGGAGCTCCAGTCTTGTTTGTAAAGAAGAAAGATGGATCAATGAGACTGTGTGGATTATCGTCAACTTAATAAGGTAACGATAAAGAATAAGTATCCTTTACCGAGGATTGACGATCTTTTTGATCAACTTAAGGGAGCAACAGTGTTCTCTAAGATTGATCTTCGATCAGGGTATCATCAATTAAAAATTAAGGAGACGGATATCCCAAAGACAGCTTTCAGAACCAGATATGGGCATTACGAGTTTGTAGTAATGCCATTTGGACTTAAAAATGCACCATCGACGTTTATGGATTTAATGAATCGAATCTTCCAACTGTATTTGGATCAATTCATGGTAGTGTTTATTGATGACATATTGGTTTACTCTAAAACCAAGGAGGAGCATGATACTCATCTTCGTGTTGTTCTCCAGATCTTACGAGAAAAGAAGTTGTATGCAAAGCTGTCAAAGTGTGAATTCTGGTTATCAGAAGTAAATTTCCTTAGACATGTAGTTTCAGCCGAAGGAATTCGAAAGTTCAAGCAATCCTTGAATAGAAAGTTCCTAAGAATATCTCCGAAGTGAGAAGCTTTTTGGGATTAACTAGTTACTATCGGTGGTTTGTGAAAGATTTTTCAATGATTGCTTCTCTGATAACCAAGCTGTTAAGAAAAGATGTACCGTTTGTTTGGACGGAAAAATGTCAAGAAAGCTTTGATCAATTAAAGAAGGTTCTGACAGAAGCTCCTGTTTTAGTGCAACCAGAACCTGGAAAAGAATTTGTAATATATAGCGATGCTTCCCATAATGGTTTGGGATGTGTGCTAATGCAAGAAGGAAATGTGGTAGCTTATGCTTCCCGGAAACTCAAAACTCATGAGAGGAACTATCCCACTCATGATTTAGAGTTGGCTGTAGTGGTGTTTGCTCTAAAAATTTGGCGACACTACTTGTATGGTGAAAAATGCTATATTTTCACTGATCATAAAAGTCTGAAGTACTTGTTATCCCAAAAGGAGCTCAATTTGAGGCAGAGAAGATGGATAGAATTAATCAAGGATTATGATGTAATTATTTATTATCATCCATGAAGGGCTAATGTGATAGCAGACACACTTAGCCGGAAAACATTTTCTGCCTTGAGAGCCTTAAATGCCCAGTTGAAAATGCAGGAAGATGGTGCATTAGTGGCGGAATTTCAAATCAAGCCAACTTTGATAGAGAGAATTAAAGAGTTACAAGCCAAAGATGAAGGGTGCTTGGAGATGATGAAACAAATAGAAAGCGGTGAATCTAAGGACTTTGAAGTAAAGTCTAATGGGTGCTTATATTATAAAGGACGTTTATACGTTCCTGAGGATGATGAGATGAAGAAAGAATTACTTTCTGAAGCCCATTACAACCCTTTAACAATGCATCTAGGTGGTAACAAAATGTATCAAGATGTGAAAAGTCATTTTTGGTGGCATGGCATGAAGCGAGCCATCACAGAGTTTGTTGCCAAGTGTTTGACTTGTCAACAAGTAAAAACAGAACATCAGGTACCATCCGGATTACTTCGACCAATTTCCATTCCACAGTGGAAATGGGAAAGAGTTACTATGGATTCTGTAATGGGCTTGCCTTTAACACCAAGTAAAAAGGATGCAATCTGGGTGATCGTAGGTTGATTGACTAAATCGGCACACTTCATACCAGTTCGCACGGATTATTCCTTAAACAAGCTGGCGGAACTTTATATCAAGGAGATTGTTAGATTGCATGTTGTTTCTATGTCTATTGTATCGGACAAAAATCCTAGGTTCACTTCAAGATTTTGGAGTGCTTTACACGAGGCATTAGGAACTAAATTACATTTTAGTACTGCTTTTCATCCTCAGATGGACGGGCAGTCAGAGAGAACTATTCAAGTATTGGAGGATATGCTTAGAGCGTGTGTAATAAATTTTGCGGGTTCTTGGGAAAAGCATCTTCCATTGGCAGAATTTGCATATAACAATAGTTATCAATCAAGCATAAAAATGGCTTCTTAAGAAGCGTTATATGGGACGAAATGCAAAACGCCATTAAATTGGTTCGAGCTTGAGGATCGAAAGGTTATTGGGTTGGATCTTGTTCAAGAGGTGGAAGACAAGGTAAGAATCATTCAAGACAATTTCAAAGCTGCCTCCGATAGACAAAAATCTTACTCAGATCGTAAAAGAAAAGACATTGAGTTTGAAGTCAAAGATAAGGTATTTTTGAAAGTATCACCCTGGAAAAATATTACGCTTTGGACGAAAAGGCAAACTTAGTCCAAGATTCATCGGCCCTTATGAGGTTCTAAAAAGGGTTAGTCCAGTGGCGTATCAGTTAGCATTGCCACCCGAGATGAGTAAGATCCATGATGTTTTTCATGTATCCATGCTGAGGAAGTATCGATCAAATCCTTCTCATGTCATTACACTGGAAGAAATCGAGATTCAACAATATCTGACATACGAGGAAGAACCTATGAAGATATTAGATCATGGAGAAAAACAACTAAGAAATAAAAAGATTTTACTAGTTAAAGTTTTATGGAGAAATCACAAAGTAGAGGAAGCTACTTGGGAACCTGAAGAATCAATGAAAAAAGCAGTATCTGCATCTTTTTCAACCTAGTACTTAGGAAAATTCGAGGACGAATTTTCTTAAGGGGAAGAATTGTAATACCTCAAAATTTTGGTTAGTGACCAAAATGAAAAAATTAAAAAGTTTGGTGCCAAAGTGTTAATTTTGAAAAGTTTAGGGACTAATCTATAATTTTCAAAAGTATGTTAGTCCCGTAAATGAATAGTTTACCCCCAAGAGTGGCATTTTCGTGCTACCCGTATTTTTTATATTGAGTTTGTATTAAGAGCTATAAAGCTTTAAAGTTCGGGAAAAAAATTGGAGAATCAAATTTAATCGAATAAATAAGAAATCTTTTATGAGATATTTTATTAAAATAAGACAAGGGTAAAAAGGTCATTTACATATCTTATTTTAATGGAAATTAATATGGACCATTGGATCAAAGGTTACTTTTCCATGTTTAATCTTAGCCATTGGATGAAAAATGGCAATATGGTAATTTATGAAGATGGCAAGGCAAAGTTGGTAATCACTAACTCCTTGGATTAATTTGGGCCATTGGATGATTAAAATGACAAGTGGCAAATTATGGAACCTTGGATTTGAGGGCAAGATGGTCATTTTTCCATAAAAAGAATTTTAATTCAAAAATGATTATTAAAGAGGACAAATGACCTAAATTAAATCAAAAGAAAAATCAAGAATTCTCTCCTTATTTCTCCAAAGTGCCAAAACCTTTCTTCAAGGTAAGACCAAACTTTATTTTGATTTTTCAAGCTTATTTATTTGGATTTTGGGTGAAAGCATGAAACAAGGAATTAATCTCCTTGAAATTCTCTCTCTTGGTACCATTTGTTAATGCTTTTCTTACTTAAAGCCTTAGTTTTGAGAAATTGATGGATGAAAGGGATGTTGAGTTAGAATGAATTAAGGTTAGTTTTTGATGAATATGATGTTGTAGAATCATATTAAAGCTTGTATGATGATTGAAACTACATGGAAATAGCTAAACCCTAAATTGTTCAAAGTTAGGGTTTTAGTAAAAAAATGAATTTGGATTGATTTTGAGTTAGGAATGATTGTGAAGCTTGGAAATGATGTTTGAGTGCTAAGTGGATTATTTTGGAAACTTGGAAAAGTATAGGGATGATTTCGGCATTTTGTAAGATTTAGGGGAAATTATGGAAAAATTTCATTAAATTTAGAAATGTTGAGATTGTGATTTTACAAGCTTTAAAATGTCATTTGGACCATTTTGGAAGTTTGTAAAATCATAGGAACCAATTTGGAAAAGATAGGGGACCAATTCAGCATTTTGGAAGAAATTAAGGACTAAGCTAAAAATTTGTTTTATAGAAGAATCACGCTGGAATAAATATTAGAATGAGTTATAAATCATTCTTTGAGTAAAGGTTGGAAGAAATACGAAGATTTTGGGATGGAATGACTTATGTCATGAAACTAATATTTGGAAAATATTACGGTGTTTATAGGAAAATTATTCCTATACTGTTTATGTGTTAGTAAGATACTAACATATAATTTGGAATGTACTTATAGTATTTTTAATACACTTGTAGACTGTGAACGAAATCAAGATCGAGTTAGCAATCGAGGAAATGAACGGGACCAAAGTTGAACTTAGTGAGGCTAGTTGAACAGTGACAAAGAATAAATTGTCAAGGTGAGTGCATTTTTATGCGTGAAAAATTTTATGATTATCAATTGGAAGACTTGTTGGAAAATCCACCTTATTAATAATTGTTTGATAATTATATCATGAATTTATATTTGACATATTGAGAATTGTCAAAGGTAGAGCTATGATGCATTTGATCACTAGATATATCAGGTATGTATGTTTATGTTATATTTAGGGTATGAACTGCCCAATATTTAATTCTATTGCCATGGATGAATTGAATATGGAATTGGAAAGTATGCCCAAATAAGTAATTGAGGTATAGAGTATAGTTGGCATGCCATAGAGTCCAGCGGTTTAGCACTTCGGTGCGGTTTATTAACACTTAGGTGTGATTCTTTAGCAATTATGTGCAGTCTCTTAGCACTTCGGTGCAGTTTTGACTCGTGTACTCAAGTCCTCAAACTATGTTGGGCAATAATTTATTTGATAATAAATGGTTAATAAATTAGAGAGTAGATAAACTCTCGGATAATGACAAAGATATTAATAGGATTTATGAATCCGGATTTTTATTATGTTAATATTTGATTAACATAAGGGTACTATAGGAATGGTGATCAAATTGCAGGTTTATTTTATTATTGCTATAATTCAAGCATGTTGATTTATGTTAAATAACTAGAATGCCTCACTAAGTATATGCTTAACGTGTGATAGTTTTCATGCGTAGGTAGTAATCCCGGGCAGGAGTAAGGAATATCAGCAGCATCATCCCGAGGGAAAATAGTTATATCGGTAATTTACATCTTTGATGTATTTTGCTTATCTCTAGTTGGCTTGTATAAAATAATAGTAGCTCACTTTAACTGGTCTAGGTATGATTTATAATATTAATATCTAGACGAGTGGTTACTTTATAATGTGGACTATACTAGTTTAAAGAAATTATTAGTAATGGTAATCGGGTAAAGTTATAAATTTAATTTTTATAGTAATTAAGATCATTTTTAATTTTGGAAGTTTTTAGGCAGTTTACTTAATTAAAATGTGTAGTTACAAACTGTCAAGTTGTTGTCTGAAAACAAAAGCTATTTGACTGGTTAAAAATTAGTAATTGATTTTATGCGATAAATAAAAATTTTCAAAAATTGCTGTTTTGACTTAGTTTGATTAGTATAAAAATAAGGTTAAACCTTATGTGGCACTCTATCCTAGTTAGTTAATGAATACTGGTAAGGGTGTTACATGATGTGTTTAGGACTGCTTCTATTTTTAGTTATTTGTTATTTGTGCATTGCTTAAGTTTAGGAGGAAGTTATTCATGGGTTTTTGCTTAAATTTAGGAACATGTTGTTAGTGGGTTGTTGATTTTATTTTGTATAAATTCTGAATGATTGTTGAATAAATTTTAGAGTTCAGTTTCCTTCATCCATTGAGTTTTCTTTTCATTAAAACACCAATAAATTCCAAGGGACAATATTCCCCTAATTTCTCCTATTTTGGAGCATTGTTGCATCTAAAATTGTAGTTGGACTTGGAGGAATCTACTAAAATTGAGGGAAAAAGCTAATGCTTTGTAGGGCTTGATTGGAGCTGATTTCAATATTGTGGCTTTGATATGAAATGCTATTCAGGTGAGAATGGAGAAGGTTAGCTGGGAAAAGTTGGTCTGTCACCCTGGTCATGTTCCTAAGCACTCGGTCATTTCTTAGTAGCAGTGCTTGATAAGTCGCTAACTAAGGATAGACTTATTTAATTTGGTATACCTGTGGATGATACCTGTGTTTTATGTTCGAGTGAGGCAGAATCTGGAGATCATTTATTTTTCGATTGCTCTTTCTCCAAGCATGTGTGGAGCGAAGTTTTGTCATTGGGTCAGTTGCATAGAGATGTGCTGGGATGGTGCCAAGAGTTTGAGTGAGCAAGTTCGAGTTTGAAATATAAGAATAAGAATATAAAATATTGGGTTCTTAAACTGGTGGCAGATATTTCTGTTGGAATACAAAGCATACATTCATTCATTTAAAATCATTCTACTGTGCTGTTCAAAGGAAAACATTTTACTCTGTTAGATATGTGATGATAAAATAACAAGTACTAGTTAAAAACCGATACTGTTGATACGTTCGAGTGGTTAAGAAGACAGATTTGAAATCTGTTGGGCTCTGCCCGCACGGTTCGAACCCAACTGTCAATGCCGAGGTTTTTTTTTTTTTTTTTTTTTTTTGGGGGAGATTATATAAATTCCAAACTCTGCGACCAAACAGAAAATAAAAGGAAAAATCAAAAACCCTTTGTTGAGAAAATGGAAGAAAATCCCGTAGCAAGTGCCACAACAACGACAACATACAGCAGCAGCAAAACAACGCAGGAGCCGGCATCAGAGGGCCTGAAACATCTAGAAGAAACAATTGAAGCCGCTTTTCAGATCCTCTCTTCCATGAACGACGAGCTTTGCAACCCTGCCTTATGGTCCACCAATCCTACTACCAACACTGCCACACCTAACGCTCCTTCTCTCTCCAACGGCGCCGTTTTAGGGAACGGTGATTCGTCGTCCGACTCCGGCCATCACTTGGAGATGGGTGGAGCTGGAGGTAGTGGCAATGGCACTCTGGATGAGGCTCGCCTTAAGTATAAGAACTCCGTTGCTTCCCTTCGCACTGTGCTCACCGCCATTCCCAATTCTCAAAGGGTACTATAACAAAGTTTAGGGTTTTTTACAGCTCAAATTATGAACTTCTTCTTGGTTTGAACTAAACAGTCTTTCAAATTATTAATTAGGAATCACGGGCTTGTTAAAAATTCTGCTTTTTTTTTTTTCTCTTTTAATTAGGAATCAGTGGATTTAATTCTGCAGTTTCTTTTTTATCTTTAAATAGGCAAAAGCATTTGAAACGGGTTTAACTGCAAGTAGTCCTGCATATGAAGCAGATGTTGAGAAGTTGGAAGAGCACGCCTCAGATCTCAGGAAGGTATTTACAGTGAAAAGCTCATAATTTTATAGTCTAAGAGCAAAAGCAAGCTTGATGAGTATCATTTTTAAGTTCGAGCTCAGCTCGACTGGATTGAGCTTGTTTATTCGATTCCTAGACTCAAGCTAGAGCTCAAATTAAGGTTTCACATATACAATTTTTAGTATTAAAATACAATATTTAAACTAAAAAAAATTGGATTAGGTTCGGTAGCTATTTGAATTGGGTCATAAGATGCTTGAATTTGACTCGCTTGATAGCTCAAGTTGTTTGAACTCGGGTCGGTAGTTACCAAATTGAATTCAGAATTTTTTTTGGCAATGAACTCGAGTAGTTTGTGAGCTCAATTCTCTCGTTTACACCCTTATCTCTTATCCATTTGAACAATTGTGGTAATGCCATTCTCTAGGCGTTAAGATTTGGGCTCTTATGGTGTATATTCTTATGGCTGTTTTCACTGTTATAAGTAAAGTTTGTCGGTATAATTGTACGATTTTATCTAGTTTAGAACTTAGAAGGCATATGAAAATTGTAATCGTTCAGAGCTTTCTAGTAAGCTTTAACAATTATGCTTTCTGGACTTGATTGAGTGTCGAATATGGGTTCTTTTTCTTCGTTTTTTTGCATATATTTCTCTAGAGCTCAAACCACCATTTCTCCTACCTGTTGCGCACTTGCTTGGACTTTATTATTTGGTTTGAGTGATTATCTGATCCTTTTCTATCTAATGCTTTTGAATTTTGAATCTTATTGCAGTTTATTTAATGTCCATTTTTTTGTGTAGGAGCTTGCAAACAAGAATGAATATGTAAAGCGACTAGTTGATCAACTACGGGAGCTTATTACTGATGTATCGACTTGGCAAAGTCCTTGTTCCATGTAAAGCTCGGATAATAATCAAGTTATCTTAGCTGCCGATGCCCTAGGAGGTAAATATGAATGAAGCCCAAATATCTGCATCGAGGGATGACATTGTTGTCTTTATGTCAGTCATTCTATTTGATGTCGGTATTAGGTTTATTTAGATCTCTTTGATTGACATTGAACTGCATTTTTTTTGTTATTAGTTATTGGAATTTGAAGGGCATATGGTATTGCCGGGGGGGGGGGATTGAAACAGGTCCTTAAGATTTTCTTTTTTGGTACCTCACTATATGTATTACAGACAAATTTGTAGTCTAAGTTCAAAGTAGCTTAATTCACTGTAGTGATCACTTGATTCAAATCCGCTCAACTAAAAATACCAAACATAAAAATGCATGGATGACTGATTCAAATACAGTTCTTCCACTAAAATACTATAGTTTTATTGCATCTTATTTGACAAATTTTAATTTGAGAACATACATTTCTAAAAGTTGTAAGAAAATTTGAAGGGTTGATACATAAAAATATGAAGGGGAATGAGGTTCGAAGAAATTAGGGGAATATTATCGTTGGAATTATATTTAGGGAAATGGAGTCTTTAAGTTTTAATTTGGAAACTACAACAAAATGAACAGTAGAGGTGGAAGACGCCACTTGCAGGTGGCGTCTTGTTTTTTTTAATATTTTTATAACGTAAAATGTTGGGTGCATGGCAGCTTTGGGGAGAAAAAATAATTAAAAAAATATTAGGATGCCACCACCTCACTGCTCATGTCGTCGTAGATCCTTAAATACTTTTAAATGTCTTATTTTTCTAAATTTAATCCCTAAACATCTAACGAAGCCAGGAGGTTTGGAATGCGACCAGTTACAGGTTTGAAGATATGGTTGTAAGTGATGACCGCATATCTACTATGGCGGATTCATCCGCTCCCAACTTGATGGCCTCTTTGCTCGCACTAATAAACTGGGAAGCAACTCCTCTGGTGTACTCATGAACTTCCTTCACTGTCATTTTCTTGCTCATCTGGTCATGAAAATTGCTCAAGAAATGATCACCATTAAGAACGGCTGCCAGTTAAACTACCTCACTCTGAAACTCATATAGACCAACATCTTCTTTGGCTTCCGTTGTCCTCAAAGGTAGTATTTATGGCAATGTCCTTTCCATTCTCATGTAGTGATTTGAAGATGGTTTTTTTGGGTAGCCTTGAGCCAATTGCTTCTTAATGCGATCGGTTGAGCCATGTGAAGTGGCAAAATACACAAAAGCCTATTGGGTTGAGTTCGACAGGGAATTGATGAAAACCAACGATCAAACACTGCAAAAATCTTTCACAAGTGAAGTAGTGAATAAATTGTAAGGTTTGCAAAACTGTTTTGGTGACTATTTTAAAAAAGGATCAAAACTATGAATCTTTAAGGAGCAATTAGACCGAAGTCTAATATCAGACTTTTCTCCTTAATTGGTTATTTTTAAAGGGTTTAAAAGTAGTATAAATAGGTTGGAGAGTTAATTTTCTAATTAATTCTTAAAAACAAAATTTACATAACTAACTTGGCACCAAATATTTTCTCTCAAATTCTCTCTAGCCAAACCTCATTGCTTCTTCAACTTTCTCAGGTAATTCATTGTTTTCAACATTCTTTTATCATCAAATGATTTCCACATAGATTCCTAATAAAACCTTGTTTCTTTGCTCATGATTTCTTATGAAAATCTACTCAATTATGGAGAAAAGTCAACATTAGAGATGAGGTTCGTTCTTCTCCTCTAATCCTATGTTCTTTATTGAAATTCCAAGTTATTGATCCTTTAATTAAGTTTTCTAATGAGTTTTGATGTGGTTTATATGAATAATTGGTTAAATTGAGGTTTTAGTGATGAAATTAATTGAGATTCGGATTGGATCTATTTTACTGAGTTTATGATTGAATCTAATCATGATTTGAATGTTTTATAATGTTGATATGTTGGTTTTAAAATTGTAATCCCGAAACTATGTGAGTCTTTAATGTTTTAGGTTGTTAAAATTGAGTTTTTGAGGAGTTGTGGTGTTGATTTGAGTGTTGGAGGTGTAAACATATTATGATTCTATTTTTAAGTGTTAATTGATGGTTAGAATCAATTGATAGAGGCTGGGTAAGGCGTGGAAGAGTTTTGATGTTGATTTCGGTTGTTGAGGGTGGGTAAATTGTAAGGAAACTGATGAGGATTGTAATTGAGTGTTTAGTGCTGGATTATGAATGCATAATAATGCATTGGATCCTCTGTTTTGATGTGGTAAAAGCAGGGGAAGTCGGACCTCAAGCTTGACCGGACGTTTCAAAAGCTTTGGAGGCGTGTTTGTTCGCATCGGCACATGAGGCGTTGTATGTGGTGAGTGAGAACGTGGTTTAAATGCGTACAAAGGTTTGAAACGATGTTTTGGGGGTTTAGACTAGGCTTGAAACGCTGGTCTAAGCTCGGAAGTAAGTAAAAGATGAATTTCTCCTCAAACTCGGGTTTTGGCAAATGATGTTTTGCACTTGTTTTAAATGATTTGTTACTCATTGTTATATGCATGTTTTGAGCATGGTTTAATGATGAAAAATGGTTACGAAATGATGACGGTGCATTTGTAAGTAATGCATGTGTTTTAATGTTGTTAAACATTGGTTAATGCATGTGACGTTGCATTGGTTTAATGGATTTGGTTGATGCATATGAAAATAGTGAGTTGTTGTTAATGCAATGATTATATTGGCAAAGTGATGTGTTTAAAAAGTTATCGGATATAGTTGGTCGGCCATAAGATTGATAGTGCACTATAATATAAGTCGCCTTGTGATGTGGAGGGGTGAATGGTGCCATAACTCCATCACGAGGTGAATGGTGTTGTATACTCCCGCAGGAGGATTGTTGATCACAATGGTTGAGGGGTTGTGATTGTGCCGTTTACTCCCATTGGTGATGTTATACGACTAATCGTAGAGGGGTGAATGGTGCCGTATACTCCGATTAATGGCGTATGTTAAGTGATTGGGATATCACTTGTTGAATCTGTGTATCCGATATGGTTTTGGAAAAAGGTTTGATCACTTGTAATGCCAATATAATGTTGTTGTTGTGTCATAATGATGCATTGTTAAGTATATGGGATTATACTTGTGTTTGCTCCTTAAGCTTTGCATATGTGAGAGTTATGCATGGGAAGACTTAAGTAGAGGTTGTTGCATATGAGATTATACTGTTGAATCCATGATATGTGTTGTATATGGTTTAATATGATATTTTGAAATGATTAAGTGCATGTTTAAAAGACAAGGCATGGTGGTTTTAAATAAGATGTTAAATGATTTTGAATTGCATTGATGTTGTTGTTTTCTTAGAGCGCTCCTCACTAAGCAATGTTGCTTACATTCTCTTTTCCCATCAATGTAGAAAATTGACCTTGGAGGCAGCTATGAAGCAAGGGATCAATCCAAGACTAAATTTGCAAAGTATGATTTACTTTTGGTTGTAGTAATAAGAAGACAATGTGGGTACCATTTATATTCTCGGTGAGGGTTTGAGTGTTCTGTTTTGTGAGCATGTTTAAATGCTGGTTTTGATTATGTTTAATGTTTTGGATTACTTGTTGAGGGATTGGTATCAAATATTTATGCTTGGGTAGAATATATGCTCTTAGGAGTCAACTCTTGTTTGACTTGTTGGTTGGAGGTCTTGGCATGCTCTTTTCTGCTCATGTTGAATGCTAGTGATATAGTTTGTTGGTGTGCAAGTGTGTTGGGTCGAGTAATGCGAGCCAAAGTGTCATATGTTGGACCTAGAGGTCATTACAGGCCTCTGTGTACCAGTATAGGTCTAGGGGTTTCGGTACCCGGGGTCTGTCTGGGCTCATTTTAGTATTCTAAACGTAGGCGTATCGGTACAAGGGTTTCTGTACCGGTACGGTATAGTGCTCGTACCGATACAGTATGTGGTGTATCGGTATTACTGATAGCCATTGAAATCTATTTTTGAGGTATTATACAAGCGTACCGATACACCTGATAGGTGTACCGGTACGGTAGTCAGTTATGGCAGTTAATTGCATGTTTGAAGTTTTTGTTTCTTGCGTTTTAGTCCCTATTTGATGTCTGATCAATTATGGTTGATTTTGAACTCCGTTTTCACCAAATTTCACCAGCGAGCCTATAAAGTGACTAATTAAGGATTGGTAACATAAAAGTGGTTTTTTGATCTCAAACCTATGGAATTTGCATTTTGGTCATTGAAATGTCATAATATGCATCTGAGTGCCTTGTGGTTAATCGTTCTCTTGATTTTTGGAACCGTTGATTGTTTGCTCATCATAGAACTCTAAACCGCATATAGGAAAGATAAAATGAAAAAATAGACCGATTTAGGTTATTAGCTTCTGGTTTGCTTCGGCAAACCTAATGTGATCCTTTTGTTCCAATTTCGGCTAGGCCGGGCTAAGGGGGTTACAATATATATAAATTTGATTTGAATCTCATTCACATATTCATCTTATAAATATCTATCAAACTTCATACCAATCTTATCTTATTATTGTTCCCACAATAATAATTGATTAGAGATATTTAGAATAATTAATAATATTCAAGGATACAAAAGCATGCAAATTTATTATAATAATAAATTCAATAATCAAAATATCATGTCCACACAATAGGCCTTGGTGCACTATAGCTAACAACCTCCCACTTGTACTAGGCCTATTCAAGAATATATCTCATACATATAGACCTAGCATGACGATCATGTTTTACTTGTGGTAGAGGCTTGGTCAATGGATCTGCAACATTGTCATCTGTTGAAACTTTACATATCCTGATTGCGATCAGAAATCATCTTGTCAGTTTGGAAGCTTGCATCTATGTAACCACTTACAACTAGATCATCTTCCAATCTTCCATAGACTAAGAACATATATTTAGTTTTTCTCAAATGCTTAAGTATATTCTCTACTGATGTCCAGTGACTTTCACCGGGATCTGATTGGTATCGACTTGTTATGCTCAAAGCATATGAAACATCTGGTCTAGTGTATAGCATGGCATACATTATAGACCCTATTGCCGAAGCATAAGGAATTTTACTCATGCGTTCTTGCTCATCTTTAGAGTTTGGACACTGAGTCTTGCTAAGAATAATACCATGAGATATATGCAAGAATCTTCTCTTGTAATCTTGCAAACTGAACATTTTCAATACTTTGTCTATATACGCGCTTTGACTTAGACCGATTAGCCTTTTAGATATATCTCTATAGATCTTTATCCCAATGATATAGCCAGCTTCGCCTAAGTCTTTCATTGAGAAACAATTTCCTAACCAAGACTTGACACTCTGCAAGATAGGAATTTCATTCTCAATGAGTAGAATGTCATCGACATATAATACCAAAAAAACACAACTGCACTCCCACTAACTTTCTTGTAAACATATGGTTCATCTTCATTTTGACGAATACAATCTCTTTGATTGACTCATCAAAACAAAGATTCCAACTCCGTGAAGCCTGCTTCAATCCATAAATGGATCTGTGAAGCTTGCATACTTTACCAGAATTCTCAACTTGTACAAAATCCTCAGGTTGTGTCATGTACACATCCTTGAGTAAGTATCTATTAAGAAATGCATTTTTCACATCCATTTGCCAAATCTCATAGTCATAATATACTGCAATGGTTATAAGAATTCTGATAGATTTAAACATGGCTACCGATGAAAAGGTTTCATCATAGTCTATACCATGAGTTTGTTTGAAACCTTTTGCAACTAGCCTTGCTTTATAAGTATGCACTTTGCCATCCATGTCAGTTTTCTTTTTGAAAACCCATTTACATACAATGCTTTTAGTACCTTCAGGTGGATCAATCAAAGTCCAAACTTGATTGTCATACATGGATTACATTTCAGACTTCATGGCCTCCAACCATTTCTTAGAGTCTGGATTTGAAATAGCCTCTTGATAGGTAGTGGGTTCATCCTGATCCACTAATAATATGTCATGATTGTTAGTGACAAGAAATCCATATTTCTCAAGTTCATAACGTGCTCTATCAGATCTACATAATTCTTGTGTTATTGAGGTATGTCAACAACAGTTTGTTGACATTGAGTATCCAAAGGCAGTTCAATGTGATTTTGTGGTTCTTGAACTTCTTCAAGTTGTACATTTCTCCCACTGGTTCATTTAGAAATAAATTCCTTTTCTAAGAAGACACAATTCTGAGCAAAAAACACTTTGTTCTCAGTGGGATCATAAAAGTAGTATCCTTTTGTTTCCTTAGGATATCCCACAAAAAGACATTTGTTGGATTTTGGTTCAGGCTTATTAGAAACTAAATATTTCACATAAGCCTCACAACCCCAAATTTTAAGAAAAGACAAGATGGGCTTCTTACCAGTCCATATCTCATATGGTGTCTTTTCAACTGATTTGGTAGGAACTCGATTTAGTGTAAAAGTAGCTGTTTCAAGTGCATAACCCCAAAAGGTAAGTAGAAGATCTGTCATACTCATCATCGATCGAACCATATCTAATAAAGTATGATTCCTTCTTTTTGAAATGCCATTCCATTGTAGTGTTCTAGGAGGAGTTAATTGTGAAACTATTCCATAATTTCTAAGATGATCATGAAACTCTTGACTCAAATATTCTCCTCCTCGATCAGATTGAAGAGTTTTTATTTTTTTGCCAAGTTGATTTTGTACTTCATTTTGAAAAGATTTGAATACTTCAAACGATTCTGATTTGTGTTTCAACAAGTAAATATAACCATATCTACTATAATAATCAGTAAACGTGATGAAGTACTTGTAACCTCCTCTAGCAGTTGAAGTTAAAGGTCCGTATACATCTGTATGATTAGGCCTAATAACTCACTAACCCTTTTCATTGTGTCTAGTAAAATGACTCTTTGTCATCTTACCCAGTAAACAAGATTCACAAGTATCATATGATTCAAAATCAAAAGAATTCAAAATTCCATCTTGATGAAGTTCTGAAATGCATTTCTCATTTATGTGGCCTAGGCGACAATGCCAGAGATTGGTTGGATTTAAATCATTATATTTAAGTCTCTTATTTATGTTATATATTGAAGAGTTGTTGGAGTTTTGAAGCTTCAAAACATAAAGACCATCATGTAAATCAACATTTGCATAGAACATGTCTTTATAATAAATTGAGCAATTGTTATTCTTAATAATAAAAGAAAAACCATCATTATCCAAACAAGAAACTGAAATAATATTCCTACTTATACAAGGAACATAAAAGCAGTTGTTCAAAACTAACAAAAACCCACTAGGCAAAGTAAGTTCATAACTTCCTATAGCTAAAGCATCAACTCTTGCTCCATTTCCAACTCATAGGTCCACCTCGCCTCTCTTCAGTTGTCTACTCCTTTTGAGTTCCTGCACATTCGTACAAATGTGAGATCCACATCCGGTATCTAATACCCAAGAAACCTTATGATTTTGCCCCAAAAATTTTAATTTTACTGATCTTATCAGTAAACTCGTGAACAAGCCAAAATACAGTTTAATCGCATTAAACAATTTAATCAAATTACACAAGAGGCTTATACACAAATCACCGCCAGTCGTAATTGGTAAATATGTACTGTCATGATCTAATCAAGCAATTAAACCTTTTAATCGCAAAACAACATTAGGATTCTTAATCATATTATTGAATCTATTCAAGAAACAGATTTAACCTTTTAAACACCTTAAGAAGTCTGATTAATTACGTCGTTCGCGGAAATTAATACGAACATGCAAGATAGCTCTAATACCACTGAAGGAATTCGTAGGAAATAAACTGATCTAATCAGGCATATAAACGCAACGAAAAAATATCCTATGAAGAATTTCCAAGATCTCATGCAATCATATTAATGTACAAAAGAGGAAATCAAAAATTATCTTGATTTTTGATTCAGGAATCCGGTTGTGTTGAGGCGCTACCTTTCTGAAGACGACCGCCCTCTACAAGTATCCACATTCGAATAGACGACGAACGGTTATCAGAATGCTAGTTCCGATCAAGATTTCAAAAAATCTAATGTTTGTGTTTTGTGGCTATTTTCGAAAAACACTTAGATCAAAACACTTGGCATACATACATATATATGTATATGACTTGATTAGGGTTAGATTGAGTTCACTTATTATAATTTAATTAAAACTCTTTTAAATAAATTATAAAATAAATCCCTTTATCTAATAAGAAATTTAAGTTCAACCAAAATCTAGATAATTTAATAATATTATTTATTTAAAACAAATAAATCATATATTTGAAAATAGATTCCTTATCCAATAAGGAATTTAAATCCAACCAAATCTAGATAATAAGATTATTTAATAATATTATTTATTTAATATTATTTCCAAAAAATAATAAAAAAATAAAATATTCTATAACAAGAATTAAAATTTAACTTCTTTAAATTCGAATAAATAATCTCTAACAATATAATTTAAGATAATTGCATTATCTTAAATTTATTATTGAGAGTAACAACCACAACCATTCTTATCCATTCTTAGTGTGCGACCCTATAGGTTCAATTAGCGTTGGCAGTAGATAAAATCACATTTTATTGTACATGTCATAAGTGACATCTAGCAAGACATTATGACTACCCAAGTTAAATGAAAAGCTCATAATTCGAGACAACCTTAATTCAGTTTATGTCATAATCATTTTATCTCACGATATCTTGATAGAATATAAGACATGGAAAATGTTAACCTTATATCATTCTATCTCTAGTTTCCCGATGCCCAATTGAACTGACCAAACAGATGACATTGATCTCTATCAACTCATTTGAGTACGGCTATGCATTTCTCAGTCTCAATCATCGAGGGGCCCAAAGATATCTCTCGTATGTTAAGAGGGATAAATTTCATCTTAATCACTCACATCTCACTGCATGATTCCTTATTATGTTCAAGCATAACATTTATAATCGTCCGATTAAAAACGATGTTTGACTATATGAAAACATAATAGTCATCATGTTGAGAACCGTAGCAATTTAAGGTCTAAGGATTTAATGTCACAACTGTTTGAAGATTAACATATAACTTTAATCCATGTATTAATCTTAAGACGAGTCGATCCTAATATTTGTTCTCAACAAATATATATATATATATATATATATATATATATATATATATATATTTTGATTTGAATCTCATTCACATATTCATCTTATGAATATCTATCAAACTTTATACCAATCTTATCTTATTATTGTTCCCACAATAATAATTGATTAGGGATATTTAGAATAATTAATAATATTCAAGGATACAAAAGCATGCAAATTTATTATACTAATAAATTCAATAATCAAAATGCCATGTCCACGCAATAGGCCTTAGGGCACTATAGCTAACAACAGTTCCCCATAACCCCTCACCTACTTTTTACCAATGACCATATGGTCTTATATTAGCCGTTTGACAGGGTGAAAGACACCACTTTCTTCGTACAATCCCATCCCATGAATACAATAATATGATAATGATTTTTAAAACAAAATCATATCACAGTTTATACCGTACTAAATTCGAGGATCACAATTCTAAAATTCTGAAAGTTTAATTAAAATTCAGTCTGACATGGTATGCATGATATCTCAAAAGTCATCATAATTACAACACAGAAAAGTAGGCATGCAAGCTGTAAAACATTTCATAAAATTTGGTTACGAGAACAATTGAAGGCAAAGCAATCGAAGGAATAGTCCTATATTAACACTATTACTATTATCAGAAGTACTAGGTTCAAGTTGTAAAACACAAAAAGAGAACATACCTTAGCCAAAGCAAACTCAACCTACTGAATAACGTATTTCTCATAATCAAAAGTACTGGGTCCAATTGTATCGAAATCTAGAAGAATAATCCTACATTAGCACTATTACTATGCCTAAGGAATTATCCCTAAACACTTCTTCACAAAAAATTAATGATATAAGTACACTTATCTGATTCGTATTATTGATCTCCAAAATAATCGAAGGCACAGTTAGATTAAACAATTCAGGTAAAGTTGGTCGAATAGTTTAGTTCAAACTAATTACACAAGTCGATTGCGAGTACGGCTTGATCGGGTTCAAACTCGTGTACACATATATATTAATAATTATATTATTAAACTAGACAATTCAAAATCCCCAAAATTAGGGTTTCTAAATTTGAGATTCCAAAAATTAGGGTCTTAAAATAAAAATTTCCAAATGTAATGATCCGGATTTTGGAATCTGAAAGTCGGGTTAACCCAAAGCATGGGCTTCAAGTTTGGTCCAAGATGTTGGACCTTTGGAAGCTTTTTGGGCTTGTGTAAAGTTGTTGGGCTTGCTTTGGTTGGTTTAGGTTAGGAAGAGTTGGAGGAGGGTAGTTTGGCATCTTTAATTTTTTACAGAAACAAAAAATTGATGATCTCATTTGGTTGTCTCTTTCCCCTTTTCTAAACTCAATCTTCCTACCCAAAAACCACCATCAAAGGCTGAATCTTAGAGGAATATTGTGGGAATCTCATTTTTCTTGTTGAGGGAAGTTTGTTCAGCATCAAAGTATCTTTATCTCAAGGCAAGTTTAGCTTGGAATGATGGAGGAAGGGGTTTTGTTGGGGTAGTGGGGAAGAACGAGATTAGGGTTTAGGGGCTCCAATATTAGGTTTAAATTGTGTTTTTGGTCTCTATAATTCCCCAGCAATGTTGTAATACGTTTTGCAACTCTTTCTTGTAGTGAAAGAGGTGGGAGACTCTTCCAAAGGCCAAAGGAAGAGTAAGGCTTGAGCTTAAGGTTGGAAGCTTTTTCATCAACTTTAATCCAAGGTTAGTACACTACTAACTCTCATAGTTTCATGGAAATCATAAAAATAGACTTTGATGCATGTTTATGGTGTTTTTGGTTGAAATGGACCTTGGTTGCTCTTTAATGGTAAATCACATAATGGATGTTGTTAAAGCGTAACATTGATAGGAAACTACTTTTACAACCCCCATAACTTGTAGGAATAGTTTGGGACTTAACCATATAGGTTAAGGGTTGTTTTGGGGGAAATCTGAGCTCTAAAAATTGAATTATGAGCTCGCATACCGGTACGGGTTGAACCAGTATCGGTACGTCCTTGCTGAAGACGACTCTTCCACGTGAGATTATAAATAAGGTATCAGTATGGGCTAGGGGCATACTGATACCACTGTTCTATTGTCAATTCCAATGGCAAAATCATGTATTGGTACACCAAGGGGTGTATCGGTATCGGTGGGGTACCGATACACAAGGTATGCGTATCGGTACAGGGTGTTGGTATGCGTAATGAGCGTATTGGTACGGGTTTAAGCTTAGAACTGTCAGAGTATGTGGTCAAGTATCGATACATAAAGGGGCGTATCGGTACCCGAGGGGGTGTATGCTACTCATGTAGGCGTATTGGTACGCGTAGAACAATCTGCCCAAGAAATTTCACTTTGAGTTTGGGGGTCCTATAATTCGAGGACAATGTCCCAATGGGTCTCCTAAGGTGTAAAATGATTTGTAAAACTGAGGAATTGAGATTTAAACCGCGTATGTGAAATAAATGGCTAATAACTTGGTAATTATAGGGTGTATTAGCTGTACAAGTAACCTACATTGTTCTTGGGTGAATTGAATGATGTTGTGTGGTAATTAGGGTCCTTGCTATGTGCTGAGGGGACGCCTAAATTGTTGAGTCAACCATTATTGCTTGGATCCGGATACCCACCGAGAGTGTTGCAACACAAAGTGACCAGAAAATTTTGAATGTACGTTTCTGATGTTGTATGGCACCGGGTCTCATTCGATGATGCTCAATGGGAGATTCCAAGCATAGGTGTACGTTCCTGAAGTTGTGTGACACCAGGTATCACTCCGAGAGAGAAAGAAGTGTACGTTCCTGAAGCTTTGTGGCACCGCGCCTCACTCAGAGTGTACTTTCTCGAAGCTGTGTGGCACCAGGTCACTCAATGTTATGTGGTACTGTATGGTATGGTATGGTATATATGATGTTGTGTGCGATAGTGATGTATAGGTATTGTGTGAGATAATACATCTATGCTTGTCATGTGTTTAGGCGGTTATGGTAGCTCCAATGTTATCTTACCATGATATCATATATGTTGCATTGTTCTTATTTATGATTTGCATGAAGCATGATCGAGTGTTGTATAGGTATTGTGTGAGATAATAAATCGTTGTTTCCATTCGTAGGTAGGTAGGTTGTTGTGTGGTTTGGAGGAGTACTATCAAGATTAGGATTTCAGCATCGACTGTTTATTGTTGAGTACAATTGCTTAGATGTAGTAGGCAATATATTCATAGGACCCTATTTGTAATTGTAACTCTTATTTTTTATTTAACTTGTAATTGGTCAAATATTTTAACACTTGTTTATTGAAGCTCCTATTAACTGTTTTGAATACTTAACGAAATTATATATTTATGAAATGATTGGACTTAATGGTTTTATTAGATATGTATTAATTTGGGCTTTACAAAGATGAAAAATTTTATGGTAATGGGTTGGGCTTAAGGCCCAAATATGACATCCGGGTCGAGGGTGTTGCATTTAATGGTATCAGAGCCTAGGTTTAGTCGATTCTAGGAAATCCCCAAGGAAGTCTAGAGTGGTTAATAGGTGTCTACTGAATACATGCCCATAAGTCGAAGTCGTACTCGGTTTAAACTGAAATTAGATGGTTTGACCTTGTTTGTTGCTTGTGCATAATTGAAAGTGTGCCAAGGAGGACAAGTGAAAGAGAGGAGATATGGGGTTCCTGGGAATGGAGCTTGATGAGGATTATATTCTCGATGCAGAAGAAGTGTCAGAAGATGGAGTTGGTCGAGGGGCCAACTTTTTCTCCCACTTGAACCGAGCACTACACCGGATTGTGAGGGCCATACCTAAGCCATCCACTACCCCCACATGAGGCACTGATTGAAAGGGTACATCACCTTGGATCAGGATAAGACAATTCAGTAAAGGCTGATCAGTGGTTGAGGGATACGCGATGGATCATGAGATAAATGAGGCTGAGATCTGAGGATAAGTTGTCGTGTGTCCTATCTTAATTGAAGGAGAATGCTAAGGAATAGTGGGAGATGGTGGAGCTTGGATGGTACCCTAATCAACTGACATGGGATGATTTCCTCGATGAGTTTGAGAATAAGTATGTGGATAAAGCTCACATTGATAGTTTGAGGTATCGGTTCATATATCTTGTGCAAGGGAATCGATCAGTCTTTGAATATGAGCAAGAGTTTCTATAGCTGAGTAGGTATGCACCAGAGTTGGTCGCCACCAAAAAGATAAGATGCAATAGGTTTTTGAAAGGTTTGAAGATGGAGATTCAGACCTATTTGACTACTGCACCACCGAAGGTGTTTTCAGAGTTGACTTCTAGACCCAAGTCTCTTAAGAAAGTACAGGGATTGAACTATGGCTCGGTTGGTGGACAGGAGAGTTCTTGTGGGAGGACCCCAAACTTCTCCAGCAACAACTTATAGTCCTATTCTGGAAGGAATAGGAACCGTTGGAACCATGGTTTAGGGGCCTCAAATCAGAATTCGAGGTTGGATCGTAGATCAGAGTTTGTTGGTCGTATAGGGCCTTCTTCATCTTCATCCATGATGAGTTCGGAGAGCTCACAAAAGAGTGCAGGTACACCAGTTTGTGATTAGTATGGACATAAGCATAGAGGGGAGTGTTGAGGTTTGGCCAGAGTTTACTATTAGTGTGGATCATTGGACCACTTTTTGAAGGATTGTCCGGTAGCTGCTGACACCACTCTAGTTCAGGCTCAAAGGACTTCTTACCCTACTCTGAGGGGTCGAGGTTTTGCTGAAGGAGGAGCGAGCCATGTGTCGGGACACCAGAGTGGAGGCATATTCCAGTCCATCGCAAGGGCACCATCTAGATAGTATGTACTCCAAGCTTAGGAGGATTGTACTACCTTTTTCCTGGTCTAGTAGAGAATTGAGTCAAAGCGTGTTACTAGTAAATAATATGGTGATCGGTGCAATGATTTTAGCCATTAATCAAAATTCGATAATCAATATCAATGAACCAATACAGTGCAATAGTTCTCATTTATAGGGCCAATTTGAACTTTTACAACTTTTAGAGACTAATCTGCAATTTTGGTAAAATTAGAAGTCCTTTTTAGAAATTAAAATTACTATGATGAAATTCAATCTATAAAAATGAGCATATCAATTTTCATACCAAACAGAGGCCATTTACTAAGCCAATTAAACCATTTTGATAAACAATGACCACTTTGCAAATTTACAAACTTATTAACAGACTTACCAGCATCGGTACAGGTACTTAAGAAGGTCGTACTAATACGCCTATGTCATGACCGTTAAAACGGTTAAGGTTTGTTGCACCCGTATCAGTACGGGGTTAGTCCGTATCGATACGAGGCTTAAACAGAATTACTCCAGATTCTAGTGTCTAAAAGGTATATCGATACACCTATGTCCGTATCGGTACGCACCTATGCCCAAATTCCAGTGACTATATAATTTATTGACATGCTTATGCCCGTATCGATATGAAGGTACAGTAAATTTCCAGCGTCAAAATTTTGTACCGATATACCTAAGCCCGTATCGATATGCCCTTATTACTTAGTCCAAATATGTATGCTCGTACCGATACACCATCACCCGTATCGGTACGATAGGGCCTATAATGACAGATTATGTCTAGTTTTTGTTCAATTTGAGGGTCTTAAAAATGTCCAATGTTTACCAAATTTTACCAGTAAGTTTAATAACATCAAAAATATATGTATGCCAAATTTCATGCCTATATGAATCCATTTACCAAGTTTTACATACTTAGAGCATTAAAGGGTCATTTTTGCCCATTTTACCAATATGCAACTTACCAATAAGTCATATAAGCATTTTTAACCATAGTGAACAACATGTACAATCAAAATAGGGTCAACTAACATGTCTACACCTTATGCCACCATACTAGGAGTTCAAAAGTGAGATTTGTATTACATGAACCATGTGTGACTTGTCCAAAAACACTTCTAGCCCCGATCCTCAATCCTTAGCTTCATAACCTGAAAATGCAAGGAAATGAGATGCGTTAGGCTTATATAGCCTAGTGAGGTAGTCAACAACAATGCAATAAATGTCAATGTTAATAATGACATAATTATTAAAGTAAATGTATCTCAAACCATGTTTCAACAATAATTTCAATAGTTAACCCTTGGGTCGATATGTCGTAATGGATATGCGAATTCCACCAACATCGCCAAACAATGAACGATCAAAATCCTCCAACATTGCCAATAAGACCAAAACCAATACATCTTGCCAACACCGCCAAATAGAGCTTTGGCTCAAGGATCGTAGTCCACTCCGTACCAATGAGCTCATGAATTCTATGGCATGCCAATTGTATCCAATGTCCATTCAAACCCAAGGTTCGATAATTAGGCCAATAACAATAACAATGACAATAACAGTAACAATAACAATAACAATGATTCAATAATGATATTCAATGATTTATATGGCCTTATTCAATATAACAACGATGTCGATAACAGTATAATAACTTGATTATCAATATGACGATGCAATAAACTTACCAAAACTTACCGATAGAACCTCCGATGAGGTTTCGATGCAACAATACCTTGAAAACAATGTTAGTAATGCAATAGACAATAACAATGAAATCGGGAAAGGTACCTAGCCAATCCTGAGACTTCGACTACACTCATTGATATTTTCGAAGCTTTATGGCTCCCGAATGACAATTCCCTTATTTTTTTGCTTATTGGATTTCGGTGAAATAGGTGATTCCTCACCTTGAACGTTTCGAGCTATTCAAAACAATATGAAACAAGGGTTACAATGATTTCAATAACAATAATCAAATTCATAGCATCATTTAGCTATGAAATCAATAAAGGATTAAACTTAAAATCCATGAAACCGAGCAAAGGTTTGATGGCTTCTATATCTCTATTTCTCTATATATCCACATGGAAAATAAGAGGAAAACTATGAATTTACCTTGATAATTGATAGAAACTTATTAGGGTCAATAAACCGAAGAAATCTAAAGCTTAGAATTGCCTCTAATGGAGGTGCTAGCTTGGTAGAAGGAAAGGTTGAAGAAGGAGTGGTGCTTGCTTGGGAAGAATTCAACCGGTAAGTATATTCTATCTTTTCTTTCTTTTCTTTTTTTAATTATTCATGGCTATAGGAATTCCTTGTGATGAAGTAATTCACTCCTTAAGCCCCACGTGGATGATGATTAAGCCTCAAGTGGGCTAATTACCCAATTGCTCGTTTAACTTTCCAATCTTTATATTCTTGTCCCTATATTTCCAACATAATTTAGTCACTAAAAGACTTTCAATATATTCAATAAGGTCCTAGAATAATAAATTAACTCAATTAGAGTCTAATAGCAATGTATTTGACTACATAGTCGAAATCATTATAATTTTTGGACCTTTTTAGTATAGGGTTTCTGATCGCCGGAACCCAATTTCGACTAGACCGATTTTTAGTGTGTTACAATTCTCCCCTTTAAGAAAATTCATCCTCGAACTTTACTTGAACTGAAAAGATGAAGATATTGCATCTTCATAGTCTCTTCTGGTTCCCAGGTTGCTTCTTCAATAGTGTGGCTCCTCTAGAGCACCTTGACTAACGGAATAGATTTTTACGAAGTCTCTTAACTTTATTTGCAAGAATATGAACTGGTTTCTCCATGTAGGTTAAGTCAGGTTGAATCTCAAAGGATTCTGACTCAATGATATACGGAGGGTTAGAACGGTACTTGCGAAGCATCGATACGTAGAGCACATCATGGATCTTGCTCAATTTTGAGGGCAATGTTAAATGGTATGCTACAAGGCCAACTCTTTCAATAAACTCAAAGGGTCCAATGAATCGGGGATTTAGCTTCCCCTTTTTACCAAACCTCAGAATCTTTTTCTATGGTGAAACTTTGATGAAGGCTCTTTCACCAACCTCGTATTGTATATCCTTTCGCTTGAGATCAACATAAGCCTTTTGTCGGTCAAAGGCGGCCTTTAAACGGTCATGGATGATGGTAACCCATTCTTCAGTTTCTCGAAGTAAGTCAGGACCCAACATCTTGCCTTCACCGAGTTTGGCCAGTACAAATGAGTTCTGAAATGTCTGCCATAAAATGCCTCTTACGGTGCCATTCCTATGGAAGCTTGATAACTGTTATTGCAGGCAAACTCAATAAGAGGTAGGAACTTTTCCCAAGATCCTCCGAAATTAATGATGCATGCTCGAATCATGTCTTCCTGAATCTGTAATAGAAGGGTTCAATAACGATGTAGGATTTCATTGATTCAATGGAAAGAGTTTTTGATAATTTCTTAAATTATTCTTCCTGACTGGCTATCAGGTTAACGATGATAATGACGATGACTATAATGGTATCAATGTCAATAACAATGTTGATAATGGGAACAATGATCCAATAACGATGTTCGATGGTCAATATTTGACTATGCTCAAATGATAATAATGGAAACACGATGACTCAATAACCAATGTTCAATACTATGGATTTACTCAGTATTTCTTGCAATACTTTCCAAAATATTTGAGAAGCAACCATGGATCTCGATTAGAGGTTATAAACTTTGATATTCTGTGGAGTCAGATAACTTTCTTGATGTACAAGTCAGCTAACTTAGGAAGACCGTAATCCATTCTAACAGGTAAGAAATGAGCCAAGTTGGTAAATCGGTTAACAATGACCCAGATAGCATCATGTTTTGCCAGAGTCAACGGTAACCTACTGATCTCGGGTGAAAAGAGAAAGGGTTACAATGAGCTTCTTTGAGTATGTCTATGTGGAGGGATTCGTCATTCGGTTCTATCATGGAAACATAGAAGACCTTCAGAGTTGACTTGAAAGTCAAGATTATAGTTACTCTGAAGTTTGGATATAATGGCTTACAACTTAGGATCTTGATCCTGCAATGACTTGATTCTTTCAAAAAAATTGATACAACGGTAGACTGAACTTGAAGTTCATCCACTAAAGGTCGATGTTTTCGAAGCTTAAAGTGAGTGTTAATAGCTCGTGGGCTACAATAGAATATTGTACTATAAGTCCTATGCAATAAGCAATACTTAGGATTCAATAATCAATAACGATACTTACCAGGTGAAGGTTTGCGGCTGAGTGCATCAGCTACAATGTTGGCCTTGCCCGGATGGTAGTCAAGGACCAAGTTATAATCTTTAAGGAGTTCTATCCACCTTCTTTGACGAAGATTAAGCTCATTCTATGTCAATAGATACTTGAGACTTTCGTGATCAGTAAAGAGGTAACATTTTTCTCCATAGAGATAATGCCTCCAGATTTTTAACGCAAAGACAACCGCAGCCAATTCCAAATCATGAGAAGGATAATTCATTTCATGTGGCTTTAGTTGCCTTGAAGCATACGTAATGACTTTGCCTTCTTGCATCAAAACACATCCTAACCCCAAATACAAAACATCACTATATATTGTATAGTCTTTGTCAGACTCGGGTTTGGTCAAGAACGGTGCATGAGTCAATACTTGTTTAAGGCGGTCAAAACTACATTGCTATTTCTCGGTCCACTCAAATGGGGTATCCTTTCTCAAAAGTTTGGTTAGTGGTGCTGTTATTATAGAGAATCCTTTCACGAATCTCCTGTAATAGCTAGCTAGACCGAGAAAACTATGAACCTCTCCAATATTCTTTGGTGGCCTTCATTCAACTATAGCTGGGATCATTTTCAGATCTACCTAAATTCCTGTTGCAGAAACATGTCCTAGAAAAGAGACTTCAGTGAGCCAGAACTCACACTTAGAGAACTTAGCAAACAATTTTTTCTCCTGAAGGGTTTGAAGCACAATACGGAGGTGATCTTGATGTTCAGCTTGATTCTTGGAGTAGATTAGTATATCATCAATAAACACCACTATGAACTTATCAAGATAGGGCCTAAAAAACCAATTCATGAGATCCATGAAGGCAGCCATTATATTGGTTAACCTGAAGGGCATCACCAAAAATTCATAGCGGCCATACCGTGTACAGAAGGTTGTCTTAGGCACATCACATTCTTTAATCTTCAATCTGATAGTACCCAGACCTCAAGTCAATTTTGGAAAAGATTGTTGTATCTTTAAGCTGATCAAATAGATTATCGATCCTCGGAAGAAGATACTTGTTCTTAATGGTAAGTTTGTTTAATTGTCGGTAATCAATGCAGAGATGCATAGATCCGTCTTTCTTTTTGACAAACAAGACTGGAGCTCCCCAGAGTGAAAAACTCAGTCGGATGAAACCATTGCTTAATAAGTCTTGAATTTGTACCTTAAGCTCAGTAAGCTCAACCGGTGCCATGCGGTAGGGCACAATAGAAATCAGAGAGGTTCCAGGTTGCACCTCAATCCCAAATTTAACTTCATGGGTGAGTGGTAAACCCGAAAGCTCATCGGGGAGCACGTCAGGAAATTCACATACAATGTTAATGTCTATGATTGAGACTTATACTTAGCTTCCAATGTCAATGCGTACAATGCAAGATTCCTCGAGTTTATTAAGGTGAGGTTTTTCTTGCCGAAGTCTCAGGGATTCAACTTTTCCTTGCATCAATCCATCCAAGCTTGATGTCCACTAAGCCATCTAACCTAGTATAATATCAAAATCGTAGATCGAAAATAACAACAGATTGGCCAAAATTGGAATCCCTTGAACCATTAAGGGACAAAGCTTGCATAAAAGACTTGTGGTGACACAATTACCCAATAGATCGGTTATGGTAAACTTGGATACAATAGGTTCATACGATAACTTAAATGGCTTGGTTGATGTAGTATTTTTAAAGGGATGATTAAGACAAGGGTTTATCACTGCATATTAAGATGAGAGCTTAATTCAATGATACTTGTATCAATGTTTGGACAATACTTACTTTTTCCTACTCTTGTAAGGTTTGGCAAAGAACATGATAATAGTCAAAGAGGGAAGGCTCATGAATGACATACTGCTCCCCGTTCTTGTACGATAGTGAGAGACAAGAGTTCTCTCGAGGTCCCTTGTCAAGTTGGGAGAATCCCATAACCTTGAAGCCCTTTGGAACAACTTTGGTGGTAATGTCAATAATAGTAACTCAATACTTTTGTTCGGTATGGCCTTAAAGGAACTTAGGGGTAGCAATATCAGTATGGCAAGTCAATACCTAACATTTTCAGGGTTATCGTTTCCCTTGTCGATGAAGGTGTAAACCCAATACCGTCATACTAATAGATAAGGGTTTAAGAGGTTAAAACCACAGCCCCGAAGGGTTGTACAGCCCTTTTTGAGCTTCGATAGGGTCAAAAATTGTTCTTATACTTTATCTGTATTTTTAATAAGTCCTTAGGCTGAATAATTTATCGTAATAGTTCAGGACTTAGTATTTCTTGTCACATAGTTTAAAGACTTGGAGGGCCTTTCTCCCCCTCGTCTCCTCACCAAGAATCAAAGAGCTAACAACAAGCTCAAACTCATGCGAGCTTTAATTAAGTTATACACTGCTATATTATAAGGAAAAGAAATCGGGTTAATCAGCAAGTCACAATATACACAATGTAAACTCCTAGGTGGCATATGCAATACAATGACAATATAATAAACTTTGGTTTAGTCCTAGAATTGACTAAACTCTGGCTCTGATACCACAAATATAACACCCCTTCTCGGTCTGGTATAGAACCAGGTCGGAGCGTATTATCGATAAATAATATGGTGATCGACACAATGATTTCAGTCATTAATCAAAAATTTGATCATCAATATTAATAAAATAATATCAATGAATCAATACAATGCTATAGTTCCTATTTATAGGGCTAATTTGAACTTTTACAACTTTTAGGGACTAATTTGCAATTTTAGTAAATTAAAAGTCCATTTTATAAATTAAACTTACTATGATGAAATTCAATCTATAAACAATGAGCATATCAATTTTTATACCAAATAGAGGCCATTTACTAAGCCAATTAAACCATTTTGATAATCAATTCCCACTTTGCAAATTTACAAACTTATTAATAGACTTACCAGTATCGGTATCGGTACTTAGGAAGGTCGTACTAGTATTCCTATGTCATTACTATTAAAATGGTTAAGGTTCGTTATACCCGTATTGATACGAGGTTAGTATGTATCGATACGAGGCTTACACAGAATTACTTCAGATTCCAGTGTCTAAAAGGTGTAAAGATACACCTATGTCCGTATCGGTACGCACCTATGCCCAAATTCTAGTGATAATTAGGTATACCGATATGCTTATGCTCATATCGATATGAAGCTACAGTAAAATTCCAATGTCGAATTGTCGTACCGATATGCCTAGGTTCGTATCGATACGCCCTTATTACTTAGTCAAATATGCATGCTCGTACCGATACGCCATCACCCGTATCACAAGGCCTATAATGATAGATTATGTCTGGTTTTTGTTCAATTTGAGGGCATTAAAAAAGTCCAATGTCTACCAAATTTTAACAGTAAGTTCAATAACATCAAAACTATATGTATGCCAAATTTCATGCCTATATGAATGTATTTACCTAGTTTTCCATATTTAGAGCATTAAAGGGTTATTTTTGCCCATTTCACCAATATGCAACTTACCAATAAGTCATATAAGCATTTTTAACCATAGTGAACACCATGTACAATCAAAATGGGGTCAACTAACATGTCTATACCCTATGCCACCATACTAGGAGTTCAAAAGTGAGATTTGTATTACATGAAACTTGTGTGACTTATCCAAAAACACTTCTATCCCCGATCCTCAATCCTTAGCTTCTTAACCTGAAAATGCATGGAAATGAGACGCGTTAGGCTTGTATAGCCTAGTGAGATAGTCAACAACAATACAATGAATGGCAGTGTTAATAATGACATAATTATCAAAGTAAATGCATCTCAAACCATGTTTCAACAATAATTTCAATAGTTAACCCTTGGATCGATATGTAGTAATGGATACGCGAATTCCCAATCAACATCGTCAAATAATGAATGGTCAAAATCCTCCAAAATCACCGATAGAACCAAAACCAACACATCCCGCCAACATCACCAAATAGAGCCTTAGCTCGAGGACCATAGTCCACTCCGTACCAATGAGCTCATGAATTCTATGGCATTCCAATTGTATCCAATGTCCATTCAAATCCAAGGTTCAATAATTAGGCCAATAACAATAACAATGGCAATATTGGTAACAATAACAATAACAATTATTTGATAATGTTATTCAATGATCTATATGGCCTTATTCAATATATCAATGATGTCGATAACAATACAATAACTTGATTATCAATATGATGATGCAATAGACTTACCAAAACTTACCAATACATTGAAAACAATGTTAGTAATGTAATGGACAATAACAATGAAATCGGAAAAGGCACCTAGCCAATCTTGGGATTCTGACTACACTCACCGATACTTCTAAAGCTTTTACAGCTCCCGGATGATAATTCTCTTGTTCCTTTGCTTGCTGGATTTCGGTGAAATAGGTGATTCCTCGCCTTGAACGTTTTGAGCTATTCAAAATAATATGGAACAAGGGTTACAATGATTTCAATAACAATAATCAAATTCATAGCATCATTTAGATATGAAATCAATAAAGGATTGAACTTAAAATCCATGAAATTGAGCTAGGGTTCGATGCCTTCTATGTCTCTATTTCTCCATAAATCAACCATGGAAAACTATAAATTTACCTTGATAATTGATAGAAACTTATTAGGGTTAATAAACTAAAGAAATCTAAAGCTTAGAATTACCTCCAATGGAGGTGCTAGCTTGGTAGAAGGAAAGGTTGAAGAAGGAGTGGTGCTTGCTTGGGAAGAATTCAACCGGTAAGTATATACTATCTTTTCTTTCTTTAATTATTCATGGCTATAGGAATTCCTTGTGATGAAGTAATTCACTCCCTAAGCCCCATGTGGATGATGATTAAGCCTCAAGTGGGTTAATTACCCAATTGCCCCTTCAACTTTCCATTCTTTATACTTTTGTCTGGTATTTCTAGTTTACACAATTTAGTCACTAAAAAACTTTCAATATATTCAATAAGGTCCTAGAATAATAAATTAACTCAATTAGAGTCTAATAACAATGTATTTAACCATACGGTCGAAATCAATATAATATTTGGATCTTTTTAGTGTAGGGTTTCCGATTGCCGGAACCTAATTCTGACTAGACCAGTTTTTAGGGTGTTACAAGAACTCGCAGATATAGATGTTATATCAAGTATGTTTACCCTAATTTTAGTTTTTATAGTTTCCTTGTGGATTCGGGGTCTACCCACTCATACATCTATAGTGGAATATCTCAGCAGTGGGGTATTATTACCGAGGACCTTGAGGTAGAAGTCCGTGTGACTAGTCCTCTAAGGTATGATGTGTTGGTGGATAAGGTGTATCGGGCATGTTCAATGGAGGTTTAGGGTTCAATCTTTCCCACAAATTTGATGGTCATACCGTTCTAAGAGTTTGATGCCATCCTAGGTATGGAGTGGTTGTTTGAGCATGATGCTAGTCTACGTTGCAGAACAAATAGTTTAAAGCTTCGAGTTACGGATGGTTCTAAGCTCATTTTGAGAGGTGAAAGAAATCTATGTCTTTCCACTATGGTTTTGGCTTTGGCATCGCAAAGGTTGATCTAGCAAGGTTGTAAAGCCTTCTTGGCTCATGTGTTTGATACGAGGGTTAGGGATCTGATACTTTAAAGCCTTCAGATTGTTTATGAGTTTGTTGATGTGTTCCCAAATGAGTTACCCGGATTACCTCCTGATCATAGGTTAGAGTTCTGGATTGAGGTGATGCCGGGCATAGCACCAGTGTTCATTGCACTGTATCACATGGCACCATCAGAGATGAAAGAGTTAAAGAGGCAAATTCAAGAATTGTTAGAGGGGGTTTATCCGATCGAGCATCTCACTTTGGGATGCACCGGTCTTGTTTGTTAAGAAGAAAGATGGGTCAATGAGGATGTGCATTGACTACCGTTAGCTCAAAAAGTAATGGTGAAGAACCGTTATCCCCTTTCGAGGATAGATGATTTGTTTGACCAATTGAGAGGTGCTCGTGTGTTTTCTAAGATCGACTTGAAGTTGGGGTACTACTAGTTGAAGGTAGTGGATGAAGATGTTTAGAAGACCGCTTTTAGGATATAATATGGACATTATGAGTTCTTGGAAATACCTTTTAGGCTTACCAATGCACCTACAACTTTCATGGATTTGATAAATCGAATCTTTCAGCCTTGCCTGGATCAGTTCATGGTGGTTTTCATCAATGATATCTTGGTGTTCTCGCACTCAGATGAGGAGTATGACTATCACCTGCGTGTGGTACTCCAGACCCTAAGAGAGAGATGCATTTATGCCAAGTTCAACAATTGCAAATTTTGGATTTTAGAGGTGGCATTTCTTGGCCACATTGTTGCTGCGGATGGAATCCGTGTCGACCCTCAAAAAATTCAAACAGTGGTGGAATGGAAACCACTTAGGAATGTCTTAAAAGTTCGTAGCTTCATTGGGCTTGCAGGGTATTATCGATGGTTTGTTAAGGGTTTCTCCATCATAGTCGCACCGTTGACCAATTTGTTGCAAAACGGGGTTTTGAACAGGGTATTATCGATGCTCCGGTCTTGACGCAACCCGATCTGAGGAAAGATTATATTGCTTTCAGCAATGCTTCTTTGAATGGGCTTGGTTGTATCCTCGTGCATGAGGGTAAGGTGGCCACCTATGCCTCGAGGCAACTTAAGCTCCACGAGCGGAATTATCCCACACATGATTTAGAGTTTGCCGCAGTTATCTTCACATTAAAAATTTGAAGGCATTACCTGTATGGGAGAAGTGCTACATTTACACCAACCATAAGAGTTTAAAGTATCTACTCACCCAAAAAGAATTAAACTTGAGGTAATATCGGTGGATCGAGTTGCTAAAGGATTATGATTGTATTATAGAGTATCATCCCAGAAAAGCTAATGTGGTGGTCGATGCCTTGAGTATGAAGTCTATGTCAGACTTGAGAGTGATGCTTTCTCATTTGATGATGGCCGATGATGGTGGTTTGTTGGTCAAATTGCGTGTTAAGCCTACCTTGGTGCAAGAAATCAAGATGACACATGTTCTAGATGAATACCTTGTGGCACATAGCGAGGTAATGCAGAGAGGTGAGACATTCGACTTTGGGGTATGAGATGGTGGGTTCTTGCACTTCAAAGGTCGGTTGTGTGTTCTGACTTTGGAATATTTGAGGGACCGCATCACGTGATAGGTGCATAGTAGCCCATTTACCATGCATCAGGGGAGTAACAAGATGCATCAAGATCTTTGTCCTTTTTATTAGTGGCCTTTCATGAAAAGAGACGCCTCTGAGTTCGTGACAAGATGTTTGGTTTGTCAACAAGTTAAAGCGGAGCACCAAGTTCCCTCAGGCTTGCTGTAGCCCATTCAGATTCCACAGTAGAAGTGGGATCGTGTTACCATAGATTTTGATACAGACTTGTCGTTGACCTAGAAGAAGCTTGATGCTATATGGGTAATTATGGATCGCTTGACCAAGTTCACTCATTTTCTACCTGTTCATATGGATTTTACCCTTGAGAGGTCGGCACGGTTGTATATCAAGGAAATACCGAGGTTACATGAAGTACTATCATCGATTTTTTCGAATAGGGATCCACGATTCACGACTAGGTTGTGAAAGAAGATTCATAAGGCTTTGGACACCAAGTTGTATTTCAGTACGGCTTTTTATCCTCAAACTGATGGTCAGTTTGAGTAAGTCATCCAGATTTTGGAAGATATGCTCTGGTGTTATATCATTGATTTTGCAAAGAGCTGGGAAGATCAGCTACCGCTCATAGAGTTTGCCTACAGCAATAGTTATCAATCGAGCATCAAGATGGCCTCTTTTGAGGCTTTGTATGGACATAAGTGTAGAACACCTTTGTGTTGGACTAGGCTAAATGAGAAAAGAATCATAGGATTTGACTTGGTTAGGCAAATTGAGGAGAATGCTCAGGTTATCAAAGAGAGGTTACAAGCAGCCTTCGATCGCCAGAAAGCTTACACGGATCAAAAGAGCAAGCATATCGAGTATGAAGTTGGTGAAAAAGTGTTCCTCAAGGTATCCCAGTGGAAAGGGATAATTCACTTTGGATGCAAGGGTAAGTTGAGTCCAAGGTATATTGGACCGTATAAGGTTCTTAAGAGAGTTAGACCATTGGCTTACCGGCTAGCCTTACCTCTGAAGTTGGCACATATCCATGATGTTTTTCATGTGTCCATGTCGAGAAGCTACCGCTCTGATCCTTCGCATGTCATCCCGCTTGAGGAGATTGAGATCAACATAGATTTGATGTACGAAGAAGAGCCGGTCAGAGTGCTAGACAAGCGAGTCAAGGAGCTTCGTAACAAGAGCATACCCATTGTAAAGATGTTGCGGAGGAACCACAGAGTCGAGGAGGCTACATGGGAGGTCGAGGATGACATGAAAGAGCTCTATCCACATATGTTTCCATTAGGTAATTGAATATTTGGATGACAAAGAGAGGGTTGGCCTCTTTAATTTTCTACAAAAGTAAAAAGTTGATGATCACATTTGGTTGTCTCCTTCCCCTTTTCTAAACTCAATCTCCCCACCCAAAAACCACCATCAAAGGCTGAATCTTTGAGGGATATTGTGGGAATCTCATTTTGCTTGTTGAGGGAAGTTTGCTCAGCATCAAAGGATCTTTATCTCAAGGTAAGTTTTTCTTAGAATGATGGAGGAAAGGTTTTTTTTAGGTTAGTGGAGAAGAATGGGCTTGGGGGCTTCAATCTTAGGTTTAAATTGTGTTTTTCATCTCCATAATTCCCCAGTAACACTGTAATACATTTTGCAACTCTTTCTTGTAGTGAAAGAGGTTGGAGGCTCTTCCAAAGGCCAAGGGAAGAGCAAGGCTTGAGCTTGAGGTTGGAAGCTTTTTCATCAGTTTTAATCCAAGGTTAGTACACTACTAACTCTCATAGTTTCCTGAAAATCATAAAAATAGACTTTGATGCATGTTTATGGTGTTTTTGGTTGAAATGGACCTTGGTTGCTCTTTAATGGTGAATCACATAATGGATGTTGTTAAAGCATAAAATTGATAGGTAACCACTTTTACAACCCCCATAACTTGTAGGAATAGTTTGGGACTTAACCATATAGGTTAAGGGTTGTTTTGGGGGAAATTCAAGCTCCAAAAATTAAATTATGGGTTCGTGTACCTATATGAGTTGGACCAGTATCGATACGCCCTTGCTGAAGACGACTCTTCCAAGTGAGATTATAAAGGGGGTATTGTACAAACCCAATTTTGTCGAGATATTACCCAAAACCCAAACCATTTCAACCCTAATCTCCAAATCTAAACCCTAAATCATAATCATAATCCATGAACCCTAACTTATTAACCCTAAAACTAGTCAACCAAAAACCAAAAAAAAAACCCTAAACCATAACCCTTCTACCGGCACTAACCCTAACACAAACCAACCCCAACCCTAAGCCTAAACCCTAACCAAACCCTAAAATTTCAATCCTAAAACCCTAAAATACCTTAAATCCCTAAAACCTAATCTGACCCAAAACCATTACCTACCCTCTGCCGCCTACCCCATCACCATATTCCATCACCATGTCGAACCCATGCCTTATCCCCAAAATCCAACTCTGTCCTTCATATCTGCAAAATCAATGGGTTGTTATTTATTTTTTTATTGTAAGAACGTGGGTTATAAAAACCTAGAAAACAAATGTAATCGGGGAGGAGGAAAATAAAAAAAAGATTTTGAGAAGAAGAAATGCAAAAAAAATTAGAGCAAGTTCTTTTCAAATCACCAAGATTTTTTGTTTGTTTGTCTTAAATCAAACCAAAAAAATCAAAATCAAAGGGTATTTCATTTTGAAAATAAAAAACATTTTCTTACTTTAAATCTGAAATAAAAAAAAAAGAGAGTGGGTTTTGAATCTTACCTGCGATTTGGGGAAGAAGTCGGTCATGTCTTTGCTGTAAGGCCGTCGTGGCCGATGAACGGCGCGAAAAGGGAAAGAAGCGATGGTCGTTAGGGTCAGGTTTGAGAGGAGAGGGATGAGAGAAATTTAGGGGGTTTTAGTTTTATTAAACTATTTTTTATTAAAAAAACCCTTAATATTTAAACTAGCAGTCCCAAAACGACGTTGTTTCATGGCACCCGACCCGTGCGTTGACTCGGATATCCGGAAAGGATCCGCGTTTTTGGATTATGGGTAAATTGCACCACATGTCTCTCTAGTTTTAACCCGATTCCACTTCTGCCCATGAGATATTTACAGTTTCAGCACCTTTCCTTTTACCCATTTCGAATTTCATCCTTTTTTTTACTTTTTTTCTATTTTGCATTTTTATTTTTTTACTCCTTAATTTTTAGTCTTTTTAATCTGGTCCTTTTCCAGATTTTAATTACTTTTTTGGTTAATTAATTACATGCCCTTTAATTTTCTTTCTCTTATTTTTCGGCATATTTATTTTTATTTTATGCTTTTTGATCCATGATATATTAACTATATGTATTATATATATTGTTTATTTATTATTAAATGTTGCGTAGTAAAAAATATGTATATACATATAGTATTATGTTTCATATATTTTAATATATGTTATATCCTATAGGTATGTTTCTTATATATTATATTATATTATATTATATTATATTATATTATATTATATTATATTATATTATATTATATTATATTATATTATATTATATTATATTATATTATATTATATTATATTATATTATATTATATTATGCATATGTTGTATATATATATATATATGTGTGTGTATTTATTACGTAACATATTAAAATAGTATAGTTTTATATATTATAGTTTATATATATGTATTTAATATGTATATTATCTATATGTGTGTGTGTTCATGTATTTATTTATTTATTTATGTTTTTAAAATTATTCATGCTTTGTATTTTTTCTATCATTTTTCCATGCTACATTCGAATATATTAATTGTTAATACGGTGCTCCTTTATTCGAGAATAAACTTGGCCAGTACCAGAGGTGTTGGTGGTGGTTTTCGTTTATTCCTCGTACACCAGAGCTTTTAAAAAACCGCATATATAACCAAATTTTAATTTAAATGGCACTTAAACTCGCAAAATTTGTTATTAATAAAAATGACAATCGACTTGGTACCAATTTTTTGGCATATCAGGGGTGCTAACCCTTCCCCGTACGTAACCGACTTCTGAACCCAAACTTTTTGAATCTCTAGTTATTTTACGGTATCCGGCCTACCAAAGTGACCGGTGACGACTCCATTTTGTTAAAATCCCCATTTTTCATCTTTTCCTATTTTACCCTTTTCTTCAAAAATTACAAACTACCTGACTTTTTTCAAATTCTCCTTTTCTAAAAGTACCCCTTTTCCAATTTACCCTATTTTACCCCTTTTAAAATTATCCTATACTTTCCACCTTTTCTAATTTCCAATTTTTAAATTTCATTTCCCATATTTTTCATACTTGTAAATATAAATACCTAAATATTGTATATAATAAATACAAAATATTTTATTAAAAAGAAGGGATAAAAACCCTTGCTACAGGTATCGGTACGAGCTAGGGGTGTACCGATACCACTATTACATTGCTAATTTCAGTGGCAAAATCGCATATCGGTACACCAAGGGGTGTACCGATACAGGTGGGTACCGGTACGCAAGATATGCGTATCGGTACGCGTGGTGAGTGTATCAGTATGAGTTTAAGCTTAGAACTGTCAGAGTAGGTGATCAAGTATCGGTACGCAAAAGGGCGTATCTATACCCGAGGGGGTGTACCGATACCCATGTAGGCGTAACAGTATGCGTAGAGCAATTTGCCCAAGAATTTTCACTTTGAGTTCGGGGGTCCTATAATTCGAGGACAAGGTTCCAATGGGTCTCCTAAGGGGTAAATGATTTGTAAAACTAAGAAGCCGAGATTTAAACCTCGTATGTGAAATAAATGGATAATAACTTGGTAATTATTGGGTGTATCGACTGTACTAGTAACCCATAGGGATCCTGGGTGGATCGAATGATGTTGTGTGGTAATTAGGGTCATTGTTGTATGCTGAGGGGACCCCTAAATAGTTGAGTCAATCATTGTTGTTGGGATCCGGATACCCACCGAGAGTGTTGTAACACAAAGTGCCCAGACATTTTTGAATGTACGTTCCTGAAGCTGTTTGGCACCAGGTCTCATTCGATGATGCTCGATGGGAGATTCCAAGCATAGGTGTACGTTCTTGAAGCTGTGTGGCACCAGGTATCACTCTGAGAAAGAAAGGAGTGTACGTTCCTGAAGTTGTGTGGCACCGCGCCTCACTCAGAGCGTACGTTCTCGAAGTTGTGTGGCATCAGGTCTCACTCAATGTTATGTGGTATTGTATGGTATGGTATATGTGATTCTGTGTGCGATACTGATGTATATGCGCTGTGTGAGATAATACGTCTATGCTTGTCATGTGTTTTGGCGGTTATGGTAGCGCCAATGTTATCTTTCCATGATATCATATATGTTGTATTGTTCTTATTTATGATTTGCATAAAGCATGGTCAAGTGGTTGTGTATCCACTGAGCTTTGTTAGCTCAGTACTCGTAGGAAGGTTGTTGTGTGGCTTGGAGGAGTACCATCAAGAGTAGGATTTCAGCATCGACTGCTTGTTGTTGAGTACAATTGCTTAGATGTAGTGGGCTATGTATTCATAGGACCCTGTTTGTAATTGTAACTCTTATTGTGATTTAATTTGTAATCAGTCGAATATTTTAATACTTGTTTATTAGAGATCCTATTAACTATTTTGAATACTTAACGGATTTATATATTTATGAAATGGTTGGACTTAATGGTTTTATTAGATATGTATTGATTTGGGCTTTATAAAGATGAAAAATTTTATGCTAACGGGTTGGACTTTAGACCCAAATGTAGCATCTAGGTTGAGGATGTTACACCCAAAATCATAGGGTTTCAAATTGGGGAAAATTTAGGGTGTTACACAACATCACCCATGACCAACCTTCAAGCACTGCTACATACAACACGATACTGCCCATCAAAACAGGCATCGCTAACCTCAAAACCCAAGTCCAAGCTACGAGCTCAAAATTTTGTATACACTCTAACGAGTTCGAGGAGCTAGATTTTTGCTTTGACCAATTTTGTTTCAAATGAGCATTGCCATTAGCCAAAGCTATTTCTGGTTTTAGTTCGCAGACAGCCCTGACCATATCAAATTCCTCTTCCAGCTTTAATAATTTTAAGAGTTTTGCCATAGATAGTCCTAAGGGCTGTGAATAAGACTAGTAAAATTCCTATGATTAATGTTTATTTGGTTTTTTAATGGAATCTAATAAATGTAATAATTATATTCTTAAAAAATTGTGTTCCATCAATTTAATGTGATTAAATTCTAAGGATTTAGGGGTTTAGGGTTAGGGTTTTATAGTTTAGGATTTAAGATTTATAGTTTAAGGTTTATGCTTTTAAATTTTAGGGTTTATGGATTTAGGGTTTATATTTTAGGGTTATAGATTTAGGGTTTAGAGTTTATGATTTGTGGCTTTAGGTTTTAAGTTTATAAATTTATGATTTTAAGGTTTATGTTTTTAACGTTTAGTGTTTGTATTTTAGGGTTTAAAGTTTAGAGTTTAAGCTTCAGGGATATAATTAACTATATCTGTTAGATTCATTAAATTAATAAAACACAACTTTTTTAAGAAAACAATGATTACATTTATTAGATTCTATTAAAAAACTAAATAAATATTAATTATAAAAATTCACTAATCTTATTAACAACCTTTAAGGCTATCTATAGCAAAACTCTAATTTTAAAGGTGCAAAAAATAATAAGATGTTACAATTTAATGCAAAAACTACTACCAATATATATAAACATTACACATTTTTTTCCAAAAAAAAAAAAGATACCAAATAATTTCGTTTCCCAAGGTAGTAAAAAGTTTTACAAATAGAGGCATAGCTCTTGTCTTCTTCCTTTGTTTTTCTTTGCTTGTCGGGATCCATCGTTACTTTTGATCTTTCATTTTTCATCATTTGTATTGATTTTCTTTTTTTAGTTTTCTATAAAGAGCTTTGTCTTTGTGGCATATTTTATTCTAATTTTTGATACGTTTTCCTTGATCTTTTAACACGTTTTTCTTTTTTTATCGGTCGTTTGGTCGTTCTTTTATTTAATTTTCTATCATGGTTGAATTTAACTTCGCCATAACTGATCAAGATGACCCTCTTTTGTTTATCCGGTTGATCTCCTTATTTTGGACCCTCGAAGTGAATTTGAATACGCGTTCACAATCATCATTTTCGTTCAGGATTGAGTTGTGGTAATAACCGTTTTGTCAACGTGCCTTATTGTAATATGCATTTTTACGTTGTTTGTTGATGGTTTTACCTTTCATTATCGATCTTGGGTGATTTTGTATCTATCTTTTGTTTCGAGTCTTTGAGTTGAGATTTTACCTTTTCCTTGTATGGTCTTGTTATGATCTTTGGGTGATTAGGTATTTTTGTATATTATAATATAAGCTTTCATTGTAATTTTAGATATATTTCTTTCAATAAAGCCTGTGATTTTAATTAAAATAATAATAATTTCGTTTCCTAAAATAACCCATAAAATTCTATTAATAACATTGTTTATTTGACTTCTAATTAATCTATCCTAATGCTAGCAGATACCTTTTATATATTTTATAGATTATTATATTTATTATTAAAAAATATTGTATCCTACTTGGCTAACGATTTAATTTAATTTAATTTGTTTTTAGTTACATAAAAATAATTATTTTTTGGATATTTTATATATTTACGAGTTAAAACCATTATTAAAATCGTCACCTTCTTCAAACAAACACAAAAAGACATGCAAATTTGAAATCCAAATCTGAAATATACAAAAAAATGCAAATTTGAAACTCATTAACTCATCAGACAAACAAAAAACGCATCAAAAATTACTACAATATTATCAAATCTAGAAGAAAAGGACTAAAAAATTAAAAATGAAAACTCACTGAAGAAAAAGAATAATAGAATTATAAAATAAAAACTCCAAGGAAAAAGGAGTAATTGGGAATATTTATAATGAAAAAGGAGAGATTAAATGATTAATAAAATGATGAGAAATTATAAAAGAAAAAGAATAATCGGGGGAAGAAGAATAAAAGAAAATAAATAATGGGATAAGAAGAAATTGGAGGCGGCAGTGAAATGGATAAGGGAAAGAAACCTAATATACGCGAAATTATATTATACTTCTGGCTTATCACATTGTTTATGGTCTCAACTAATAAAAGTTATTTATTTTATTAATTTTTTCATGTTATAATTTTACTAAGTGAATCTTCAATTATATTTACTGTAAATTTATTATGAATATCTGTATTTATGGTAGATATCCATATATATTAAATGAGACTTTAATGTACTTTATTATTATGGCTTAATACCCATTGAAATTAGGGTTTTCATCTTATGCCTATAAATATAAAGTTTGGAGAAAGCATTGTACACAACACTATATTGAAATAATACAAGTCTCTCTTTCTCTCTTTGTCTCTCATCTTGTTCTTGTTCATCTATTTGTTCTTGCTCTTCTTTATTTTATTTATAACACGTTATTAGCACGATTCTCTACAAAATTCTTTCTAATATGAAGACAACCCTAAAACCTATCATCCTTCATCTAATATCAAAGATTATCTTAGCTTCCGTCGTAAATATGTGTGCCGTTGATCAGAAATATTTAGCGGCAACAAATAGCAGGTATGCAAGCATCAACGTGTGTGCCATTGCACTATCTTTCACCATGAATGTTTGTGTCTTTGGCACATTAGGTATGTCTTCTATTATTTATATTTATTTTATACCAAAATCAAAATTAGTTTTGGGATAACAAAGTTATTTATTTGTTAATTTTGTGGTTATTTATTACTTAATGTTTATTTAATGATAATTTGTGTGTTTAACTATTTTTTGAGTTTTACATGGTTTAAATGGTTTTAAAAGAGACGTGACATAAAGAGATTATGAGGAGCTGTCTTGGTCATTTATATCTTCATTGTCCTCGAGGGAAAATCAATATCGGTAAACTTAAACTTTATTTTTATTCTTTAAAATACGATTTTAAAGTGCAATAAATTATGGTGATTTATGATTTACAAGAAGACTGTTATAAATTATGGTGATTTATGTTCTATGTTCTTTTGGTTTAATCCAAGTATATTGGTTGGACATCCCGTTCTGCGAGGCTATTGGTCTCAAATGAGGTTTCTAGAGGACCTTGTGAACTAGTTTAACAATGCCGCGTACGATGATTAAATCTTATTTGCTCAAAAGTAATAATTTTTATGCGTCGAAAAACTCGACAATAGACTTCTCCCAAGTTCAAGTTATGAAAATTCATCTTGATCCAAAAATTTTATGGGAAGAATTCCCTGAAGTGAATGCAAGCATGATGCTTATTCCATGTGATTATTGGATAAGTTTTCATTCCCTGAAGTGAATGCAAACATGATGATTCACTATATGGTTAGTGGATAAAACTCAGTTATGTGAATGTTTCAAATTAAATTGAAATTTTATGGTCGGAGAATCACTTATGGGGATATGTTTAACCTTTCACGCAAACAATGTCGTCCTGCAGACACAATATCATGGAAAAAAAGGTTTTTGGAAAGCCCACTGGCTCCACTCCATTCCCTGAAGTGAATGTGATATTATATAACGGAAGAATAAAGGTCACATTATTAATTATGAGTGCGGTCGATGCCATTGGCTTAGACATGATAATCATTTTAAGAATGCTTATAACCACCAGAAGTGAGTTTATAAAGATGACAATAATATATTAAGAAAATAATTTTTTTATGCAATGGTATAAACCATTAATCTCGTACTTGTCATACGCCGAAGAATTATGGATCTTTATCCACAATCATGAATGATAAAGGAAAAAAAATATAAACAAATTTTCTTTACGAAAATGGCGAAAATAGTTATGGCGTTATTGGTCCAACTCAATTGGATATTGTTGATTTACTCATAACCCTTGAAGTGAATAATTCACAATTTATTTTATTTCCTTATAATCCCTAAAGGGAATAATTAATCTTTTATTTATTTTTCTTTGTGTTAATTTGTTTTACTTATTATTTATTTATGTTAATTTGCTTTATGTTAATTTGTTTTACATATTATTTATTTACGCTTTATGTTAATTTATTATCCTTTGAAGAATATGATTACTTCCGGAATAAAATATGCAATAAATTGTGACAATTAATGCTTAGCAAGCAGTGCAAGCACTCATACTATACAAAAGCATAAGAAATATTTTTACATTTAAATGTAAGGGAAAAATATGAGTACTATATCTCAAAATACTAAAATATCAATGCTCCGGAAGAGCAATAAGTTCTTGAGAGATTATCTTCGATAGATAACCGATTTGATATGATGTGCTATATTTAATATTTTCATTCCTCGAAGTGAATGGTACAAAGCACATATTTTCATTCCTCGAAGTGAATAGAACAAAGCACATATTGAAATGTGCATAATTATGCATATTTTCCCATTTAAAATGCAAAAGAATAATGCGAGTGCTATATCCGGAGTACTAATATCATAGAAGGATCCGAAAGAGCAAATATGCTATTGCCAAATGGAACTCAATTCCATATTCACAATGCAATATACTCGTCAAAGTCGCAAAGAGGCATATTGAATTTTAAAGAAATATATATCTAAGATTATTAGTCAAGAGGATGCTGACTATCTCCATATTACGAGTATAACTCAAGGCAATAAGAAAATCTTGAAAAAATTACACGAACTGTCATCCGGATTGTACTACACAAGAATTAGTACAAAATTAAAGCTCATGCTATTGTAAACCAGAAGTTTATTGATAACTTTATTATTTGGCATGACCGATTAGGCCATCCCAGTTCAATTTTGATGCGAAAAGTTATTAAATCTTCATGTGGTATTCATTGAAGAACCGATAGATTCTTCAAAGTAATGTTTTCATGTGATACTTGCTCTCAAAGCAAATTGATTATTCAACCATCGCCAGCTAAGATAGATTGTGAATCTATTAATTTTCTAGAACGGATACAGGGTGATATATGTGGGCCCATACACCCTTCTTATAGGTCATCTAGATGTTTTTACAGTTTTAATTAATGCATCAACTAGATGGTCACATGTATCATTATTATCAACTCGCAACCTGACGTTTGCGAGGTTACTTGCTCAGTTGATTAAATTACGAGCACATTTTTTTAGATTCTCCTATAAAGACAATTCATCTTGATAATGCTGGTGAATTTAATTCCCAGGCTTTTGATGATTTTTGTACGTCAATTGGAATAAGTGTTGAACATCTTGTAGCTCATGTTCATACACAAAATGGTCTTGCATAGTCATTTATTAAACGTCTTCAATTAATTGCAATATCGTTATTGGTGAAGTCAAAACTTCCAATTTCTGCTTGAGGACATGTCATATTACATGAAGCATCACTAATTCACATCAGACCAACAAGTTATCATAAGTTCTCCCCATTACAAATGGTTTTTGGTCAGGAACCAAATATTTCCCATCTTAGAATTTTTGGGTATGCGGTATATGTTCCGATTGCTCCACCACAATGCACAAAGATGAGTCCTTAAAGGAGGTTGGGAATATATATTGGATTTGAATCTCCTTCAATAATTAAATATCTCGAGCCTTTAATGAAAAATTTATTTACTGCTCTATTTGCTGACTGTCATTTTAATGAGTCAGTTTTCCCAATATTAAATAGGAGAGAATAAACAGCTAGGTAAAGAAATAAGTTGGAATGAATTATCATTTTGATCCATGTACCCAATAGTGTGAACTAGAAGTTCAAAGGATAATTTATTTACAAAACTTAGCAAATAAATTGCCAGATGCTTTTACTGACCTTAAAAGAGTGACTAAGTCGCATATGAATGCTCCAATTGAAAATTGATGTCCCGGAAGGACAAACTCTAGTTGCTAATGAGTCTAACTCATGCCTAAAGCATGGTAGACAAGTAGGTTCTAAAGATAAAATCATCGAAAAAGAAAAGGAGCTATATCTTATGATGGTTCGATCGAGGAATCAACGAATTATGAAAATCTCTAGAAGAGATTAAAAGGTCTCCAACAAAGACATTATACATGACTCGGATACCTAATAATAAATAGATCTCAATAAATTATGTCATGTATGGAAATAAGTGGGATCGAAATCAAATTGTTACCTCTCCAAAAGTACTATTTTTAATGCCAATCTTACAATGCTTTTGCTTGTTTTTAGGTACATTTAGCTGCATTAGGATGTTAGAATCATGCATTTGCATAAGGAGTTTAGAGTTTTGTCTATGCCAGTGTGAAGGGTTGTTTTGTTGGCAATTTTGCAGGTTTGGTATAGTATTTGGCCCAGAAAAGCAACACAGGAAGGAATGCCAGAAAGAATGCCAAGTGTTGTTGGCACAGATGGACCAGACAATTCCAAGCACCGGATGGCAGAGAAGTGAACTTGATGCCACGCCAAGAGGCTGTTGGACCCTGAAAAAATAAGACATGATCAAGCTCTGAAAAAATAGCAATTAGAACAATCTCCGAAAAAATAGCGGATACTTGTTGGCAGACTCATGCCAAGCTTGGATGCTAGGGCAGCGTCGGCAGGATGACGTCAGCCTTAGCCTGATCAGCTCTCATTCAAATCTGGATAAGAAGATATTCTCTTATCCTCTGGGCAGTTAGAATTTAAAATTTGAAGAGTTAGTCCTATCCCTTCTTTGCACGCCTATTTAAACACCAACCAAGCTAGACTTTAAGGGGAGAAGAGAAGATTGGATCGTGAGGAGTTGGTGTGTGTGTGTGACGATTGACGACCGACTGCACCGTGGAAGGGTAGTCCGACCAACTTGGAAGAGAAGCCTGGATCTTGAAGGGCTGCATCGAGAGACCCATTCTAGCCCATTCTCTCTCTCAAGTTATTCTATTTTGTTTTTAAGGATGATGTATTCCAAAAACGTTTGTGGATTGTTGGTTCACTCCCTCACCATGAACTAATTTAATAGTTGGTGGGGGATGTTTGGTTTTTATGTTATTTTCATGCTTTAGATTTTAATAATAAATCTGCCTTGGCAAAGTTTCATCTATTCGGCAAACTTTAATATTTCCTAAATACTCTACCAAGCGACAGCTGGCACTATTGGCTTATTGCACCTTAATATCTTAACAGACTTGGGGTGGCAACGAATAAGTTGTCGAATACTGAGGAAAGAAGCTTTGAGAGAATTCGTTCAAGTAGATGAACTTACTTCGGGAGTGAAATCTACCCCTTAGAAGTATAGATTGGATCTTAATCAAAATGGTTTATTTAAAAACAAACACTATAGAGATATAGGGGTTTTTACATGATCAATTTAGGGTAATGACCATCGAGAGAGGCTTTGCTACTTTTGAATATTCTCGGCAAACAATGCCAAGACAAGTTATTGTTAATGGCTGGCACGACATGAATAGCGTGAAAACTAGGCATTCCCTGCCAACGCTCATCATTCATTAAAACACCTTCCTTGCCAACGTCTTTACTTTTCTTTCATTTCTTTACTTTTTAATTATTTTCCAAAATCAATTTCAAATCAAATCAACTTTTTCTTAAGGCAAGTAACAATCAAGGCAATTGAATTCCAATACAATCTCTGTGGGATCGATACTCAGCGTACCAGCTGTATTACTTGCAGACCGTGTATACTTGCACGCAAAAGACTCATTTTGGCACATTCTTATATTTTCCAATACATATTTTCTGCCACTTTTGCCAGCATTTCACCTAGAGAGTCTACAAGTTTTTGGCGTCGTTGTCGGGGATTGCAACGAAATTGATTGTTTTTAAATTTTTACTTTTCTTCCTTTTATTTTTATTTTTACCTTTTATTTTTGTCGGTGTATGACCAGAAGCCATCTTGTGGTGGACGAGTGGCCATACGATCTAGAAATTGGGAAAACCTTGTGGAGGTTAAAAAGAAGATTTCGAGAGATGAACCAAGGTAATGGAGGGAATGGTATGGTGAAAATGGGGGAATCCACTTAACAATGAGATACCACCACCACCTGCTGCCCCAGTTGTTAATGAAGGGCCTATTAGAGAACATTCGGCACCAACCATTGACAATTTGATGCCAAGACTTGTTAGCACAGAGGTAAACGTATCAGTTTTGAACTTAAGCCAGTAATGATTCAAACTCTTTTGAATGTAGGCCAGCTTGATGGCGTACTCACTGGAGATCTGAGGCAACATCTTAAACAGTTCATGGAGATTTGCCAGCTATTTCAACAAAATGGAGTACCTGAAGATACTGTGAAGCTGAAGTTATTTACTTTTTCTTTGAGAGACAGAGCAAAGGCTTAGCTTAATTCCTTGCCACCTAGCTCAGTCACTTCATGGGCAGACCTATGCCAGAAGTTCTTAACAATATTCCAGCCGCTAACACTCACTGCCAAACTACGGGGTGAGATCATTACATTCAGGCAGGCTGAGGATGAGACCTTATATGATGTCTGGGAAAGATTCAAAGACTTGTTGAGGATGTGTCCTATGTATGGATTCCCTAATTGGACTCAGATTCAAACCTTTTACAATGGATTGAATGCACAAACAAGGATGATTGTTAATGCTTCAGCAGCTGGCTCATTGCTTGACAAGACATATACTGAGGTTGTTGACATTTTAGAAAAGATTGCAATCAATGATTTTGATTATCCTGTTGCAAGACTTGGGACCGGAACTAAAACCAATGGGAAATTTCAGGTTGATGAACTAACATCCATTCATGCTGAGATTTCCAACCTTACGAGCATGGTAAGAACGTTGCAAAAGAACAATGAATCCCAAGAAGTCAAAGCATTAAACCCATTCTGTACGATCTGTGGAGAAAATCATCATGTGGATGAATGTCTTGCCAACCCTCAATCGGTAAATTTTGTTGGCAATGTTAATCGTTACTATAACCCTAACTCCAATACTTATAATGCAGGTTAGAGACAACACCCTAACTTAGCTTAGGGAAATCAAGGAGGTAACCAGTACAATGCCTAACGCCAGAATACTCAGAGGCAGAATAACAATGCCATGCCAGCATTCTACCAGAATGCCATGCAACAGAAAACCTAAAACAATTTTCAGCAAAGGCGGAGACTCAACCAAGTAGGCACTCTCATAGAGTACATGGAAAGGAATGATGCCACAGTCCAGAGTTTGGCTGCGTCAATGAGAAATTTGGAAGTCTAGCTTGGGCAGATTGCCAGTGCACTCAGCAATCGAACCCAGTGAGCATTACCAGGTGACACAGAAGATGCTCGGCATAAAGACAATGAGCAGTGCAAAGCTATAACTCTTCGGAGTGGTAAGCAGTGCGAGATGGAGAAGGTTGCTAAACAGCCAATTAATTGCCAAGATGAGAAGCCTATGCCAGTAGATGATCCCAGGGAAGCAGAAAAAGAGGAAACAAAAGTAGATGATGCCAGAACTGATGCCAGACAGCACATTGATGTCAGCATCGATGCCAAACAGTCTGATGCCAGCACTGCGTTGGCAAAGCCAGCAGAGCAGGCATGTATCTATCCGCCGCCACCATTTCCAGCAAGACTTCAAAAGCATAAGCAAGATCACCAGTTCAAGCGTTTCTTAGAGGTTCTTAAGCAATTGCAAATCAACATTCCATTGGTAGAAGCCATTGAACAAATGCCCAACTATGTCAAATTTATGAAGGACATTCTGTCCAAAAAGAGGAAGTTGAGAGACTTTAAAACTGTTTCCCTGACCGAAGGATGCAGTGCCATGATCCTAAACTATTTGCCACCAAAGTTGAAAGATCCGGGAAGTTTCACTATTCCCTACACCATTGGCAACAAATTCATGGGCAAGGCACTGTGTGACCTAGGAGCCAGCATCAACTTGATGCCAATGTCAGTTTTCCAGAAGCTTGGCATAGAAGCAAGACCTACCACGGTGACACTTCAGCTGGCAGACCGATCCTATGCACATTCCAAGGGTAAGATTGAGGATGTGTTGGTAAAGGTAGAAAAATTTATTTTTCTAGCTAAATTTATCATTTTGGATTATGAGGATGATATTAATGTCCCGATTATTTTGGGGAGGTCTTTTATTGCCACATGTAGGGCTTTAATTGATGTTCATAAAGGGGAACTAACAATGCGCATGAATGATCAGCAAGTTACATTTAATGTGTTTCAAGCTTTGAAATGTGCAGATGAACCTGATGAGTTCCAAGAAAAGGAGATGATGGAGTCCATTTACACTTTAGACACAACACAGTTATGCCAGGATGCAGAATTTGATGCCAGCAATATAGATGGCATAGCTGATCTGTTTGAGGAACCAGAAGAACCACTCTTGGAGGCTGAAGATGCGAGTTATTTTGAGCCACTACAGTTGGCCGGCAGAGAAATCAAGGCATCTAAACCATCAATTGAGGAGCCACCAGCATTGAAACTGAAACCACTGCCAAATTACTTGAAGTATGCTTATTTAGGTGAACGCTCAACTCTGCAAGTGATCATTTCCACTGGTCTCACTAATGATCGGGAGGAAAGGTTGTTGGCAATATTACGTGACTATAAGAAAGCATTAGGATGGACTTTGGCAGACATCAGAGGTATTAGCCCAACCATTTGCATGTATAAGGTTATCTTGGAGGAGTACTATGGCAAGACCATTGAAGGCCAAAGAAGGCTAAGCCCAAGCATGGGAGAAGTAGTGAAAAAAGAGATCATAAAATGGCTTGATGCCGGGATTATATCCCATTTCTGATAGCTCTTGGGTTAGCCCGGTGCAATGCGTGCCAAAGAAGGGTGGCATAACCGTGGTACAAAATAGTGAAGCTGAGTTAATCCCCTCCAGAACTATCACTAGATAGAGAGTGTGCATGGACTATAGGAGGCTGAACAATGCCACGAGGAAGGATCACTTCCTATTGTCATTCATTGATTAGATGCTAGACAGGTTGGTAGGTAAAGCTTTCTATTATTTTTTAGATGGTTATTCAGGTTATAATCAGATTGCCATTACCTCTGATGATCAAGATAAGACTACGTTCACGTGACCATATGGGACGTTTGCGTTTAGAAGAATGTCATTCGGCCTATGTAATGCACCGACATCGGTTCAACTTTGCATGATGTCCATTTTTTCTGATATGATCGAGCACAACATGGAAGTATTCATGGATGACTTCTCAGTGTTTGGCAAAACATTTGAGGAATGTCTTCAGAGTTTGGAGCAACTCTTGAAGAGATGCATAGAGACGAACCTAGTGTTGAACTAGGAAAATGCCACTTCATGGTGAAGGAGGGCATTGTCCTCGGGCACAAGGTAAATAAGAGAGGTTTAGAAGTGGATCAAGCAAAAGTTGAGGTAATTAAGCAACTACCGTCCCCAACAAGTGTCAAAGGTATAAGAAGTTTCTTAGGACATGCCAATTTTTATCGGCATTTCATTAAAGACTTTTCGAAAATTGCTAAACCCTTATACTTGTTGTTAGAACATAATGCCACTTTTGCATTTAATGATTCTTGTTTGAGAGCATTTTAGGAGCTTAAAGAAAACTTGATCAATGCCCCTATAGTTGTGGTACCGGACTGGAATGAGACTTTCGAGCTCATGTGTGATGCCAGCGACTATGCCGTCGGAGCAGTTTTGGGAAAAAGACATAGTAAGGTTTTCCATGCTATCTACTATGCCAGCCGAACCTTAAACGAAGAACAACTGAATTACTTTACGACCGAGAAAAAATTTCTTGCAGTTGTATTTGCTTTTGACAAATTTAGATCTTATTTAATTGGTAACAAAGTTGGTTTTTTATAAATCATTCAGCATTAAAGTATCTCTTGGCAAAGAAAGATGCCAATTCAGGCTAATCCGATGGACGCTCCTACTTCAAGAATTTGACCTTGAGATCCGAGACAAAAAGGGCAGTGAAAACCTAATAACTGACCATCTCTCACGTTTAGAGCATTATCTTGATGATGGTAAGACCAATTTGATAAGAGATGAGTTTCCTTATGAGTATTTGCTTGCAGTTAATGCCATGCCATGGTATGCCGATATTGTCAACTACTTGGTAATTAACATTTTGCCACCAGACTTGGCATACAAAGCCAAAAAAAGGTTTTTGCGGGAAGTTAGGCAATACTATTGGGACAAGCCAATATTGATCTGCCGGTATGTTCTTGAGGATGAACAACATAACATATTGCATCTATGCCATGCCGCACCATATGGAGGTCACTTTGCTGGAGTAAAAACTGTTGCCAAGGTACTGCAGTCAGGATTCTTTTGGCCCACACTATATAAGGATGTCCACGAGTATGCCAAGGCATGTGATTGATGCCAACGGACAGGAAACATCTCTGGTAGACACCAACTACCGCTTTAAAACATTATGCATGTGAATTTATTTGATGTATGGGGGATAGACTTTATGGGTCCTTTTCCACCCTCATTTGGCAATGTATACATTCTTGTGGTTGTTGACTACGTATCTAAGTGGGTAGAAGTTGTTGCACTGCCAACGAACAATGCTAAGGACGTTGCCAATTTTTTATATAAGCATATCTTTACTAGATTTGGCGCCCCTAGAGTGATCATTCATGATGAGGGCTCTCATTTTAAATGTAGTCTAATTTCTAAAGCCTTGTACAGGTATGGTATACAGCATAGAATGGCCACAACATATCATCCACAAACAAACGGGCAAGCTGAGATTTCAAACAAGGAGATCAAAAGCATCTTAAAAAAGACTATTAATCCATCAAGGAAGGACTGGTCCTTGAGACTAGATGAGTCCTTGTGGGCTTACAAGACTGCGTTTAAAACTCCTTTGGGACCTTCACCGTTTAGACTTGTTTTCGGAAAACTATGCCATCTGCCAATGGAGCTTGAGCATAAAGCCTACTGGGCCATCAGAACACTTGGCATGGCATGGAGAGCTGCTGGAGAAAAAAGGTTACTGGACCTAAATGAGTTGGAGGAATTCAGAAGGCAAGCCTATGAGAACGCCAGGATCTACAAGGAAAAAGCAAAATGTTGGCATGACAGCAGGATAATGCCAAGACATTTTGAGGTAGGCCAACGTGTTTTTCTATTCAACTCACGGCTTAATTTGTTTCCAGGGAAACTCAGATCAAGATGGACGGGCCCTTATGAAGTTGTGAAGCCCTATGCTCATGGAGCTGTGGACATTAAGAACTTGAAGATGGGAGAAATCTTTAAGGTGAATAGCCAACGCTTAAAGCACTACATGGAAGGTGATCAGAACAATGCCAAAGAGGTGATCCTCTTGGTAGAGGTGATCCTCTTGGTAGAGGTTACATGAAAACACCATCAGGTTTGAACTTTTGTAAGTATTAGGTTAGTGTTTCTCTTTGTTTTTAGGTTTTTAGTTTTTTTATTGTTTTTCTTTCTTTTTAAGTTCTATGTTTTTATTCCTTTAATGTGTTGAAAGGTTTCCTTTGAGTTGCGCAGATTCATTGTGCCAGGAACACTGCCAGGGTCGCTGGCAGGAGCCAACGCTTTAACTGAAAAATCTGCCAGACTCAGTGCTAGAGTAGCTTGGCATGCAGCAGTGCAAAAGATTGAAGGACGAGGGAAAAGCCCCTAGTTTAATCGGCCCAGTAAAAAATTGAGAGAGTTATCTTTATTTGACTTTAAGCCCTAGCCGCCCAAATTTTGGTTGAAATTTAAATTTCAAATCAATTACCTTATTACTCCAATCCTTACCCTATCTTATCACCTATCACCTTATCACTTCAACCTTATCACTCCACCTATTTTTAAATTAATTCTTTTTATTCCCCATCATTATCCCTAATTACTACTCCCATTAAAACACTCAACCAACCTAAAACCTTTCACTTTCTTACTCTTACCGGTTAAAGAAGCCAAAACATCTCTCACTTTTTACTTCCTTTTCGATAAGCAAGTACAAACCCAAATCATCCTTTCCCTTCATCTTTCAACATCATTCCAAGCTTCAACCAGTTTCAATGGCCTCATCGTCTCTTTCCTTTAAAAGAGTCTTCAATGAGGAGATCGAGAAAAAGTTTGAAACAAATTTTGCCTCGAGGAGTTTTTTCTATTAGAAACACTTCGAATTCAAAACGGAGGCAACAACCGACTTCCCTTCAGAAGTTATGTCTACGATTAACTTGCACAAGTGGAGTCTATTCTGCCAACAAAAAGGGGAGATCTATGCCACCATCGTTCAAGAATTCTACGCGCACCTTGTGACCAAGGATTCGCCTTTCCTGATGATTAGGGGTAAGTGTGTGCATTTTGATGGGGGATATATTAATAATATGTTTGAGTTAGATGGTGCAGGAGATGAGTATTTTGAGTATATTTATTCGATGACTGCTGCCAAGAACAAAAAGCTGCTGACGGATCTGTGTGAACCTGGCACGACGTGGACAGTCTCATTGATGGGCCACCGGACGGTGAAGAGGCTGGCGTTGAAGCCACAAGTGAGAGGCTAGAATCACTTCATTAAGGCAAACCTGTTGCGTACATCCCACAATGAGACGGTCTCGGAAGAAAGGCTGATTTTGTTGCACTCCATCATGAAAATGGCGCAAGATCAACATTGGAAAGATTATCATAGAAGAGACTTATAAGTGTGCTGCGAGAGGTAAAGGTAGTTTGTTTTTCCCTTTGCTTATTTCTAACATTTGCATATGCCATGATGTGCCTAGGCTTGATGAGGAGCAAGGCCAGATAATAAAGGGAACGACCATCACTGCTGCCATATGGAGAAACTTCACTGCAGTTGAGCCAATGGACAAGGCCAAGGGAAAAGCAAAAATGGCCACGCCTAAGCCAAAGATGTCAAAAGCTACGCCAGACACAATGCCTGAGACTATGCCAGACGGTTCTGTGGCAATGTTGTCTCTAATCTACCAACGCCAGGAGATGATACTCAGTAAGATGGAAAAGGCTGAGGAGATTAATGTCAAGCTACGACATTACATGCAGGCCAGGGATGTGATAATCAGGGAAACTCTCAAGAAAATATCTCCTGATGTTGTGCCAGAATTCCCATATTTCTCTGTTGAGCCCTCTGCCAGTGATGAAGCCATGCCAGCCAGTTCAGCTAGTCCAGTTATGCCAGCCAGTCCAACCAGTTCAGAGTCTGATGCTACAGTCCCATTATCTCCAGTTCAAGTTGAGTCTGCCAATTTTGATTCTGAGATTGAATCAAAGGAACCCAAAACCAAGTCTGCCAAGAAACCTGCCACGCCACTAGTGAAGCCTATGCAGTTCGATGCCACCGCTACTCCTACCGCATCAAACCCTGCCAAGATTGTGGTGGAAGTCCTTCAGGATGTTGGAGCGTCCACTGTCGCAAAGCCAACAATGAAGGGAAGAAAGAGAATAGCCCCTGATTGTGGTCTATTTATAAAGAGAAAGACCCGAGTCACACGAGAAGAAGTCTCCAAAGGGGAGTCCTCTTCTTCCTAAACTCATGTACATTTCATTACATTGCATTCATATGACCATGCATTTTATTTTATTCTGTTCTTTTGTATATTTGTGTTATTTCATGCATTGGGGACAATGCACATCTTGGGTTTGGGGGTGTGCATTTCTTCACATTTATGCCATGCATATCATGTTTAATTTTTGTTGCCATGTTATTGAGGTCATTTAGCGTAGATGCATACCGAACCGCTAAAAGGAAAAAGAAAATTTTGTCTAGATTTACTTTTGAAAAATGTTAACAATTGTTACGCAAACTTAATTTGATCTAGGTGTTTGTCCAATGAGGAGACTTTAATCTTTAGTTGTCATGTCGTGCCTTCAGAGTAGTATGCCAGGATTGCTTGGCAATTGATCACTAGTTTAGGGAATTGGACTTGCACTTAACACGTAAGATGTATCTAGTCCCTTAGCAAAATTAGACTTTTTGAAACTATGCTCAGATTTAAAGAAAAAATGATGCCAGGGTAAAAGAAATAAATAAGGCAGCAATGTTCTGCCAAGGCAAGAAAAAATAAAACTCTCCTCTACCTTAGGGATAATAAGCTACTTGGGGCTTTGTGATTTGCTCCCTCTTAGTTCTCAAATCAGAACCTTGGGGTGTGAGTTGAAGAGAAAGCCTAGTGATGTCTAGATTAAGGTGGGGATTCGTGGTATGCTCCCTCTTATCTCTCACGCTAAATAGTGTCATGAAGCAAGCTTAAAAGAATGCCAGCAGAAACCCTTGGCAAAAAAAATGAAAAAAAAATCGAAGTTTAGGTAGTAAAATTTGTCTAAGGGAGTGAAAGGAAACTTGATGCATATTGCCTACACTCATGCACTCTTCATGAACTTTGACTAGAGTTATATTGTTGCACTTGAATTACTACCTGCTTGGCATTATTGCACTGAGATACTGAGGACAGAAATAGAGCCAAATTCTGCTTGCCAGCACGTGTTGGCATTCAACCAAAATTTTGTCAAGGTAACTTTTTCACAGTTTTTGTTTTTATTTGATTGTTTTACTTGAGGACAAGCAATGAGTTAGGTTTGGGGGTGTGTTACCTCTCCAAAAATACTGTTTTTAATGTCAATCTTACAATGCTTTTGCTTGATTTTAGGTACATTTAGTTGCATTAGGATGTTAGAATCATGCATTTGCATAAGGAGTTTAGAGTTTTGTCTATGCCAGTGTGAAGGGTTGTTTTGTTGGCAATTTTGCAGGTTTGGCATAGTATTTGGTCTAGAAAAGCAACACATGAAAGAATGCCAGAGAGAATGCTGAGTGTTGTTGGCACAGATGGACCAGACAATGCCAAGCACCGGATGGCAGAGAAGTGAACTTGATGCCACGCCAAGAGGCTGTTGGACCTTGAAAAAAATAGGACATGATCAGGCTCTGAAAAAATAGCAATTGGAACAATCTCTGAAAAAATAGCGCATAAGATGGTGCCAAGACTTGTTGGCAAACTCATGCCAAGCTTGGATGCCAGGGCAGCTTCGGCAGGATGACATCAGCCTTAGCCTGATCAGCTCTCATTCAAATCTGGATAAGAAGATAATCCCTTATCCTCTGGGCAGTTAGAATTTAAAATTTGAAGAGTTAGTCCTATCACTTCTTTGCACGCCTATTTAAACACCAACCAAGCTAGACTTTAAAGGGAAAAGAGAATATTGGATCGTAAGGAGTTGGTGTGTGTGTGACGATTAACGACCGGCTGCACCGTGGAAGGGTGGTCTGACCAACTTGGATGAGAAGCCTGGATCTTGAAGGGCTGCATCGAGAGACCCCTTCTAGCCCATTCCCTCTCTCAAGTTATTCTATTTTGTTTTTAAGGATGATGTATTCCGAAAACGTTTATGGATTGTTGGTTCACTCCCTCAGCATGAACTAATTTAATAGTTGGTGGGGGATGTTTGATTTTTATGTTATTTTCATGCTTTAGCTTTTAATTATAAATCTGCCTTGGCAAAGTTTCATCTATTTGGCAAACTTTAATATTTCCTAAATACTTTGCCAAGCGAGAGCTGGCACTGTTGGCCTATTGCACCTTAATATCTTAACAGACTTGGGTGGCAACGAATAAGTTGTCGAATACTGAGGAGAGAAGCTTCGAGAGAAGTCGTTCAAGTAGATAAACTTACTTCGGGGGTGAAATCTACCCTTTAGGATTATAGATTGGATCTTAATCAAATTGGTTTATTTAAAAACAAACACTATAGAGATTAGGGGCTTTTACATGATCAATTTAGGGCAATGACCATCGAGATAGGCTTTGCTACTTTTGAATCTGCTCGGCAAACAATGCCAAGACAAGTTGTTGTTAACGGCTGCCACGACATGAATAGCGTAAAAACCAGGCATTCCCTGCCAACGCTCATCATCCATTAAAACACCTTCCTTGCCAACGTCTTTACTTTTCTTTCATTTCTTTACTTTTAAATTATTTTCCAAAACCAATTTCAAATCAACTTTTTCTTAAGGCAAGTAACAATCAAGGCAATTAAATTCCAAGACAATCTCTGTGGGATCGATACTCAACTTACCAGCTGTATTACTTGCAGACTGTGTATACTTGCAAGCAAAAGACTCATTTTGGCACATTCTTATATTTTCCAATACATATTTTCTGCCACTTTTTCCAGCATTTCACCTAGAGAGTCTACACAAATCGATGTCGATAATCATTTGCATGCAATATAGCACTAGAAATTTTAGATTTTTATGTGGATCATGAACCATTGTTAATTGGACAATGTAAATAAAGAAATGATTGGCCAAAAATGGAAAGAGGCAATTGAGGAAAAACTAAAATCTCTTTAAAAAGGAGAAGTATTTGTGATATATAAATGAGCCTTTGTGAGAAATAGAAATGAAAATGGGGAAATAGCGAAATATAAGCTCGTTTGGTTGCACAAGGATTCTCACAAAGATCTTAGACTCGATTATGAGGAAACATACTCCTCAATGGTGGATGCAATTACTTTTAGATTTTTGATTAATCTGGCAAATAAAAGAAACACTTAGTTTTTGCCTAATGGATGTTGTTACATCCTATTTGTATAAGCCTCTTGATAATAACATTTACATGAAACTTCCGGAAGGATTTAGACTGTAGAAGTAGTTAATTCAAGTTCTCGAGAATATTATTCAATCAAATTGAACGTATCTATTTATGGATTAAAAACAATTTGGAAGCATGTTATATAACCGCCTCAATGAATACTTATTAGCGAAAGGCTATAAGAATGATTCAATTTTCTCGAGCATTTTTATTAAGAGGTTTAGCTCTGGATTTGTCATTGTTGTTGTGTATGTTGATGATTTGAATATCATTGAGACTCGTGAAGAGATCTCCTTAACAATGGAATCCTTGTGCATCAATTTACATACACAGAAAAATGTTTAAAGAGAATTTACATGCATAACGCACATCCTATGGTTGCTAGGTCGCTTAATGTAAAAAAAGATCCATTCCACTCTCGTGAAAAGGGTGATGATATTCTTGGCCCCAAAGCACCATATATATATTGATGTAGAAGCATCAGACCTTAGTTGGTCCAGAAATACTATCTAGGTGCTACGAGACCATTACCTTTAGATCTTTCAAAATTTTGATGCCTTTTCAAATCATGTAAATAATTGTTATGCACGAGGCAAAGCTGAAAAATGTTTTTGGATAAACAAATCTAAAAGATATGTGAATTGCTTTCACAAGATAAGATGCAAGTTATCTTGTGCAGAGATAATATACAATTTATATCTTAGTCGAAAGGTGAATACATCAAAAATGACAAAAACGATACATATTTCTTCAAAGTTTTGTCCCTCATGATCTTTAGAAGAATAGTATTCAATGAATCCTTTCAAGCAGTAATTTGAAAGATCTATTCACCAGTGCATAATCTACTTCAACATTTGAAGATTATATTCAAGATTGAATTATGAAGATTCAAAGATCTTATGTGATGTTTTCATGAGGGGGAGTAAATACGCGTTGCACTCTTTTTCCCTTAACCGAAGTTTTGTCCCAATGGGTTTTCCCGGTAAGGTTTTTAATGAGGCAACATGTTATGCGTATAAAAGATTTGTGTACTCTTTTTCCTTCACTAAGAAAAATTTTTCCCACGGGGTTTTTATCTTAGTAAGGTTTTAACTAGGCACATTATCTTCATGGATATCCAAGGGGAGTGTTATGAATATCTTTATTTATGGTAGATATCTATATATTAAATGAGACTTTAATGTACTTTATTATTATGGTTTAATACCCATTGAAATTAGGGTTTCCATCTTATGCCTATAAATATAGAGTTTGGAGAAAGCATTGTACACAACACTATATTGAAATAATACAAGTCTCTCTTTCTCTCTTTGTCTCTCATCTTGTTCTTGTTCATCTCTTTGTTCTTGCTCTTCTTTATTTTATTTATAACACGTTATTAGCACGATTCTCTACAAAATTCTTTCTAATATGAAGACAACCCTAAAACCTATCGTCCTCCGTCTAATATCAAAGATTATCTTAGCTTCAGACGTAAATATGTGTGTCGTTGATCAGAAATATTTAGCGGCAACAAATAGCAGGTATGCAAGCATTAACGTGTGTGCCATTGCACTATCTTTCACCATGAATGTTTGTGTCTTTGGCACATTAGGTATGTCTTCTATTATTTATATTTATTTTATACCAAAATCAAAATTAGTTTTGGGATAAAAAAGTTATTTATTTGTTAATTTTGTGGTTATTTATTACTTAATGTTTATTTAATGATAATTTGTGTGTTTAACTATTTTTTGAGTTTTACATGGTTTAAATGGTTTTAAAAGAGACGAGACGTAAAGAGATTATGAGGAGCTGTCTTGATCATTTATATCTTCATTGTCCTCGAGAGGAAAATCAATATCCGTAAACTCAAACTTTATTTTTATTCTTTAAATTACGATTTAAAAGTGCAATAAATTATGGTGATTTATGATCTACAAGAAGACTGTTATAAATTATGGTGATTTATGTTCTATGTTCTTTTGGTTTAATCCAAGTATATTGGTTGGACATCCCGTTTTGCGAGGCTATTGGTCTCAAAGGAGGTTTCTAAAGGACCTTGTGAACTAGTTTAACAATGCCGCGTACGATGATTAAATCTTATTTGCTCAAAATTAATAATTTTTATGCGTCAAAAAACTCGACAATAGACTTCTCCCAAGTTCAAGTTATGAAAATTCATCTTGATCCAAAAAATTTATGGGAAGAATTCCCTGAAGTGAATGCAAGCATGATGCTTATTCCATGTGATTATTGGATAAGTTTTCATTCCCTGAAGTGAATGCAAACACAATGATTCACTATATGGTTAGTGGATAAAACTCAGTTATGTGGATGTTTCAAATTAAATTGAAATTTTATGGTCGGAGAATCACTTATGGGGATATGTTTAACCTTTCACGCAAACAATGTCGTCCTGCAGACACAATATCATGGAAAAAAAGGTTTTTGGAAAGCCCACTGGCTCCACTCCATTCCCTGAAGTGAATGTGATATTATATAACGGAAGAATAAAGGTCACATTATTAATTATGAGTGCGGTCGATGCCATTGGCTTAGACATGATAATCATTTTAAGAATGCTTATAACCACCAGAAGTGGGTTTATAAAGATGACAAGAATATATTAAGAAAATAATTTTTTTATGCAATGGTACAAACCATTAATCTCGTACTTGTCATACGCCGAAGAATTATGGATCTTTATCCACAATCATGAATGATAAAGGAAAGAAAATATAAACAAATTCTCTTTACGAAAATGGAGAAAATAGTTATGGCGTTATTGGTCCAACTCAGTTGGATATTGTTGATTTTCTCATAACCCTTGAAGTGAATAATTCACAATTTATTTTATTTCCTTATAATCCCTAAAGGGAATAATTAATCTTTTATTTATTTTTCTTTGTGTTAATTTGTTTTACTTATTATTTATTTATGTTAATTTGTTTTACATATTATTTATTTACGCTTTATGTTAATTTATTATCCTTTGAAGAATATGATTACTTCCGGAATAAAATATGCAATAAATTATGACAATTTATGCTTAGCAAACAGTGCAAGCACTCATACTATACAAAAGCATAAGAAATATTTTTACATTTAAATGCAAGGGAAAATATGAGTATTATATCTCAAAGTACTAAAATATCAATGCTCCGGAAGAGAAATAAGTTCTTGAGAGATTATCTTTGATAGATAACCGATTTGATATGATGTGCTATATTTAATATTTTCATTCCCCGAAGTGAATGGTACAAAGCACATATTTTCATTCCTCGAAGTGAATAGAACAAAGCACATATTTTTCATTCCTCGAAGTGAATAGAACAAAGCACATATTGAAATGTGCATAATTATGCATATTTTTCCCATTTAAAATGTAAAGGAATAATGCGAGTGCTATATCCGGGAGTACTAATATCATAGAAGGCTCCGAAAGAGCAAATATGCTATTGCCAAATGGAACTCAATTCCATATTCACAATGCAATATACAGTGAATAAAAATATGACATGAAAAAAATTAATGAAATTGATGGTTTTTATTAGTTGAGACCATGGATGACGTAACGAGCCGGGACTATGATATAATTTCTCCTAATACTCATATATAGTGGTGAATTTGTAGTTATATACGGGTTGGGTTAGGAAATTTTGACCCTAAATTCGAACTTGCTTGACCCTGACTACATCTTTACTAAAACCCACCCCTCCTTGAACCCAAAATTTTTAAAAAAATTGATCGCTTTGGGTCGGGTAGGATCGTGTCGAGTAAAGTTCGGGTAATTTTATCATCCCTAGCGCAGATCATATAGCAAAAATATTTAACATAAATAGTTTTACAACTTTTGGTGTTCATATTACATAATCGTCTGTTTTTAGTCGTAAATCTAAACTTACAAGAAAGGAATTTACTTCTATTTAAATCGGCGTCTCGATTGTTTCAGAAAATTCATAAAAGCTTGGTGGTATAGTTTTTTAGATTTTTTTGTTATAAATTCAAATAAAACATGTAGAGATTTTTAAAAATAGAAGACCATGTGGTTCTAGATGTTAGAGTCTGTTTTCATTTTTCTTTTCTTAAAAAATAAAAAACGATAGAAAACATACTTGGTTATAGAATTAGAAAATGTTTTTCAAAATATGAAAACAAAAGTAAGTGAAGATTTAAAAATATAAAACAAGATGTTTTTATTAAAAATGATTTAGGAAACTGGAAAATATTGGAATAAGGGTTTTTAATTTTAACTTCATTTCAACCTAGGCTCGAATCCTTTTAATGTCATTTTTTAAAATTTTTATTTATTTAATTATATTTTTTATTATAATAATATTTTTTAACTATATTTCATTTTAATTATTTAATAATTATTTGTTCATTTCTATTCTGAAAAGCAAGATATCAAAAACATTTTCACTATTTTTATTTTTAAAAATAAGTTTCACCATTATTAACGAAGCATGTTTTCTAATTTTTTAAAAATTAAAAATAAAAATAGAAAATATTTTCTAAAATAAACGGACCATAAATTTTTTTAATTAATCTTTTTCCTAAAATAAGTTGGAGCTAAATATTAATTGATGTGCCGATTGGGGAGATTAACCATGTACAAAGATTTTATTTTCCTAAAATAATTTTTTTAATTAATCTTTTTAAGTTAAATTTATATAAATTAAATGTAGATATATTGTTGTAGACATGTACAAAAATTTTATTTTAGGGTAATAATAATAATTAATTATAGATATTCATAGGGTTTTAGGATAATAATAATAAGTTGAGCATTGAATTAGAATTTTTATTAATGTAGCTATGTAGAGTTTATTAATAATGTTATTAATGATGTATGCATTAGAACTTTTTGAGGATAATAATAAATTTGATTGTAGTAATTTTTATTAATTCTATATAGAGTAAAATGTTATTTGTATAGTTTGGGTATATTAAATATTTTATTGTTTTATAAATTATTTGATTTGTATATATATTCTATTCTATCATTATAATTTTAATATGTAGAAATTAAAAATAATGAATAAGCTAGAACGTTGTTAAATGTTTAGATAATTATATTCGAGAACAAAAATTAGTATAATTAAGGGAATCATATTCGAATAATTCTAGGTATATCCGAGAACAAAAATTTGTATAATTAATGGAATCATATTCGAATAATTCTAGGTATATTGTGGAAGAAAATTAGTATAATTAGGGGAACCATGTTCGAATAATTCTAGGTATATTCTGGAAGAAAATTAGTATAATTAGGGGAACCATATTGGAATAAAATTTCAAATAGAATGGTTTGTAATAAATGAAGTCATATAAATATATAATTTGTATATTCGAATAAAATAATAAATATTAATAATCAAAGTAGTTGGTGTGCAGATAAATTTGAGATATGGCGTCTGATCAGTTGTTGTAGTTGGACCATATGCACATTTCATCTTATATCAGCGTAAGAAATTTATAACTTATTTATTTATCTTCGAGTAAGAAATGTATGTTTGTTGTACAATGCTATTAATTAAATTTAATTTATTAAATGCAGGACGATCAGCATTGCTTTCGTCGTCGAGGGACGATGACAAAGGAGCCATCTGCTCATATTGTTCGTCACTTACAACAGGCAGGATTTTATAATGCGACATTTGTGCGTGGCTATAAGGTCGTCTCGGGGTTGATAACTACGTTGATTGAACGCTGGAGACCAGAGACCCACACGTTTCATTTTCCAGTCGTGGAGTGCACGATAACCCTGTGCGTGGCTATAATGTAGCTTTACAACATGATAACCCACAACGTATATGCGATGTACAACCAGTTCCTCGGGAAAATCCCTTTAGAAATCGACACGAAAGGGTTGCGTGTGAAGGTAACCTGGTTGGAGAATGCATTCAGGGTAACCGAGGACTCAACCCGTGAAGAAGTTGCATGCGCAGTACGTGCTTATATCCTGCAACTCATTGGTGGGGTATTGATGCCAGATAAATCCGGTAATCTTGTACACACGTAGTATTTGCCACTGCTGGAAAGTTTTTCTGCAGCTCGTTCAGATAGCTAGAGCTCTGCGATATTGGCGGTCTTATACCATGAAATGTGCAATGATGTTATTGTTAGAAATGGGAACAAGATATCTGATATTGGTGTATGTCTTATCTTACTTCAGTCTTGGGCGTGGTATTAACTGCCATATTTGACACCTATAGTTAATAACCTAGTTGAGTTTCCACTTGCTGGAAGGTAATACTAAGATAAAAAATTTATAATGTGTATATTTTTTATTAAAATTATTCCGAATTACTAAATGAAAAATTTTCGGTTTCTTTGCAAGGTGGCGACATGATTTGAGAAAAGCGGGGGTAGTGCACAACAACGTTGTTGACGTGAGACTGGAGATCGAATCTAAAAGGAAAAATCAGGTATTAAAGTTGGTTTAAAGTACAGTCTTGCGTACCCAAATATTTTTTTATGTTAATATTAAATTTTTTGACAGTTCATTTGGACGTCGTATGATGATGGGATGTACAGTCTTGCGTACCCCAAAATGTGTGAGAGGATGCTACATTTTGGGGTGTAGTTGTACCGTTGATCCATTTTTCGGTGGTTGAGTTTCAGTGCACTGATAGAGTCCTGGTATCATCAACCCTTTCTTGGTCCTCCGATTGATCTCAAAGATATTCACATAGGAGAACAAAAAATTAGGTTTGATGATAACTAGAGGCGCAAGCAAGAATGTTTTATTGCTCGTTGGAACAATCGGAACTTATATGTGCCAACTGATGTGACTCCACTCTAGGAAGATGATTTTCGTGATGATTCGGACTACATGGAATGGTTTTATAACAACGAAAAACCATTCCTGACACCTATGGAAGTGAGTTAGAAATGGCATATAAAGCGTAGGTGCTCATATCAGTATGAAGTCAGTTCGTCTGCGCATATGGAGAACCTACAGCTGCCACCAATTAATCCTGCGGATTGGTCATCATGGAGTTCAGGTGTACCCTCAGGTCATGTAGGGGGAACATACGATTATGATGATCCATGGGATAGAGCACTGCAAAGATCCCAAATGTTCCATTTACAGCGCACTGATGTTGGATCATCCGGAGTGAGTGCGTTTCAACAACCACCTCCATACTTGCCTACTCCACCCTTTTCCACTCCGTTATGTGCTGAAGATATGTACGCGACACCACCTTCTATGCGGATGTTGGATGACCAGCTAGGCGAAGACGAGCAGAATTTAGAGGACCCACAATCGCCACGGAGGATGGCTCAACCCCCACGACGGTATGACAAGACATCTTCCCTGCATACACAAGAGCTGCCGAGGAGGAGGAGAAGATAGGATGTTTTTTTTCTATTTGGAATTTTTATAGTAATGTTTAAACTTTTATTTGGAACGATTGTAGTTGTTAATATTTACAATTTTTTATATATATTATATGAGTTTTAAATTAATTGTTTATGTAATACCCCAAATTTTAATAAGTTGATTAAGGATCATTTAGTACTAAGATAATAGCTTAAAAGTTATCTTAGTGAGTAAAATGACAAAAATGCAAAAATTAGGATTTCTTCGATTATGGGTTATGGAAAAGGAATCTCTGAGATTTAAAAGCATCAGATGATAGAGGGCAAGTTAATTAGGGTAATTGCAAAGTTTGGTCAAAATTTGAGGAGAATTGGAATGGGAATTGAAGTTCAAAATTTAGTGACCAAAATGAAAATTTTGAAAGTTTTGTGGTTAAAGTATAAACTTTGGAAAAGTTTAGGGACCAAAGTGTAATTTTCAAAAGTTTTGTATTTTAACCCCGTACATGAATAGATTACCCCAAGAATGACATTTTCGTGTTACTCAAATTTTTCGTACGGAGTTTGTATTAATGGTTATAAAGCGATAAAGTTTAGAAGAAAAATATTCAGATAATCGGATCGAATCGAATATCTAGGATAATTTGAAGGATGATAAGCCAAGGTTGATTATGTCATTCTACATGTCTAAGATATTTTCTTTGTGTTGGAAGAATATGAACCATTGGATTTAAGTTGATTTTCCATGCTAAATATGAGTCGTTGGATGAAAAATGGAAAGATTGTAATTTTAGAAAATCACAACGGAAAAGTTGGTAAAATAATAACTCAAGATTAAATCTAGTTCATTGGATGAAAGATGATGATATGAGGAACATTGTGGAAATATAGAATTTTCGGAATAGATCCGATAGCTTGGTAAAGGTAAAATCGTAGTAGAAGTATTTTGTGAATATCGGGAAATAGATCGAATTGAAATTTCAGAGGCTGTTCCATAAGCCATGGAAAATCATAAAATGATATTTATGGAATAGTGTCCGGTTGATAAGGAACTAATTTAGTTAGATTATAATGGAATGGCAATTTTGAAACAAGCTAGAAAATAAAGACTAGTTAGAGGGCAAATTGGTCATTTGGCAAGGATGGCAATTTTGAAATATTTTTGAAATGTTGAGGACGTTTTTGGAAGATGAAATATACATGGATTTAATCTTAGCCCTTGATTTTGGATGAGATTAAATTAGCCATTTGATTTAAAGGCTAAATTGGTAATTTTATTATTTAAATGAATTTAAAATTCATTTAATAGTTACAAGTGTAAATTAATAGTGAAAAAGATGAAGAAAATGTTCATCTTTTCCAGCCATAAACCATGGAAAAAGAGGAGAAATAAGAGAGAAATTTCCAAGCTTGATTTAAGCCCTGAATCTCGGTTTTAAGGTAATCTTCCGAACTACAAAGTTGTTATACTCTTCAAGCTCTATCTTTTGATGTAATTAATTCATGGAATACATGCTTTATTGATGAAAATTTTACATGAGAAGGAAATTAAGGTTTATGAACAAAATTGGGGCTCTTGAGATTTTATGATTCCGTGGTTGAATTTAAGTTGGAATCAAGCTTATATGATGTTAAAATCATGTTTTTGAGTTAGGATTTAAATCCTACATATTTTGGTTTGTATGGAGAAGATTAGGGTTTATGGGTTTAAGTCTAACTTAGGGTTTGTGATGTTGAATTAATGATCTAGTAAGCTTGATTTGTTGTTTGGAAGCAAAACCCTAAGTTAAAACTTATAAGGACCAATTCGGCAAGCTTCAAAGTTAAGGGACGGAATCTGAATTTTATGAATTTGGAGTGTATTTATGTAATTAATGATTTTGGAGATGTGAAATTGATGTTAGAATGCTAAACTGATGTTGAATTGAATTAGGGACCATTTTGACAAATTGTCAAACTCAAGTGACCAAATAGGCAATGAATTCTTGGATGGGGATTAAATCTGATTTTTAGTTGAAATAATAGAACCAAGGTAGTAGTGTGGATTTGAGGACTAAATTGCAAAGTTAAGAAGTTTAAATCTTTACCTTTGCATTTTAGTGACTATTTTGGGCAAAGAAAGAAAATTAGAGGGAATTATTTGGTGAAGAATATGATAAATTGATGGTTTGAAACAAGTGATGGGACTAAATTGATACGTAGAAAAATAAGAAGAAGTTAGTATAAATTAGAAGTTTAGTATGGAAAGCTATGAAGAATATTGAATTTTGGCAGTGACTTTGAAAATTCACCATAAATTCTACAAAAATGGTTAGATAATGAAATTTATACCGTTATAAATAAGTGTTCGTCTAGTTTCATTTCCAACAAACGGAAACTGATTTCGAGTTTCGAGTTAAATGTTATGAATTTTTAATCAAATGAAGGTCAAAAAATTTACAAAGAAGTTTCGGTCAGAACAACACTGTGACTAGAGTTTGAAAATTTTTCATAATTTTTGTAGATTTTATTAATTTATGTGGCTTATACCGTTAGAACCATTATCGAATCTAGTATTTATAGTGTAAAGGAAATTAAGATTCAGTATGTATTCTATCCGATATAAGCAAATCTTTGAAGGTAGCGCAAGCTGTCAGAAATTGCAATTTGAAACATTTGGTATTTAAATGTTAGTTAGCAAGCTCGGAAGAATTATTGGAAGTTCAAATTGGTCACTAGGGACCATAACAAGTTTTTGAACAATACAAGGAAGAAAGGAAAATTATTTGGAAATTTTATATTCGAATAATTATATTAGACAGCTTGTTTAAGGTATTGTTAGATTTGAATCTAACAAATATTTTATTTTATTCATGTGAATACTGAAGTCAAGGTCGAATCAAAGAAAGTTTGAGGTTCTATAAAGGAAAGGATCGAGTAGAATTTAGTGAGGCATGCTAATAAATGGCCCAGGTGAGTGCAATGCATACATAACATGATACATGGATGTTTTATACATCGACGGTAAGACTTGCGATAAGTCTACCTGATTTATATGTTGGTATGATATTTATGTCATTGATCATATGATTGACATATTTTAATATGTCAAAAGTTGAATATAAATGCATGGATCACTAGTTATATATATGATGTTATATTATGAATGTTAATTCGGGTATGAACTATTGATGTTCAATTATATTGATATACATTGCCATGGATGAAATAAATACGAGAATTATGCCCAAATAAGTCATTGAGGGACAGGGTATAGTTGGCATGCCATAAAGTCTAGCAGCACACTGCATAACTGGGATAGCACTATAGTGTATATAAAGGACACTTAGTGTATGGTAAGCACAACCTTATAAATGTAAGTGTATTATGGTAATCACAGCCTTATAAATGTGTGGGAAGTACTTCGGTGCATATTTGACTCGCGTACCCAGGGTCCTCAAGGTTTATTTTTGGGCTATAAATAAAGGGATAATAAATGGTAACAGGTTAGGGAGTATACGAACTCTCGGACATATGACAAGTATATCGGTAAGGAAATTTATATTTGGTTTATATTATGTTGATACATGATTAATATGATGGCAATACTTATCTAGTGATCATGATGCATTTAAGCATATAAGGCATATTATGATAAACGGGCAAGCATGAAAATCTTATTACATTGGCATATAGTAAATAATTACTAATGCAATGTGAATGTTGATGCATTGGCATATATCATGCTATATAGATGTAGTTGTGAAGTTTAAATAAAGTTTAAATAATTGTTATTACTTCCTATATTGCCTCACTAAGTTCGTACTTAGCGTGTGTTTGATTGTATACACGTAGGTAAATCAAGATGAGAGGGAGAAAAGCATTGCATCAATATTGGAAAGCTCAACAGGTAATCACAGTAATGACATCCTAATTACAGTTTAATTATTATAGTGGCATGTATACTTGATAAACTTATTTGAGTGTGATTGACCTTTAAAGTTCGTTATGGTTTCAAGATAATTGGCATTTCTAGAAAGATTCAAGGTTAAGAGCAACCTTAAGTGATGAATTGCACGCTAAGATAATTAATTTAGGATTTGAAAACTCGAGTAAATAATTTAAGTCAATTTTAAATAAAGTTAAGCCTACTTGGGCTAGAGAAATTTTAGGATGAGTGACCATCAGGAAGTTTCTAAAAAATTTTAAATTACCTTGCTTTTTGGATTAAAGAAGTCGTAACATTTTCGACTCGTACCTGGTGTATGGATACGGGAAAGGGGTGTTACAATTTAAACTTTTTTCTATTTGGGATTTATATTAAATTTGTTTAAACTTTTTATAATTTGAATTTATTTTGTTTTATTATTATGGAACAAACGCTCTTAATTTAAAAATGTTCTATTACTTCATTAATGAAAGTTTACAAACTCCATTCAGAATTATTGTGACGGCTCGGCATGATAGTTGGGATGATTTGGACATTTATCTCTCGTGTGACCGGCCACTCGGCAAAGTCCACAATGCCTAGTTTGAACTCCCTCTCAATCATCTGGATCATCCATACAGGTATGAATGCGGGAGGAAGTCGGTCGACCCTTTAGCTTTCTTCGAAGACTGGATGTAACACCCTAATTAGTATTCTATATCCAATACTAATTAGAGTATCACATAAAGAATGTATCAACTTATCCCATTATTATTCATAGAGAATCATATTTTAAATTTTTATCAAATCAATTAAGTACAACTTCAGGCAGCAACTTAACAATTTATTTCAATAATGTATAAAGAATATAACTGCTTAAAACAAAAATCTACTCGATTTATTTATTTAACTCTTTTATAATCATTACGCGATTTAACTTTAATATAATTACTCATCATTCCCTTTTTCTATAAACTAGTAATTAACCAACTAGTTTTAACATATACATGCCATCTAGAAATATCAAACACATCAAAGATGTTATTACTGATACCTTGATTAGACTTCTAATAAGTAGGATGCTTGCTCCTTATTCCAATTTCTACTTTTACCTACGCGTGAAAACCATCACACGCTAAGTATTTACTTAGTGAGACAATAATTATATCTAGTTCAGTATACAAAACTATAACTAATAACATGTAACTGTATTCATGCATTTTAAATCACTAGATATGTCTTACCATCATGTTAATAATGTATTAACATAATATAAACCGGATATAAATTTCTTACCGATATACTTGCCATAACATTGAGAGTTTGTAAACTCTTTCACCTGTTTATCAATTATTTACCAATTTCATAGCCCGATTTAACAGCCCAAATATAGACCTATGAGGACCCTGGATACACGAGTCAAATATGCACCGAAGTGCTTCCCGCACATTTATAAGGTTGTGCTTACCATAATTCCCGCACGTTTATAAGGCTGTGCTTACCATAATTTTCACACATTTATAAGGCTGTGCTTACCATAATTCCCGCACATTTATAAGGTTGTGCTGACCATACACTAAGTGACTTTTAGGTACACTATAGTGCTATCCAGGTTATGCAGTGCGCTGTTGGACTCTATGGCATGCCAACTATATCATGTCCCTCAGTTGACTTATTTGGGCATAATTTCAGTATTTAAATCCATCCACGGCAATGTATATCAATTTAAATTAATATGAAACAGTTCATACCCGAAATAACATTCATAATATACCATCATCAATAACTAGTGATCAATGCATTTATTTTCAACCTTTGACATATTTAAAATATGTCAAATATATAATCAATGTCATAAATATCATGACAATATATAAACCAGGTAGAACCATCGCAAGTCCTACCGGTGATGTATAAAACATCCATGTATAATGTTTTGTATGCATTGCACTCACCCGATGCCTCACTAGCAACCCTTAATATAGCTTGTAGCTTTACTCTTGAATTTTTCCTTATCTTTAAACTTGCTCGTAAAACAATCTTGATAACGTTCACGATCTATAAAATCATTTTTTTCCAAACACATACATTTCAAAGCGTATGTTAGTATCTTTCTAACATAAACACATTTTGGGAATAAAATCCCTAAAAATCTTTCACTATCCATATCCATCACAAATTCACAAAATTCACAAGGAAATCTCAAATCTCCTAAAAATAACCATAAAGTGAATTCTTTTAGAATTCACCTCAACTTTATTAATTATTCAAAATGGTCCCTTGCCACTAAACTTTAAATTCAATCATTAAACAACATCTAAGTATTCCAAAAATACTTTCAAGTTTAACACATAACTTTCTAATAAATTCCCATTTCACTTTCAATTTTTCCTTAATGTACCATTTGGTCCTCAACACTTTGAAAACTTCCAAAATGATCCAATTGAACCCTTCTAACATTAAATTTCAGCATAGCACATCAACTATTCAACATTTGCACCATAATCCTTAAATTTCCCAAAATATGGGAAAAGGTCCCTAGAACTTAACAAATTTCCAAATTGGTCCAAACAACATTCTAAGCCTAGTAACATCATTCTCACGTAATTTCTAGCCTTAGGAAATTTTTCCATAATTTTTCCCAATTATTTTCCTAAAGGCCAAATATGAAGGGTCTTTACTTTCAAATTTCCCAACTTGATTCAAACATAAATCCAACTTCTAAACCTTATTTCCAAGCTTCTAAAATCATTTCCATATCAAAATCAATCCATTCCCATCCAAGAATTTATTTTCTATTTGATCACTTGATTTTGACAAATTGTCAAAATGGTCACTAATTCGATTCAGCATCGGTTTAGCATTCTAACATTAATTTCACATATCCAACATCATTAATTACATAAATACACCCCAATTTCAAAATTTTCAGATTTGGTCCCTCAACTTTGAAGCTTGCCGAATAGGTCCCTATATATTTAACTTAGGGTTTTAGTTCCAATCCACAAGTCAAGCTTACTAAATCATTAATTCAACATCACAAACCCTAAATTAAACTTGAATCCATAAACCCTAATCATCTTTATAATAATCAAAATATGTAGAACTTAAATCCCAACTTAATATCACGATTTTAACATCATACTAGCTTGATTTCAACTTGAATTCAATCATGGAATCATAAAATCTCAAAAGCTCCAATTTGATCCATAAACCCTAATTTCTTTCTCATGTAAATTCTCATCAATCAAGCATGGATTCCATGAATTATTGATATCAAAATATAGAGCTTGAAGAGTAGAACAACTTTGTAGTTGAAGAAATTACCTGAAAACCGAGTTTCGGGGCTTCAATCGAGCTTGGAAAAATTTTCTCTTTCTTTCCCTAGCTCTCACATTTTTGGCTGGATTTTTTTTCATCTTTTCACCATTATTTTATACATATAACTATTAAATTCATTTAATAGTGAAATTACAATTTTGCCCTTTTATCCAATGGTTGAGATTGATTTTATCATCAATCAAGGGCCAAGATTTAATCTTCCATTTCCTCTTTCCAAAATTTCCCTTATAAATTTTTAAATATTTCGAAAATGCCATTGGGGCCAAATGACCAATTTGCCCTCCAACTAGTTTTTATTTACTAGTTTGTCATTCTTGTAAAAATTCAACTAATTCTAGTTGGAATCCAACCAAATATAATAAAATATTCATAAAATAGTATTTTATGACTTTTCCATGGCTTTTGGATCAACCTCTGAAATTCTAGTTCGATCCGATTTCTCGATATCCATAAAATACTTCTACTGCGATTTTACCTTTTTCCGAGCTATTGGATTTATTCCAAAAATTCTATATTTCTATATTCGGGAAATAAACTCTATTATCCCATAAAAACTTCCTTTTCTAAGGACTTTGACTGAATTTTCCTAACTCAGTCTATTATTCTGATAATTATCGAAAATCTTCATAGAATAAAATTTCTCTTAGAATTCCTTTATCAATAATCCATACAAATTTTCTATATTCTTACTGAGTCTAAAATATCAATCAGAAACACTTTTATGGGACCTTCCTGGAGGTCACCTATCCTAATATTTCCCTGGCCTGGGCACGCTTAACAATTTTATTCGATCTTAATTCAGTACCTTTTACTGCATCTTAATTCTTAAAATCGATATCAAGGTACTTATTTCGATCCGATTCACTCTTATACTGAATAAAAATTACTTATTGGGGATATTTATACTTTAGTCCCCAAACTTTCCATAGTTTATACTTTAACCCCAAAACTTTCAAACTTTACATTTTGGTCACTAGCCAAAAATTTGGGATATTACAATTCTCCCCCCTTAAGAAAATTCATCCTCGAATTTTCCTTACATACTTGGTTCAAAAATATACGGATACTGCTTTTTCATTATTTCTTCTGTTTCCCAAATAGCTTCTTTTCCGATCGTCCATCTGTTTAAGGATGGAAAACAATGCTGAAGTGTAACCGAGTTCCCAATGCCTCATGCAATACACTCCAAAACCTCGAAGTAAACATTGGATCTCTATCAGAAATGATAGACATAGGAACTCATTGCAATCTAACAATTTCCTTAATATATAACTCCGCCAACTTGTTCAAGGAATAATCTGTTCGAACTGGTATGAAAGGTGTCGTTTTAGTTAAACGGAACACAATCACCCAAATCGAATCTTTCTTACTTGGCGTCCATGGTAGACCCATTACAAAATCCATTGTAACTTTTTCTCATTTCCACTATGGAATTGAGATAAGTTATAACAACCCTGATGGAATTTGATGTTCTGCCTTTACTTGTTGATATGCTAAACATTTAGCAACAACTCAGTGATTGCTCACTTCATACCAGGCCACCAAACAACTCTTTACATCTTCATACATTTTGTTGTCTCCCGAATATATAATTAAAGGACTGAAATGTGCTTCTAAAAGTATCTCTCTTTAGCCCGTCATCTTCAGGAATATATATATATATCCCTTATAACATAAGCATCCATTTGATTTTACTTCAAAGTCTTTAGATTCACCATTTTCAGCTTACTTCTTCTTTTCCAAGCATTATTTATCCTTTGCTTATAATTCTTTAATCCTTTCTATCAAAATATGCTTGATTTGAAACTCAGCCACACCATTTTCTTGTAATTTTAACTGAGCATTCAATTTTCTTAAGGCAAAAAATGTTTTCCGGCTAAGTGCATCTGCTACTACATTAGTCATCCCCGGATGGTAATCAATGATTACATCATAATCCTTGATCAGTTCTATCCATCGTCTTTGCCTCAAATTAAGCTCATTTTGAGACAACAAATATTTCAAACTTTTATGATTTGTGAAAATGTAGCACTTTTCACCATATAAGTAGTGACACCAATTCTTCAAAGCGAACACCACTGCAGCCAACTCTAAATCATGAGTAGGATAATTCCTCTCATGAGTTTTGAGTTGTTGAGGAGCATACACTACAACCTTTCCTTCTTGCATCAATACACATCTCGAACTATTATGGGATGCATCACTATATATTGTGAAATCCTTCCCAGATTCTGGTTGTACCAAAATAGGAGCTTCCGTTAATATCTTCTTCAATTTGTCGAATCTTTCCTGACACTTTTCTGTCCATATTGTAGCGATATCTCTTTTTCGCTAAAAATGAGTTTTTAAGGTGTTTGGGGTCTTTGGGTATTTAAAAATATGTCTCGTTGGGGTTTTAGAAAAATCATATTTTATTTAAAAAATGGAGTCGGCACCGACCAATAAGGTAGGTCGGACACCGTAAAACTAGAGATTTGAAAACTGTCGGGTTCGGGAGTCGGTTACGGATGGGGAAGGATTAGCACCCCCACACCTCCCAAAATTGGTACTTTAATAATTACATCTTTATTAATATTAAACTTTCCGTATTAAAGTGACGATTAAATTAAAATTTGGTTACAAGTGCGAGTAAATTTTAAGGACCCCGTTATTCGAGAGTAAACCGACAAACCACCATCACTACGTTTGATACTGGCCACGTTTACGCTCGAATAAAAGGGCACTGCATTGACAATAATGTTTCCAAAATGCAACTTAAAACATGGCAAATATAAATAAATATAATGCGATAAAAATATAAATAAATACTAACATAATAAAATACTAATCTAACATAAATAAAATACTAATATGAAACATACATACATACATAAATATTAATCTAACACATAAATAAAAACAAATCTAACATAAATAAATTACTAATCTAAAACATTCATAAATATTAATCTAACGCATAAATAAAAACAATTCTAACATTTAATCTAAAACATTCATAAATATTAATCTAACACATAAATAAAAACAAATCCAACATAAATAAAACATTAATCTAAAACATAAATAAATACAAAGCATAAAATACTAATATAAAACATACCAACTAAAAATAGGAACAAAATTAAACAGTATTTTATTAAATCAAACAACATAAATAAAAATATACCTAATTAAGAGCCCAAACCTCGACTGACTCCCACCGAGATCTACCACGACCCCTTCAAAAATTAACTAGATCAGATCCAAAATAGAATCCCGATCGAACCGGTTAGGACCGAGGGCATTGCCCCGGTCCTTGGTTACCCGAGAGCATAGCTCTCTTATTTAAGCATGCCACTGCCGGCTCTCTTGCTGCTCTATTGCCCCCCCCCCCCCAATGCCTCATATTTATAGGCAAATTTGGGGGTTCTCAAGGTGACGTGGAGCGCTAAGCTCCAAGTAGTTTATTGCTTTTTTACACTTTAATCAACCTTTTTTTAATTAATAATATTACTATTACAATAATACTAAAAATACTAAAACTCGGACAAAAAATGAGTGATTACAGCTGCCCCTCTTTGCTTGTTCTTGTGAAACGAGAACAAAACAAAGATCAAAAGCACTCATTTTTGACCTACTTCCTTATTCTTGGCTTTGGAATCATAGGTTCTTTCAGAACTTTCCGTTCTTCCTCGGCCAACTCTTCAAGCTTGTAAGTCCTTCCTATATAGAACTTTTTCGCCTTTTGATCTTGGAGTTACAGGTCCTTCCTATATAGAACCTTTCACTTTCTTGGTTGGATCTTTCGGAATGAAAGTTCTTCCTATATATAACTTTTTACCTTGAAAGGAGTTATGGTTCTTCCTATATAGAACCTTTCACTCTGAAGCCTCGAGTTATGAGTCCCTCCTATATAGAACTTTTTACTCTGAGACTGTAAAGCTTGGAGTCCTTCCTATATGGGACTCTTCACCTTCAACGCTGCGGGTTTTTCCTATATAAAACCTTCTATGTCACGGATGGATTCTTCCGACTGGGAGTTCCTTCTATATAGAACTGCTAGTCTTCAAACCCTGGAGCCGCAAGTTCTTCCTATATAGAACTTTTAGCTTCTGAAATCTCGAAGTTACGGGTTCTTCCTATTTTGAACCTTTCACTGTGAGGACTCGAAAATATAGGCCCTTCCTATATAGAACCTTTATCTTCGAATTTGGGGTTCATGCCAAACTGGCCACTGATCTTTCTGGACTCACACTACTAAGGCTGCCAAAATCTTTCTTCAATTTTGGGGATTCACGCTGAAAATGGCTACCGATCTTTCTGGACTCACGCTACTAAGGCCGCCAAAATTTTTCTTTAATTTTGGGGATTCACACCGACAATGGCTACCAATCTTTCTAGACTCACGCTACTAAGGCCGTCGAAATTTTTTCTTCAATTTTGGGGATTCACGTCGACAATGGCTATCGATCTTTCTTGACTCACGCTACTAAGGTTGCCGAAATCTTTCTTCAATTTTAGGGATTCACCCCGACAATGGATACCGATCTTTCTGGACTCACGCTACTAAGGCCGTCAAAATTTTTCTTCAATTTTGGGGATTCACACCGACAATGGCTACCGATCTTTCTGGACTCACGCTACTAAGACCGCCGAAATCTTTCTTTGGGGATTCACGCCGAAAATGGCTAACTATCTTTTTGGAAATGCTATTAAGGCCGGCCGAAATCTTTCTTCAAATTTGGGGATTCACGCCAAAAATGGCTACCTATCTTTCTGGAAATTTGGGGATTCACGCCAAAAATGGCCACCGATCTATCTGGACTCACGCTACTATGGCTGCCAAAATCTTTCTTCAAATTTGAGGGATTCACGCGAAAATAGCTATGATCTTTCTTTAAATTTAGGGATTCACGCTGAAAATGGTCACCGATCTTTCTGGACTCACGCTATTATGGCTGCCAAAATCTTCAAATTTGGGGATTTATGCTGAAAATGGCTACCTATCTTTCTGGACTCAAGTTACTAAGGCTGTCGATCTTTCTGTAAATTTGGGGATTTACACCAAAAATGGCCACCGATCTTTTTGGACTCACGCTAATATAGCTGCCAAACTTTTTGGCCTTACACTATTGAGGCTATCAAACTTTCTTCAAATTTGGGGATTTACGCTGAAAATGGCTACCTATCTTTCTGGGAATTTGGGGATTCATGCTGAAAATGGCCACCGATCTTTATGGACTCACGCTACTATGGTTGCCAAACTTTCTAGCCTTACGCTACTGAGGCTGCCGACATTTGGCCTCACGCTAATATGGTTGTCGCGTCATGCCCGAAGGACTTATTACCATGATCAAAAGACTTACTGGTGGCCCGAAGGTCTTATCATCATGCCTAAAGGTCTTACTGATGGCCCGAAAGACTTAATATTTGGCTTTACGCTACTTTGGCTACCGTCATCTGGCCTCACGCTACTATGGCTACCGCATCTTTCTTTCTTTAATGAAATCTACTTCTTCAAACTTTTTGACAATTCTTCAAATACCTGTCTAAAACAAACAAAAATTGACATGCCTCTTTCTATATGATGCATGCAGTGTAATGCTTTCTTCTTCTTCTTCTTCTTCTTCTTCTTCTTCTCTTACTTTCTTTTTTTCTTTTTTCTTTTCTTTTTTATTTTCTTTTTTCTTCTTTCGCTCTCTTCTCTCTTTTTTTATTCTCTTTTTTCTTTCAATCTTTTTATGTTCTAAAGTCTTACACCCTGAAAGGTCGTTCCTCAGATTTCTTCATCTCTTTACTTCTTCACTATATGCTCTTAAATCCTCACTTGATCAATCACTTCGAATCTAAATTAACATGCTTTCAAGTTTTTCGTGCGAAAGGCTTTCTTGTCTTCAGGGTTATCACTTGTCTTCATAAATGATCTTCTGGTTCTTATATTATTCTTATAAGAACCCTTGTCATCTTCTTCGGTTGGCGTTGCCTCATTTAATCACAGGCTCTACTGCTTCGAATTTCCTGACCCATCATACAGAGCCTTGATCTATTTCTAATCACTAGGGTGAGCAAAAATGCTTACATCCCGTGAGCTCATCCTTGATCTTCTCGTAGCATTTCGGCAGGAACTAACTCTCGGTCCCTATGCTTTAAATCTCATCATCATTCAATTTTAAAGTAATGCAAAAGGCAATTTACTTGTGTATATTTCAATACAAAAAAATAATGATTGTTTGAAAAGATAACAGTCATTTTGAAAATCACAACTTGGAGGGAATACCAAATATTTTAAAAACATTGTTTGGAATAAATGGTAAACATCTTTTTTTCTCTCTTTTCTTCTTCTTTTTTTAAAAAGCTAAACATTTTTTAAAATTAATGTTTGGAGAATGGTAAACAAAATTCAAAGTATATTGCCAAACATTTTAAAAACTAATGTTTGGGGGAAATGGTAAACATCAAAACTTTGGGAGAAAATGCCAAACCTTTTAAAACATGTTTGCCCCCCAAAATATCAAACACCATAGCACATCTGCTTCAAATTTCCAGAGATCAACTCTAATGAAGCGCATATTTAGAAGATCTTGATTATTGTGGAGATATACGCAAATGTATAGTTTCTTCTAGTCTATTAGGCTTTCAAGATGCACAATCCCATACCTAATTTCTAACCAATTTAAGGTGGCTCTCTTAATCTCACTAACTCACCATGCTTCATTCTTCCCTCATTTGAGTGTCGATTAAGCACTTCGAAGTTTGACGTTCCTTGAAGCAAGGTTAACCCTTATAGGCGGAATGAAATTTGAAGATTTTCTCATTCAACTTGGATATCTATGGATGATCAGAATGGTCTTTAGAGGCTTGTAATGTAGGCTTTGGTTCATGGTTAGAAGAAGTCGTATCTTTGTGCTCGTATGATCTGGATATGCTCACATGGAGTATTATTTTTCTCTTTTTCAGGATCACTCTAAACTGCTTGTTTTCGGGTTTTCACCCTAGAGTTCATTTTCCTTTTCGAAATTGGCAATCTTCGGGCCTACTTTTCTTGACTTGGCTTCAATTCAAGCTTTTATACAAATCTTCAAAATTGTGGATTCTTTATGTATCTCTTGCTCATTTCTTACAGTTGAAGTCTTGATCTTGTATTGTTTGATGTGTGTGTGAAGTATATATAGTATTTTCTTTTTATTCCTTTTGTCTTTTTTCTCTTTTTCTTTTTCTTTTTCTTTTTCTTTTTCTTTTCCCCATTCTTATTATTTTTTTTCTTCTAAGGGAATTCAACTCATCACAGTCCTTTGTCTCGAGGATAATGATGGAGTATACAACAGAACCCTGATTTACTCGGCATAGTCATGATTTGAATATATCACTCATGTAGCTACTCCACTTTTGACTTAAAAGATGGATGGAGCATACAACCACCTTCTAATCTTTTCACTACAGCGGAGTGCCCCAAAAAATTCTACACACTTCTCTCTTTATAAACACTCTTATCTAGGAATACCATTTAGTAAACCCAAGCAGTGGAGTGCAATCTCTCTTTTTATTTCTTTTTTGTCTCTTTCTTTCTTCTTTTTTTTTTCTTTTCTCTCTTTTTTAGATTGTTCATTTTGGGTTTTCAACCTAGAGTCTCTTTCATCTTATTCGAGTCTGTGGATGTATTCTCGAATCAAACTGTATCTATACCGGACATTGTCGCTTGTTCCCGCTTGAACATAATCAATTCTACCCAGCTCTTCTAAATTGGTGCCTATCTAACGGTAGAGTCTTCATGTATCTTCTTCTTACACTATTTAACTTAGTGTACTCGCCCTTGACTGCTTCGGCCTTTTGATTGCCATTTCTTATGTTGCTTGGTTTACTTTCTGAGCATAAACTTGTCTTCATCCATTTTCCTCTGGTAGTTCTATGGCCTTCATGTCCAATCTATCTGGTTTCATCTCTTTCTCTTAGTAAAGTGAAATAATACCATTCGTCCTTCCATTCATAGATGTCCTAAGAAAGCCTTTAGGGGGTAAAGGTTTAGGGTCAACTCTCGATTCAATGATCTTAAACGACAAGTGCCTGAGAAGGAAAATTCCTAAAATGGGAACTGCCCATTGTCTAAACACTCACTTTGTTCCTCTGTTGGCCTAAGTGGATTAACAGATACTCACATTTGCAATATCCTCACAACTTTCAATTTCTTCTAAATATAAGCAACTTAGAGTTGATTTCTGAATTTGAACCACGGGTATTCTTGCATTTAAGATTCAAGGACCTGGTATAGAAACGATATATACATATGTCCATTCAAAAAATGTGTATGTGTGTATGGAAAATCAAAAACTACCTCATAACAATGAATGAAATGTTTAAAGAATCAAAGAATGCAAAAATGCTTTCCAAATGGAAATGTGATTTTTAATTCTAAAAAAATATTTGTTTGAGTTTTTTTTTCATTTTTCAAAACATTGAGAAATTCTTTGTGAACTGATGGAAAAACCATAGGGACCTTCGGACTACCTCTCGGATACTAACTCATTTCGGCCCTTTCAATGTAGTGTAGGCTTGCCACTTCTCTTGTTTTTCCTTGCTGGATCAATTCTGGATTTCTCAGTGCCATTCTCCAATGCCCCCACATAAAACTCATATGCACTATTTAGGTCAAAGTTGTGGTCAAATGTGTCAGGTGTAATATTCATTGGCCTAGGGGTGAGCTACTAACCTTCAACCAAATGAGAAAATATGTCTGAAGTGAGTACCCCAAATATTTTCAGACTTGCTCGATGAATTTTCCTTGGTGATTCGGAGGGATTATCAAACCTCCTTCTCTTACTGTTATGAGAATCTTGAAAGTGGTACCCATTTATCTATTTCTTTTATTCTACTCCTAGGTAGGTCTGGTCTTTAAACTTAGGTCCCGGAGTGCATGTTCGATTCTCTCTTCGACTGTCATGAAGTCTTCAAAGCTGGCCTTCATTTTTCCCGAGCATCTTATCAAAGAAGAAATAAGAAAGGTGGCATTAAACATGAAAGTCAATTTCCTCTTCGTCTACGGGAGGTTGCACCTGGGTCGCTAAACACAAGCACCTCAAAGCATATTCCTTGAAGCTTTCATCAGGTTTCATCTTCATACCCTGGAGATACTGGCAACTTGGTACTAGGCCCAAAGCATATTTATATTGGCCCAAAAAAGGCATCGGCTAAGTCTCCCCACGACTGAACTTGGTCTCTACTCAAACAGTTATACCATATCATGGTGGGTCTTGCTAGACTGTCGGGGAAGTAGTGGAACAGTAATTTTTTCATTCTCAATGCAGCCCTCCATCTTTTTGCAGAACATGGTCAGGTGAATCTTAGGGCATCTTGTTCCGTCATTATGCGCAAATCTGGGAATCTTTGAAATCTGGAGGAATGACCAAATCAGGGTTCAAACAGAGTTTTCTTGTATCGAAGGCATCAAACTTCTTCTCTTCTTCTTTTTTTCTCAAGCCCATCTTCTAACTGCTCGAATCTTGATTTTTTAGTGTGTTCAATTCTTTTATTCACGACAAAACTCTAAGTGGTCTTTGGATTACTCCCCAAAAATTTTATGCAAGGTAATGATAATGTTATATAAAATATGCCATGGCTGTACAATGTGATGCAATGTAATGTATGAATGCAAATGTTGTGTTGATTCTCGAACAATCCTTAAAAGACTTTCGTTCAATAGAGAAATGTATGGTTGCAAGAAACTAATAATGAATTACAGGTAATAGTTAGCTTCTTTCTGGATATCTTGACTTCGGGAAGCAAAGCTCGTGCTCTACGTCTCAACGTCGTCTTCAGGATTATGGGTGACCTCGTCTTCTCCTCTTATGCTACTCCACAGACTTATGACATCATGATCTTCATGCTTTGGCTTCTAAAAAACATTGGCAAGTGTAGGCATAATGCAGACAAGAGTTTCTTCTTCGGTTGATCTGGGTGTAAACAAACCGATCTTCGAATAATGCGTCTAAATAGGGTTAGATCCTAGCGGTCCTAAAGGGGGTCTACTTAAAGTCTTTAAAATTTTTGGGTTTACATTAAAATTCTCAAAGATCATTTGGTTTAAAGATTTCCCCTTTTATTATCAAAAAGTTTTAACTTACTTAAAATGAAACTTTTAGGGGTTTTTTCCTTTCAAAGTTTTAGGAGTGAAAATAATTCAAAACACAATAACAATATTTTCAATTTTTTTAAGGAGTTAAATTAAAATCTTTGAGATTTTTACAAAGGGTTAAATGTGAGGATTTTAAAATTAGTGTTATGTAGTCCCCACTAGGTCCTCTGTGCCGAACGGGCCTTACTATCGGACCATCTTCTTTCATGATTGGTCTTTACTCGGCCTAACTTGATATTGTAATATTATCGTTTTTGGCAAAGCAGACTTTTTTTTCTATTTTGAAAGCCTTTTAAATGAATCGTTCTTGAATCAACACCATGTCATGATATGCAAAATGAATGCAAATAAAGGCGTTGATTCCGCTGGTAATTACCCTTTCGAACGACTTTCATAGGAATTAAAGGGTCCAGATTCTGGAGCCAGAAAAGAAAACTTCTACAGATATGCCCCTCTACATGTTTCTGGGTTGCACTCAAGGAAATGAAAGTCTCGGTTAAAATCGCTGGTACCGGGTTTGCCTTCCACTTCATTCATTCAAACAGATCCAAGATGGCTACGTCGATGTTTCCAAGAACCCTCGAGAAAATGATCAAACCCTATATCCCTAAAGAGAACATGTCCATCTCCATCGCCTCATCCAGGTGTGCGGGTATGATGTCTCAGATACACTCCCATACACAGGCTTGGTTGTCTCCTCGACTCTGAATCAGGTCATTGACCCAATCGTCACTCATCCTAGCAAAGGTTTTGAACTTCAATGGATAATTCTAGTTCCTTGGCGGCTTCGTATAGATCCAATCTTTTTGAACATTCTTCTTGTTGAGCAAGGCTGTGTACTCTTCTACCATGGGTATCATGTCATGTCCGTTGAAAGTGAAGCAGCAAAAAGCAAGGTTCCAGAACTGAAAAATGACTCAACGCAAAGGTTGATTAACCCGGACATACATTAAATGTGCTATGTCGCCATAAGTATCATAATATAGGTCTTGTAGTCGTTGATCCCATCCTTCCCAAATCTTTTTAAGCTCTCATAGGTCATTCTGTTGTAGGCTATTGTATGTATATCATGTCATTATGCGTTCACTCGGCAAAATATTACCTTGGGCCCACTGGTTGACTTCTGACCAATGTCTGACGGCTGAGTTGATATCATCCTTCTTGAGATACCTTTTATACATGATGAAAGATTTCTGATCGGGTAAACCACTTGAACCAACATCTTTATGTCATGCAATGCTAATGCAACAAAAGTATGTGTAAAGTAAAAATAAAATAAAACAAAAAAGAAATGAGTTAGTACCGAATAAAATCAATAGATACATAAATAAAATGCGAAGTAGATAAGGCAACAAGCAGAGCAATCCTATTTATCCCGTCTAAAACACCTAAGTTATCCACATGGATCTAAAAGGGTGGGCTTTCTATATTCTCTACATGCAGTTTTGGTGCTAAGAGGTACCCGAATTGTCTTTGTTGTCCCCTACTAAGAGTAGCAAGGCCCCCAGTCATCACTCATTATAGGCTCCTTTCAACCGGGTTCAACTCAGGGGGACTCATTCGCTTATACCCATATGAAGGAACGATATCCTCACGAAAGCATAAGGTACTCGAGCCCCGAAGGTACTTTGGCTAGGCCCATACGGAGGAACGATATCCACATGAAAGCACTAGTGTTTCCCCCCCCACTTAAAAGGACGGGTTTATATGCCAAATTTTAAATACGTTAAAATAAACGCGCAATTATAACAGAATGTTAATTTAATAGTCGTTTTAATCTGGAACTTTCGATATTAGTAAAGTGGTAATCATTTAAAAAGCTCGACTCTCATTTGTTTTTGAAAAACAAAAAATGTTGTCCCCAGCGGAGTCGCCATCTATAGCGATATCTCTTTTTTGCTAAAAACGAGTTTTTAAGGTGTTTGGGGTCTTTGGGTATTTAAAAATATGCCCTGTTAGAGTTTTAGAAAAATCATATTTTATTTTAAAAATTGAGTCGCCACCGGCCACTAAGGTAGACCGGACACCGTAAAACCAGAAATTTGAAAACTGTCGGGTTCGAGAGTCGGTTACGGATGGGGAAGGATTAGCACCCCCACACCGCCCAAAATTGGTACTTTAATAATTACAGCTTTATTAATATTAAACTTTCCGGATTAAAGTGACGATTAAATTAAAATTTGGTTACAAGTGTGAGTAAATTTTAAGGACCCCATTATTCGAGAATAAACCGATAAACCACCATCACTGCGTTTGATACTAGCCACGTTTACGCTCAAATGAAAGGGCACCGCACTGACAATAATGTTTCCAAAATGCAACTTAAAACATGGCAAATATAAATAAATACAATGCGATAAAAATATAAATAAATACTAACATAATAAAATACTAATCTAACATAAATAAAATACTAATATGAAACATGCATACATAAATATTAATCTAACACATAAATAAAAACAAATCTAACATAAATAAATTACTAATCTAAAACATTCATAAATATTAATCTAACGCATAAATAAAACATTCATAAATATTAATCTAACACATAAATAAAACATTAAACTAAAACATAAATAAATACAAAGCATAAAATACTAATATAAAACATACCAACTAAAAATAGGAACAAAATTAAACAATATTTTATTAAATCAAACAACATAAATAAAAATATACCTAATTAGGAGCCCGAACTCCGATTGACTCCCACCGAGATCTACCACGACCCCTTCAAAAATTAACTAGATCAGATCCAAAATAGAACCTCGATCGAACCGGTTAGGACCGAGGGCATTGCCTTGGTCCTTGGCTACCCGAGAGCATAGCTCTCTTATTTGGGCATGCCATTGCCGGCTCTCTTGCTGCTCTATTGCCCCCCCCATGCCTCATATTTATAGGCAAATTTGGGGGTTCTCAAGGTGACATGGAGCACTAAGCTCCACGCAGTTTATTGCTTTTTTTACACTTTAATCAACCTTTTATTAATTAATAATATTACTATTACAATAATACTAAAAATACTAACACCCTGACAAAAAATGAGTGATTACACATATAATTGGTACATTTTCCCTTAATAACTTAGTTATTGGAGCGGCAATCATTGAAAAATCTTTCACAAACCACCGATAATAACCAACTAATCTCAAGAAATTTCTTACTTCAAATACATTTTGAGAAACTTACCATTTAAGTATTACTTGAACCTTCTTAGGATCAACTCGAATCCCTTCCGCAGAAACTATGAGTCCAAGGAAAGCTACTTCAGACAATCAGAATTCACACTTTGACAGCTTTGCGTATAATTTCTTTTCTTAGAGAATCTGAAGAACTACTCGCAAATGAGTATCGTGATCCTCTTTGGTTTTTAAATAAATTAATATATCATCTATAAATACCACCACGAATTGGTCCAAAAATGGCTGAAATATCTTATTCATCAGATCCATAAAAATGGGTAGTGTATTAGTATGTCCAAAAATCATTACTACAAACTCGTAATGTCCGTATCTAATTCTAAAAGCTTTCTTTGGTATATCTACTTCTTTGATCTTCAATTGATGATATCCCGATATAAGATAAATTTTAGAAAATACCATTGCTCCTTTAAGTTGATCAAAGAGGTCATCAATCTTTGGTAAAGGATATTTGTTCTTCAGTGTCACTTTATTAAGTTGACGGTAATTCACACATAACCTCATTGATTCATCTTTCTTTTTCACAAGTAGGACTAGAGCTCTCCAAGGTGAAATACTTAGTCGTATAAAACCTTTATCCAATAATTCTTGTAATTGAACCTTCAGCTCTCTAAGTTCTTTAGTAGCCATTCTATAAAGTGCCATTGATATTGATGTTAGTCCAGAGCACACATCAATACAAATTTTTCCACCTCTCGATCCGGAGGTAATCCTAGTAACTTATTCGGAAAAACATTTGGAAAGTTCCACACCGTAAATACCTTTTCCAGATCTATCCTTGTTTCCGAAATATTTATCACATGAGCTAAATAAGCTTCATACTCATGTAATAATAATTTTCCAGCAATTACAGCTGTAAACTCATTGCTCAAATAATTCTACCTTTCTCCCACAAATATTATTTCTAAACCATCTGATTCTTTTTTTTAATTGACATTCAACTATAGCCTCTTATACCGATAGTCAAACCATTCCAAGAATGACTTCAAACTCTTGGAAAGGCAATTCTTTAAGATTAGCTGGAAATTCTCTTCCTTGAATTATTATAGGGCACTTTTTACTTATTCAAACTACTTTGGCATTTTGCCCTAATGGATTAATAGCAACTACCTCACTTGAAATTTGTTCTACTAGAAAATTTCATTCAAGTATATTTTTCTTTGAATTCTTTCATAAAGGAATTCCCATGAAATCTGTTCTGAAAGAACTCGTGCAGTGACTACATTTCACTACACGCTCACTTGCTCCATCAGAAGGAATACTACTCCTTTTAACTTTCCTTGATCATCACAAGAAATCCTACTCAACATGATCTTAATATCATATAACTAATAATCAGTAGCCATAGGATCAGCATCAATGTCACCTTTATATTCTAATGCCTTCATTTTCCTTAATTCCTTTGGAACCGATACTCGCCAATTTAAAATAACATCCAATGCTTGAAGAAATAAGCCTTGACCTTGTACAGGCATATTTTGTTGTTCCTGAGCCAATGGCTCTACATGTTGCTGATCCTAAGGCAGATTTTAATCCACTTTATTACTTTCACTCTGAGCATGCATATCATAATCGATTGCCTGACAAGATTCCCAATGATATGACATTTGTTAATGTCACAATCATCCTTTTTTTAATAAAGGAGCTACAACTCTAATTATTAGTCATCCAATTATATTTATACAAGTATCAGTAATTTTGACATCCTAGTGGCATGTATAATTCCAACTATTTATATACCTGATTTATGTACAGAATCGGCTAAACATGTAGTTCTGATACCAATAAACGTAACACCCTAATCAGTATCTATATCCAATACTAATTAGAGTATCACATAAAGAATGTACCAACTTATCCCATTATTATTCATAAGAAAAATTATAAATTATTCATTTTACTATTAATCGCATAGAATCATATTTTAAATTTTTATCAAATCAATTAAGTCCAACCTCAGACAGCAACTTAACAATTTATTTCAAAAATGTATAAAGAATATAACTGCTTAAGAACTGCTTAAAACAAAAATCTACCCGATTTATTTATTTAACTCTTTTATAATCATTACGCGATTTAACTTTAATATAATTACTCATCATTCCCTTTTTCTATAAACTAGTAATTAACGAACTAGTTTTAACATATACATGCCATCTAGAAATATCAAACACATCAAAGATGTTATTACTGATACCTTGATTATACTTCTGATAAGTAGGATGCCTGCTCCTTATTCCAGTTTCTACTTTTACCTACGAATAAAAACCATCGCACGCTAAGTATTTACTTAGTGAGGCAATAATTATATCTAGTGCAATATACATAACTATAACTAATAACATGTAACTGTATTCATGCATTTTAAATCACTAGATATGCCGTACCATCATGTTAATAATGTATTAACATAATATAAACCGGATATAAATTTCTTACCGATATACTTGTCATAACATTGAGAGTTTGTAAACTCTTTCACCTGAAACTCTTTCACTTGTTTATCAATTATTTACCAATTTCATAGCCTGATTTAACAGCCCAAATATAGACCTATGAGGACCCTGGATACACGAGTCAAATATGCACCGAAGTGCTTCTCGCACATTTATAAGGTTGTGCTTACCATAATTCTCGCACATTTATAAGGCTCTGCTTACCATACACTAAGTGACCTTTAGGTACATTATAGTGCTATCTCGGTTATGCAGCGTGCTGCTGGACTCTATGGCATACCAACTATATCTTGTCCCTCAATTGACTTATTTGGGCATAATATTTAAGTCCATCCATGGCAATGTATATCAATTTAAATTAATATGAAGTAGTTCATACCCGAAATAATATTCATAGTATACCATCATCAATAACTAGTGATCAATGCATTTATTTTCAACCTTTGACATATTTAAAATATGTCAAATATATAATCAATGACATAAATATCATGACAATATATAAACCAGGTAGACCCATCGCAAGTCCTACCGTTGATGTATAAAACATCCATGTATAATGTTATGTATGCATTGCACTCACCTGATGCCTCACTAGCAACCCTTACTATAGCTTGTAGCTTTACTCTTGAATTTTTCCTTATCTTTAAACTTGCTCGTAAAACAATCATGATCACGTTCACGATCTAAAAAATATTGTTTTCCCAACACATACATTTCAAAGCGTATGTTATTATCTTTCTAACATAAACACATTTTGGGAATAAAAACCCTAAAAATCCTTCATTATCCATATCCATCACAAATTTCTCAAAATTCACAAGGAAATCCCAAATCTCCTAAAAATAGCCATAAAGTGAATTCTTTTAGAATTCACCTCAACTTTCCAAATTATTCAAAATGGTCCCTTGCCACTAAACTTTAAATTCAATCATTAAACAACATATCTAAGTATTCCAAAAATACTTTCAAGTTTAACACATAACTTTCTAATAAATTCCCATTTCACTTTCAATTTTTCCTTAGTGTACCATTTGGTCCTCAATATTTTGAAAACTTCCAAAATATCCAATTGAACCCTTCTAACATTAAATTTTAGCATAGCACATCAACTATTCAACATTTGCACATTAATCCTTAAATTTCCCAAAATATGCAAGAAGGTCCCTAGAACTTAACAAAGTTCCAAATTGGTCCAAACAACATTCTAAGCCTTGTAACATCATTCTCACATCATATCTAGCCTTAGGAAATTTTTCCATAATTTTTCCCAATTATTTTCCTAAAGGCCGAATATGAAGGGTCTTTACTTTCAAATTTCCCAACTTGATTCAAACATAAATCAAACTTCTAAACCTTATTTCCAAGCTTCTAAAATCATTTCGATATCAAAATCAATCCATTCTCACCCAAGAATTTATTTTCTATTTGGTCACTTGATTTTGACAAATTGTCAAAATGGTCACTAATTCGATTCAACATCGGCTTAGCATTCTAAAATTAATTTCACATCTCCAACATCATTAATTACATAAATACACCCCAATTTCAAAATTTTCAGATTTGGTCCCTTAACTTTGAAGCTTGTCGAATAGGTTCCTGTATATTTAACTTAGGGTTTTAATTCCAATCCACAAATCAAGCTTACTAAATCATTAATTCAACATCACAAACCCTAAATTAAATTTGAATCCATAAACCCTAATCATCTTTATAATAATCAAAGCATGTAGAACTTAAATCCCAACTCAATATCATGATTTTAACATCATACTAGCTTGATTTCAACTTGAATTCAATCATGGAATCATAAAATCTCAAAAGCCCCAATTGATCCATAAACCCTAATTTCTTTCTCATGTAAATTCTCATCAATCAAGCATGGATTCCATGAATTATTGATATCAAAAGATAGAGCTTGAAGAGTATAACAACTTTGTAGTTGAAGAGATTACCTAAAAATCGAGTTTCGGGGCTTTAATCGAGCTTGGAAAAATTTTCTCTTTCTTTCCCTAGCTCTCACGATTTTGGCTGGATATTTTTTTCGTCTTTTCACCATTATTTTACACATATAACTATTAAATGAATATTAAATTCATTTAATAGTGAAATTGCAATTTTGCCCTTTTTATCCAATGGTTGAGATTGATTTTATCATTAATCAAGGGCCAAGATTTAATCTTCCATTTCCTCTTTCCAAAATTGCCCTTATAACTTTTTAAATATTTCAAAAATGCCATTGGGACCAAATGACCAATTTGCCCTCAAACTAGTTTTTATTTACTAGTTTGTCACTCTTGTAAAAATTCAACTAAATCTAGCTGGAATCCAACCAACTATAATAAAATATTCATAAAATGTTATTTTATGACTTTTCCATGGCTTTTGGATCAGCCTCTGAAATTCCAATTCAATCCAATTTCTCGATATTCATAAAATACTTCTACTGCGATTTTACCTTTTTTTCGAGCTATTGGATTTATTCCAAAAATTCTATATTTCTATATTTGGGAAATAAACTCTATTATCTTATAAAAACTTCATTTTCCAAGGACTTGGACTGAATTTTCCTAACTCAGTCTATTATTCCGATAATTATCGAAAATCTTCATAGAATAAAATTTCTCTTAGAATTCCTTTATCAACAATCCATACGAATTTTCTCTACTCTTACTGAGTCCAAAATATCGATCAGAAACACTTTTACGGGACCTTCTTGGAGGTTACCCATCCTAATATTTCTCTGGCCTGAGCACGCATAACAATTTTATTCGATCCAATTTCAGTACCTTTTACTGTATCTTAATTCTTAAAACTGATATCAAGGTACTTATTTCGATCAGATTCACTCTTATACTGAATAAAAATTACTTATTGGGGAAATTTACACTTTAGTCCTCAAACTTTTCCATAGTTTATACTTTAACCCTAAAACTTTCAAACTTTACATTTTGGTCACTAGCCAAAAATTTGGGATATTACATGGGATTTTGTAACCATTCTTCATATATTGGATATGTTGGCCAATATTCCTGATTTGGAATCGTCCTAAACATAGGCCTGTAGATATTTGTCATTGTTTGCAACCTAAAACAATCGTCCACCAATGTATATAGGTCTATACGGACATGCATGCAGCGATTGCATGAGCGCATGGGTATCTATATGCCTAAAAACAACCACAGTCACACCAACTCACATGCAAGTTTACTCGGAATAATTTGTGTTCGTTCGGGCGTACCAAGGCTTGGACATTAAATTCAGCATCGTTAGGGTCGAACAAATCCACTCTCATGGCGGTTGTGTCCTCTTGAAGTTTCTCCATACTCTTTTGGAGAGTTTCAGACCACTGTTGTCCCCTATTTATTTGAGAGTTGACCTCCTTCCCTTTGTCGCACCATACTTTGCCCAGTCTAAAGTACGTCTCCCAAACAATACTGGCAATTGGGAGATGGCGCATGTCCCTTTCAACACAAAGTTGATAGCCTCGGCAAGGTTAGTGGTCATATGCATGTAACGTTGACCTTCATCATAGGCCTGTGACCATTGTTCCCTAGGAATATCAATAAAAAAATCATGTACACGTTGTTTGTGCCTTATACAATGCCTAAACTTCGCATCGAACCTTGGCCAAACTGTTTCATACCCTGCTCCGTAAAAACGTTAGTTAGTAAACGCAAGACAAATATCATACATAAATAAATCAATAATTTAGGCAATAACAAATTACACCTTAGCTACGCTTAAAATTTCATGGCGAATCTGATTGTGCCGGAACTGGGCCTTTGCATTGGCAGCAATATGTCGTATACAATAGGCTAGATAAGCATATGGTGGTCTCTATAAACTTCCGGACCTATCGATTACTGATAATAGAATAGACCCTCTACAAAAATCACACAAATCACATCCTCTTTGATTACGTGTCGGTGTAAATTATTCAAAAAGAATTCCCATCCATCCGCATTTTCTTTCTCAACTATGGCAAAGGCTATTGAAAATATATTCCTGTCTCTAGCACCACAACAATAAGCAATATTTGCCCGTATTTCCCGTACAGCCATGTACCATCAATTTGAATCACACGTTTGCAGAATGTGAATCCTTCAATGCACGGCTAGAATTCCCATAATAACTTACTGAATATTCTTTTTCCGGGAATTACTTCACTTTGTAGTGTTACCGTCGGCAACGTTTCGTACTCCACTGCAGTTTTGGGGATAAATACTTGCATTGCTCGTAGTAGAGCCGGTAGCTCATTACATGATTTATCCCAATCGTCGTAAACTAACGTCGTCACCTTTTGCTTCGCCATCCACGCCTTATAGAAAGATGGGATGTATCAAAGCTGTGCACGGATCGATGCTACCAACACTGCAATGGCGATCCTTAGATTCTTCTCAACCAACAACTTTGTGTATGTGCATATCAAATCGGAGTCAAGGTTTATGTGGTACTGTGAGATTAAAGTCATGGTACATGAATGTTGATCAATGAACCTTCTGACCTCCCACATCTTCTTTCGTTTCATATACGAAACTCTTATCCTCCAGTTACATTTGCTCTTATAATTCACGCACCTTACACAATATGTTCCGCTATCAGATTCAACAACGCACGATTGCATATGACGTCTGACGAAGTACTCCTTAATTGCTAATTGAGCATCTTTCTTTGTATCGAATTGAGCTTCAAGTTTCAACTCTCTGTCGGTTGAAGCTGAGGCTGAAGAATAACAAAATACACGTGCCTCATATTCTTGATCCCGCATTGCAGCATAGTCTACCTCATACATGTGGACTGGAGGCACGTAAGTTGGAAGATTGGGCTCCGATTGATACGACTTCGGTTGAACATAACCCCAAACTGGCGGCTCATCAGCCAATCTATATCTAGCAGACACTACTGCCCAAACATCTTCCTCAACATCAAGATCATGGCCCTGAGCAGCAGTGGTCCTAACAGCATCAACATCATCAGCATCAAGCAACTCGACATCATCATCTTCTGCCACTGGTATAACATTTTCGTCGTCCTCGCTGAAATCATCAACTATTTTGCCCCAACGACCATAAACGTTTCCGGTGTCACAATCCATCGTGATATTATATCACATCAATGACTCTCTTAATTGACCAAAAATCCTACCCAAAACTCCTTAAACCTTAATTTTTTTGAAATGAACTGCAAATCAAATACTCAAAACCCATCAGCCATATCCTAATTACCCTAATACCTCTAACCAAACCTAACCCAAATTAACCTAAAAAGGAACCCTATAATAACCCTTCAAGCCTGCTGTCGCCGCTCACCCCTTGGCCTTCCGTCTGTCGCGCATGTGTCGCACGCGTCGACTACCCATTGGCCATGAGATGCACGAGCTCTACCACCACTTCCTCTCTGCCTCCACCGCCCAAGACGTCAACTTCACCAGCCAAAGCCACCTCGGATGTTAAAAAAAGCAAGAAAGATATTAATGCAACAACAAGTTGCATGCAAATGGATCCATTTTTTATCTTAAAAATATAATCGAATATGGGTATAAAAACCCATCTCGAATTTGCAATGGGGGAGTTTTGGATTCAGTTCGAATAAAAAAGAGATTCCCGAGTTCGAAAAAAATAAAAAAAATATTCAAGCTTTCATCTTTCTTTTCCTTTGTATATCTAAAAAACCCAACCAAAATCAACAAAAGGAGACTCTAGATCGAAAAAAGAAACCAAATATAAAAAAGCGCAAAAGGGTAAGAATAACCTTTCGGTTTTCTTTAGATCTTCTTACATAGGTCAATATTCATGGGAAACCGTGGGTAGATCGGAGTTCAGCGACGCGAATAGAGTTGGCAACGGTCATCATCACCGATAGCCGGCGGCACACGGTGGTAGCCCGGCAAAAGTTCACAGGCCGAATGATGTTTGGAGGGAATTTTAGAAAATATTTGAGAAAGGAGCTTAATTCTTTTAATAATCTGATGAAATAATATTTTTTTGTTTAAATTTAACTCATATACCCGGTAATAAAAATGGGGAAATTGCATCTTTAATCTGCCCGCCCTATTTCCCTTTCTTCCGCAATCCTCCCCTCTTTTCAGAACTATCAATTTCATCCCATTTCTTCATAAATCGGTTCTAAAATTTCACCTTCTTTTCAATTTAGCTCGCATGTTCAAAAACAAAAAACAGAAATTACAATATAAGGACCTCCGCACCATTTTATTCCTTTCACAGTCCTCTTCTGTTTTTATTTCTTTTATTTTAGTCCCTTTTATTTGTTTTATTGTTGTAACATCCTGAAAACCAGCCTAGTTAGAATTCAGTTTACGGTGATCAAAAATTTAGTTTTCGATCAACATTTAAATGTGATCAACGGATTAGAAATAGCTAATTAGTAAATTTTGGTAATCAAAGGGCCAAAATAAAAAGATTGAAGACTAAGGATTAATAAAGATATGCAATGTTGTAAATATGGTACCAATACAGCGTAGCCCGTACCGGTACAATAATTCATCACTAGAAATTAATGGTTGAAAAGGGTATCGATATGACACGGCTAGTACTGATATTAATAATGGGTTCGAAAGAAAATTTAATATAGGTGTACCGGTACGGTCTCCTCGAGTATCGGTACCGATATAAGTAAGTTAATTAAAAGAGTTGAGTTAAGACTTTGCATAATGGTCATTGATCTTGCGTTGATAAATTGAGGCTCTACATGAACTCTAAATGCTTTGAAATTTGACATGCACGCTATTCGAACAATGAATTTCACTTTAGTAAGGATAATTACAGACAAGGAGATAGTAGTTACAGAATTTAGAATTTAGTCCCTCAAACTTATAAAGTTAGGTGTGTAAGTAGACTGCCTAGTGACTAATTTGAAAGAATTGGAAATAATTTGAAAGAATTGGAAATATGATTAGTAAATTAAATTGTAAAGGTTCAAGGTGAAAGAATGGAAAGATTAATTGTGTAATTGGATTCTTTGGTGACTAAAATGAGGAAATTAAAAGTATGATTAGTGACAAAAATGTGAAGATTCAAAGTTAAGGTGGCATAGAGTAAAGACCAAGAAGTATAACGTCTAATATTGTAATTTTCTCATGACCTTTCCTTCTCATGAAAGGATTTGAAGTGTAATTTAACCATTTTCTATGGTTAGTCATTATGATATACGGCAAGACATCATAATTTGGAGGGATATTTAAATAAAGGGAAAGGAAATTAAAGCAATCCAATAGCTTTGTTTTAAGCTACATGGAAATTGTATGACACTAAGGCTGTCCTTATCCCTTACACGTGGAAACCCATGACAAATGCATGGGTAGCCTCTTCATGCAACGTGAAGAACAAAAGGGAAATGCATGGCTGCCATTTTGTTTATTAAGTGGGGGAAAGCCATGTGTTAATGGCTAGTAAAGTAATCAATAATAATAATAATAATAATAATAATAATAATAATAAAGGTGATACTGATCACCAGGCTTTTGACTAAAGATTGTGGAATCATGAAAACATGGCTTACTTAAAGTTATGCTACGTGGAATTGTGGAAAATTACAGGTATATGTGGCACCATTTAAAAAAATGGTGAATCATGTGGTAAGGTTTTAATATTTTTCCTTTAATGTTATAAGAAAGTTAAGTCATACGGTATATATATAGCAGATTGAGAGGGGAAGCAAGGCTTGGATCGGGTGCCTTAGTATCACTGTTAAGGGAAAATTAATTATAGCTACTGGTTGAGGGAGAAGAAAAGTATTTAGGGTCGTCTTCAACCTTTACCATTGGATTTCCAAGTTTAATTCTTACGATCTAATCATTGGATTTCAAAGGAGAGGGCATTTGTTCACCTTAAGAATAAGGTAACAGTACTAAAACATTAAGTTAGATATATATAAAGCGTTGATAAATCACATAGCATTAATTATGTGTGTTTGTGCTTGTATACGAGAACTTGGTTTCGTGACATACAAGCTCGAGTTCTCAATTTGGAGGAAGAACCTGATGGCTGGAATTAACAAGAAAAAGAGCTCGGGAATTTATTCGAACCGTTCGATAATTTAAATTTAGGTGAATGTAGTATTGGATTAAAATCCGTAATTGTGGACACGTATGTAAAATGTATTATGCTATTATAAAGTATGACACAAAATCAAATAACCAATTATGTTAGGCGTGTCATAGGTATTAAAGTGTCATGAAATAAAAGTGTAGATACGTAAAATATATTTATAATTCAATGAGGGGCAGAGTTATAAATATTTAATAGTTAATTTAATAATCAACTATATAAAGAGGTAGTAGTCCCCAAGAAATAGGTTAACTTGTTTTTCTCTCCTTCCCCGTCAGAGAGTTTTACGTCAAGAGAAAATTTTTCTTCTTGAAAGATCAATACCAAAGATATAGTCTTTCAACATCAAGATTCAAGGTTTTCTATTAATTAATTCAGGTACGCTTCCGCAATTAGTTCATTCAGTTTATTGTTCTTGATGATTTGACATGATAGATCATGGGTTTGGATTTCATATCTATTATGGTTTGGTTCTAACAAGTAGCATCAGAGACTCGTCATGTTAAATCATTGAAAATGAATTAATTCTCTTTTATGGATTCGTTCTTAAGGCTCTATGAATTTATATTCATTTTGAAATTTTAGGTTTTGTTTTAATTATGATTACAATTTTAGGGTTTTACGGCAATAAGGCATAAATCTATTATGGTATTAAGATCTATTCGTTTTTAAAATTTAATTTTTAATTTTTAAGATTTTTATGTCTATCGCTGCTTTGTTTTTATGATATGGGTTACCATACTAAGAATTGCGTACGGTGAAAGTGAAATTTTTGCCGACCTTTGAATTTTGACCGATAGCAAACCAATAGTGATTTGCATTCAATTGAATTAAGCAAAATTTTTATGATAAGGACCCTGACTATTACAATTTTGCATATGGATTAGTTTGATTAAATATATACATGGTTTCATTCTATCTATGGAACAATTAATTCTTATTACCAATATTTGATTACTGTACCAAGATATCACTTGCAAGTTAATGTTTTGTACAAAGATGAAATATTAATGGAGTGTCTGGTATCTTGATATAAGGTTTACCTTTTGTAGCGATGTCTCCGATTCGCTAAAAAACGGATTTTCGAAGTGTTGTTTGTCTTTTGGGTATTAAAATATTTATTCCGTGGGGGTTTTAAAATAATCGTGTTTTATTTAGAAATTGGAGTCACCACCGGCCACTTAGGTAGGTCGGACACCATAAAACCAGAGATTTGAAAACTATTGGGTTCGGGAGTCGGTTACGGATGGGGAAGGATTAGCACCCCCACACCGCCCAAAATTGGTACTTTAATAATTACTGTTTTATTAATATTAGACTTTTCGAATTAAAGTGTCGTTTAAGTTAAGATTCGGTTATAATTGCGAGTAGATTTTAAAGGGCCCGTTATCCGAGAGCAAACGCCCAACCACCATCACTACGCCTGATACTGGCCCCATTTATGCTCGGATAAAAGGGCACCGCATTGACAATTTATATATCTCGAGATGCAATCTTAGGAAGCAAAATATAAAACAAACAAATCACATTAACATGACAATTTAAGGGACATAAAAATATGAATATTACAAAATTTAAACAAAATAATTAAATGCATGAACATAATATATCACAATAATAAAAAACATGCACATAAACACACAAAAAAGGAAGAACATGCTTTCCAAAATTAATTAATTAAATCTAACATGCCTAGCTACATAAATACGATACACAACTAAAACACGTGCATGATATAAATAACATGATGCTAGATTAATGGAACATCAATGTCATGATAATACAATTAAAACATACACATGGCATTTTTTTGCACACATCACAATACAATAAAACAACACATTGTAAAAAAAACTAACATATAACCTAAAGACAAAAGAGATAAAAAAAAAAGGGTACGCACAAACATACATACTAACTAAACCGAAACATAGCACAAGACAAATGTATATACGACATGAATAGATAAAATAAGACATGGAAACGAGATATACCATACTTTAATACACATATTACAAAGACATAAATTAATCATGCTATAAAACACATACAAGCACCAAATGAATGACATGAACGTGTTAAAACATGATAAAAAGGACATAAATATCTAAACATGAAAGAGGACCGAATTGCATTAACAAGAAAAATAGAGGGCAAAATTAAAAGAACAAAAGGCACATTTAAAGATCGAATTGTAAAATGGAATCAACTTGCGAGGACCAAACTTGTAATAAACCCATGCGACAAGATGGCTTTGAAAACATTGAAAACGCGGAATGACTGATGCGGTAATTTCACCATTCAAACTCGGAATCTGCTTAATTTAAGGACCAGATTGAAAAAATTTAAAAAGGAAGAGGGATTAAGGCTGTAAATATACCGGGGGAAGACAGAATTGAAAATACCGGCTGTAAGGGAGGATTTATGAAGTAATTTGACTAGGAAACAATTTATTTCTGATCTATAAAACCCAAAAAATCAGTTCCCCCTTTCATTTTTTCAATTTTTTTTCTAACCCTAAAGAGAGAGAGGCCTCTCCCTTCTCATTTTTCCAGAGAGACGGTCGCCCAAAAGAATATGAACCGCTGCACTCCGCCGGTCTCAAGCGAGGTTCGGCGGCACGGCCACCTCAAGCCGTCCCAAACTGTGGCGGTTCAACAACGAACCCCCTAAAACAAAGACACATTTTGTTTTAAAAACCCCAAAAAACAGAACTCGTTTTGTTATTTCGAATCCAACCGTGGCTCACCCCTTTAGGGCTTATCGCCAGCGAGATATACACAACAAAGGTAAAAAAACTTCTCTTTTTGCTTTTTCAGAACGTTTCTCTTACATGCATGGGATGAAGGAGAGAAAGAAGACATGAAGTTACCACTGAAACTTAGTTCCCCTTTTTTTTATTTCGAATGTGGTTTTTTTTCTTTTTTGATCTGGTAAAAAACCCCCTTTAAAAGAGGGTAGATCTGATTACATATATGCTCCATTTTTCCTCTAGTTTTTTGATAGAATATAAAATACAATACATATCTTGTTCAATTTGGTACTGACACCCTATATTTTCATTTTCGGTGCATCTGAGCATGGTGGTTGGTACGGCGGTGTGGAGGAGGTATGGTGGTGGTGTCTTCGGCTAGATGCGTTCCTGGCCGTTAGATCAGATCTAATCCAACGGTTAGGATTTCTTGAAGATCAACGGCCCTGATACATTCTACAGGGTGACGTGGTGGTCCCGGATCATGCCACGTGGAAGGGGAAACGAACGGTCTGGGAGACGAGCAGCCCCGGGGGTGAATTACACGCGCGCCAGCTATATCATCTTAGTGTCATCTGGACCGTTGGATCAAATCTTGATCCAACGGTTGGGAGGGTGACGGCTGCAAGGAAAATAAGGGGTATTAGACTTGGTTTTTCAGGGTTTTTAAGATATTGGGTCAGGCCAAAATGGGCCTTGTAAACTATAATGGACCTTGTAATATATTGGATTGGGCATTTAATAATAACTTATATGGGTTTTTATATTTACAGATCCATTTTAACTCTAACCCAATAATACCACTAATAATAACTAATATTGCTAATAATAATACATATACATACAAATAATAACAACAATGGCATTAAGCTAAATACATATAGAATGACATACGTGTATACAAATCAACATACATATTACATGCGTTTAAACACAAACACATACTTTTGTTCATATATATTATACATGTGCAAACAGTACATGTACAAAATATAAACATACATATGGTACACATATACCAACACCTACACACATACACATACATAATACGTATAATACGCATGCGCTTACACATATCACATACATGTTTTACACTCATTAGTCACATATATATAGTAAACATATAACATAACATGCATACATGCAATAATAATACCTTGTTAATTATTATACTAATATATTAACAATATTTACAAATCGGATAAAAATGAGTGATTACAGTTGCCCCACTTTGCTTGTTCTTGTGAAACGAGAACAAAGCAAAGACCAAAAGCACTCATTTTTATCCGACTTCCCTACTCACAACTTCGGAATCACGTGTTCTTTTGGAACTCTCCGCTTTTCCTCGGCCTAATCTTCAGGCTCGTAAGTTCTCCCTACATAGAACTTGTTCACCTTTTGTTCTTTCCTTCTCTTTTTTTTTATTCTGGAGTTAGGGCTCTTCCTATATGGAGCTTTTCACTGGGGGCTCGAAAACGTAGGCTTCTCCTTTATATAACCTTTGTCTTCGATTTTTTCTTTTTTCTTTCTCCTTTTTTTCCTTCTTTCTTTATTCTTTTTTTTATCATTTTTTCTGTTCTCTTTCTGATTTTTCCTTTTTCTTTTTTCTTTTTTTCTTCTTTTTTTTACGAAGTTGTTGATATCTTTGGACCTACGCTACTAAGGCCGCCACATCATGCCCGAAGGACTTATTGATGGCCCGAAAGACTTATCACCATGCTCGAAAGACTTACTGGTGGCCCGAAGGACTTAACACCGTGCCCGAAGGACTTAACACTTGCCCGAAGGACTTACCGATGACCCAGAGAATTTAACATCTGGGCCTCACGCCACTATGGCTGCCGATCTTTCTAACTCACGCTACTAATGCTGCCGCATCATGCCCGAATGACCTATTGATAGCCCGAAGGACTTATCACCATGCTCGAAAGACTTACTAGTAGCCCGAAGGACTTACCGATGACCTGAAGGATTTAACATCTGGGCCTCATGCCGCTATGGCTGCCGATTTTTCTGGACTCACGCTACTAATGCTGCCGCATCATGCCCGAAGGACTTACTAATGGCCCGAAGGACTTATCACCATGCTCGAAAGACTTACTAGTGGCCCAAAGGACTTAACACCATGCCTGAAGGACTTACCGATGACCCGAAAGATTTAACATCTGGGTCTCACGCCGCTATGGTTGTCGATCTTTCTGGACTCACGCTACTAATGCAGCCGCATCATGCCTGAAGGACTTACTGATGGCCCGAATGACTTATCACCATGCTCGAAAGACTTACTAGTGGCTCGAAAGACTTAACACCATGCCCAAAGGACTTACCGATGACCCGAAAGATTTAACATCTGGGCCTTACGCCGCTATAGCTACCGATCTTTCTTTTCTTTAGTAAATTCTTTGACAATTCTTCAAATACCTGTCTAGGAACAAGCAAAAACTGACATGCCTCTATCTATATGATGCATGCAATGTCGTGCTTTCTTCTTCTTCTTCTATTTTTCTTGTTTCTTTTTTCTTCTTTTTTTCTTCTTTTTTTCTTCTTTTTTCTTCTTTTTCTTCTTTTTTCTTCTTTTTTCTTCTTTTCCTTTGATCAGTATGCCCTTCTCTCATGTTGCAGTATGTCATTTGATCAGTTATTTATCTGATTCATGTCTTTTAACCCTTTTGTGATATAATTCTCTCTCTCTTTTTTCTTTCTTTTTTCTTTTTTTCTTTCTCTTTCTCTTTTTCTTTTTAGACATGTTTTAAAATCCTATGCCCTGAAAAGTCATTCTTCAGATTTCTCCATTTCCTTTCTTTTTTGTAGTATGCTCAGTTTTAATCTTCATTTCTGTCAATTTTTGTTAAATGAGTACCCGCTCTTGTTTTTTTGCACGAGCACTTGCCTTTCTTCTTCGAGGTCTCTGCCCTCTTCACAAACAAACTCTATATTATGCTTGTGCAGAGATTCTTACCATTCTTCCTATTCTGCATTGCCTCAATCGATCATGAGCTCGGCTACCTTGCAATTCCTTTGACCCAACATCCTAAGTATTTGTTAGTTTCGTCATCGGGGTGAGCAAAATGCTTCTATATTCTGAACTTAATATAAATCTTCTTGCTTTCTCTGGACGGTAACCATTTCTCGATCCATGTTCTTTAATCCTTTGGAGACTCAATGTTTACCTCTTACCGTCCCCCATACTTTGTAAGCTCATTCTTGTCCTGGTTCGTCCTTCATTTTCTTGAACCAACCAAGGCATCATGGCTGAAACCCGCTTCTTGTTCTTGAGTTGTCTGACACCTATGCTCTTGTCATCATCTTCATTCTATGCATTGTGGGGTTGTTTCTGGTTAGGTGCTCCAATAATATCCGCAACCCTGTGTTCTCGATCTTATCCCTGAAGTAATACATGGAAATCTTTGTTGCTTTAACTGGTCAATTTGTTGATTGACATTCTACTTAAGGGTATCATTTAGATTAACATACATGGTCTTGAAATCACAGAATAGGAGCTCTGGATATCAAGTGCAAGAGCGGCTTAGATTCAACCATTCAGTAATTTAAGTTTGTGAAATCTTCCCAGGTGACTCGGTTCATCCTCATGATTACCGTGTTGCTGCAGAATACTACTCTTTCTCAATTCTCATTATCTACTCCGCCCCCAAAAAGGGTGGGCTTGTATGACCACTCGAGCGCAGAAATATTACTCTAAGAATAGAGTTCTAGGTGGTGCGAGATTTAATTTTACCTATGTTATCTTTTATTTTTCTCCCTTTTCTTTTCTCTTTTTTTCTCCTCCTTTTTCTTTTTCCTTTTTCTTTCTTTTTATTTTTTTCTTTTTTTCTCATCTTTCTCTTCTTCTTTTTGTTTTTTTTACGCTTTTATCATTATTTGAGGAAATCAATTCGTCACAGTCCTTTGTCTTAAGGACAACGATAGAGCAAACAACATTGCCCCAAGTTACTCGACATAGTCACGATTTGAAAATATTACCATCACTCATGAAGCTAAGGTTTCTTGAATTGGATGATGTATCTCCACCTTATCGCTTCAGCGGAGTGCCCCAAAATTCTCACACTCTTATCCGAACAAGCCTATTACTAGGTTTCAAACATATGATGCTTTTTATTATTCTTTTCTTTTTCTTTCTCTTTTCCTTTCTTTCTTTCTTTTTCTTTCTTCTTCTTTTTTTCTTCAATTCTTCCCCTTTTTTAATTCTTATTTTTACTTCTTTACTACCTAGAAGATTATGCCTAGGGTTTCAATTTCAGGCAACTCTACATGGTTGACATTTAGAGCTTTTTTGTCCTTGAACATCATCGAAAGAGTAGTAATCTCGCTTTGCTGACCAGAGTCTGGTAGGGAAGATCACACCTCATCGTTGTCATAACATCCATCTAATGTCACATCTTGCAATTGATATCCAGTGTCCTACAACGGCGAGAAAATATACATCTATGTGCTTTCAATAATATTATATGTTAAGCGAAATGTGTTCTTCATTGGAATAAAAATCAACAAACATGCCCATTCACAAAAGATCTTTACCACATGTGGGCTACAGGTGGTAAAGTTGATTCCTTGTATTACTTCAGGGAAATCTTTTAATGTAGAGATATCTCTGGCTTCCTCAGCACTATGCAGACTTGCCCCTCATCCTTGGCCTTCCACTGCTGGATTAGCTCTTGTGTCACGGTTCCATCATTGATCAGCTTCTTGATTTCCTCCAATAAAGGTCTACATTTTCTGGTGGGATGCCCCAGTGCCCCATATGGAATTCGCATGTGCTACTCGAGTTAAAACTATGGGCAGATGGATCAAGTGCAATCTTCATCGGCCTAGGAGTAAGATAGCGACCCGCTATCAAATGAGGTCGAATGTCTACGATAGATGTTCCAAACACTTCCAAATTTATGCTCGTCCGAGGAATTTTCCTTGATAACCCCGATGTGCCAGTCTGTCTTCTTCTTTTACGGCCACGCGAACCCTGGAGATGACACTCATTTACCTCTCCATCTTTATCTATCTTATTTCGATTCGGTCCTTAGACTTAGACCCCAATTTTCCTTCTTTGATTGCATAGTCTATCCTCTCTCCAATCTTCATGAAATCTTCGAATCCGTTTCTCGATTTCTCCAACATCACATCGAAGAAAGTAGAGGGAAGCATTGTATGGAACAGGGGAGTCAACTCTTCTTCCGCTATAGGAGGCTGGACTTGGGTCGCCAAACATCGCCACCTAAGTGCATATTCCCTGAAGCTTTCATTTTGTCTCATTTTCTCATTCTGAAGAAACTGACGACAGGGTGCTAAATATAAAGCATATTTGTATTGACTCAATAAGGCATTAGCGAGGTCAGCCCATGACCTAACTTGGTTTTTGTTCAAACGGTTATACCACACTATTGCAGGTCCCATCAATCTATCGTGGAAGTGGTGGATCAACAACTCTTTATTCTTCATGTATCCCTCCATTTTTCTACAGAACATGGTTAAGTGAATCTTCGGGCAGCTGGTTCCGTCATACTGCGCAAATCTGGGAACCTTGAAATCTTGAGGAATGACCAAATCAGGGACTAGGCAGAGTTCCCTCGTATTGAAAACATTTATCTTTTCTTTCTTCTTCAGTTCTTTCTCGATTCTTTCTTCTAGCTGGCCAAGCCTCGACTCCTTAGTTTGTTCCATTTTCCAACTAATTCTGCCATCGAACCCCAAGCATTAAATGATGAGGTGCCACGGGATGATAATATTATTAAACAATGCAAAGGACGTGATGCAAATGTAATGCATGAATGTAATAAGGCATTGATTCCGCAAGTGATTTGTCCCTATAGAACATCTTTCATTCAAACCAAAAGGTTTCAGTACATTCGGTATTAGAGGTTTACAGATAGCGGTGAGCCCTAGCACCTAATTTCTTGATCTCATTTAATAGTCTTGTCAGCTTTTCTGCGCATTCCAACGCTGGATCCATATTCTGGCTTATCGGCGCTACTGCATTGGCTAAGTCTGTTACCTGTTGAGCTACTTGTCAGGTTTGAGTCATAATGATCTTCATGTCTCGGTCTTTTTCCTGTATTGTTTGCTCGACTTTTTGTAGCTTGACAGTCACTGCCTCAGCACAGATCTCGCTGGTACGTAAAGAAGTCTTGAGACTCGCTATCTGTTCTTTGAGTGCTGCATTTTCCATTTGAAAAGCTTGTGATTCATCCCTTTCCTGCTGCAGACTTGATTTCAGGATATCATCCATGGCCAGACTACTTTCCAACTCATTTTGAAGGATGTCGCGTTGGCTCTCAGCTTCTTTCAACTTCTGTGATAATGATCTGACTTTATTCTTACTATTCTTGTATTTCTGCTTCCAGCATTCTGAATCGTTCCTCAACCGAATCATACCATTGATCCACTCTTCAGCAGTGTCACCCAGACCGACATTCTTGAATTCAAAGTGCAGCTTTTGGTACTCATCTTGTACACTCTTCAATTTCATGCTCAGATCGTGCCTCTCATGCTCGAGCTGGCCGTACTTGCGTGCAAGTTCATCTTCTGAGACTTTTATTATCGACTCCTGAATTTATCCCGCTTGAGTGACCCACTTCTGTGTTACCCGAACCTTGGGCTGGGCGTTGACCCTCCTTCGATTTTGCCCCTCGGGCAATGGCTGGTTCGCTGTAGAATCGGGGTTGTCCGTCTTCGAAACCCAAAAATCCCATTCTAATAAGATCTTGAACTCTGTCCTTCAGGGCCCTACAATTTTCAGTGTGATGACTCGAATCGCCTATGTGGTAGCTGTACCAGACACGACTGTTGTAACCCTTCGGATAAGGAGGTTTCCTTGGTACAGACTTCACTGATATGATAAGGCTCCTTTCGACAAGCAACGGAAGTAACTCAGTGTATCTCATGGGTATAGGATAATGCCTTCTGGTGTCATTGGATTCTCGAGCTTCCCCTGGTTTTGCCTCTGTTCCCTTAGTATCTACCACAGATATGATGTTTGTCTGCTTCTTGAGATTGATTACAAAGGGATTCGATTTGTCGTATTTAACGGTGTTGTCTGTCTCGACATTTTGACCATTCTGTTCCACATTCTGATCCTCGATCGAATCTTTTCTGAGTTCGACAGGCTGCTTGCCTTTCATCATAGCATTCATCTGGTCCATCATCTCGGACATCTGCTTCTTTAGTTCTTGTATTTCAGCTTGCTTGTTACCAGAACTGACACTGCTTACTGAATCTGTTCTTGAGTCCCTGAACGATCCTTCTTCTGCTGTCCCTGGCCTAGTCTTGGGATGGAACTCCGAAACTGAAACCCCTTCCTTCAGGTCAAAGAACCTTTGGTCCATCGTGAACAATCTTCTATTATGGGAGAAACCACTCAGGAATCAATGCCCTGTGTAATGCGAATGCAATGAAATGCAAAAATAAAACAAAAAAGAAAACAAGTCAATATCGGACAAAAACGATAAATACATAATAAAAGGGCAAATTAAATGCGATAAACAAACAAGGCAATCCTATTTACATTCCATCTAAGACACCTAGGTTATCTGCATGGCTCTAACAGGGAGGGTTTCTATGTGTTCTCTACATCAGTTTTGGTTCTAGGATGTACCCGAATTGTCCTCGTTGTCTTCTACTAAGAGTAGCTAGGCTCCCGATCATCACCCATTATAGGCTCCTTTAAACCGGATTCAATTCAAGGGGACCCATTCGCTTATGCCTGCACGAAAGAACGATATCCTTACGAAAGCATAAGGTACTCGAGCCCCGAAGGATACTTGCTAGGGCCTACACGGGAGAACGATATCTCCATGAAAGCATTAGCGTTTCCCCCCACTTAAAAGGACAAGTTTATATGCCAAATTTTAAATGCGTTAAAATAAACGCGCACTTATAACTGAATGTTAGTTTAATAGTTGCTTTAATCCGGAACTTCTAATACTAAGAAAGCGGAAATTATTTGAAAAATCTTGACTCTCATTTTGTTTTTGAAACAACAAAAATAGTCCCCAGCGTAGTCGCCATCTGTAGCGATGTCTCCGATTCGCTAAAAAACGGATTTTCGAAGTGTTGTTTGTCTTTCGGGTATTAAAATATTAATTCCGTGGGGGTTTTAAAATAATCGTGTTTTATTTAGAAATTGGAGTCGCCACCGGCCACTTAGGTAGGCCGGACACCATAAAACCAGAGATTTGAAAACTATTGGGTTCGGGAGTCGGTTACGGATGGGGAAGGATTAGCACCCCCCCACCGCCCAAAATTGGTACTTTAATAATTACTGCTTTATTAATATTAGACTTTTCGGATTAAAGTGACGATTAAGTTAAGATTCGGTTATAATTGCGAGTAGATTTTAATGGGCCCGTTATCCGATAGCAAACGCCCAACCACCATCACTACGCCTGATACTGGCCCCTTTTACGCTCGGATAAAAGGGCACCGCATTGCCTATTTATATATCTCGAGATACAATCTTAGGAAGCAAAATATAAAACAAACAAATCACATTAACATGACAATTTAAGGGACATAAAAATATGAATATTGCAAAATTTAAACAAAATAATTAAATGCATGAACATAATATATCACAATAATAAAAAAACATGCATAAACACAAAAAAATGAAGAACATGCTTTCCAAAATTAATTAATTAAATCTAACATGCCTAGCTACATAAATACGATACACAACTAAAACACGTGCATGATATAAATAACATGATGCTAGATTAATGGAACATCAATGTCATGATAATACAATTAAAACATACACATGGCATTTTTTTGCACACATAACAATACAATAAAACAACACATTGTAAAAAAAATAACATATAACCTAAAGACAAAAGAGATAAAAAAGGGTACGCACAAACATACATACTAACTAAACCGAAACATAGCACAAGACAAATGTATATACGACATGAATAGATAAAATAAGACATGGAAACGAGATATACCATACTTTAATACACATATTACAAAGACATAAATTAATCATGCTATAAAACACATACAAGCACCAAATGAATGACATGAACGTGTTAAAACATGATAAAAAGGACATAAATATCTAAACATGAAAGAGGACCGAATTGCATTAACAAGAAAAATAGAGGGAAAAAATTAAAAGAACAAAAGGCACATTTAAAGATCGAATTGTAAAATGGAATCAACTTGCGAGGACCAAACTTGTAATAAACCCATGCGACAACATAGCTTTGAAAACATTGAAAACGCGGAATGACTGATGCGGTAATTTCACCATTCAAACTCAGAATCTGCTTAATTTAAGGACCAGATTGAAAAGTTTTAAAAAGGAAGAGAGATTAAGGCTGGAAATATACCGGGGGGAGACAGAATTGAAAATATCGGCTGTAAGGGAGGATTTATGAAGTAATTTGACCAGGAAACAATTTATTTTTGATCTATAAAACACAAAAAAATTAGTTCCCCCTTTCATTTTTTCAATTTTTTTCTAACCCTAAAGAGAGAGAGGCCTCTCCCTTCTCATTTTTCCAGAGAGACAGCCGCCCAAAAGGATATGAACTGCCGCACTCCGCCGGTCTTAGGTGAGGTTCGGCGGCACGGCCATCTCAAGCGGTCCCAAACCGCAACGGTTCAACAACGAAACACCCCCAAAACAAAGACTCATTTTGTTTTAAAAACCCCAAAAAACAGAACCCGTTTTGTTATTTTGAATCCAACCGTGGCTCACCCCTTTAGGGCTTATCGCCAGCGAGATATACACAACAAAGGTAAAAAAAAAACTTCTCTTTTTGCTTTTTCAAAACGTTTCTCTTACATGCATGAGATGAAGGAGAGAAAGCAGACAGGAAGTTACCACTGAAACTTAGTTCCCCCTTTTTTTATTTCGAATGTGGTTTTTTTTCTTTTTCGATCTGGTAAAAAACCCCCCTTTAAAAGAGGGTAGATCTAATTATATATATGCTCCCTTTTTCCTCTAGTTTTTCAGTAGAATATAAAATACAATACATGTCTTGTTCGATTTGGTACTGACACCCTGTATTTTCATTTTTGGTGCATCTAATCATGGTGGTTGGTACGGCGGCGTGGAGGAGGTATGATGGTGGTGTCTTCGGCCAGATGCGTTCCTGGCCGTTGGATTAGATCCCAACGGTTAGGATTTCCTAAAGATCGACGGCCCTGATGCATTCTACAGGGTGACGTGGTGGTCCCAGATCATGCCACGTGGCAGGGGAAAACGAACGGTCTCGCGCGTGCGTTGCACGCACGAGTGGGAGACGAGCAGCCTCAGGGGTGAATTACACGCGCGCCAACTGTATCATCTTAGTGTTATCTGGACCGTTGGATCAAATCTTGATCCAACAGTTGGGAGGGTGACGGCTGCAAGGAAAATAAGGTGTATCAGGCTTGGTTTTTTAGGGTTTTTAAGACATTGGGTCAGGCCAAAATGGGCCTTGTAAACTATAATGGACCTTGTAATACATTGGACTGGGCATTTAATAATAACTTATATGAGTTTTTATATTTACAGATCCATTTTAACTCTAACCTAATAATACCACTAATAATAACTAATATTGCTAATAATAATACATATACATACAAATAACAACAACAATGGCATTAAGCTAAATACATATAGAATGACATACATATATACAAATCAACATACATATTACATGCGTTTAAACACAAACACATACTTTTGTTCATATATATTATACATGTGCAAACAATACATGTACAAAATATAAACATACATATGGTACACATATACCAACACCTACACACATACACATACATAATACGTATAATACGCATGCGCTTACACATATCACATACATGTTTTACACTCATTAATCACATATATATAGTAAACATATAACATAACATGCATACATGCAATAATAATACCCTGTTAATTATTATACTAATATATTAACAATATTTACAAACCGGATAAAAATGAGTGATTACACCTTTATTCAAATTTATTATTATTTTGTTATCTTTTAATTTGATTGAAAGATAAAATTAAGAAAAATATTTTGAAACAATTAAATTCATATTTTGGCTTCGGATGTCTAATATTTTAATGGATTAATTGAAACATAATGTCACCAAAGTGACCGCTTTTGTGTAGATTAGTTTATTTAAAATATTAAGATAATTATGGGTTTTTGTAATTCATGCATTTATTAATTGGCCCAAAGGAAAGTTAATATTTGGCAGAATTACAACGACAATTGTGGCGATAAATGTGTGACAATTATAAGGTATTTTATGTAAGCAATACGTTAGTCTAAAGATTAATCTATTGTTTGACATAGTTTATTGTCAATGTTTGATTGCTACAACAAGAGTACCGCTTACAGTTCATATTACTGTCCAAAGACTTGATATTAATGTTGTGCTTGGTATCTTGAGGGGGACTAGCCATTATTTTGAATTTATTTGTTTACTTATAAATATTTATGTGGGCTTGTTTTTATTTTATTTACTTATTTTTGTTCTATATTTAGGTAATTTATCTTTGCTGTCACAAAATCTGTTAAATACATTCTACACTCATGTTTAGTGAAACTAGTTTCAAGGAATAGAAAAGACACTTACATATAGTATTTGGTTGTATGAACATAGACTTTGCAATAAGGGAAGAATAACTTGCACCTCTCACCGCGGTAAGCGCCCATAAAAGGGATTTTGAGAGGTGAGATTGTTCAAATCGCACGAGTATAATGATTATAAAGAATAACATTCTATAAGTCTTTAGGAGTAAAAAAAATCTAAAGAGATTACTCATATTAAGGGTTTCCTTGACGAAACTAAGAAATGTTTTACCCAAAACATTAAGGTTAAGATGACATCACTTATGTCTTCTTTGATGTCTATGAAGTATAAGGGTCAAGGAAATGTGAAGGAGTACATTATGAAAATGTTTAATATTGCTTCAAAATTTAAGGCACATAAGATCGAACTTTCTAACAATTGTTTGTTCTTATGATTTTGGTATCACTTCCTATACAGTTTAACCAATTCAAAATTAGTTACAACTGTCAAAAGGAGAAATAGACTTTAAATGAGCTTATTTCTCATTGTGTTAAAGAGGAAGAAAGTTGAAGCATTATAAGTGTAAAAGTACTCATTCGGTTAGTGCTCATTTAGTTAGTGTCTCTAAGAATAAGGGCAATAAAAATATATTAGAATAAAGTTGCTAAGGGTCCTAATCAAAAGAAACAACAATAAGTTACAAAGTATTGATTCTTTTGTATAAGTTAGGACACATGTGAAGAAATTAAACTTCAAAAGTGAGCAACTACTTCTGTTATTTTGAGTGATCTATGGGCTGTAAATTTTATGATCCCACAATAAGGATTATTTTAAGGAGAGATTTATAACATTTTTAGGATGTTGAGTTTGGAGGGAGAAATAAGGTTAGATACATTGTTATTGGGGAGGAGTTGGATTATAATTTAATTAATAGTATCACTTTTGATGATGTTTAGGTTTTCACTCCTATCATTAATCACGAAGTGAATCAAGTACCTCAGCAAAACAATGTTGAACAACTCCCATTCAAGATAAGATAATTGTTTCAGAAGAACAAACTCAACAACCTTAAAAAATTAAGTGTTATTAAAGATATCCACGAGAAGAAGGAGAAATATTATTATAGATTATTACTTTGTATTTCTTCAAGAAAATAAGTATAATAACGGAATGATAGAAAAGGATTCAATCTTTTTTTATCAGATCATAAAAGTTTTGACTCTCAAAAGTGGATTGGTGTCATTCAAGAAAAGTATAATTTTATGAAAGACAATAAAGTTTAGGAACTTATCTCATTACTTGAAGGTGCAAACTAATTGGTTGTAAATGGATATTTAAAACCAAGAGGGATGCAAATAATAATGTGGACGAGTATAAGGCATGTCTTGTATCTAAAGGATATACTCTAAAAGAAGACACTGATTTTGTGGAGACTTTCTCTCAAGTTTCATTGAAAGACTCTTTCAAGATAATCATGATGCTTGTTGCTTATTTTAATCTTGAGCTACATAAGATGGATGTTAAGCTTGTGTTTTTCAATGGCGACATTGAAGAAATGAATTATATGGTACAATCATAGATTTTTGTCTAATGATACAAAATCAATGATATGTAAATTAAATAAATTCATCTATGAGCTTAAGTAGGACTCTCATTAATGAAATTATAAATTTCATATTGATTATCTCATTCGGCTTTGAGATAAATTTGGTTGACAATTGTATATACTACAAGTTCAGTAGGAGTAAACCAAGTGATACTCATATTGCTAAAGAAGACAAATTTAGTCTTACACAATGCCCTAAAAGTAACCTTGAAATTTAGAAAATACAAATGATTCCATATGCATAAGCTATTGAGAATCTAATTTATGTTCAAGTATGTATGCGTTTGGATATTGCGTACATTGTTGGAATGTTAGACAGATATTTAAGCAATTCTAGTTTGAACCATTGGATAGCAGCCAATAGGGTTATGAGATATATTTAGAGAACAAAAAAAAATTACATGCTCACATGTCAGAGTTCTGGTAAGTTAGAGATCATCAAGTTTACAAACTTCGATTCTATTAGAATATTAATGCAAAAGAATTTTGTCACATGGGATGCTAATTATAGATTGAATAGAAAGCCCGCTTCAGTTATTTTGTGACAATAAATATGCATTCATTTATTCTATAAACAATAGGAACACTTTAAATTTGAAGCACATAAATATTAAGTTCCAAGTTGTTAAAGAAAATTCAGAGTGGTTGTGTGTTTATAGAGCATGCTGGTACAAACTCCATAATTGTGCGCTTATTAAGAAACTGACACTCCAGGTCTTTTATGAGCACACTACTCATGTGGGTGTAATGTTATTTAAGGATATTCAATTTTAGTGGGAGTTTGTAATTTTGAAAAAATGTTCATTCGTTTTAGACACAATTTCGGTTACTTCAATTTAAGGATATTTTAAGATTATTTTCTGCAGAAATAAAGTTCTTTTGGTTTATGCACACTCTGAATTCAGTAAAGTTTGATCTCGCTAAGGTTTAGGAGGACCAGCTGGAAATAGACATGTTTGGTTCACATTTCATATAATTTTCCATGCTACGCATCCTTCATTGATCTGTCATTTGACTATATTTGTATACGTGACCCTTGATGGGTATTATCATGATTGATACGACAAAGGCTGCTTTGATCCTATATGGATATAGTTGATGGACGAGATTGTTATAGAATAACTATTATATAATAGCTATTTTTGAGCTCATAAGGTTGTACATTTGTTAGGAAACATATGTTGTCCAAGTGGAAGATTGTTGGATTAAAATCCGCAATTGTGGGCACATATGTAAAATGTATGATGCTATTATAAAGTATGACACAAAATCAAGTAACCAATTATGTTAGGCGTTTCATAGGTATTAAAGTGTCATGGAAATAAAAGTGTAGATACCGTAAGATATATTTATAATTCAACAAGGGGCAGAGTTATAAATATTTAATAGTTGATTTAATAATCAACTATATAAAGAGGTGGTGGTCCCCAAGAAATAGGTTAACTTGCTGTTTTCTCCTTCCCCATCAGAGAGTTTTACGTCAAGAGAAAACCTATCTTCTTGGAAGATCAATACCAAAGATATAGTCTTTCAACATCAAGATTTAAGGTTTTCTATCGATTAATTCAGGTACGTTTCCGCAATTAGTTCATTCAGTTTATTGTTCTTGATGATTTGACATGATAGATCCTGGGTTTGGATTTCATATCTATTATGGTTTGGTTCTAACATGTAGTTGTATTGTTTTGGAGGACATGGTGTCGATCCAATCATTGTTTTCCTATAAATTATTATATTGTTCATAAAAATATACATTAGCTCACATCGAACAAGTTGATGGCAACATTCATTGTTATTGAAGGCCTTGGCAAGCCTTTCTACATTGCTTTGCATCATTGGTTACATGGAACATTGACCATAGCACCAATTATGACATCGCATTGAAAGTTATGACATTTAATCCATATTGATATTTTAATAAATTTATTGATATCGGTGTTTACATTGTACCGACATTATTGATATTGTACCAAGACTCCTAAATACATTGAAGCACATTGCTCGAACTATTGACAAGGATTATTGGAGTTAAGGCTCACTTATTAACATAAGACATTAATTAAGGAAACCTTGGACACATTGACATGGTATGATTATTTACCGATCATTGATATTGGCGATGTTGGTGGTTCGGTTGGAGGAGGTGATAGAGAGGGGGAAGCATTGATTCATCGATTATTGACACAAGCCATTGCTTTGTGCTTTGTGGTTTACCGACCTATGTTCATTGTGTCCCATGGGAAAAACAAGTAATAAAAGACTACACCGAATCCAACCAAGATTCTTGAATAAGACAAGTAAGAATAAGACATGGAAATGAACCTCATTGTATGTATTGTTATTGTTATAAGTTCATTGATGCAATCATATGTGTTTTTCTCATTAACTTTATGATTTATATTATCATTTATATGTTGTTATTGCAAGGTCACTACCTCACTACGCTATATAAGCCTAATGCATTCATTTCCATGCATATTACAGGTTTAAAAGTTGTTAAGGATCAATCGTGGTTGAAGGTTGCAAGTTACACTTCAAGATTTTCGAGTAAAGTTTCTGTCTCCCTATAACTCCTAGAATGGTGGCATATGGCATGAATATGTACATTATAGTATTGGTATGTGTGTATTGTGAACTTAAAACATAAAATGGTTTAGATATGAGAATGTGGCAGGCTTAATAATTCTATTGACTTTTAGGACATTGATATCATGATCATCGACATGTTACTGATAAGTTGGTATGTTAAACTATTAATACTAAGAAAATTATAGAAAATAAGTATTATTCGCTTGGAAGAATGTACATATGACATAAAGTGACTTACTGAAGTATAGAAATATTGCATAAATGGCTTATAAGGCACCTAATATGTCACACATAGAAAATGAATTCAGAATGTTGTAAAATTTGGCCTACAATAAAAAAATATGTATTAGTAACTTGACGGTAAAATTTCATGAATATTGGACATCGTTTGGATGCCTAAATCAAATAAAAAATAGATAAGATTTATCAAATCTGTGCAGGGCGTACCGGTACGGGTGATAGCATACCGGTACAATAAGACATTATAGGTCATTGCTCTATAACGGTACCAGTATAGAAACATGCGTACCTTTACGAAAATAGCTCACTGGAATTTTAATTTGGCAAGGGGTACCTGTATGGGTGGGGCCATATCGATACTCAAATCAAATTCGATTTGAGGATTTAGGTTATGCATACCGGTACGATGGGAGGACTCGTACCGATACCCATGGTCACAGAATAGGTACCAGTACTGCAAAGTTTGTACCAATCTTGAACTTAGACTGGAATGAAATTAATTAATTGGTGTATCGGTATGGCCTCTCGAGTACCAGTACTGATACAGGTAAGTTGGTTAATCAGGCCTGAATTAAGTTTAAAACATTGCAAGATGGTCCTTAAAATTGTATTGATTAATTGTGTTAGTAAATGAACTTCAATAAGCCTTAAATTGGACATGTATGTCCTGTATGTATTGAATTTTATAATGATATAGTTAATTTCAGACAAGGACTTAAAAATCATGGACTTTTCGGTTTAGTCCCTAAAAGGTATCATTGTTGAATTGGGCATGTTAATCTGATCTGATTAAGCTGAAAACTTACCTATAGGTTAATATCGACATGAATTTCTCATGGTAACCTTATTACACCAATTAAGGTCTAAAATGATATAATTACAATTTGGTCGCCTAAGTTTGCAAGAATTACCTATTGACCCCTAATATGATTATTATCGCATTGCATCATTCCGCTGTACTTATCGTATCGTTTGAATAATATTGAAACTAAGTATCTCATTGAATGATCGTTAAACCATTGAATCCATCGTATAATTATTGTTATCGTTCACCGGTGATATATCTGACCCGGTTTATTACCAAAACGAGAAGGGGTATTACAGTTTTGAGTCTTCAGACTCATTTTTTTTCAATTCGGTCCCCTTTCCAAGTTATTTTGCATTCTAATATTTTATTAGTTGTACGTACATGTATATGTATATTATATGTTACTTTGTATTATATTATATATATTATATAGGTATATATGTTAAATGTTTTGTAAATAGTATATGCATATTATAATATATGGTACTATTAATATATACGTAGCATTATATACTTTTTGTATATATGAATTATATTAGCATACTATATTTATTTATTTATTTTCTTATATTTCACATTTATATTTTTATATTTTGTACATACTCATATACATATTTATTTACCGTAACACCTAATTTCTTAAAAAAATATTTTTCAATTTATTTCGGAGACCGGTTAGAAAGTGATGTCCTGATTCATTCATGTGTCATCTTCCTTTGTTTTTATTATTAAGGAAATATTCTTCTTAAACTGGTTTTTGGGGATTAATTTTAAATTAAAACTCGAATTTTTGTTTTCTTACAACGACAATAATTAATTAACACAGTACCAATTTTGGGCGTTGTGGGGTGCTAATCCTTCCTCACGCGTAACCGATTTTCGGACCCAAACGTTTTAAATCTCTGGTTAATTTTTGAATGGCGTATGACCTACCAAAGTGGCCGGTAACGTCTCCCTCTTCCATTTTTCATTTTCCCACATTTATCCCTTTTTTATTTTATTTTTCCACAATTTTCCCACACATATATAAATTATTTTTTATTTTCATAAAAAATCCCTTTATTACAGTTGTCTAAGTTTGTATTTTAACCAATATTCACACCAGCTATTTCGATAAATACAGAAACCCAGTGATTAGAATGTTTTCTTTCATTTTAACGTTTAAAATAGGGTAATTTTTTATTAGATAAACGCCACGTGGTACTTCTATTAATTGAGAACCATTTTAAATGTTGTGAGAATCCGAATGAAATGGTGGGAAATATTCCTCTTTTTAATTTCGTTTTACTTTATTAAACCATTTTTAATGCTCCTTTAATTCCTCTGACCGAATAACCCAACGGCAGTAACCTTTCTTTTTTTTTCAACTTTCAAATTCCCTTTATATTTATTCCCTAATAAAATCAAAGTCAACAACTTCTCGTAGTCACTGATTTTTAGCCCAAATAAAAAAATAAAAAAAGATACCAAATCAAATATAGAAGAATCAAGAGAAAATCATTCTCAAATCGAGCAAAATCGGTCAAAGAAGCAAAAGGGAAGGGATCCAAATTACTCAGATTTGGAAAGCAATAGGGAGAAATCTGGGCATTTTGATTTCAATTTTTTTATAATTTTGGTATGTAAAATACCTATATAAAAACCTCACCCCCTTTGTAATCTTCACTACACACTCATCTTTCACCATTCCTCACACACAACTCACCTTCTTACAACCACTCACATCATTTGTCACACTCATAGAAGCATATAAAAAGCAGTTGTATCTTGAGATTTTGAGCAATAAAAGTTCGAAGCCTTTGTTGAGGTATATTGTTTAGTTTTCTATTTCTTTTACATAATTTACTTTTTTGTTTTATTTTCAAAAGAAAAAGGGCTAAGAAGTGTTCTTGGGATTTTGGAAGTTCAATCTTGAAAAACATGTTTGGGGAAATGGTTTTATGTTTGTGAAGATCCAAGTAATCTTTTAGGTGAAAAACATGGGATTGTTTTTTATCCAAAAATTTTGAAAGGGGAATTAGGAAAGGTATTTTTATTTTTGGTATACTTTTAATATTATATATTATGGGTATGGTAGTAATTTTATGGTAATATATATTCTTTTTATATGCATTTTAATAGACTTTATTTTTGCCTTATATATGTATGCTATGTTTCCTTTTAAATTTTCATACTATATTATATAATTTATTACTTCCTTTTATAATAGTATATGTATTATATTATACACGTGTACGTATGCATTTCTTTTTTTACTCTATAGTATTAATATTTAATATATGTAATCTATATTATTGTATAGTTATATTTTACGTATATATTGTAAATTATTTTCATGTAAGGTATACTTTATTACGTATATTATTTATTTATTTATTTTATCTTATCATTTGATGTTTACTTATATATGTCATGCTCTGTTTGGATATATAAATTGTTAATGCGGTGTCCTATCAAAAGGAGGTAACGGGTTAGCGCCAGAAGTGTTGGCGGTGATTAAAGTTTATTCTCCGAATGGTGGGACCGTTAAAATGGGATCATATTCATAAATGGACAATAATATAAATTTTACACGAACTTGCAAATTCCAACATTAAAACCTTTTGTAATCGGATAGGTACCAATTTTTGGACGTTGTGGGGGTGCTAACCCTTCCCTACGCGTAACCGACTCCTAAACCTATTTTTGAATTTCCATAGACCAAAATTGTTATTTTAATAAAATAAAAATGATTTTATTAAAATGGCTCGTTTTTAGGTGATTCAATCACACCTTTAAAAAAGATTGGTGACGACTCCGTTGTTTTGTGTTTTTGTAAAAATTAAACGTCGAGCTCTCTTGGAAAAAAGGGTTGTGGCAGCTTGGCGACTCCGCTGGGGACATTTTTGTTTTTGACAAAAAAGGAGAGTCAAGCCACAAGCCGATTATACTTTGTTTTAATGTTGGAATTTGTGAAGTTCGTGTAAAATTTAACTTGTTGTCCACTTATAAATATGATTCCATTTTACGCATTTAAAATTAGGTAATAAGCTCTACACCCGAGCTTCGTCCTGTTCATTTAAGTGGTGGGAAAACGGTATTGCTCTCGTGAGAATATTGTTTCTGTATGGGCCTAGTAAGTACCTCTAGGGCTCATATGACCTATGTTTTCGTGAGGATACTGATCCTTCGTATGGACATAGGAAAATGGGTCCCCTGAATTAAACTTGACTTGTTTGAAGCCTATAATGGGCGAGAATCATGTGCCTTACTACCCTTAGTAGGGGACAACGAGGAAAATTTGGGAACCCTTTTAAAACTAAACCTTTGTGAGAATATAGAAGCCTACCCTATTAAAGCCATGCGAAAAACCCTAGGTTTTTAAATTTGGTCAAAATTATTTCGTAGGAATAGTCCGTGGAGACATGTCCAGAGGTGTTGGAATGCGCTGCCCAATTACTATTCATACAATGAAATTATTATGGACCTTTTATGTTTTATTTCTGTTTTTTAAGAGTGCTAATCCTTTCTTTTTCTTGTTTTGTTGCTTTGCATATTTGTTTGTTGCATGCATCTCATATCTAGAAGGGGTCGAGTCTAAAGTATGTTGCTTAAGCAGAAAATAGTTTTTCATAATGGATAGAAGACTCCTTTAGAAAGAGGAAGATAATGCGAGTGTATGTCACTGGTCCAAGGTTAACCAGCGGGCACATGGAGAACATCATTCAAGAATACGGGACAAAGATCTTGGTCCTCGAAGACATCAATGATGGGGGCAATGAATATTGGTTTACTCGTCTTAGGGATAATCCATTAGATTCTAGAAGCATGACAAGTTCGAAAAGAATGTCAAAAACCAAGTTCAAGATATAGCCAGGCATGTAAAGATGTTGGCCAAAGAAGCTTTAGCTCTACGCCAGTATATTAGGCCAATTAAGGAAGTAGGGTTGAGACTCATGTGGCTGATCGAAGAGATAAAAAGGTTGGGTGCTCGAGCTAAGATGTACTCGTGATATAATTTGGAATCTTTTGTAATAAGGAGCTTCGGCATCCAATGAAAAACTACTTCTAGAGCAATACCTTAATGGAATCGATGGCCCTTCGCTTGCAATCATGCATTTGCATTTTTTGTTTGTTGTTTGTTTGCATTAGCTTATGTTGTGATCATTCCATACATACACATAATAAAAAGATTAATTATGGTATATTCCATTCATTTAGCAAGATTTTGTACAAACACGGTACTCTAGCTATGACTACAGAAGACAAGTTGACAACTATAGAAATAAGCCACAAGAGTACCCAAGATAGACTCGATAAAATGGACAAAGACTTGAAGGCAGAAATTACACAAGTTCAAAGAAACAATGTCAGGCAGATAGCGTCCATGTTGGGATTCAAGGACCCATGAAGAGGAAAGACGGTGGAAGCCGTTGATGTTTTGTCGCCTCAACCTGGGATAACATGTGAGACATTTCCACCAAATGGGAGGTTCCATATCCGTATGGCAGGGATCTCAGGTTATATTCCAACAAAGTTCAGGATAAATCATGGGGAGAACTAAGGCATTGGGTTTCTCAATAAGGCAGCCAAAAGGGCCAGAATGAATAAGAAGCTAGAAGATCGTTGTGACAAACTCGAAGAGATCATCAAAGCCATACAAGGAGGTAACATTTATGGTGTCGTAGACGTTAAGGATCTAAGCCTAGTCTCTGACTTGGTGGTTCTTCCAAAATTCAAAGCTCTTGACTTCGAGAAGTATGATGGGACCACTTGCCCTTTGGCGCACTTGACCATGTACTATCGAAAAATGTCACTGCACTTGGAAAACGAAAAACTACTCATTTTTTGTTTTCAAGATATCAGGGTCTGCTACCCGATGGTATACCCAATTGAGCCGGGTCAACATACGAACTTGGAGAGATCTGTCAAGAGCTTTCTTTGAACACTACAAGCATGTGACAAACATGATCCCTAATCAGCTCGTTCTATAAGATATAGAACAAAGGCCTAATGGGAGATTTTTCCAGTATGCCTAGAGGTGGCGAGATATGGCAGTCCAAGTTCAACCTCCACTATTGGAAAATGAGGTTACTCCAATATTATTGGAGACTTTAAATGGTCCCTTTTATGACCATATGTTAAACCATGCCACCGAAGGTTTTGTAGACATGATCATGAATTGAGAGATTGACGGTCATCAAAAGTGAAAGACTCGAAGAGAGAGGATATGATGAGCACCAATAACCTAAACTACTTGAACAATAGAATCCTGTCACAGAGTAGATAGGGGCAAGCTTGGCTGGAATTCACCCATGCCTTCTTGGGATAATGCTTAACCACTGAAAAATAAAGAATTCTCCTAGACGATGTTGGGGTCATGCTTAGAACCAACCCATTTGCTTTTTCCCGCGAGCATTAGGGATCTTTTGTAAGGGCTTCTATGTTAATCTACTTGTTTTAAAGATGCATTCTCTTTATTTTCTCAAGTGGAAAACATTTCATTTTCGTCCATTTTTCTCTTCCAAAATACATCTTCTTTGTAGAGTCCCTACAATTGATTGTATGAATGATTCTAGAATCTAATCCTGAGATAGAAGGGCAATAAAGTGTGTTTAGGATTAATGGGAAAATCTCATTTTGAGTGGATTTACCTCTCAGACATTGTTGTTTATGGTTTTTGAATAAAGTGATAACTCTAAAACATCTACCATTGAAGACTGCTTCTCTTTGATGATATTTTTGTGTGAAATGACATTTGGCATTCCTTTATTTCTCTTCACAAATAAGAAAAATCCTTTGTGGTCCCCTTTTGAGCTAGATATTTTTCTTATGATTGAACCCTAACCAAGGATCACTCCCCACACTGGGGGGCAAAGAGGATGAAAGGTTGTTTGTAAGTAAGAAAGAAAACATATCAGATCAAGTTGAATGTCCTAAATTCAAAATAAAGGGATCAAAAGCAAAAGGAAAGCAAAAAAGGAAAAAGAAAGGGAAGAAATGAAAGCTGGAATACAAAGGAAAATTTGAAACAAGAGAAAAACATGTGCGGAATCCTTCAAATGAGACATGTTCCAGAAAGGGAAATGAACTCTAGGGTGAAAACCCAAAATGGGCAGTCTAGAGTGATCCATAGAATAAAAGAATGGATATTTCATCAAGAAAGATTGATCCTTGGTTTAATCACCCTTAAGCATGTATTTGAGCCTATATATCCTTTTATTGTAACCTGAGCCTAGCTTACATTACAAGCCTTAAAAGACCATTTGGATCACACATGAATATCTAAGAAAATGAGTTTTTTTGCAGAATATATTCCGCCTTATTGAGCTAACCTTTCTTCAAAGACTTTAAAACTCCTAATGTCTGATTGAGATTAGAAAAGTGGGAAAATTGAAATTTGGGATTGAGTGAGTTAAAAAGAGCCACTTAAAACTGGGACACTATCTGGTTGATGGATTCATAAATCATTCATACTATGAATTTTGGGGCAACTGACTTTGCTCTTTTCTATGTTTGCCATGACTTTTTACTTTGAACCCTCATTTTAGCCTTTATTTTTTCTTTAAATTCTCATTTCTAACCTTTTATTTTTCTTTAAGTCCTTATTGCTAACCCTTTTCTTGCATCTTACAAGTAAAACGACATAGATTCATGAAAAAAAGGTTTCTTGGTATTGATTCCAAATCCATGAGCAATTGTTTACCATCGTATAAAGAAATAATATGAGCAACACCGCATTTATTAGTTTATGGGATAAAAGGTTGAGTTGCCAATCAAGGTTGAAACCCCATCTCTCTGTGTCTTGATGGAAGTAAAACTAGAAGAAGTAGAGTGGGTCCAAGAAAGATATGACCATTTGAGTTATTCAATGAAAAAATGGGTTAATAGTCATCTATCGTGGTCAGGTGAATCAGAGAAGAATGACATGAGCTCACAACAAGACAGTTCATCCGAGAAAGAGATTTTGCCAATTCAAAAGATTATCGAGGAAAATGAATGACTAACTGGAAGAATGCCATCTCAAAAAGAACATTGATCTTGGTCGAGAGGGATAGAGATGAGCTTCATAACCCAATGAATTCAAAAGTTTTATGCCTGAAAAAATTTTAAAAAAAAGATAAAAAGAAGATGAAAAAAGAAAAAAAGAAAAAGAAAGAAAGAAAAAAGAAAAATAAAATTATCAAAAGGTGAAAACCGCAAAGGACGCCTTAGATACAAAAAAAAAAAAAGGGGATTAGAGATGAAAACCCGCAAAAGGCGTCTTGAAACCAAAGGGGGATCCGCGTTGAAAACCCGCAAAGGGCGGCTTAGATAGTTTATGAATTAGGAAAGCGGTAAATGAATCTCTCGAAAACTTGGCATCTTGGAAGGAATTTTGTGTCCTTATACCTCGTCGACTTGGCAGGGGCAGCACTGGGCAATTTCTAGTGTTCTTACTTAGGAAGTTTTGGCCAGTGGCATCTAAATTTTAAATGGGGAATGCCGGAGTAGGGTAATTTGCATTGGCCAAGAATTTAATGCCATCAACGTTAATAGGCGTAAGAGAAAGATAAGAAAACGTATGTATCATTCGAAGACATTCAAGGTAGAAATAAGCTTTGCTGTAAGGATTTATATGCAAGCACTTCAAAGAGCCCTGCAGGGGCAAGCATTTGAGAACCCACAAGAAGTTTTGAGGATGCTTGATATTATTTTAAGGCAGCGTGATTGCTAAACCTTCTCCCACAATGAGAACAATTTTATAAATATTAGAGGAGATGTCCAATGATGTTAAAGCTTTCATTCAAGCTTCTGGGAGGATGTGAGAGATTCTGTTCTCTCAACCAGGCAAAGTCTAAAGAGTGTTGAAGAATATGAGGATAAAAAGTTAGTCCTCCTAACCAGGAATACAAGATTGAGTGAACAAATGTGCAAAGCTCGGATATTTTCTCTAAAGCAAAAAGATACAAAGAATAAATAGCTAGCATGGTTGTCTATCTGGGTTGAACAAGCAAATGCGCATGGAAGCGAAGAGGAAAAACCCTAGAGAAAAAAGAAAAGAAAAACATAAAAGGGAAAAGTTTAAAAATGAAAAAGAGAAGAAAATGAAAGAGAAAATACATGCATTCATGTGTTAGGCATCTCTAGAAGCATGCTTATCATGACCATAGCATTTGTTAAATTTTGACAGGTATGGAACCCGTCTATCCGTTCAAGCGTGAGGAGAATGAAACCAACCTATCCATTCAGGCATGAGGAGAATGGAACCTGCTTATCTATTCGAGCATACGGAGAATAGAACTCGCCTATTTGTTCACGCGTAAAGAGAATAGAACCCACCTATCCATTCAGGAATAAAGAGAATGGAACCCGCATATCCGTTCAGGCATAAGGAGGGTGGAACCTTCCAATTTGTTCAGGCATAAGGAGAATGGAACCCGCTTGTCCGTTCAGGCATAAGGAGAATGGAACCCGCCTATCCGTTTAGGCATAAGGAGAATGGAAACCGCCTATCCGTTCAAGCATAAGGAGAATGGAACCTTGTTCAGCAAACTGCCTATCCGTTCAAGCTCTTGGAGAATGAAACCTTATTTTCAGCAAGTTGCCTATCCGTTCAGGCTCTTAGAGAATAAAACCTTGTTCAGTAAACTGCATATCTGTTCAGGCTCTTGGAGAATGAAACCTTACTTTTTAGCAAATTGCCTATCCGTTCGGGTTTGAGAAGAATGGAACCTTATTTTTAAAAACTGCCTATCCGTTTAAGCATAAAAATAATGGAACCTTTCTTTTTAGCAAATTGTATATCTATTCAGGCATGAGGAGAATGGAACATTGCTTTTTAGCAAATTACCTATCCGTTCAGGCATGATGAGAATGGAACATCGTTTTATAGCAAACTTGCCTATCCGTTCAGGCGTAAGGAGAATGGAACCCTTATTTTTCAATAAACGCCTATATGTTCGGGTGCAAGAAGAATGGAACATATATTTTTCAGCACCGCCTATCCTTTCGGGCATGAGGAGAATGGAACCCACCTATCCTTTCAGGCATGAGGAGAATGAAACCTTGTTTTGATGTCTAGCGAGTTTGCGATCAGTGAAAATCAATGCCTTTTGTTCTTTGCTCTGCCCCTGTTTCACAGGAATGAGCAAATAATGGCAGTTGTAGTCATTGACTTTTAGCCGAAATCAGAAAAAAAAAAGGATGTCAAATCAAATATGGAAGAATCAAGGGAAAATCATTCCCAAATCAGGCAAAATCGGTCAAAGAAGCAAAAGGGGAAAGGGAATACAAATCACTCAGATTTGGGAAGCAATCGGCAGAAATCAGGGGATTTTGATTCAAATTTTTTGTAATTTTGGTATGTAAAATACCTATATAAAGACCCCATCCCCTTTGTAATCTTCACTACACACTCATCTTTCACCATTTCTCATCCTTTGTAACACACCACAACACATACGCAATTCATTTTCACTACTCTCTTGTAACACACTTCTGACTCAGACACAACTCATCTTCTTACAACCACTCACCTCATTTGCCACACTCATAGAAGTATATGAAAAACAGTTGTATCTTGAGATTCTGAGCAATAAAAGTTCAAAGCCTTTGTTGAGGTATATTGTTTAGTTTTCGATTTCTTTTATATAATTTACTTTTTTGTTTTATTTTCAAAAGAAAAAGGTATAAGAAGTGTTCTTGGGATTTTAGAAGTCCAATCTTGAAAAACGCGTTTGGGGAAATGGTTTTATATTTGTGAAGATCCAAGTAATCTTTTAGGTGAAAAACATGGGATTGTTTTTGATCCAAAATTTTTGAAAGGGGAATTAGGAAAGGTATTTTCATTTTTGGTATACTTTTAATATTATATATTTATGGGTATAATAGTATTTTTATGGTAATATATATTATTTTTATATGCATTTTAATAGACTTTATTTTTGCCTTATATATATGTATGCTATGTTTCCTTTTAAATTTTCATACTATATTATGTAATTTAGGCATAATGCTAAAAAATGCCCTTAACGTTTGACTAAATTGTCACTTTGGCCCCTTATTCTTTTTTTGAAGCAATTTAGCCATCAACGTTTCATTTTGTGTCAAAATGGCCCCTCTACAGATGAAAACTGTCAGTCAACAGACGAAAAACTGTCAGTTAACTGTCTGTAAAGTTAGTATATTTGCCTCTATGACATTGCTATTGCGATGAGAACTGTCATGTAGGTTTTTCATATTATTTCAAACTATTTACTGTTAGTTGACTGACAGTTTTCATCCGCTGAGGGGCCATTTTGACACAAAATAAAACGTTGAGGGCTGAATTGCTTCAAAAAATAAAGGTCAAAATGATAATTTAGTCAAACGTTAGGGGCATTTTTTGTATTATGCCTATAATTTATTACTTCCTTTTATAATAGTATATGTATTATATTATACACGTGTACGCATGCATTTCTTTTTTTACTCTATAGTGTTAATATTTAATATATGTAATCTATATTATTGTATAGTTATATTTTACGTATATATTGTAAATTATTTTCATATAAGGTGTACTTTATTACGTATATTATTTATTTTATCATTTGATGCTTACTTATATATGTCATGCTCTGTTTGGATATATAAACTGTTAATGCGGTGTCCTACCAAAAGGAGGTAACGGGTTAGCGCCGGAAGTGTTGGCGGTGATTAAAGTTTATTCTCTGGATGGTGGGACCGTTATTATGGAATCATATTTATAAATGGACAATAATTTAAATTCTACACGAACTTACAAATTCCAACATTAAAACTTTTTGTAATCGGATAAGTACCAATTTTTGGGCGTTGTAGGGGTGTTAACCCTTCCCCACGCGTAACCGACTCTCGAACCCGTTTTGAGTTTTCACAGACCAAAATCGTTATTTTAATAAAATAAAATAAAAAGATTTTTATTAAAATGGCCCTTTTTAGGTGATCCAATCACACCTTTTAAAAGGATTGATGGCGACTCCGTTGTTTTGTGTTTTTGTAAAAATTAAACGTCGAGCTCTCTTGTAATCAATATTTAATTCCCCTAATCTAGTATATCATTTCATATTAAAATCTTATTTTATCGAAAGGGTGGTGAGGAATAGGATTATGATAACCAAATGTTTGAATCGATTAAAACAATATAAATAGTAAAATAAATACGATTATACTAAAAAATAAACGAAAAATATAAAATTTAGAGATAAAGCATAAAATATTGAAGTTTTTCATTGATAATGATAACCGAATAATCCAAAGACATCTAAACTCTAAAACAAAACTCATGGCATTGAGCGAAACATGATAAAAACACCCTACTGTGCTTGAGACTTGAGAAGATCCATAAGGAACTCAATCTTTTCGTTTTTCAACAAGTTGCTACTAATCCTCAACTCACGCTCTCTAACTTTCAAATCTATTCATTTCTTCTTCATGACTGATCTACTTACTTTCGGCCATAACCCCAACTATATCTTGTGCAAAACCTACAAACCTTGAATCACCAAATCCAAATGTACCGATACACAAATGATTATGATGCGAAATAGATTTCTCTTTTGCCAATTCATTGTCACCCCATATCTTGTTAGATAACTCGAAAACTTGAGCCTCATGTGAATCAGGTTTAAAGGCACGACCTTTATTTCTATAGAACCATCTCTTCAACCTCTTGATCTTGTCAGGCAGTTAAAGTTTGGTGATTCTAGTAGGGAATGATCCCTTGATGGCATCCAACCATGTTGACAAGACCATTGATTTCACCACCATCATCTTTCATAAAACGAAATAAGCCTTCCAGTAAAACAATCTCATTATCTTCACTAAATATGCGTTGAAACAATAATTTCTTTAGATCTTCAACTCCAACAATGTTTTCCTCCGTTCCTTTGTTCTTGGGAGGCGGAGATTGCAAAGAATGATTATCGGAGGATGATGAATTTGAAGAAGTATCTTCCTCAGACTCTCCTTGGGGGGAAGCAGTAGGAGGATTGACAAATTTCTTTCATCTTCTTTGTATTGTTAATGGAAGAAAAAAACACGCGGCTGGAGAGCCGTAGAAGTTCGAGGTCTTTTGAACCATGGGGTATTCGGAATGTTGGAAGAATTAGAAGAAGTATCCTCTTCAGAATCTTGAGAAGTAGGGAGGCTTCTTTTGTTGCTCATTTGACGCTTTCGTGACATTGTTGAAAACCAAATTGAAAGCTGAGTGTACAAAGGAACAAACTACCGAGAGGTCAAATTGAAAGCAAATGGAATGCTTCTAGACGTGTATTATAGAGTTATGAGGAGAATGGAATGTTTTCCAGAGAGGAAATCAAATGCAACGAGAAATTAGGAAAATTGGATTTTCTTTTCATTCCCGCCGTTTACAATTAATTGTTTCAATATTTTCCCGCGACTTTCACATTTAATACATGATAAGGTAAGTATTAATTTTAAATATAATACTTTATTAATATATGATAAGGTAAGTATTAATTTTAAATAAATGTGAAAATAATATATATATATATATATATAGGAACTATCAGAATATAGAGAAAATAAAATATTCATGTGTATATATATTTTCAAAAAGAAAAAAAAAACATTCAACTGATCTGACATTTCGAATATCATCTTTCAAAAAAAAAGCTTTTTAAATATTTCGTAAAACTTTTCAGATCCGCAGTTTCTGTAATTGCAAAATTAGAAATAAATCAATCGGTTTTAATATTTTGAAGATTATGGTTTAAAAATAATCAAGTGAAGTTATCAATTGTAAATTAAAGAGGGTATTGAGTAAAGGTTATCAATTAAAAAAGTGATTAAAAACTATAAAATATTATTTAATACTTATAAAAATATTTTAGATATTAAAAAATCATTTTATCAGATTAACTAACATTGATCAAACTTCACTTTGTATTTTTTAATATTTAAAATATTTTTCTTATTTTTTAAATAGTTGAAATAGTTTTTTGTATTATAATATTTTGAATAATTATTTTTTTAATTCTTAAATTTTAAATTTTTTTAATTTTTTATCAAGTCAACGGTCAGCGCCATATGTGCTTCCTAGTTGAATGGAAGGATGGCATGTGTTAGTTCGGGTTATTTTATTAGTGTTAGTAAATATGTGTTAGTCTGTCGGGCTGTTAGTCAATTCGTCCAGCCCGTTCAGTTAGTCCGTCCGATTTGGACTGTTTGTCCGTCTGGTCCTTTCAATCAGTCCGTTCAGTCTAGTCAGTTTGTCCGGTCTGGTCCGTCTGATTGTTCGGTTCGTCTGTCTATTTGTTCATCGTCTGTTCGATCAGTACGCTGTCTATTCGATCCGTCCATTTGTTTGTTCATTTGTTTGTCGTCTGGTCAGTTTGTTTGTTCATTTGTTCGTCTGTTTAGTCAGTATTTAGGGTTTAGGGATTATTGTTTAGGATTTAGGATAGGTCAGTTCGGTTGATCTATCAATTTGCCAGTCAATTTATACGTCCGGTCAGTTCATCCGTACGTTCGATCATTCCATCCCATTCGTACATCTGTCTATCATTCCCTCCGTCAGGTTATTCGGTCTCGTTCATCCGTCTGTTCGTTCGATCGTTTCGTCCGTTTATCTGTCTGTCTGTTCGTTTGTCCATTTGTCCATTTGTCTGTCTAGTCCTTTCAGTCAATCTATTCATTCGGCCCATCTGTTTGTCTGTCCCTTCGTCCATCTATTTATTCGTCTTTCTGTTTATCCAATTAGTAGTTAGTGTTTAGGGTTTAGGGTTTAGGATTTAGGGTAGGCCATGCCAATCAATCCATCAAGTCTGTCTAGTTTATCTGCTTGTCCGTTAGATCAGTACGTCTGTTCATCCAGTCAGTCCATCATGTTCGTCCGGTCTGTTCATCCATCCGTTTGTCTGTTCGTCAGTTCGTTCGGTGTGTTCGTTCATCCAGTATATTCCTCAGTCTATTTGTTCGTTCGTTCGTCTATCTGTCTACTTGGTTCGTCTGTCCGTCTATTTGGTTTGTTCGTTCGTCTATTCGGTCCGTCCGTCTATCAATTCGATTTGTCTGTCCGTCTGTTTATTCGTTTATTTGTTTGGTGAGTCCGTCTGTCCATCCGTCTGGTAAGTACGTTCGTAAGTCTGTTTGATCAGGTTGTTTGATCTGTCTGTCCGTATGTTTTCCATTTGTCTGTCTGGTCCGTCCAGTCAATCAATTTATCTAGTTTGTTCATCTGTCTGTCCATACGCTTGTCTATCCATTTGTTTGTTTGTTTGGTCCGTATATCTATCTGTCTATCTATCCGATTCGTTCGTCCGTTCACTTGTCTATCCGATCGATTCATCTGTCCATCTGATCAGTTCATCTATCCATACGTTTGGTAATTCCCTCTTATTTATACGTACGTCTGTCTGTCCGTCCATCAGGTCATTTTATCACGTTCGGATAGTCGACCTGCCTGCCTATCTGTTTTATGTCCGATCCATCCGTCTGTTCATTCGTCCGTTTGTTTTTGTCTGTTTGGTTAGTGTTTTGGGTTTAGGGTTTAATGTTTATGGTTTATTTGTAACACCTTAAAAACGGTCTAGTCAAAATTAGGTTTTGATGATCGAAAAGTCTATATCGGAAAGGTCCAAATATTGTATTGACTCTAATTGTGTAATCAATTATACCGCATTGGACTCTTATTGAGTCAATTTATAAACTTTGGACCTAATTGAATATATTAAAAACAATTTAGTGACTAAATTGTAAAAATTGAAAGTTTGGGAGCAAAAATATAAAGTTTGGAAAGATAAAGGGCCACCTTTGTAATTATCCCATTTTGGGATGACTCACCTCCTTGCTTGCCATCCACTTCACTTTGGATTGCAAGGAAATGATAAAATATGATAAGATTTCCTTGGTTATAGGAAAAAGTAGAAAAGGAATAAACATTATTAAATTAGTTACCATCCATTGAGGGAATTCTTCACCGGGCATTATTTTCTAAAAGGGGAGAGCTTGTAAAACATTCTCCAAACTTTCATAACCTCATCGAGTTCTTTCTTTCACCTTTTCCTTTTAAACCAAGTAAGCACCATCATTGTTGTCTTCAACCTCAAGCTCAAACTAGCACCACTCTTACTAGTTCAAGCTTTTATTGATTTCTTAACATCGTTGGATAGCTCTTGTCTTGGTGAGTAAAAGCCCCCAAACTATCGTGGGATTCCATAGAGGATTAATGATTAATTTTAATTTGAAGCTAGAAACTCCTAAAGCTTTACCTCAAGAGTTATAAGCTCCAATCCATGGAAATCTAATAGCTAATAGCTATCCCAAGTCTAAATATTGATTCTGCTATCAATATATTGATTGTAATACTTTCTTTGTTTTTCTACCTACCTCAAGAGTTGGAGAAAGAGGAACCATCATCTCCTTCAAAAGCTAAGAACAAAGGAATCGTTATCCGAAAGCCTTGAGAGCTTCAGAAGTTGAGGTGGGTGTAGTTGGAGTCTCGGGATTAGGCTAGGTGCCTTTCCCGAATCATTGAACATTGATTATTGCATTGCTAACCTATTGTATTGGAGAAATTGCATAAAAACATTGTAGGAGGCCATATTGGTAAGTATTGGTAAATATTGCATCGAATTCGTGATCGTAGCATCGTTATTGTTATCATCAGAATCATCGAAGCATTGACATATAGAAATATTAATTATTGACTATTGTATATTGCTATTGAAATATTGGATATTGTATTGAATTATTGATGTTGCCTATTGTTATTGAAATATTGCTATTGAACATTGCTACTGAATCATTGTTATTGAATATTGATATCGATCTATTGTTATTGAACTATTGTTATTAAACCATTGTTATTGATATATTGCTACCAAATCATTGTACCGAATCACTACTATTGAAATATTGTCAGTAGACTATTGATTACTGAAACTTGGATTCAAGTGGACTATTGATACAATTGGCATGCCATAGAATTCATGAGCTTATTGGCACATGTGGCAACGACCTTTATTGAGGTGAGGCAGAGGGATGTTGTATTTTGGTCTTAAAGGTGAGGCGGAGGGACATGACCATTATCGTTTGGTGAGGCATAGGAATTCGTGTATCCGCACTCCTTACATCAATCCAAGGAAAACTATTGCTAATGAATATTGACATTGTCCACATATTGCTTTTGTATTGATTATTGTCATTGCACCGTATATTGATATTGCATCAGACATAATATTGCGATTGAAGTCATTGAATTATGCCATTGTTGCATTTTATGCAATTCATATCATTTATGACTACCTCACTAGGAAAAGTATGCCTAATGCATTCATTTTCCATGCATTTCAGGTTAGCAAGATTTTTGGGTGGAGATAGAGGTTTTTGAAAGGTTTGACAAGTCACCGGAATTGATTTATCAAAGTATGTTGAACTTACAAACTCCTAGGAGGGTGGCATAATTCTTGTATAAGTCATATTTAGCCTTTTAGATGCATGTACATTATGTATGTGTCTGGATAGCTTGAATGGCTTAATTAGGACTTTTGAAAATGGGCTAAAATTGGTCTAAAATGCATATTTGGCCTAAATTGGGGGAAACGGGGTAAATAGATTCATTTGACCCTAAAATTTGGCATGCTATTAGATTTGGTCCATTAAAACTTGTTGGTAAAATCTCATTGAATTTGGCTAATGTTTGGTAGGGTAAATGGCTAATAAACCAGACTAAAATTGACATTACAAAACAAGGCGTACCGATATGGGTGGTGGCGTAGAGGTACGAGCAGTTGATTCTGGAAAATTTAGTATAAAGGCGTACCGGTACAACTACAGGCGTATCGGTACACAATTTAGCTACTGGAATTTTACTGTAGCACCGTACAGATACAGTTAAGGGCGTATCGGTACACTTTTAGGCTATTGGAATTTAACATTGTGCATGGGGTACCGGTACGGATGGTAGGGTTGTACCGGTACATCAAAATGACACTGGAAATGTGGTAATATTGCTTAAGCCGCGTATCGATACAGACACACCCTCGTACTGATACGGGTACACCGAACTTCAACTGTTTTAACGGTCATGACACAAGCGTACCAGTACTGCCATATCGAGTACCTGTACCGAGTTTGGTAAGTTAGATGATAAGTCTGAAATTTTACAAAACAATCACCAAACAATATATCGTATAATTGATTAAGCTGTCGTATTTCGAATGATATGAAAACTTACTGACACACTGGTTATAGTTTGAATTTCATTATAGTAAGCTTATTTTCTGACAAGGACCCTCAATTTATTGAAATTATCGTTTAGTCCCTAAAACTTGTAAAAGTTTAAAATTGGCCAAAATATAGTAATTATGTACTATATCGAAATACCATTTTCACTGCATTGATTATTGTACCTCATCGGTTATTAAATTACTATCTAATCTCTATTTATTGAATAAATATCACATTGAACATCATACCGTCTTCCGATAACACTTTCTGGCCTGGATTCCTACCAGACTGAGAAGGGGATGTTACATTTGTGTTATCAGAGCTAGAGTTTAGTCGATTATAGGACTAAACTATTGTCTATTGTATTGTTATTGTATTACATTATGCCACCTAGGAGTTATTATTGTATATTGTGAATTGTCGACTAACCCGATCTCTTTCTTATAGATGTCTGACTCTAATGAGGCTCGTATAGAAGAACATGTTATTGGCTCCTCTAGTCATGGTTAGAAGATTATGGGGAAGATCCTCCACCTCAACAAAACCCTCTGACATATGACCCTGAGCCTGAGGCAATGACTGCTCATGCTGAATGTTACAGAAACATAGCTGACATGTTCAAACTTTTTATGACCTCGATTAAGGCTAAGCAGACTCCCCAACCTTCCATTGTTGTTGTCCAATATACCCAAGCTCCTATCGATAAGTTGTCCTAGTATTGAGCCTACTCCTTTATCGATCGAGATGATGATGATCCCGAGATAGCTGAATATTGGCTGGACAATACACTAGGATTCTGAATAAACAACTTCAGTGTTCAAACGAACATAAACTCGAGTGTGCCCTTGTGTTGCTTGCTGATGAGGCACTTTATTGGTGAGAAACTACCATTCTTACAGTCCTTAAGGAAAAAGTGAAATGAGAGTTCTTTTTTTGAGAGTTTCGGAAGAAGTATATAAGCGAGTACTACCTCGCAAAAAGGCGTGACACCTTCCTCCATCTGAAACAAAGTGGACGTCCTATTGAACAATACATCCATGATTTTTGCAAGTACTGTAAATATGGTGCTGAATACATCAAGAATGAAGAAGAAAAATGCATAATGCTTATTGTTGGACTTAATGAGGAGTTACACCCTATGTTTACCGCATTGGGCATTACCGACTTTCAGGACCTTATGAATAGGGTCAAAACTACAGAAGCAGCACATAGAGCCCAAAAGACTAGAGGATCGGGCAAAATTGAAAAGAGATATCGAGATGACTCTTGTCCTTCTAAGCCTTATAAGAAGGGGAAGTATCAATGTCCTAAGTAGAATGTGTATTCACAACCTTTCCGTTCTAGAAATATTTCTAGACCGCAGGCGGTGACCCAGTCCTTTGCCATGACTAACTCTGTTGATAGCACTGGTGGTTCTAGACGAGAGACATCGCTACCCATCTGCAACCAGAATCGACATCTAGTGGGATAGTGTCGTAAGAAGTCCAGTGTGTGTTTCTATTATGGTGAGATGGGCCATCTTAACCGTGACTGCCCCAAAAGTATTACAAGATCTACCAACGCATCGGCTAATCCTTCATCCCATGTTCAGTCCTTCCGAGGTAATGGAGCAAAACAAGGATCATCTAGGAGACCCAGTGGTTCCACTAGGGCATCAAATAAGAAAAAATCGAAGGCTCCAGCTTAGATGTATCATGTGAGGAGCAGATAAGATGAGGATGATCCTGACATCATTGTAGGTACAATTGAATTATATTCACATCCTGTATATGCATTATTTGATCCTGTATCTACTCATTCCTTTGTTAACACCATGTTAGTAAATCAACATAAGCTATCTTGTGGACATATTGTATCTAAGATCACCGTAAATAATCTTTTGGGTGATTGTGTCACCATTCACCTATTGTGTAAGCTTTGTCCCTTAATGATTCAAGAGACTCCTTTTTCGGCCAATTTATTGGTATTATCGATGCATGAGTTCGATGTTATACTGGGCATGGATTGGCTCAGTGAACATTAAGCTTGGGTAGATTGCTCTAAGAAAAAATTGTATCTCCGAGGCCTTGGCAAGGAGAGTATCACCCTTATGAACTCGAATAAACCATAGTTGTATGCTTTGTCTTTGAAAATCAAGAATGAACCTCAACTGTAAGATAATGATACTATGTGTAAATTTTTTGATATCTTTCTTAATGAACTTTCGGGTTTACCTTCCACCCGTGAAGTAGAATTTGGCATTGAAGTACAACCTGGAATGACCCCAGTTTCCATTGTACCCTATCGTATGGCAGCAGTTGAGCTTAGGGAACTCAAGACCCAGATTCAAGAATTGCTGGATAAAGGCTTCATCTGACCGAGTTCTTCACCTTGGGGAGCTCCGGTCCTTTTTATGAAAAAAAAGATGGTTCCATGAGATTGTGTATTGACTACCGGCAGTTGAATAAAGTGACCATCAAGAACAAATATCTATTGCCTAGAATTGATGACCTATTCGATCAGCTTAAGTATGCTTATGTGTTTTCCAATATCGATTTAAGGTCAGGTTATTATCAGATGAAAGTTAAAGAATGTGATATACCCAAAATTGCTTTTTGTACTAGATACGAGTACTACAAATTCTTGGTGATGCGAGTAAAAAAATTACAAAATGTTTCACTTTTTTGTTTGAAAAAATTTGGAAAATGTTTAAAGGAGAAATTTTGAAAAAGTTTGTATTTTGAAATAAAATTTTGGGAGTCGTCACCGATCATTTAAATTGGCATATAGGACACCTAAAAATGAAACTAGAGAAAACAGGTTCGGAGTCGGTTACGTACGGGGAAGGGTTATCACCCCCGCTATGCCCAAAAATTGGTATCTAAAGGGTTTGTATCATATTTATTAAAAATAATTAAAATTTGATTTAATAAAAAACTTAAAATGAAGATTTAAAAAAGAAGCCTTGATTCACGGTACTAAAGGAGATGACATCCCGAAGACCGGGATGACACTCCCATTAGAATACCGGAATGAGAGGTAGTTTGTTAAAAAACGATGAGATAAAAATGCTTGTACAAAATATAAAACACGAATAAGTAAATAAATTCAAAACAAACTTCATAAATTCTTATTCGTATAAAAAACATATAATGTATAGAATATAATAAAATAAAATACCTTGAAATAGTGTATAATATAAAATAATATATTCATGTAATATGAAGAAAAAATAGATAAAAGTATGTATATAATAAATAATAAAATAATATACTATGTAAAATACATATAATACATACACATGTAAAAACATATAATATATACTATTATATACAGAATATGTTGGGCTCTATTTTCTTCAACCGATTGATTGCCAAGTGGTGGAGAAGTCGATCTTTGGGTGATGGTGGTGGAAGCAAAAGATAAGAAAAATTGCACAAGGATTTATAGTGGTTTGGCCTTCTAACAGGCACCTACATCCACTATCTTAGCTCCCACTAAGGATTTTCAACCAATATCCACTAGATATTCATCCCATTTTACCGGTTTAGGAGGCAACCGTTACAATCCTAGACTCAACCTAAGTCTAGCAACCAAAGCTCACAACCCGAGCTTTGGGAACACTTTTAAGCAAGAGAAAATCTAGCAAACTTGAAAACCCTCATAAGGTGGATAGTTTGCACTATTAAGCTCACTCACTCAAACCTAAACACTTGAGCAAATGTGACAAATTAGGCTCACAAGTGTTGTCTATACAAAGAATGTACAATAAAGCACTAAGAAAAATCTTTGATTATATTATTGTTGACAATTGAAGCATTAGTCCTCCATTGATGCTTGGAGGTCCCTTTTATACTCCCTATTAAGTTTCTAGCCGTTGTAGACCATTGGGATTGAATTAGAGCCGTTGGAGACTTTATTTCCCACCATAAAAGTAGTTCTAGAGACATCTATATCGGTACACGGTGTAGACGTATCGGTACGGGTTCTTCAAGAACTAGCCGTTAGGTTTTTAACTGCTTAACCATATCGGTACGCCTTCAAGCGTATCGGTATAACCTGCCATTTAAAAGACCGTTGGGAAATAGCCGTTGAGGGGGTTATAAATCGTATCGGTATGCGATACATCGTATCGGTACGCGATACATCGTATCGGTACGATACTCTCTGTATTGGTACACCTAAGCCTATACCGGTACGGGTTTTTAGTTTTAGAAAATTAATGTAGCTAAAACCCTTGCCGGTATTGATTCAGGGTATAACCGTATCAGTACAGACGTGCTAAAAACATAAGTTTGGCTACTTTAAAACGTTTTGAGCACTTCCAAAACCTTTTGAAAACTCCTCAAACATTTTTTTCAAGTTGTTTTGAGTTAAAACTGTTTTTGAAATCTTTTCAATTTAGTTCAAAACATTTTTCAATTATTACATCAAAACCAAAATCTCAACAATTGGTATCAGAGCCTCGTTTCTATCGATTCGGACTAACATCCGGGAGCAAAGATCCATAGCTCAAAGTTCACCGTTCAAGAAAATGGCAAGATTTGAAGAAGGCCGCTCTATCACGTGTCCTCCGCTCTTCGAAGGAGAAGCATACTTCCAATGGAGCAATGTCATTAAGTATTTCATCAAATCTCTCGATTTTAAGGTTTGGGATATTATTGAAGATGGATACTTGGAAGCTCCTAAGAAGAAGAAGAAGCATATGAGTGCAAATGACACGAAGGCAAAGCTAAATGCCAAGGCGATGCACATCCTTCTTTGTGGCCTAAACGAAGACATCTCCAAGAAAGTCTCCACATGCAAAAGTGCCAAAGAAATGTGGGAGAAGCTTGAGAGGCTATATGGAAAAGAAGAGAAGAAAGATGGTGTTCCATCATGTGCAAACCTTCTCCAATCATCCAAGGTTCGAACAAACTGAATCCCCAAGTTGTTTCGATACGCTTGGTTCTGTATCGGTACCGGGTAACGGTACTTAAACCACCAGTACCGATCCTCATCCGTACCGATACCCTAACCTACCCGTACTGGTACACGAAAGTATCATATAGGCAATAGAACAGTGGTACCGATACGCTCTATAGGTATCGGTACGCGAACACGCTACTGGAATTCCTAGCAAGCAAGGGGTATCGATACTCGTGGACTCGTACCGGTACACCTCTCACAACTTGACTCATCTTTAAGAATGGGTATTGATATTGAAGCACCAGTAACGGTACGGGAACCCAGATTTCCAGGTCTAGAGTTCGAAACTCAACTCTAACACTCTCTAAACAACATGGTAAAATCTGAGACTTAACCTAAAGGTTATAGAGGAAGTTTTAAGTTGATTTCTACCAGTTATACAAGCTTTTAACAACAATCATGGATTTTTTCCATTAACACCCCATCAAGACATTCAAACATGCTCAAATCATTTGAATGGCATACAAGTAATTATCTCTATGATGTGCAGGAAAATAAAGGAACCGAAAGTGTACTAACCTCCTCAAAAGCACCAACAACTTGATCCTACCAGCTTCAAACCTTCCCTTTTTCCTTGAGCCTTAGAGTTCACACCAAGCTCTCTAACTACAAAGATAGATGGTAAACGTGCCACAACACTAATAGAGAGATTGGGAAACTAAAAACTCAGCTCAAATAGAAAATGGAGCGCCCAACTCTCCATTCATGTTCTCCTCTATCAACCCCCATTAAAACCCAACCTCCACCATTTTAAACCAAACTTACCTTGAATGGTAGATCCTCTCAAGCTAACTAAAACTCCTTTAACAAGCAAAATGAGATTCACACCCCAGAACCTTAAAGATCATACCTTTAACCCTCAACTTGGGTGAGAAATGAGGGTAGGGGGAAAGAGAGCAACAAACCTCACTCACCTTACACATACAGAGAATTAAACACCTATCAGCCTCCCCCTAACATCCAACCATGCATTTACCAAAATGACCTTTCCAACAATATCTCAACTTTATCCCACAACACATAAAACAGGCCTAAAAGATTCTTAAGGCCTTATTTTCAACCCAACACTCGAGGCCCAACACTCGGGTTAACCTGACTCTCGGATCCTAAAATCTGGGTCGTGACAATAACATACATACAACATACATATTCATATAAAATACATGCAATACATAAACAATAATAATAATAATAAATAATAATGATAATAACTAATTATAATATATAAATAACAAAACCTGAATAAAATTAGTGATTACAACTGCCCCTCTTTGCTCATTCTTGTAACAAAAGAATAGAGCAAAGACAACAAAGCACTAATTTTGTCCTACTTCCCAGTTTAGATCTCGAATTACCAGGCACTGAAGGTCCTACTGATGGTTCAAAAACTTTAGAGTTATGCACTGGAAGTCTTGCTAATTGTCTGAATCACCACGCACTGGAGGTCTTACTGATGTACAGACGATACTAATTTCCCCAAATCACCAAGCACTAGAGGCCTTACCGATGATATGAAGGTTCTAATACCATGCACTGAAGTTCTTACCGATTGCTCGAATCACCTTGTACTGGAGGACTTATAGATGCTCGAACGGTATTAAATCTATGTATTGAAGGTTTTACTGGTTGCTCGAATCACCTATACTAGAGGTTTTATAGATGCTCGAACGGTATTAAAGCCATGCACTGAAGGTCTTACTAGTTGCTCGAATTACCCTGCACTAGAGGTCTTACATATGCTCGAACAATATTAAAGTTATGCACTGAAGGCTCTGGTAATAATATTGAAGTAATGATTTTTGTCAACATAGACAAAATAAATTAATGTTATAAGTTAGCATCCCCTAACTTAAGGATGTCTAACTACTCGTGATGCATGAAAGATGCAAACTAAGGACCATTTGGGTAAGCTCATCTTCGAGAAAGCTCAAGGTTTCTTGTATTAAAGCTCTTTTTGCAGCTAATATAACCCATCTTAAAGTTGGGGTTCAAATATTCAAAATCTTTTCTCCAAAGTTTTTTCAGGTTCCCACTTCGGATTGTTCTCTATATCTTGCTCAACTTAATGTCTTTGAGTTCTATTTCTAAATGTCTCTGCCATTGAATGTATTGGCTATCTTCTTGCCCCAACAAAAATTGCCCCAAAATTTTGTTGTTCACTTTTGTTCTCTTTGAACTAATTTTCAACTTTGTTCAACAGTCAAAAACTTAGGCTGTATCCTCTTTGGTCCATACTAATTTGGACTTTTATGTACAAATGATCTCATCATGTGAACAAATGCATTCCACTAATTTCTCATTCTTGAATCTGTGATGTAGAGTCTTGCCCCTCTATTGGCACTTAGGGCGAAGAAATGCATTTAACTCATTTTAATGCAAAAACTATGAAGATGAGTTTAAAATCTTATTTTAATGTAAAAATATATTGTAAAGTCTGCCGTATTTTCAAAATTTTAAGGCAAAAAAGCTTTAAGCTCATTTCAATTTAAAAATTTATGAAGATGAGCTAGAGAAAATAATTAAATTTGAAAAAAGTGAACCTTTAAAAAATGAGACCAAAATTAGACACCCAAATATTAAGTGCAAGAGCCCTTTTTTATTTCAAATTGACAAGGATCAACCTAAGTAAAGCTTATGTTTAAAGGACCGCGAGGGTTGCGGTGACACGTGTACATGTGAAGCCCTTTCTGGTCTATTAGGCTTATGAGAAGAACATTTCCCATACCTAATTTCAATCCCATTTAAGTGGCTCTCTTGACCTCACTAACTCACCATGTCCCATCCTTCCCTCATTTAGGTGTCGATCAGGCACTTGAAGCTTGACGTTCCTTGAAGAAAGGTTAACCCTTATAGACGGGATGTGATCTGAAGACAAAATTATCCAACTCAGATATCCACATATGATCAGAATGGTACTTGTTGGCTTGTAATATAGGTTATGGCTCACTATTATGAAAGAAATGGTATATAGGCCCAAATAAGTGTTTAAGGGTGATGAAACCAAGGATCGTTTATTCCTGTTGAAATATATTCTCTGCGCTTGTTGACTGGGATGTGCTCAAATGAAAAAAACTTCTTTGATTTATTTCTTGGATCGCTCTAGAATGCCCATTTTTGGGTTTTCACCCTAGAGTTCATTTCCTCTTCTCGTGTAGCTTGCATCATGAATGAATGTTGATGCGCTTTTTATTCAAATGTGACCAAATCTTCAAGGCTTTTAATGTCATTTATTGCACTTTCTGACTAGGTGCTTTAAATCTTGACTGTGTCAATCTTCTTATTGGCAAACTTTAAATTTGGTTTAGTCGACTCCTTCGAGCATAAATTTTCTCTTACTGGCTTATTCTGATGTTTCTCTGGTCTTTGTATCCAGTACATCGATTCATATTTCTTGTTCTTATTCATGAAGCACTATCTTTGTAGTGTGGTCAAAACTGGGTGACTTTAATTCACGAAAAAAATCTTCGTCCTCTTTGCCCCCCAGTGTGGGGGTGATCCTTGGTTTGGGTTCTAATGAAAAGAAACGATCATGCTCAAAGGGGGACAGAAAATAGATTTTTTCTTATTTGTGAAGGAAAGTGAAGGAATGCCACTCGGCATCCCATACATGGATATCAAAATAGTCTTCAGGGGTAGAAGTTTAGGGCTAACACTCGATTCAAAGAATTTAAACAGCAAATTCCTGAGAGAGGGAATTCACTCAATGGGATCTGCCCATTATCTAAACACTCGTTTTGTTCCTCTCGTCTGCCTAAATAGAATAGAAGATGTTCACACTTGCATTGTCCTTGTAGTATTCACTTTTCTCTAAACATAAGCTGCTCGAAATTAAAGTCACTTCTGTAATTAATATTTAGGTCCATGATAAAAATGATATGTGTATAATGTATGGGAAAACAAAAACCATCCCATAACAATGAATAAAATGTTTAAAGAATCAAAGAATGCTAAAATATTTTCTAAATACAAAAATGAAATTTTCATTATGACAAAAATAACTAGAGTCTGACATTTGATTTAAAAAATCTATAGCTTAGCTCAAAAATTCTTTTGCATTTTTCCCAAATGTACAGGGATCAACGGTTTTGAGTTGCCTTTACCGATAGCCGTTTGCTCCGGGCTAGCTATACAATTCCTCTGTGTACAATTAGTTTATACCAATCGTGACATTGGATTTTCCAAATGATTTATTTTCCTTTGACCATTCGTAAAAATGGATTTTTGATGGACATTTGAATTATCCATTATCTTAAACTTTACCATGTTTAAGCACGTTACGCCAACATTTCTGTCGGACTTGTGGCAACTTGGAAAATAAATCCCAGCAAGTAATAGAAGTTGGGCTAAAATGTAAGTCCTTTGATTTCTCTTTCTTCTCTGGAGAACTGAAAGCTTGATAAACCGACAACTAATAGGTTCTGGAACAGTCGACACCACCAGTCGCAAGTGGTTCTCAATTGTACTGATGAGAAGTTCTACTTTCTGAAGCGAGTACCCCTCTCAAGTGGCAACAAAAAAAGATGCAATGACTGCACATGAATGCTTTACTGAACAAAATTAGAGTCTTAAACAATATCAAAATATGAATAGCTACGTCATAAAAATGTATGAGGAAACATAAATATATCCTAATGCATGAATGAATGCAAATACTGTATTGATTCACGAACAGTCCTCAGAGAGACTTCCGTTTAACGAAGAAGATGTCTGATTGCAAGAAGTCGAAAATGAATTACAGATAATGGTTAACTTCTTTTCTTGAGATCTCGACTTCATAAAACAAGGCTTGTATTCTTCGCTTCAACATCGTCTCTGGTCAGATAGGCGACCTCGTCGGTTCTTTTCTTATGTTGTTCAAAAGATCCACAATAAAGTACAGACGAAAAATCCCTTCTTTAGGGGAGAATCTTGACAATCCGATTAGAAGACCTGTTTGAAAATCTTTAAAGATTTTGGAGGCTTAAATTAATATTTCCAAAGTTTGAAGGGCTTAATTTAAATTTTCATAAAAATGTATGAGTTTAACTAAAATTTTTGGAAAAAATTGAAACTTCTCAATACCCCTTTTTTAAAAAATAGAAACAGATTTAATTGAAAATATTTGAAAATCTTGAAATATAATAATATTTTTTAAAATTTTGGAAGGGCCAAATTAAAATTTTTTGAAATTTTTAAGAGGGCCAAATATGAAAATTTCAAGCTTTGGGGTCGTGCCCCCACTGGCTTCAATGAAGATTTGCCTCCACATCAAAAATGTGTTGTCTCTTCGTCAATTTGTTTCTTCCATTGATTGATCTTCGTTCAACCCAACTTGATAATGTTTCACTATCGCTCTTGGCATCACAGACTTCTCTCCCATCTCGAATGCCCTCTAAATTGGACTGCTCTCGAATCAACAATATGCTACGATGTGATGCAAAAAAAATGAAAGAAAAAAGAACAAACACCAACAAAAATCAAATTAGTACAGTGAAAGTCATATAAATAAATTAAATAATAGCGATAAAAATAATTAAAACAATTAAAACATGCATGAACAAAAGCAACAAGCAAAAAACACGAATAAATCAAACAATGCCTAAAAAGGGTTACCACTAAACAGTCAGAGTTTCGGCATGGGCTTTAAAGGTGGGCTCCTACTATCCACTATATGAGGTTATGTTTTAAAGAAAATGGTACCCGAACTGTCGCTAGGACATCGATTCGGGGGAATACGACCCTTATACCATACGGAGGAGAACACCCCACGAAGTGAAGTAATCACTTCCACTTAACGGTTCTAAAACTAATGTATGGAGATTAAAAATTAAATTAAATCAATTTTCAATTATTCCTACTAAATAGGACACAAACCCGGTTAAGACCTAACTCTTTTTGTTTTAAAAAAAGTCCCAGCGGAGTTGCCAAGCTGTTGCGACTAAAAAAAGTTACAAAATGTTTCCTTTTTTTGTTTGAAAAATTTTGGAAAATGTTTAAAGGGGAAATTTTGAAAAAGTTTATATTTTGAAATAAAATTTTGGGAGTCGTCACCGATGATTTAAATTGGTAGACCGAACACCTAAAAATGAAACCAGAGAAAACGGGCTCGGAGTCGGTTACGTACAGGGAAGGGTTAGCACCCCGCTACGCTCAAAAATTGATATCTAAAGGGTTTGTATCGTATTTATTAAAAATAATTAATATTAGATTTAATAAAGAACTTAAAATGATGGTTTAAAAAAGAAGCCTCGATTCACGGTACCAAAGCAGATGACACCCGAAGACCGGGATAACACGCCCACTACAATACCAGAATGAGAGCTAGTTTTTTAAAAAAAAATGATGAGATAAAAGTGCATGTACAAAATATGAAACACGAATAAATAAATAAATTCAAAACAAACCTCATAAATTCTTATCCGTACCAAAAACATATAATGTATAGAATATAATAAATAAAATACCTTGAAATAGTGTATAATATAAAATAATATATTCATGTAATATGAAGAAAAAAACAGATAAATGTATGTATATAATAAATAATAAAATAATATACGGTGTAAAATACGTATAATACATACACATGTAAAACATATAATATATAATATTATATACAAAATATATTACTTATACATGTATAAATAAGATAAGTATAATACATAATACATTAATTTTAAAAATATGATAAACTTTATAAAATGATGATATAATAGACTTATGTACACATATTAAAAAATAAATATTAATAGACCATAAAATGTTATGAAAACATGTACAATGGACCAAAATTAAAAGAAAACATATTAAAAACATAAAAAAGGAAAATAAGGACTGAAACGGAAGAACAATAAAATAAGGAGGATTACGGAGCGAAAATGAAAGGGCGAGGGACCAAACAAATGAATTTCCCCATTTCAAAGTAGATTCGGACCGATTGAAAAGCAAAGCAAATTATGGGATAAATTCGAAAACAAAACAAAGCGGATTGAGGACGAAATTGAAACAAAATAAACTAGGCAGATAGAGTCGCAAAGACAAATGGAATGGAGGGATTTATAACGTAATTACTCCATAACTCTACCCTTGGTTTATAAACCAAAAATGGCTGAATGTTTCATTTGCTTTCCCTATTCGGCCGTCTCCCCCAAATTTCCCCTTCATTATCAGATTCAAACCCTAAAACAAGACCCTTCCCACTTTTGTTGAAATAAAAAAAAACTTAGATCTGGTAAAAATAGAAAATGGGTGTTAGTAATGGAACCAGTCATCGGTGGTCCGTCCCCAATCGCCGTGAGAGGTGGCGGCGGTTCGAATGTGAACCCAGGTAAATCCCAAAACGCCCCCTTTTTTACTTAGTTTTTATGTATTCAAACTAAAAAAAGAAAGATGAGATTTTTTTACCTCCCAAAAGTAGAGGGTTTCTTTTTTTTGTTATTGATAATGGTTCCCCCTACAATGGATTTTTTTAACCGATTTATACCTCAGTTTACATGCAAATAACAATGAAAAAAAAAACCTAATCCCTACTGTTTGATGAGTTGCTGCCCATGCTTGATTCTGAGAGATCTGACTTTGTATTTTGTTTTGTACGTTCGGTTGTTGGGGAGAGCCAGTGATGTCCGACTGTGGCGCCACGTGGAAGGGAAAGTCCGAAGGTTTGGCGCGTGGACCACATGCGCAAATGGAGGCAATTAAAGGGTCTCTTTGGACCGTTGGATCCAACGGTCAGATCTTGAGCGGCTGCAAAAATAAACCAGATTAGGGTAGATAGATATTTAGGGTAAAATTAGGGTTTTAGGTATTAGTTGGGTCCGAAAATGGGCTAATTGCAAATTATATGTAATGGGCTTGTAATTAAAAAGATGGACTGATGTTGGGTTTAAATTTTTTTCGGGTTAGTAATAATATATGTATTTTAATTTTTTATTTAATCATCACTAATAATAATAATAATATTGAAAATAATATTAATTAACAACAAAAATAATAATAATAATAATAATAATAATACACTCCTTCATTAATATACATATAAATGCATAATATTAATAAACACATTAATAACAACAATACATATATGCAACATATTCATATAAATACATGCAATACATAAATAATAATAAAACAAAAAAATAATAATGATAATAACTAATAATATATAAATAACAAAATTCGGACAATATTGGTGATTACACTTGATAAAGCCTTTGGGGCTAACCAATGCACCAACAGCCTTTATGGACCTGATGAATCTAGTGTTTAGGCCCTACTTGGATAAATTTGCTGTGGTATTCATTGATGACATTATGATCTACTCCAAGAAAGCTACTAAACATCGAGACCATTTTCGTATCGTGCTTCAAACTCTTTGGGAAAAGCAGTTGTACGCCAAGTTTTCCAAATATGAATTTTGGCTTACAGGAGTTGCCTTTCTAGGGCATAATGTCTCATCTTTGGGAATTCAGGTTGACCCGAAGAAAATTCAAACTATCTTAGATTGGAAGCCACCGAGAAATATTGGTGAAATCAGAAGCTTCTTTCGCTTAACTGGCTATTATAGGAGATTTGTTAAGGGATTCTCTACGATAGCAGCCCTATTGACTAAATTGTTGAAGAATAAAGCTATGTTTGTCTGGACCGAGGACCAACAAAGAATTTTTTACCAATTAAAGAAAGTCTTGACTCATGCATCGGTCCTAACCCAACTTGAGTCTAGAAAGGACTACACAGTTTACAGTGATGATTCGCATCTCAGGTTAGGATATGTTTTGATGCAAGAAGACAAGGTCATTGCTTATGCATCGAGACAGCTCAAGCCACATGAGATGAATTATCCTACCCATGACTTGGAGTTGGCTGCAGTTGTCTTTGCATTGAAAATCTGGAGGCATTATCTCTACGAAGAGAAATGTTATCTTTTTACTGATCATAAAAGCCTCAAATATTTATTGACTCGGAAGGATTTGAATCTTCGGCAATGGAGATGGATGAAACTCCTCAAAGACTATGATCTTGTCATAGATTACCATCCGGGCAAGGCTAACGTTGTAGCTGATGCACTCAGACGCAAACCTCTGTCTGGTAAGTATTGTTATCAATTATTGAATCCTGAATATCGTTTATTGTATCAAACTCATCGTGAAAAGATTTTATTGTAGCTCCTTGAGCCATTAAAGCTAATTTTCGATTACGGAAACATTTTTGTCTCATAGCTAAACTTCAAGTTCAGTCTACTATAGTTTCGAGAATCCATATATTGCAAAGTTAAGACCCTGAGCTATAGTCCATTATTTTTAAATTGCAATATGGTGATGAATCCGACTTCGGAATCAATTCTAAAGGTCTCTTATGCTTTTGTGACCAGGTTTGTGTACCTAATGATGAATCTCTTCGTACTGATAATCTCAAGAAAGCTCACTTGAGCTCTTTCTCTATTCACCCGAGTTTCTTGAAGATGTATAATGATCTCCGAGAATTATATTGGTGGCCAAACATGAAGCAATCCATAGTTGACTTCGTGTCTAAATGTCTCACGTGTCTGTAACCCTCTCGACCCGGCCTAGTCGCAAGACCAGCCCGAGCGATCCACATTAGGTTTACCGAAGTAAACCGTGAGATGAACCCCAAAACGTGACCATTTTTTTATCTTGTCTAAATGCGTAATTAATACCCTACATGTCCATGCCAATAGCTGGTGAAAACTCAACTCAATCGGGCGTCAATTTAACATCCAATTGATCAAGATTGCACTATAGGGACCTAATTACAATTTCAGCAAAATACAGGGACTTTACCAAATTTTACATTACAACCTTAAACTAAACAGGTTTCATGCATACACGTCAAAAAATTAGCTCAAAACTATCACCCAAACACATTTAATTTTATAAACAAGATTTAGGGATGAAAATGTAAGAAAATTAGAATTACCTCAGCATGTCATTAACAGAATTACCTACCACCCATACCGGTACGGTCTCACTCGTTTCGGTACGGTTTGTAGCACGGTGTTTCGATACACACAACCCTGTTTTGGTACGCCCAACGATATTAACAAATATTTGAAAATGTATGGATAACCGTACCGATACGGCTAGTAGTGTTTTAGTACACGGGATTTGGTTTAAAAAGTGGACTCCAGTAGCTAAAACCCTTATCGAAACACCCCTTCATGTACTGATATGCGAAGCCAAAATGGCCTAGGCATATCGGAGCACCTAGCATCCGTATCGAAACCATGTGCCTGAAAATGCCTAGCCGTACCGATACGGTCCCCCACATATCGGTACGCCTGGACCTGTAATGTCACTTTTAGCTGGTTTAGCAGGCATTTAACATAGTCAAACCACCTCAACATCCCTGGAACGCATTACTGACATGCTTGGCATACCATACACAACTTAGCATCACAATTTAACATCATATCATGGCATCTTGCATCAAGAGTAAATCTATAGGCATGCATCCTGGTTTTTCATCCAAGCAACATTCCAAAATGTAAACCATCACCAAAAACAAACTTTGAGGCCATTTACAACTCAAGCAATCAAGCAATCATGGTCAAACAGGGAGTTCAACAAAACATCTCCCAAAACCAAAACAAGTACCCCATTGCCTTTATTCTTATAGTTTAATCCAAAACATACTTTGATAACCAAGTCTTGCTAGGATCCTTTTGCTTCTTGCTGCCTTTCGAGACCTTAATTCTCTACATTGATGGACAAAAAGAGCGTAAGCACACTAGGCTTAGTGAGGAGTGCTCAAATACAATACATCATCAATGCATTTAAAATCATTTCCCAATAGCATATTGAAAATCCCATTCAAATCGTATTTCCCAACATATAAAACATCATGCCTTAAACTCATACACTTAAACACTTTCAAAACCAGCATATTAAACCCTATGCAACATGTATCATTAACCAACAGTAAAACCCATTGCTAACCTCAATTTAAGTCTTCCCATGCATAACAACCATATACAAAGCTTAAAGAGTAACCATGTATAAATCACACTATACGACATAAACCTTTCAATGATACATTAACAATTATATTGGCTTACAAGTGATCATTAAACAAGTACAATACCAAAAGAGTTCATCGAATACACGGATTCAACAAGTGTTCAACCAACACTTCAAGCCATCTCAACCGGAATAGCGATACAATAACAATCACGGTACATTACTAACCGGGTACTTATACAACCCTTGGGGACACCAACCCTTTTAATCGGTTAGACGCTTAATCCACTAACAGGAGTTTTCGGTACCGTTAAACCCCTCTACCTTTAGGGTACTCTGATGGAATTTTTGGTACACGGATCTAAACTCCTCAACATCCAAAGCAACTTATTATAGTGCACTCAATCATATGGCCGACCAACTATATCCGATAACAATTTTAAAATCACATCACTTGCCAATATAATTAATCATTTAACATTTAGCTCATTGTTTTTAACAAGCATTAACCAAACCATTTATCCAAAGCAACAATCATGCTTAAAACTACAAGTATAAACCATATACTTACAAGGATCACTTACCATATGCATCATTCAGCATTTCATGCTCAAAAACGGTATATCAAATACTTTAAATCATGTTTTAACAGTAGGCAACATGTAAATCAAAACAAGTGCATAAACCATTTAATACTAGCACGATCGAGAGAGAAAATCCACTTTTACTTACTTCTGAGTTTAAACTAGCGTATCAAGCTAAGTTTAAACTCCCATAAACCACCTTTAAAATATTCTAAAGTTGGAATCCACGTTCTCACTCACCGATACACAAAACCTCAATTCGCCGACGCGAAATTAAGTGTCCGAAGCCTCCAACGCTTCACCAATCACTTTCGGATCAACTTCCCCTACTTTGACCACAACACAACAGAGGGTTAATGCATCTCAATACATTCAAGACACTGCAACAACAAATCCTCTCAGATTTCTACAATATTCTCAAAATTACCCAACCACAACAACTGAAATCATCAACCAAACCTTCTCAAACATAACCCAGACACCACCTAACAATCTAACGCCACTTTTATCAACAATTAACACCTAAAAACAGAATCAAATCAATCTAACACCCCATGCATTCACGCAGCCACCAAAACAACTCAAGAACACAAATCTAGCAACCTAAACAATTAGAGAGTCGAGAGTTTCAAGATTCCATTGATAAAATCAACTTATCAACGTCATTATACATCCAAAATATATCCAAAAACAATCCATAACACTAGAAATTAGTTTCAATACGAATCTTTCATCATTTCATCACTTTTACTCATTTAAATCCATAATAAAACACAAAATCAGATTATAAACTATAAATCAAGGATCAAATACTTAGGAATGTCAATAAAGAAACATTTAACAGATGAGATCACGGACCTTACCCCTGTTATGTGATTTCTCCCTCAATTGGCTTGTTTAAAGCTAAGAAAACATAAGATTTCAATGAGATTTTGTAAAACAAAGTTGAGTAATTAAATTCACATCAAGAATCTGAGTAAAAAAATCTCTCACCTCTGGTTTTGATAAAATCTTGAGTGTTTGGAAGAAAAGAAGTTGAGAGAAAAGAGTTAGGAAAATTTATGTGAATTTCTTTGAAAAATCAATAACTAATTTTTAATCTTTAATCCTTCTTAATCATCCTTTTAAAACACATGTTTAAAATGATTTAAATGAAGGGGGAAGCCACCAGTAAAGACTTGGTAATTTAGCTCCTTAAGGATTCTAAGAATTTGACCCTTTTTTATTTTAGTCACTTAAAATAGTTTTCAAAAATTACATTTTGGTCACTAACCAAAATGTCACATTTCCAAATTCCATTTCCCAAAATTGTTTCCACCAAAAATCATTATATATTAAAAGATTATTTTTAACTATTTTTCCATATTTTTATCTTACCAAAAAATATACAGTCCTGAATCTGACTCGAATCTCTAACTCGATCCACCGAACCGTCTAATAACCCCCAAAACTGCTAGGCCCAAGAACCAGGGTGTTACAAAGTCAAGACCCTGAACTGTATTCCATTATTTTTAAATTGCAAGATGGTGATGAATCTGACTTCAGAATCAATTTTGAATGTCTCTTATGCTTTCGTGACCGGGTTTGTGTACCAAATGATGAATCTCTTCGTATTGATATTCTCAAGAAAGCTCACTCAAGCTCTTTTTTTGTTCACCCGGGTTTTTTGAAGATGTAAAAAGATCTCCGGGAATTATATTGGTGGCTAGACATGAAGCAAGCCATAGCTGACTTCGTGTCTAAATGTCTCATGTGTCAACGAGTCAAGGCTAAGCACTTTGTTCCTACCAGCCTATTGCAACCCATCGAATTGCTACAATAGAAGTGGGAGAGAATCATTATAGACTTTGTCAGTGGGTTGCATCTATATCTTGCTAAACATGATGCCATTTGGATTGTGTACTGTTTCACTAAGTCAGCACACTTCATACTGGTTAGAATAGACTATGGTCTTCCTAAATTAGCTGACTTGTATATCAAGGAAATTATCATACTCCACAGAGTACTGAAGTCTGTCATCTCTGATCGAGACCCTCGTTTTGCTTCTCGATTCTAGAAAACATTGCAAGGGGCTCGGGGCACCAAAGTCAATCTTAGTACCACTTTTTACCCTCAAACTAACGGCCAGTCAGAAAGGGTAATTCAGGTAACTATCGAAAACCATTGAATCATTGAATCATGTATCATTATTGAACTCTTTTGTTATAGATTCTGGAAGACATGTTGCGAGCATGCATCATTGACTTCGGAGGATCTTGGGAGAAATCCCTACCTATTATTGAGTTCGCCTATGATAACAATTACCAAGCTTTCATCAAAATGGCACTGTATGAGGCATTGTATGGCAGGCGCTGCAGAACCCTATTGTGCTGGTCTAAACTCAGTGAAGGCAAAATCTTAAGCCCTGACTTACTTCGAGAAACCAAAGAAAGGGTTATTATTATTCACAATCGTTGAAAGCTACCTTCGACTGTCAAAAGTCTTATGCTGATCTTAGAAGTAAGGATATACAGTACGAGGTTGGTGAGAAGGCCTTCCTCAAAGTTTCACAATGTAAGAAAATTCTGAGGTTTGGTAAAAAGGGGAAGTTAAGTCCTCAATTCATTTGCCTTTTTGAGATTATCGAGAAAGTTGGCCATGTAGCATATCGTTTAGCCTTACCATCAGAATTGAGAAAGATCCATGATGTGTTCCATGTGTCTATGCTCTAAAAGTATCACCCTGACCCTTCACACATTATCGAGCCAGAATCTATGCAGATTCAATCAGATTTGACTTATGACGAAGATCTGATTCAGATTCTTATAAGAGAAGTTAAAAGGCTCCGCAAAAAATCTGTACCATTGGTAAAAGTTCTTTAGAGGAGCCATACCATTGAAGGATCTACATGGAACCAGAGGAGACAGTAAAGCGGCAATATCCATATCTCTTCGATTCAAGTAAAATTCAAGGATGAATTTTCTTAAAGGGGGTGTTGTAACACACCAAAAATTGGTCTAGTCGAAATTAGGTTTTGGTGATCAGAAAATCTATATCGAAAAAAGTCCAAATATTGTATCGACTCTAATTGTGTAATCAATTATACCGCATTAGACTCTAATTTAGTCAATTTATAAACTTTGGACCTAATTGAGTCTATTGAAAACAATTTAGTGACTAAATTGTAAAAATTAAAAGTTTGGGGGCAAAAGTGTAAAGTTTGGAAAGATGAAAGGCCATATTTGTAATTATCTCATCTTGAGATGACTCACTTCCTTGCTTGCCACCCACTTCACATGGGATTGCAAGGAGATGATAAAAGATGATAAGATTTCCTTAGTTATAGGAAAATGTAGAAAAAGAATAAACATTATTAAATTAGTTACCCTCCATTGAGGGAATTCTTCACCGGGCATTATTTTGTAAAAGGTATGAGCTTGTAAAACATTCTCCAAACTTCCATAACCCCACCGAGTTCTTTCTTTCACCTTTTCCTTTTAAACCAAGCAAGCACCACCATTGTTGTCTTCTACCTCAAGCTCAAGCAAACGTCTCTGTTACTAGTTCAAGCTTTCATTGATTTCTTAACATCGTTGGATAGCTCTTGTCTTGGTTAGTAAAAGCCCCCAAACTATCGTGGGATTCCATGAAGGATTAATAATTAATTTTAAGTTGAAGCTAGAAACTCTTAAAGCTTCACCCAAGAGTTATAAGCTCCAATCCATAGAAATCTAATAGCTAATAGCTATCTCAAGTCTAAATATTGATTTTGCTATCAATATATTGATCGTAATACTTTTTTATTTTTCTACATAGCTCAAGAGTTGAAGAAAAAGGAACCATCATCTCCTTCAAAAGCTAGGAACAAAGGAATCGTTATCCGCGAGACTTGAGAGCTTCAAAAGTTAAGGTGAGTGTAGTCGGAGTCTCGGGATTAGGCTAGGTGCCTTTCCTGAATCATTGAACATTGATTATTGCATTGCTAACCTATGTATTGAAGAAATTGCATAAAAACATTGTGGGAGGCCATATTGGTAAGTATTGAATCGAATCCGTGTCCGTAGCATCGTTATTGTTATCATCAGAATCATCAAAGCATTGACATATAAAAATATTAATTATTGACTATTGTATATTGCTATTGAAACATTGGATATTGTATTGAATTATTGATGTTGCCTATTGTCATTGAAATATTGCTATTGAACAATGCTACTGAATCATTGTTATTGAATATTGATATCGATCTATTGTTATTGAACTATTGTTATTGAACCATTGTTATTGATATATTGCTACCGAATCATTGTACCGAATTACTGCTATTGAAATATTGTTATTGGACTATTGATTATTGAACCTTGGATTCGAGTGGACTATTGGATACAATTGGCATGTCATAGAATTCATGAGCTCATTGGTACGGGTGGCTATGGCCTTTATTGAGGTGAGGCGGAAGGATATTGTGTTTTGGTCTTAAAGGTGAGGCGGGGGGACATGACCACTATCGTTTGGTGAGGCGTAGGAATTCGCATATCCACACTCCCTACATCGATCCAGGGAAAACTATTGCTAATGAATATTGATATTGTCCGCATATTGTTTTTGTATTGATTATTGTCATTGCATCGTATATTGATATTGCATCGGACATAATATTACCATTGAAGTCATTGAATTATGCCATTGTTTCATTTTATGCAATTCATATCGTTTATGACTATTTCACTAGGCAAGATATGCCTAATGCATTCATTTTCCATACATTTCAGGTTAGTAAGATTTTTGGGTGGAGATCGAGGTTTTTGGAAGGTTTGGAAAGTCATCAAAATTGATTTATCAAAGTATGTTGAACTTACAAACTTATAAAAGGGCGGCATAATGCTTGTATAAGTCATATTTAGCCTTTTGGATGCATGTACGTTATGTATGTGTTTGGATAGCTTGAATGGCTTAATTGAGACTTTTGAAAAGGGGCTAAAATTGGTCTAAAATGCATATTTAGCCTAAATTGGGGAAAATGGGGTAAATGGATTCATTTGACCCTAAAATTTAGCATGTTATTAGATTTGTTCCATTAAAACTTCTTGGTAAAATCTCATTGAATTTGGCTAAGGTTTGGTGGGGTAAATGGCTAATAAACCAGACTAAAATTGATATTACAGAACAGGGCGTACCGATGCGGGTGGTGGCGTATCGGTAAGGGTAGTTGATTCTGGAATATTTAGTGTAAAGGCGTACTAGTACAACTACAGGTGTATCGGTACACAAATTAGCTACTAGAATTTTACTGTAGCACAGTACCGATACGGTTAAGGGCGTATTGGTACACTTTTAGGCTACTGGAATTTAACTTTGTGCATGGGGTACCAGTACGGATGGTAGGCGTACCAATCCCTCTTTGTTGATAGCCTCGTACCGATACGGGTAGGGCTGTACTGGTACACCAAAACAACACTGGAAATATGGTAATATTGCCTAAACCGCGTATCGATACAGACACACCCCCGTACCAATACGGGTACACCGAACTTCAACTGTTTTAATGGTCATGACACAGGCGTATCGGTACGACCATATCGAGTACCGGTACCGAGTTTGGTAAGTTAGTTGATAAGTCTACAATTTTACAGAACAATCACCGAACAATATATCGCTTAATTGATTAAGCTGTCATATTTCGAATGATATGAAAACTTACTAACACACTAGTTATAGTTTGAATTTCATTATAGTAAGCTTAATTTCTGACAAGGTCCCTTAATTTATCAAAATTATCATTTAGTCCCTAAAACTTGTAAAAGTTTAAAATTGGTCCAAAATATAGTAATTTCGTACTGTATCGAAATACCATTTCCGTTGCATTGATTATTGTACCGTATCGGTCATTAAATTACTATCTAATCTCTGTTTATTGAATAAATATCGCATCGAACACCATGTTCCGACCCAGATTCCTACCAGACCGGGAAAGGGGTGTTACCTTATTGATCAAGATTTAGGGTTTAGGGTTTATCTATTCGGTTAGTCTGTCTCATTCGTCTGGTTTATTCATCTAGTACATCTGTCTGTTTGTTTAGTCAGTCTGTCTGTTCATCTTGTCCGTCTATCTGTCTGGTCATCCGATCAGTCTTTTCATTCGTCCGTCCATCAATCTATCTGGTCAGTTCGTCAGTCTGTCCGATCAGTTCATTTGTCGGTCTGTCTGATTGTTCATCCATCCGTTTATGTTTTTTGTTTAGGATTTAGGGTTTAAGAGAGGTCTATATGTCAGTCTGTCTCGTCAGTCTATCCGATTCAATCAGTCTATCTATCTGTCCCGAAAGTTCATAGTCAGTCGGTCGGTCTATCCATTTTTCGTTTGTTTATTTGGTCAGTACATTTGTCTGTCTGGTCTATTCATCAGTCAGTCCAGTATATCTGGTCTGGTCTGATAAGTCCGTTCATCCAATTAATCTGTTTGTCTGACCGTCCGGTGAGTCAGTTAGTCTGTCACCCGTCTGGCCAGTCTATCGATCGGTCTATCCGTTATGATTTATTGTTTAGGATTTAGAGTTCATGGTAGGTTTGTCCGGTCAGTATATCTTGTCCTTTCGGCTCGTTTATATAGTCTGTTTGTTTGATTAGTGTTTAGGGTTTAAGGTTTATTATTTATAATTTAGGGTTTAAAATTTAGGGTTTAAGGTAGGTACATTCGATTAATCCATCCCATTAGTCTGATCCGTTTGTCAGTCTATCTGTTTGGTCGCTCTATCGGCCCATCCGGTTCAGTCAGTTAGTCTGTCTGGTCCGTCCGTCCAGTTCAATCAGTTAGTTCGTCCAGTCTGGTCATTCTGTTCGTTCGGTCCTTCCATTCGATCTTGTCAGCTCGTTCGTTCGTTCAATCTGGTTAGTCCATTTATTCGGTCAGTCTGTCTCATCCGTCTTGTTCGTCCCTCCAGTTAGTCTATCCCGTTTGTCTGGTTTGTCTGCCCGTTCGATTCGTCTGGTTAATCTGTCAGTCCGGTCTGTCCTTCTTTCTATCCATCCATTTGTCTTTCTGATTAGTGTTTAGGGTTTAGGGTGGATCCGTCCAGTCAGTCCATCATGTATGTTTGATCCGTCCGTCTACCTATCTGTTCGGTCCGACTGTTCGTCTGGTCTGTTCATCTATCCGTTCGGTTCATTAGTCATGTCCATCCATTCATCTAGTCAGTATGTTTGTCTATTTGTCTGTCCGATGAGTCCGTTTGTCCGTCTAGTTAGTTCGTTTGTCGGTCTGTCTATTTGTCTAATTTTCTCGTTGTATTTATGTCACCGTTTCTATCTTTCTGCGACCTCAGAAGAGTGCATGCAGCTGCAAAACGTTTGTTGACTTTTCTCCATGTCTCTCTCGTCGGTTATGCTCTTTCCTTTCCCGGGGTGTTGTGATGCTTCCCTTGTGTTGATGTTTGTTTCGATTTTTTGTGATGTTTGTTGTGTTGATGTTAATCTTTTCTATGTTGTTTTATGTGTTTGCTTTGTAGTTGCATGTTCTTGTTCCCTTCTCCTACCCATGTTCTCTTCTTAATATGTAGTCTTGATTTCTGTGTGTTTAATAAAAACTAGCTACTTGTTCAAAAAAAATTGAAACCCGAAATTCGTCATTTATAAAGTGATATTATAGTTATCAAAATATGTTAATTTGGAACCGACTATCGGTTTATTTAGCGAGAATGCGAGATAAGGTGTTTGTTCCTCAAGAGATTTGGAATTCAAATATTAATATCGTGAATGAATTAAATTAAGTTGAACGATCATTCTATAATAAACCTTTATAATATTTAATCTAAATTAATTAGTCAATAAATCAAATGTCAATGTTTATAAAAAAAAATATGGCTGGCCGGACATAGTGGCAGATCTAAAGTTTTTTTAAAGGTGGACAAAAGTCATAAAATTTAAAAATTAATTCATAAAAATTAAAAAATTTGAAACTAAATGCGTAAACTTAGAAAAGTTCATGATCAAATACAGGCACACCACCCAAACATATATGTAGATACGCCACTGACTGGACACTAACTGCGGCTTTCTTATTCACCTGTAAATAAATAGTTCACCGACAAATACCATATAATCCATTAGGTCTCTTTTACAGCCGAGAAAAGTTTAAAACGCAGCTCCAAAGCACACTGCAAGATACTGAACATCGAAACCCTTCCTAAGATTTTAGGAATGTGGTTCGGACCCGTCTCGGCTGTGGAATTCTGGGCTTCTAACAGCTTCATCTGGCGATCTGCGTGCTCCCTTTCACAAGCACTGATCCCCATAATGATATCGAGCATTGTACCGGTTGTGCCAAAGAACACGAGCGGTGCCGGAGATTTCCGCTTTATCCCCACTGGAATTGCTAGCAAAGCCCCTGCTACTGAAAACACCCATGTTCTCAACGCACTGGCTGCACATTATATACCACAACAGTTCCACTCATCTTAATATATTCACAACATATAATCAAAGGGAAAAGACTGCGATTAACTTTATGAAGGGAAATGAATCACGAAACTCGATGCTTCGAACCGAAGTATGTTCATCCGGACACATATTACAGGTTATGTACTATCATGTTGAAGACCCAACTAACAATCCGAAAGCTGAATCAAAATGGTTGGCATGTGGATAGATTTAAAAAGGGCTGCAATCAAAATTAATAATACTTTGATTTCTATAGTATTATCATGCCGAAGCCTTATTAACAACCCGAAAGTGGAATCAAAATGGTCAGCGAGTGGATTGTTTTAAAAGGACTCTGATCGAAATTCAATAATATTTTGATTTCTATAGTACTATCATGCTGAAAGCCTTACTAACAACACGAAAGCGGAATCAAAATGGTAGGCAAGTGGATTGTTTTAAAAGGACTCGGATTGAAATTCAATAATATTTTGATTTCTATAGTACTTTCATGCTGAAAGCCTTACTAACAACCCGAAAGCAGAATCAAAATAGTCGATGAGTGGATCGTTTTAAAAGGACTCCGATCGAAATTCAATAATAGTCTATTTTCTCTAGTCAGGTGCATGCCAATTGCAACCATACATCAGCATGGTTCAACTCAATAAGTAAACACTAAAAGCACTATTTGGAATGTTAAATCGGAAGAGATGAAAAGAAGAGCAGACAACTTACTTGGAAACTGAGCATTCCTCAAGCTGCTTAACCTCTTGGCCACCCGTTTCCTGCTCTCTTAGCTATTCGATCGTCACATTTTAAAGCCCCAAAAGAATAAAAGGAGACCCTTTTGTATCTCTGCCATCAATTGAACTTACCATCAGCCAAAATGAAAGCTCAAAGAACCAGAGAAACCAGCAAATTCCAAATAAGTAGAAAAAAGAAATGATTCTACTTGAATACAATCTTAACCCATCAAAGCCCGAGGATTTTAGAATTATCTGTCTAAAAATTCGAATCCATTTATTACAATCACAGTATCACTGACCCAATTAAATAGTATAATCCGTCGGATATTAGAATTCACAAAAAAAATACTTGAATCTGCAAGCAAAAAAAAAATCTAAATTCGAACTTATTTGTTGGATATCTGAATCCAAAAAAGTTCCGAATACAAGCTTCTTTTTTAAAATATACTGTATATAGTAAAATTATGCGATATAGAAGCCAGTAAAAATTTAGACTAAACAACCATTGTCTATTTAAATCTTAAACCCTAAATCCCCTAATACTAAACTCTAAACCCTAAAATTGAATAAAATTTACTCATAATTAACAATAAATCGGGTCTTTCAATTCATTCTTCGATGAATTTTGGGAGCACATCAAAGCAACTTAACACTCGAATTCAAGAACACTAAAACTATTTTTCCATGCCCCCTTGAATGTCATCTTGCAGCCCTTCCATGGGCATTTAAGAGGCCGGTCATCTAAATGAACATGACGATGCTGAACCAGATATTTGTGTGAGATGAACTTCTTCCCACACCATTTGACAGGACAAATGTTTCTTTTGTGCATGAGCAGCAGCGTTGTGACCAGCTTGAGTTTTCGAATTCGAAGCATTCTTAACTTTCTTCCTACTAGATTGCTTCTTCTCTTTCGGTTTTGTTTCCAGCTCTTTCAGAGGCTTTTGGCTTCTTTTCCTTAGGCGTGTGCTTGGTCGACCTTCTGTCTCATCTTCATCAGATGAATTGCACTGTTGCTTAATTTTGATGTTCCAATTCCATGGAGTCTCTTGGTTCACTTGCTGAGAGACGACTTGTTTCGTTAACTGATGTTTCACTTGTTTCACATTCCGAGGGGTTACTTGTTTTACTTTTCGTGGTGTTGGGGCTTTCCTTTTTTCGCTACTAAGAGTCTTATTTGATTGATGAGAAGTACAATCGAATGAATCATCTGAAACTGCACCTTCCCTCTCAAGAACCTTGGTTTGCTTACATCTTGGAACCCTCCGAGGCTGCTGAAGAGAACTGTCATCCGTAGAATCAGACGGAACCGCAACTTCCCTCTCAAGAATTTCGGTGTGCTTACTTCTTGGAATCCTCTAAGGCTGCCGAAGAGGACTGTCATCTGGAGAATCAGATGAAACTTCATCTTCCCTCTCCATAAACTCAGTTAGCTGACTTCTACAAACCCTCCTATCACTAAATTTGGCTGCTTTGCTACTAGGAACCCTCCGATGCTTCTGTTTAGGATTATCCTCGACTGAATCATCTGAAAACACATCTCTTTCCATGCACTTCATTTGCTTGCCTCTCGGAATCCTCCTAAGCTGATTCTGAGAATTATCGTCCGAATCATTGTCTGACATTGCATCATCACTCTCGAGAAACTTTCTTTGTTTGTCTTTACACATTCTTCTATACTCCTTAAGGGAATTATCCGCTCGTGAATCATCCGAGACTGACTTCATTTTCTTGCCTCTCAGAATCCTCTGATGCTGCAAATGAGAAATTTCTTCTTGTTCATCATCGCGCACAACAGTTTCTCTGTCCGAAAATTTGGCCTGCCAGCTTCTAGGAACTCTCTTATGCTGTTTAAGAGAACTTTCAACGAGAGAGTCTCTGGAAACTCCATCTTCGTTAATAAAGTTGCAATGCTTGCCTCTGAGATTGCACTGTTGATGTTGATGGGTAGAATCCTCTTATGCATCCTCTGATTCTGCATCATCTCTTTCAATAAATTTTGCCCCTTTTTTCCTCGAGAGATTCCAGTGCCGCAGCAGAGAATCATCCTCAGGCAAATCACATGAAATTGCCTCTTCGTTTTTGATCAGTCTAGGTTTCTTGCCTCTAAAAACTACCCTTTGCTGCCTAAGAGAACCTGCATCCAATGAATCATCAGAAACAACACCTAGCGGCTCAATGCATTTCACTTTCTTGTTAGCCTCAATCTGCACCCTCTTTTTTCTCTTCCTATTAACCACCTTCACTGTTTCAGCTTTCCAAACATTTTCCAATTTCCTCTCAACATTTTCATCTGAAGTTGCCCAAGCATGGAAGTTTTGTTCTTGCTCTTGTTCCTCGGGATCCTTTTGTGCTAAAAATGGATGAACCTGATTCGACTTCCAAACTTTACCACACCATTTTCCAGCCACTACTTTTCTCGGCCTGCTGTACCTCCTCCCATACACATTCAACTTTGTTGGTGAGCTAGCATGAGAATTACGGCCAAACGCAGTGTATATAACACAATTGTATGGCATCTGTTTAGTGTATAGTCTAGAGCGGCTGAGATTGGCACTGTAAAATAGGTTTATACCAAGCTTTCGTGCCCAGTCCCCATTCTCAGGTATAGCATCCTCACTATCAAGAGCTAACTGAATCTGTTCTTCGTCATCCTTGGTAGCAACCCCATATAAGATGTCATTCCAGGGATGATCAATTCGAAGTTCTTCAGCCACCAACTTTGCTTCCGCTTCTATTTTGGGGTACTCTGCATTGTTTCATACATAATAATTGTAAACGACAAGAAAGAAAGGAACATAAAACAGTTAATTGCTAAAAATATTTATTTGGTTTCTGGAAGATGCAAACGTGCACATAATAATAACCAGTAATAAGAGACTTTCCGGGGCCAAAAACGAAATTGTTAAAATTTGAAGAAACAAGTTAAGGGACAAGTTGCCTGGTGCATGGTGCCTGACATTGATTATAAAATAGAGATCGAACCTTTCATGATTCCGTTCCATGTGTATTGATAATCTCAGACATAAAAGCATGGGAAGGTTAAATAGAGGACTTCGTATTTACCCCTACCTACTTGACATATTAACTCACACGCAGTGCATCAAAGAGAGAGTTGCACATGATAGAGAAACATAAGGAAATGCAGATTAATTCACAAAATGTGGTATCTCCTGATTTCTTTTTGTTTCTCCCTTTTAGGGAAGGGTGAGGAAGTAGAGTGTAAACTGATGTGAAAATATGATTTGCTTATACTGTATGCCAAAATGTACCTGGATGACAAAGGAGAAATACGAGCACTCCTCCGATTTGGCGAAGTTGCTGCTCTACTTCTACAGCATGCTCGAGACAGAAGACATGCATTCGAGAAGAATCTTCATTGGATCTTTGAACAAATGGAATATCAGCATTCTCTATTGGTACGGCCCTGCTAAACCTCATTTTCTCTATGCTGTGAGTGGCTGGAGAGTGACTTGGATTAGCATGCGACGTTGTGCTTCGATCTCTAAACTTATCCTCCGAACTATTGGATCTTCTTGAAATAAGTTTATCAGTTCTTAACTCGACAGAAGGGTCAAATGTTTGAGGGCTCTGATTCATGATGTTAAATTTTCCACGACTAACATGGGGAGGAGCTTCTTCCTCAGACTCAACCGTTGGTAATGAGGGATTGCAACTCCGGAGATAAATCAGAATCATTACACTGAAATTTCCTTTCTGGAGAAACATTTGCAGAGTTTATCTTTATTGCATGGCAATAGACGGTAGTATTTGGTTCAACATGATCTTCTTCGGAATCAGATGAATTTCCGTATGTAGAAGCTAATAGACCAAGAGCAGAAATCTCTCCCTGTTTTACAGTATCTTCCACCTCTTGGTTACCCCAATCTCCCGTCCGAAACTTGGAGTCAACATACTGAAAAACGACGTCATAAGAAGAATTTGGAGCATGTTTATTCATTCTATCATTAATGGGAACGAAAAAAGGAAATAAAGACCAGAACTAGCGGTCCTACATACATACGAAACAAACATAGCAAGATGTGCGAAAAGGAAGAATTCAAGACAGAAAATTCTTATTTAGAATTAAAAAATAGAAAAAAAAATATAACTAGCGGTCGACAACCAGTATAAGACTAATCCTTTCGTTTACGACACAAAAAAGAAAAAAAGAAAACAATAGAGAACGACGGTAAAGAATAAAGAAAATAAGAGAAGGGCCGGTTAATCAGCATTTCTTATCTATTACAGTAACATGGAATGATTCATTAAATGAAGCGATGGTAGCAAGTAAATATAGATCATTATAACCTGATAAAGAACCGAAACCAGTCAAATTTAAATTTTGAAATACACTAAACTTTTCATTTCCAAACTGTTTAGATCTAATTGAGCCATCATGCTCTACTAATCTTCTTCTATCATATATAAATATACAAGATTATGTGATGAGAATTCATATATTAAGGATTTTATGTGATGAGAATTGTATGGTCACTTGTATACTCAGTTTAGAACCACGGTACATAGTCCCTTCCACAATTCCAAGAAGACAGTGAGGTGATTAACACATATCCATGTCCAACATCCGACGCCGGACACTTGCAATATCCGATGAACAACCAAGCTTTCATGTAATGGGAAACTGGCATTCATTGCTGGCCACCATTAGCAGCAACATCGGGAGTTCAACGGTTCTTGTTCTTCCAAAACTCATCTTTCTTCGTCTTCCGTTTCGCTTTCACCATCCCCATTTTACTGTTAATTATTCCGAGTATGGCACTCTTATCCCTCTTGTTTTGTTTTGCAGCTTTCACATCCAAAATTGATCTAAGCTTTTCATATGACTTCACATCTGGAACTTGCCCATTTTCCACCATTTGCTTGTGATAATAGAATGCCCTCTTGAAGTCCCGAACACGAACAAAAGCGTAGATCATTGTTGAATAGGTGACAGAATCGGGTTTTAAATCAAGGACCGCCATTTCTTTCAACAACTGCGGCAACTTATGGTGTTGACCTCCCCTTGCATACGCATTCAGCAGCATATTGTAAGTCATCACTGTCGGTTGCAAGCCAATCTTCCCAAACTCGGAAATAACATCCCTTGCTTCAATATATTGACCTTGTTTAGCAAATCCGTCGAGAAGAATGTTGAAGGTAACCCGAGTGCCTTCGATTTTTTTGTTGATCATTAGCTTCCATACTTTCATCAATCTTTGAGTGTCACCAGCACGCCTAAATGCATCCAATAGAGCAGTGTAGGTTTCAATGGAAGGCTTAATTCCTTCTCTCTGCATATCCTCGAATGTGGTATACGCTTTCTCATGCCAACCACTAATGGAGTAACCATGAATAAGCGATGTATACGAATGTGAAGTTGGTTTTAGTCCGACTTTCTTCATCCTCAAGAATGCATCAGCTGCCCGGTCACTCATCTTCTTCTGCCTCCCGTATGCACCAATCAGGCAAGTGTATGATTTCACATCCGGTTTCAACCCCATATCCTGCATTTCCACGAGCAGTTCCTCGACAATCTCCGGCTGCATTCTCCGGCTATACGCATCCATTAGTATGTTAAAGGTTGCAGATGTTGGCTTAAGGCCTTTCGTTTTCATCTCAGCGTAAAGGCCTTCAACTTCCTCGATTTGATTCGATTTACCATAAGCATCCATCAAATTGTTGTACACTATGGTATTCGAATGAACCCCTTTCTTCTCCATTTCGCATTGGATAATAAGAGCTTCATTCTTCAAACCTTCATCACAAAAGGACTTTATTATCGACCCCAAAACTTCAACACTCCATGCAACTCCTTTTCTATTCATTCTCTCTAAGAACTCCCATGAATCTTTCGCGGTACCTCCGGTTTTTCTCATAACTGTAATCATTGTCGAGCAAGTAACATGATCCGGTTTGACATTGTTCGCTTCCATGGCGTTATACACTTCCCAAGCATCGTTATACCTATATAAGATGTAATGATATATAAGAAAATATAGAAAAGAACTGTTATCACCAAGGAATTCAAATTCATCTAAAGCTCCCAAAAAACTTACCTTTTCGAGCATAAAAGCCCAGAAATGGCTGCATTATAAACATGAACATCTCTGAAACCCTTACTCTGCGGAAGATTCCTAAACAAAACCATCAATTTATCGCCCATCCCCGATCTCCCCAACACCGGGAAGATAATCGAACAAGCTCGTGGAGTAACGAGAGACGGCTCCTGCAAACGCATCCATTCAAAAAAATACAAGCAACCCAAAACAAGACCTTCGTTGCCCATCAATGACAACATTTGCAAGCACTCTCTTTGACTCAGTTTCCCTTGATAAACTCCCAAGAACTCACCCAATGTCGAATTCTCCTGCAAATTTCTCGCAATGCGTATAATTTCTCCCACAATCCCGTCTGGCAGCTCCGTCGAGTCTTCGTGCGTAGAACCTGTTTGTTGTTTTGCCTCTGAGAGTACATCTTCTTCATCAGGCTCAGACTCGGAGTCGTATTCCGGATCGGGTAAGGATCGAATATCCGGTGCTAGGCGCCAAGAAGAACGACGGTTCTTTTGGAGGGAGAATTTGCCTTGACGGGGTGGGTCGGGAGCAGAGGGACGTGACTTGAAGAATCTGATAATTGGGTCTTGTATATCCTCTTCTTCTTCATATTTTTCGTCAATTTGAAGCTCTGGGTATTTCAGGTTCTCGATTTCTAGCTCTTGTTCTTCAGGTTCCTGAAGAAAAGGGAGGAAAATGGGGGAGGAAGAGTGAGAAGGAGGAAGCGTAGCACAGACGGTGGAGGAAGGAAATGATTTAGAGGTTGGTAGAAAGAAAAGAGGTTTCGAATTATGAGTAGTAAGGAATTGACTGTGATAAATGAAAGGCGATGAAGAACACAAGCTTAACTGAGTCATCGCCATGGCTGATTTTTCTTTTCTTTTAACGCTGATATTTCAGATTTTGAGTTCAGTATATGAAACAGTGAGGCTAGAGGTTAGAACTATTGAAAAAGGTTTAAATATCTATATAGTCCCTGTATTTGTCACTTTCTCTTAATTTAATGTGTACAACTTTTTTCTTCTAACTTGGTACCTGTAGTCTCATTATGTCAACCAACGTGTTACCTTCTTTTAACGTCGTTAACATGTATATATCCTCCAATAGAAATGTGCCATGTGTAGGGCTAAGTAACAAATACTGAAATATCGAAAATCGATATGAATTGTAGTGTTTGAAAGGTCTATGGTTCACTAGTTTAAAAATGACGGTTACTTAAAATGAATCAAATTTGATTTTTAACCGATTCTAATGTTTAGAAACCATAAATAAAATATTTTTATTAAAATAAAGTACAAAATCTCAAACTCAAAATTAATTTAGAGAAATCGAAAATCGAAGTTAACCAAAATCCAGTGAATTATGAAAACATAAACTTTTGGGGTAAACTATAATCACAAGCTTGTGTAAATTTTAGTATATACAAGCTTGTGTACAAGCCTTTCAATTGTAGGGTTTGAGGTTTAGGGTTTAGGGTTAGAATTTAGAGTTTAGGGTTTATGTTATAGAGTGTTAGCGCTAGGAATTTAAGTTTGAGATTTTATAGCTTAAATATGAATTGTTGTATAATTTTTTTTATACAGCTTGTATATCAAAATATAATCCAAAATAAAACCTTCATACTAGAAAAAAAATCAAACTTTAAAAACCCATACAACCCTGAAAATGAAAATTGGCCTAGTAATATTTTGGGTACAAATCAAGAAATTATCAAGGTATATATATCAAGATTTTCTTTATTTTATTCAAAAAAAGTGTTCTCAATATGGTTCAATCTCAATATTTTCTTAATAAAATTTGTCTAACTCGATCGAATATTCATTCTTACAAGTAATTTTCTAAAAATTAATATTTTTGAAAATTTGAAGAAAAAAATGGTCACTAGTTTAATTCTTAGGATCTTAAAAATATATTATTTTTTAAACAAAGTTAACAACACTTTTATGTAAGGATCAAAATAAAATGATATCGATAGTTTGAGGAGTGATATAGAATCTTTTAAACTTTAAAGTCAATGTATAACGAGTCATAGTTTGAAGACTTTATAAATTAATTTAGAACAAGTCATAGTTTGGGCACAACTAAGAGTCTATCTATGAGTGGGCCTACCTAAGCTTTGACCCACCCATACCCAAAAAAAAGTATTTTCTACTTAGTCAAAAAATAATTTTTTTAAAGTTGAGTTTTTTATTATTCTTATTTTTATTTTTATGGTTCTTACATTATTAAAAGATTTTGGTCCCATTGCTCTCAAAGTCAAACTTAAAAGTTAGTATATTTTTTATCCTTTTATTTTTATAGTAGTGTAAATGAATAGAACATTTGATGAACTATTTGTATAAAGTTCGTTTATTAAGTTAAATAAATGAGTATGAACAATTTTTTATGTTCTTTTAATAAACGAACGAACAAGAACAAGTATTCAAATTTTTTATGTTTAAACAAGCTCTTTATTTATTAATGATATTTTTTATAAAAAAAATATTAAAATAATATCTCTAATTTTATATTTGAGTATCAACTCATTAATCTAGAAAATATATATTATATTTATAACACTATTAATAATTTAACAAAACAAATTATGGACAGTGTGTTCTAACGCCTCATTTGGTATATCAGATGTGAAAGAGGAGTGTTGTGTATAAAAAAATGGATGAAAGATTTGTTATTACATCAATATATTTTTTATCGAAAATTTTGATATATATTATCTTTTTTACTTTGTGTTTCTTTTAATGAAATGGGCCAAAGGCCAAAACATTAGAGGCTAATGCCTAAGATAAGAAACGCCATGACGGTCCCTGAACAATAAGCCATCAACTTTCAGAGGAGGGTCCAAAAAAAAAAAACATTGGTTGTACTATCGGCATGCATAGTTGTTTTAGCCATAAAATTTTTCACAAAATTTGATTCACGACGTACTAATGAAAATTCAACAATCTAAGCCTGTGAGATGAAGCTTGAGATTGATCGGACAAGTGAAAGGGGACAAGAGTGTGCGTCTGTAGAGGTAATGAACTTGAAAGCTTCAGCGCAATCGGTTTGACATTGGAGATGCTCAAAACCATTAGTCCAGGCAAAGTGAAGACCTAATATACCCCCCGAGTTCAGCATGGAGCGGTTGGATAATACTCAGGAACATGTTGAAACCAACGATCTTTTTACTGTGTTTGATAAATGTTTTAAAAAAAATAAGTGTTATGTATGAATATATTATTTTACTTTATGATAATTTATTATATAATTGACACTAAACCTAATTTTAACTATAATACATTGGAACTTATTTACATCGTTATAAATAAGAATTAATAGATTATTTAAATTGTTATAAATAAGTATTTGACAACTTATTTACACCTAGTCATTTGTGCTCGTTAACATGTAAAAGTTATATATACTTAAGCAGTCAATAATATTTTTTTGAATTTACCATGTGCAATTATCTCTATAACAAATATTGTGTAGTAGTTGTGTTGATTGTTCAATCAATGGATTACTGAACAAATCCCAATCATAAGGTTCAACAACAAAAATCATAAAAACTGCAACTGAACTTCAACAACGATGATTTCATAGCCAACAAAACACATTAATCATTTTTCGACTTTACATAGGCCAACAATCCATATTCTCATAGGCCAAACAGCCTTCTCCTTCGTCGAAATGACCAAAGTAATTGTTTGGCCTATGTTTAACTTCTAACATCTAAGATCAAGATCTGGTTTTTATGTTAGATCTATGTACTAACAAAATGTGTCGTTAATGACCTACTTTGAAGCGTTTTGGAATCCACTATAAACTTGCCACCATGCCTGCATGGAGTTACTTGGCGGTCGAGCAAGGAAGAAACCAATCTGCAATGTACGGCAGTCTGCGACTACGACGTTTATAAGTCAGCTGCCAGGCCTGCAGTATTCGTCGAGTTTGAACGTTAAAGAAACTTCAAGCACCATATTGAAGTTCTTAAAGAACATTGTCGATGCTGGAAGATCAGTCGCATACTCACATTAGATGTTAAATGCTAAACATGAAACAGTAAAGTTTGGTTTCAGGTCATGCATAGATAGAAGCATGGTGCATACGAAGAAAAGACTTGATAACGCTCGGGACTAACAACGAAGAGCTAAGTGTACTCAAACATGGGCCCTACTTCGATCTAGTTCTTGAGAAAGACGCTAAGGTGTTAGTGTTACCTTCTTTAAAGGAATCATAGGGGTTCTCCAGCAAAGTACCTCAGAGTTCTCCCTCAATCTGCCAAGAGCATAAATGTGAGGATAAAATACTTGGTATATGCGTTCATATAACTACCATCATACATATCTTGGAAAAGAGAAGACAAGACTTACCTGTTCTCGTTGTCAGAACTGTAGAAAACATGGGGATCACTAGAACAAACCCCGGGAATAGATAAAGCGAGTTTGTTTTCTTCTTGGTTACTCATCGAAATCATTTTAGCCGTGTCAGACAAATCCACCTTCTTTTGAGGCCTCAATGCTCTAGGAAAACAGTTCCGCTGATAATCTGGCTCTTGAACGGAATGATTCTGGCATCCACAGTCCCTACCATCTCCTTTCGATGAATCATTTATATATGCCGGAGTCTGAGACATATCATCTCGTAACGATCCACAAGATGGGGTTGCCCCCGTGCTCAGTATGTTTCCTTCACTATTTCTGAAAGCCCGAACCACTTCAGATCCACGAGAACAGTTACGAGGTATTTCAAACCCATGATCGGAGTAACAAGTTAAAATAGGTCTATGTCGGTCCCTTATCATCGGTTTCTCCGAAGCATATTGCGAAACTTCGGAATCACTTCCACTTTTCGTAGATGAACTTGACATCAGATGCAGCCTGCGCGAACAACTAAACAAACTAAAAGATAGTTTCCTTACTTTGACACCCTTCAACAATTGATCAGGAACCAAAAGCTTAATCCGAATCTCCACATTTGAGCCCACAATCAACTGAAGTGAACTTGCAATATGTTTCCATGATTTTTCAGCTCTTGATGCATGATTAGGATGGCAGAATTCCAGTTCGGCAATAGCTAGACCTGAATTAAAAGAAACATTAAATCATAAAAAATGGAATGAGATAAAAAGAAACTTTCAATGCAGATCGGAAAACAAAGCAATTACATACAATATCCAGAAAACTCTTGTAGCCGTAACGTTGATGTTCAAATATGTTAAAGCATGCTCTAGAATGTCTACGAAATGGACCACTAGTGGAGAAACAAACTCCAGCATAACTAGACGTTAGTTTCAACATCGACACGTTCATGCATTAAAGACTGACAAAGGGTCCAATGTATCCATGTTAGATGACAACTTAAGTAATTTTTAAATACATGTTGCTCAGAAACAGGAACTTGTTCATTTGGGAAATAAGGTTCCTTGTTTAAAAAAGTTTATTCTTACTATCAACTTTGTAATTTGCTAAATTCATATACATGTAATGTGCAAATCATAGATGCGGGTTGAATACAGATGTACCTTGATTAAAATGAAGAGAAGACAACTTCCCTTGTTTCCTCAGAAATCTTTTAAGTGAACCGGATTGGCATAATTTGGTTGCTTTGTTCCATATAGATTCCAGACTTCTCTCGGAACCATCCCACTCTGCCAATTTAGATGAGTTGATGCCGTTACACATACAAGTGAAAGGATGATTTGACCTCTCCCCAGTGGACGATGTGCTGTTAGAATCACTATCTGCTTGTAAACATGAACAAACCTTTAATAGACAGCTTCTCAATACGTTAAGTTAAAATTTTGGCTACAATTAGAGCTAAATTATAAAGCATGCTGACCTTTGAGTTGAGCATTTGGAAAACATAATTTCGAATCATTTGTATCTGGAAAGTTGGATTCCATAGATCTTAGTTGCAGAAGAGCAACAGTGAGCCAAGTTGTTTGATTCTTTGATACTCTCAAATGCTTTTCTGTTTCTGACAGTGCTCTAAGTGCATGACTCAACTTCTGCAAGCTCGATTCAGCTGTGATAATACAATTTGCAACACTTGAAACGATGAAACACTCGATACTCATAGAGCAAATGTTTGTAAATTCATTTACAATTTTTGAATTACTCTGTTTTTGGTGGTATTATTTATCAAATATATGGTTTAGTTCATTGACCTTTGTACATGTAACACAATTCTATAGACAATAACATAAGGAGTTTGTTGAAATATGAGTAATGAACCCGCACTTCAAACATTTTCAGCTTCATTATTGAATCAACATACTATATAACGCAAAAATAAGGATATTTCAACAACAATACGATCCATTAATATTCGAAACTTACAAGTATGCTTTTCAAAAAACTTTCTTCTGGCTTCTGAGCTACCTTCCTCACATTTCCCAGCAAGAATGTCCATAATGAGATTTGCTAGCTGTGATATAAGTTGCATAGGATCAATTTTCGACCTCATTATCTCCCGGGCCCGTATTACTGTATTTGAAGTGTCACAAGATAAAGCCAGATCCAGCAAATCAAGCAATTCATCATCCGAAACAGTTCCAATCTGCCACTCACCATGAATGAACTTCAATGACCAAGAAAAAAAAAACAGAAGCACCACGTGATAGAAAAGGAAAAGTTTACAGCACTTACGAGCTCATAGGTTAAGGACATTGTGATCTTTTTACCCAGCAAACTCAACTGATCGAGCATCATTTCTGCATCCCTTAACGAGCCATTGGATTTAGCGGCAATGAAGCCTAATGCAGCCTGATCATAGTCAAGACGTTCTTCAACACATATTTTCTCCAGCCTGTTTGAAATATCGGAATCTTTAATCTTTGGAAAGTGATATTTTTGCGACCGAGAAACCACACTTCTTGGAAGCATATCAAGCTCGGGAGTACTCATAATGAAAACAATGTGCTGAGAAAGTTTCTCTAGGCTGTTTAAAATAGTTGCCCACGTCTCACCATGCAGTAGCTGACATTCATCGATAATAAAAATCTTGAACCGTGAGGAAACCGGAAGGGCAACTGCATTCTTAACAAGGGACCTCAACCTATCTGAGCGATTGATTCTCAACGAGTCAACCTCCTTGCAATCTCTGCTCCTTCCAGAAAAGAACACGATACATTCTCGACATCGACCACATGGTTTATGCTCCTCAAGTGAAAGGCAATTCAAAGCAGCAGCAAATATCCTTGCGGCACAAGTCTTCCCCGAGCCACGAGGACCGTAGAAGAGGTAAAAAGAGGCTACCCTTCCTTTAGTTATGGCACTCAAAAGAGACCTCACAACAACACTTTGTCCTACCAATTCATCAAATGATTTTGGCTTGAATTTTTGGCCTAAGCTCCTAGGAGTGACAGAACACGGGTTGATTTCGCCGTTAATGCATTTCCAAAAGCTCTGCCCACAAAGAGTTGTTTCACCTGTATCTGATGACAACAAAGGGAAGTCTTCAAAATCAGATGAAGGATTTGATTCTCTAAGCCTTGGAGTTTTCGACCAACAGTAGCTTATTCCACATCCACGGTGGTTCAAGTCTGTAGTGTCAACATTTTCATCTACGTACAATGAGGTACTACAATTAGAAACAGCATCAATAGAAGGGCTTGCAACATCACCATTAACCCCATATGATTTCACTTGATTCCTAGATTGACATTTCAGTTTCGAATCACAGTGGTTAATTCTGTCGGTTGGTGAGGATCCTATAATAGGTTCATTGCAAGAAGCCAAATCCTCCATAGAATTACAACTAGGTGCCATACATATCAAGCTCATACCTTCATCCTTAAAATTACTATCATATCTTTCACCCAATGGACTGTTCTTTTGGACCTCTGCCTTGTTTAATCCATAATCAGTAGAATCACCATTGCAATCATCCGAATCGCCATCGGTTTCGGACCTAACAGACGAAACAATGTTCCCTACCCGTGCTGCATTCTCACATATGATTAACTTAGAGTTTGAGTTTTCAGGAACAGAATGCAATCCAAAATCGTAACCTTGATCCCCTCTTCGTTCGCTGAATCCAAAATACCCCAGACCTTGAAGTTCATTTCGCTCGGAACCAGTTTTCGTGCAACTGTTCACAATTTGCAAAGAAATCCCATTGTTTGAATTCGTTTCCCACTTGGCATTGTCAAACAATGAAGAGAATTTACTCATGGAATTAGTGGACGGATCCCTTAATGACCTCACTCTCCTAAGTGCTATTAAGGTTCTTGAGATTGGTATATCGACAGAATGTCTTCGACCATCCATTCTTTTCGAAAAGTATCAAAATAGTGTTCTTCGCTTCAGCAGAAACTCATATTATGATACGGATTTTTCACCTGAAAGAACAATTAAAACAAGAAACTGATTAAATAGAAACATTGAATTAACCTCTAAACACTCTACAAGCCAACTAGAAAATGAAATCAGTATATCAAAACCAGAATCAAACATCCACATGTTCCATTGTCTGAAAAACTCAGGCTGAAAGTAGACCAGAATGCTTCAGAAAACCAATTTTTTTCTTTAAAATGAAGGCATCAAAAACCTCAAAGAACACAATGCAAAAGCAAAAAAAAACACACACACACACACATAGAAAGCAAAGAGAAATGTCATTTTCACGAGAAACATTAGCTTAAATTATCCAAATGCAGGGTAAATGAACACCCAAAATCCCAAAATGCAGTACATTTTAAATTTGCACTTACTAAAAGCAAACAGAGAAAAATAAAACCTTTGACATTGGAGAAGAGACTTAGCTAGTTTTAGTTACCTTCTAAACAAAAATTGAGAAAAGAAAAAATGGGAACCGTAGCCTAGAAAACAAACATAGGGTAAAAGGCAGGAACAGTGGAACCGAGCATTAAAAAGAAGAAAACTCCAAGCAAAGTTATAGAATCTAGAATTCAAATTTCATAGTAACTGAAAAAAATGGGGTCTAAAACAAATAAAAAATCGTATAGCCAAGGAAATAAAGAAATGCAAATAAAAACAAAGAAAGCAATTGAAAAACTAAAAGAAAAATAAATGAAAAACAAACATATCAGACCTGCACCTGCCGGATGGAATATTTGGAAATGGGAATGGAGAGAGGTCTTCAACTCCCAACTCTCAAGTCATTTAAGTTCACAAAATTTTGAAAAAAGTCAGACGTAAAAGTAGGGATACATGACATTGTTTTCTAAACAAATGAAAACCCAAAACTATAAACAATCAATATTAAAAGTAAAAGCTTTTGGATTGTTTATAGCTGTAAGTAGAAGATAAACTAGAAATGGACGATCAAGACAGAAGGTGGTGAAGAGAGATAAATACCAAAGTCGTAAATGTAATTAATGAGTAGTGAGTACAGGGTGTTAATAAATAGAATATTTATATATATATATATATAAGACGTGTTTGTTTGTAAGGAAAACTTTTGCTTTGATATTTTCCTTTGCCAGAAATTGTTTTGTAACTAGGTGGTCTACATCTGCTGCAGACTGTTGCAGAGAGGAAATATAAGGGCATTTTTTAATGAAATATCTTTTTTAATATTTTATTTAAAAAATACTATCTGTCAGTATTATTAAAAAATGATATCCAAATCGATCACATAAGAATATCTCGTATTTTGTAAACCGTGATTAATGATCTCGTTTTTTGCATGACGCTACGTTCGTCCGACGTGAAAAAATATTTAAGGTAACCTATTTAAAATTAGTTAAAAAGACCTCGCGTTGTGCACAACGCGAGTTCACGAAAAATTGAAAATATCGTCTGACTTTATAATACTAAACTCGCTTCCTGCATAAAGCGAGGTTAGGTAATCCGAAGTTGGAATATAAGGGTTTATAGGCATGTTCGAGGTGTTTTTCGGATTGTTAATCAAAAAAAATTTATAATTTTTAAGCTTGGAGGCGTTGTACTTATAGCGACTATTTTTTTCGAAATTCACTACAAAAAATAAAAAAATCATCGTATGGGGAAAGTTTCCCATTTTTATTGAAAAATTCTTTAAAAAAGGGAATTTGAAAAAAATCGTATTTTAAAAAAATAAGAGTCGTCACCGGTCACTTGGATAAAATAGACCGGACACCGAAAATAAAAACAATAGATTTTTAGAAAATTAGGTCCGAGAGTCAGTTACGTATGGAGAAGAGTTAGCACCCGTTACGCCCAAAATTGGTATCTATAGGGTTCGTATTGTAAATAAAAACGGTTTAAAAATTAATTCCTAAAATGCATGTTTTGAATATCAATTTTTGCCTTAATCTACAGTACCAAAAGAGATGACACTCGAAAATCAGGTTGACACTCCCACTAAAATACCGGGATAAAACGCTTAAAACTATATACGAGAAATATAGACATAATAATTAAAATGCGCGAGCAATTAACATGAATAAAAAAGGTAATCATCCATATTCATCATGATAGTAAAGGGGATATAATAAAATATAGTATAATTTGTAATAAATAGAATGAAATAAAACTATACATGTATGTATATATATATATAACAATAGCTACGCATACTATATAATATGTATATATAAACTATATAGCATAAACTATAAACATTGTAATAGTAATAATATGTAAGGTATATGATAAGTATATTATGAGATACGTAAAAAAAAGATTAATATATAACGTTGAGATATAAACAGAAATATTATGTACATGTATATATTATCGTATGTATATAAAAAAATTACGTATGTACATAAAGGGAAAACCATATATGCGTATAGATATTACCATATATAAATATATAATATCATAAAAATATTAACACGTATTTATATACATAAAAGGGTGGTAACAAACAAAATGAAAAAAAGTAAATAAATATATAAACTACTAATCAAATATAGTCGATCAATTAATACCATACCATAAAAACATATACAAACAAAGCATAAAATTACATATTATATTAAGAACATAAGGTAAAAAGGAATAAACGAAGCAAGATAAGGTTAACCAAAGAAAGAAAGAAACGGGGAATAAAAGAAATTAATATAAAAATACAAACATTACATGTAATTATATCGTAAATATATGATCGGAATAAATGCATAAATATATAATATAAATTAAATCTAAACGGTTAAAATAGGCATGAACATAGGTTAAATAACAAGAAAATAAAATAAAAGGCTATAACATTAAGAAAAAGAATTTGAAATAGGGATTAAAAAGGATATTAAACCAAAGGATTTAGGACGTAATTGTAAACCGGTTAAAGCATAGGAGGACTAGAAAAGGAATTAATCCATCTAAAAAAGAAAATTTAATTAATCAAGTGACCTAATTGCAAACCATAAAACAAACTGGAGGACCGATTGTGAAATCATACCCTACGGAGGGGTACTGGAGCAATAAAAAAAGCGGAAATCCTTAGGCTGCTAATATTTTGAGACGGAGGACTACAGATGATATTATACCTATTTAAAAAAAATTTGGTCTATAAAAGAACCTATCCGGTTATTTTAGACCTCTTTCCCATTTTTTACCCTCTTAATATACACACCCATAATTCTCTGGGCGTTCAACCGAAGCTCAGAATCTGATGCGGCTTAGTCGTGTCAGCCGTCGCAGACCGTCATAATATATATATATAAGTATTAACACGCACGTATGATATATTTATTCACACGCACTAATAAAATATAACTATCCATAATGTATATACGCAATACATAAATATTCATACACATGCTATACACATATTATACTTTCACACATGTAATAATAACACAAGCATTCATTCATATACCATAATAATACATGCAAACACTCACATTAAACACATAATAATAAATATACACACATAACACACATATGTTATACGTACACAACATTCATACATATAAACATATACATGCACATATAATTACGCATACATATATATATTTAGTAAACGTTAGACATTTATATTAATACTAATAATTAATTAATAATTTTATACATAGCCAGACAAAAATGAGTGATTACAGTACTGAAACTTATCTTTCATTTGAGGCTAACATTGACACATACGAGATATTGTAAAAAAGAGCGTTGAAAGTGATTCTAAAGCTTGGTTTTGTGCATGAAGAATAAGCTAAAATGGCTTGATAGGCGTGTCCAAAGGGTTTTTTTCGGGAAGTTAATATTAAAATTTGCATAATCTTTAAGTTTAGAGGCGTAGTATTGGAACTTATATTTCATTTGATACTGATATTGGTACATACGAGACATTATAAACAGTGTAAAAATCGCGTTGAAATTGGTTCCAAAGCTTGGTTTTGTGCATGAAAAATAAGCTAAAATGGCTTGGTAGGCATGTTTGAAGGGTTTTTCTGAAAAGTTAATTAAAAAATTTGCGTAATCTTTAAGCTTAGAGGCGTAGTATTTGAACTTATCTTTCATTTGAGATTGATATTGACACATACAAAACATTATAAACGGTATAAATATCACGTTGAAAATGGTTCCAAAGCTTGGTTTTGTTAATGTATAACAAGGAAATTTTTGAAGCATTATAAATAGGGTTAAAATCGCATTAAAAATGATTCCAAACCAAAAGAAATTGAAACCTAACGAAGAGATTTTGTTAATTATAAAAATAGTAGTACAATAACAAAGTATAATTAATCAAGACGAGGGCCTGAGCGATTAGGACATTTGTTTTTGGTGTGTTCGGGATTCCTACATCAAGTGCATAGTTTTGGCTGTTTGGTTTTTTCTCGAAATTCGGCAGCCAAATCCTCAGCACAGTAAATCCGTGTTGATCGTGGACGACCCTCTTTTTTGAGTCATAGTGCAAGATTTGGCCGTATTGTAGGTTTATCATCAACTATGTTATGATCAAATTCATTTCCAATAGGAAGAAAATCGTATTGATAAACCTTGAATACGTTTTCAAGTAAGTATACTGGATCAACCAATGTCATATAGTGAATCCGTACAGAAGAACAAGCGGCAATGGCGTGCACACACGAGTATTTGAATGTTTGGAAAACTCTACACTCACATGTTGTTTCTCGTAGATCAACCATGTGTATATTGTGTTGTATGTCTTACAGCAGTCTAAAATATTCTAAAACACAGAATAAATAGTGTTCGCAATAGAAGCAAGTTGCATTCATTGCATTTGAATGTTGCACAAATGTTTGAAATTTTTTGAGGAAGTCTGGGTGGACTCTGTAACCACATGTCATCCAATCAACTGCTTGTTTTCCCAATGTTGCAAAAAGGGTAGCCAACCGATAATATGTCGCTTTGACAACGGAAGTGATAGGCAAATATCTCATTCCCTTCAGTGATGAATTGATCGTCTCAGACAAGTTCATTGTTATATGACCATATCGTTTACCCCTATCAAATGATCGAAGCTATTTCTCCTTCAGAATTTTAGCAAAGTAGTTATAGCCCAGCAAATTTCTGACTCTCACTTGCTCAAACAGTTTCTCAACCTCATGTATGAAATGCATGTTGCCTATCCAACAAAAATGAAATAGTTAATAATGAAAAATAAATTCAAAGATATCTTAAACCTAAAAGAGTGAAAGATGTACTCATTCGAAGCACCATTAGACGTTCATATTCACTGTTGTACCTTTGCAAATAATTTGCAGCAATGTGCCGTAAACAGTACCGATGATAAATATGGGGAGGTTGTCAAGATAGACATATACGTTCGACTGCGTATATGATCGATGTGCCTCTATCAGAAATAACCTATCACACATAACACGAGATAGAACATGTCTTCGTAAGTTTTTAAGGAATAATTCTCAAGAGCCGATATATTTCTTTTTAACTATTGCGAAGGCGATGGGAATAGTTTTTCTATTATCATCTTGTTCAACCGCCAATAGTAAAATATGTGTATCTGTCGTACAACCAAGTGTCATTGATCTGAACCATCGGTTTACAATGACGGAATGCATGAATGTACTGCAAAAATATCCAAAATAACTGGTAGAATTGGCATACACCTTGTACGACACGATCATTTTTGTATGCCAATATAGTTTTTAATTTCATAACTATTCTCGATATGTGTTTCTGCATCATTTTTAGCCATGGCCGTAAATCTTTGTAGATTCCTACCATTGGCCATACAATTTTTGTATGGCCTGCCACCTTGCATACCATGCTTTATTGTAGTCAACTGTGTAGTCATATTGAGATGTAATTGAAGTGATACAAGTCCTAACTGTTACACATGGATTTGCTTTAACCAGTAGAATGAAGGTATCACAAAGCACATGAACATCCAAATTACGATGATCCTGATTGAGGCTATTGATGGTGTATATATGAGGCATCGCGTATTTTGTGATCTTCCATAGCATGTTCATCTTTTTTAAGCATGATACACGAACCCTCCAATTAAATCCCTGGTTCTTGTAGACACATTCAGCAATGTAAAATTCTGGTTGGGTTTTTTTTACAGTCAACGTAACTGAGTGGCATATATTATAGTTTTTAATGGCAGCCACGGCGAGTTCTTTTGTCATAAAGGTCATTCCAATATAGAGTTCACCATTACTACATTGGTTGTATTGCTCAATCTGTAAGAATCACAAAAATTTTAGAGCATTGAAGGCTTCTATAGTTGTCAAATGAGATGGTGGCTGGGAATAAGAAATAAGAGTGGCAACATGTGGAATGTTGATAGGTGCGACGTGTTCTTTGTTTTCTTCGACATTATCCTCTGATTCTTCTAGCATGTAAAGATCTTCTAATTCTTCGTATAATGGGCATTGTTTGTCACCATCGGGGTCGATTTCCCTTGTTGGTTCTTCGTCATAGTTATCCCCTTCAAATTAAAATAGTTTAGGGTAATCTAATGCTACGGTAATATGTGTAGTAGTTGTTCGTCGATCACGAGACTACTCACGAGATCGTTCATGAACCGTATGACCAAGATCAAGGTCGATAGTACCAGCACAAGAATGTCTCCCCATAGATGGTGAAACGTACTCCGCACTAGGGATATACGTTAAATATCGTCCAGATGAGAAATCATCAAACGGGTTAAACGCTTCAAAGTCTAGCGACCTCATATAATTTTGAGATGATGACGCAGCCACACCCATACTGTGTGGATTGTACGTTGAATGTTAGGTTGATGGCAGGTTCAAGTCGAAGTCGAAACTAGCTACGCAAGAATGTCTTGGCATCGAAGACGATGATACACCCAAGTCCTTGCATGTACTGTGTGTACTTATAAGTTGAAATCATTTCGTAAATTAGCTGCCGGACTCTGAACATTATGATCAAAATCAAAATTCGTCCGTCTCCAATTTGGGACTCTGATAACATCACCATCATCAGAAAATATTACATACAGCTCAAGGGGCCTTCTAATGAATATTGCAAGTGAGATTTCACCATCAATTCCAGATCACTGTTGTTCGCAATGTTGTATATTGAGTAGGTTAATGGCTCTAACGACGTCGGTAGTCGATACTTCAATGGTTTCAGTTTATTTTTTCGCGAGCATGTGGAACATTGTTCTTCACTTCTTTCCTCAACGCCTTATACGTTAATTTTCAAATCTTTTTATGTGTACTTATATTTTTACAATCATTTTTTATTTATTTGAATTTTTTTATTTTTAAATCTTATTTATTTAAATTAGGATTTCTTTAATTACCATGTTTTAAAATATTTTAGACTTAAGATATTTGAAAAAAACTTTTTAAATAAATTAGGATTTAAATTTTAATTACCATTTATTAAAAGATATTAAAATATTAGAAAAAAGTAACGTCTTTTTGAATTGAATTGTTGCGATGTCAGAGGAAACTTGCTTTCTGCACAAATAGATTTTCGGGAAATTTTAAATTTTAAATTCTAATTTATTTTAATTATATAATTATTTTTTTAAAATTTTTTATAAAAATGGTAAACTTTATCTTTCAAGGATCCTTACTTAAAGAGATCATAATTTAAATTCAGATTTAATTTATTTTTTAAATTATCATAATTTAAAAGATTTTTTAATTAAGATTTTTTAATTAACTTTTTTTTAAATATTTTCATAATTTTTTATCCAAATGGTAATGTGTGATTGACGGACCTCGCTTTCGGCAGAAAGCGAGTTCCTAGTAATAATGTACCGCGATAAATCAATAATTTTGTTGAATTTCTCGTGGACCTCGCTACGTGCAGAACGTGAGGTCATTTTCTGAAATTTTAAATTGGCCCATATGAAAAGTCCTTCCAGCTCGGATGAACCACGCGTCTTGCAGAAAACGAGGTTTATAATCGCGTTTTGCAGAACGCGAAGTATTCCTATGTGGATGATTTGGGATCAATTTTCCAAATAATGCTGACGGTGAATATTTTTTCAATAAAATGTTAAAAAAGGTTTTTTTTTCATTAAAAAATGCCTAATATAAGGGAAGGGTCTGGGTTAGTGATGTTAAAAGACTTCCTTTTTGGGTTAAAGACAAATCTAGGACCAACTTAAACTTTTATATTTTCTAAACTAGCACCCTTACAATGAACTCGCTGTAGAGTTACAGTGAGTTCAAATAAAATATTATTTTTTCAAAAAAATTTGAAACTCGCCTTAAAACATGACGAGTTCAAAAAAAAATTCAATTTTTTTTTCGTGTTTTAACTTAATTAATCGCATTAACGGGTGATTAGTAAATTCTAATTGAAACTCGTCGTGTATGCAGGGCGAGTTTCAATTAAATTTTTTAAAATCAATTTTTTTTACTAAAGGAAGAAAATAAAAAAAATTAAACTCACGTAGCATGCACAACGAGTTTCAATTAGGATTTGTTAGTCATTCGCTAAAGCGATTAATTAAGTTAAAATACGATATTTTTTTGAAAATTTTTAGAACTCACCATAGTTTACGGCGAGTTTAAAAAAATTAAAAAATATATTTTATTTGAATACGTCGTGGCTCTATTGTGAGTTCACTGTAAGGGTGTTAATTTAGGAAATATAGGAGGCTTAAACAAAAAAACAGCCTTCAAACTATGACTTTTTTCTGCTTTTGACCCTTAAACTATGACTTGGGCAAAATAGACCTTTAAACTATCATTTTTTGTCACTTTAAATCCATGATTACAAAAATATCATTTTATAGGCTTTTCTAACATATATAAATATTTATTTTATTTTTAAATTTTAAAATATTATATATCAAAATAAGCCTCTAAACTATTATTTCTGGTCATTTTAAGTCCGATAGTTATTTAAGTCAAAGAAAATTATTTCGACTAATAAGATGCTGACACATCACAAAGATTTTTTACCAATTGATAGTTTTGGGGACTAAAATAAAAAAAATTACATAGTTTAGGTACTTATTTTAACCAAAAATAATTTAAGGAATTAAAGTGACAAAAAATAATAATTTAAAAACCTATTTTACTTAAATTATAATTTAAAAGCTAAAAATAAAAAAATACATAATTTGAGATCTGTTTTTTAATTTAAGCAAATATAAAATTTTGGGTGTTAGATTAATATAACAATATTAGTATGAGGATGTAATGATGTTAGTTTTGTCTTTATGACCTTTCTTTTGTGGGGGGCTCTGAAATGGGAAAAAAGTTCCAGTAAGACCATAAAAATCAAATATTTTTAATAGAAAATGCAACAATTTATCTCGAATAGAGAGCCATTTAGACGTCTAAGAGTTTCCTTTAACACTTGCAGTACTACACAGTGTACCTTTTTCCATTTTGATCATCAGCCGAGGAGTGGAGGATGGATGGATGGATGGATGGACGGACGGGGATACTACCAACTGTGGTCCTCCCATCAGCATCATCTTCACTGCAACGGTGTCAGGAGGGGGAGGGGGGACTGTCTTAAAAAAGTAAAATTGGCTTTTTTAGTTTTTTACAGCGAGGCCAAAATAAATGGAATGAACCCACAGTCACAGTTTGTTTGAAGATGGTCAGCTTTTCTAATATATCCTGGGTTTTAATTTAATATCCATGTCTTCCAGGTGTTTGTTCAATGTTCTATGTGGGGATAACTGACGAAGAACACTCATTAAAATTCTACAATAAATAAGAATTCCTTTTATTAGTATACTTGGGATCGAATTTCTTCAGTTTCATTCAAAATCAAATAGATAAAAAAGAGTAAAGAAAGAGTGAGAGGCAGGTGAAGTTTGATTTAAGAAGAAATAAATGAAAGGGGCGCCGAAGAGTATTCATGGGATAGCGTGTATGATGTGAGAGGACGGAGTAGCCAGCGGCGCTACCACCCTTCACGCCCACACCCACCTATTCCAATGGATTACGATTATATTATAGATTTATATTTAATACATCCCAAAAATTAAAATAATTTTACAAATATTTAATTTTAGAATATATGATTTAGAATTTATGGTACGTAATTATAATGTAAGGTTATAATTTTTAGAGTTTAAATATTAAGATTTTGATTTTAAGATAATATGATTGAGATTTAAATTTTAAACTTAAACCTTAAATTGTAATCTTAAATGTTAAATTTTATCTACAATCCTTAAATTCTAAAATTCAAAACTCTAAATTTTAAACTAAATATATAAACCTTAAAAATAAGGCACTTGAAAAAAAATTCATTGCAAGTGTATAAAATAATTACCTTCATACTATATTAGTATACAATGAAAATTGATGAAAATCTATCTTGTAAATAAAGAAAATTAAGTAAAAATTCATATTAAATCTTAGTAAAATTCAATCTAAATAAATCGGTTAATGAACCATATACCGATATTACAAAAATGTTTATGCGGTGAAAGATACCAATTCCCGTGATTAACTACTCACCTAGTCTCTACTTTAGTTTCCAGCCCTAAAGAGCCAGGGGACTATTCCAACTCTTGATTCAATTATAATATACAACCCATTTATTTAGCTTAATCCATTAAAAAGCTTACAAAATTCAGTGAGATGGTGAAAAAAATAAATAATGTATACATAAGAGAGACTATAGTTCACGGGTTAAATTAAATTTGACCCTTCTATTAATATATCGGTAAAATTATTAGGATATTGTACCTTTATTTTTATTTTTTAAAATATTATATATTACTTTTTTATTTTTTAATCTACAGCGTATCTGCCATAGGTTATGTTAGGTCACTTGACCTACCATAAATTTTTTGAATAAACTACATTAGCGGTCACTTAATTATTAATAAAGTTACAATTTGATCATTTAATTATTAAAATTTACAATTAAATCACTCAATTAAAGTTTTAGTTGCCCTTAAATCACTCATCGTTAAAATAAATGCAAATGGTCATTTAACAAAAATTGATATAATAACAGTTCTAGTCTTTAAAATTTATATATTCTACAAATTTAGTTATAATTCAAAATAATTCAGTAAACTTAACCCTTAATATTTTAAAAAAATCAATTTAGTGATTTTCTTCTCTTAAATTGCATGTATACCCTCGTTAATACTATAGTACTTAACTTAAAATCGTTAATCAATCTACTACACAAATTTATAAAATGTAAATATATTTATAATTTTTAATGTAAAATATGTAATTAGTATATATATTAAAATTAAACTCAGAGAAATCTATTTAAAATTATTTATGACGTCCTTCAGTTTTAATTATTGCTACCTCACAATTTTCTAAAAAAATAAGGTTTTCGTATTATTATACAATTTTTTTAGTAATTTTATATTTTTTGAATGACTTTATTGTTTTCATTTCATTTTAAATAAACTAATAATTAAATTTTTTAAGTTACTAAAATTTTATTATTAAATAGATTTTTAAAATTTTTAACAAGTTTGTGTATTTTTATTAAAATATTTGTATAATTTTTACTATAAAATTTTTGTTTTCATTTAAAAAATTACTAATGGTTAAATAATTTTTATTATTATAAAAATTATTAAAAAATATTCGATATCTTACTATCTTCTCCTTGTTGTACTTCTAAAAGAAGTAAAGAACCCTTTTAACCAATGAAAATCAAAGTTTTTGTCACTAATTTACTTGCAAAGAATGATTATATACAAAAGGTCAAAATGAGAACTTTCACTCACCAATAATTAATTGTATAATAACAATAATAATGATGATAATTAGTTGATAAAAATTTGGTGATAAATATTGGTGATCAATCATATGGAAATGTTAAAAGTTATTTTAGATGGCTTCAGTTACTTACAAGTAATATAAAAAAAATTTGTGTTCAGAGCATTAGTCTGTCAAAATGATCTTTAGGAATATTTTGATTAGGAAAAAATTGTATAGACTAATGTGGATTCATTTATACATGTGTTTTTATTAAAGAAAGTTAATAATTAAATAATAATAGACCTCTTACTTATATATATTTAGGTGTGATTGAAGAGTCTTTTGTCATGTCAATTATGAACATCTTAAGTAATTTTTGATAACTTATTTAATTTACTCTTACTCACATTATATTTATTATCGATGTGTGAGCTACCAAATTTAAATTTCTAGATCCGTCCCTGATCATGGGTTATTCTCACCACGTCATCCATGAGACAAATCAATAAAAACCACTCATCTCATTATTTTTTTCATGCCATATTTTTACCAAGTGAATCTTCACTCATATTTACTGTAAATTAATTTTAAAAATAATTTTTACCAAGTGAATTCACTTGGTAAAAATATGACATGAGAAAAACAATGAAATGAATGGTTTTTATTGTTTGGTCCCATAAATAACGTGGCGGGAAGACCCATGATATAATTTCTCATTTTAAACCTTATTCTTATGTTTCTAAATTCGTTACTTGTCCAATACTTGAGAAAATAATTTTCCCAGCTATGAGCAGGCCATGAACCGGATCTTAGATAATTACTAAGTAAATATTTTTTAAGTTTAATTATAAAAATATCAAAATAAAAAAATTTATCTTTAATATTTTATTGTTTCTAAATAGTTAATTGAGTCTTGCAAGTCGAATTTAATTTGGGTTTGATTAGATGTGTTGAAGAAAAGATAATTCAATAAATTGTAATGGCCAGGTACAAAATTAAGAACAAACATCAGACGCGGTCAAATTGTTAAACCTCAAAAAACAAGAACTTGTTAATATTTAAAACTAAAAACTAGAGGTCAATATTTAATTTAACTGATATTTAATTGAAAAAAAATATTTCATGCACCATAGTAAACTTATTTTTCATAAATAGATTTAATTTAAGTTTTTGGTTTAAGTTTAGAATTTAAAAGTTAGGGATTTAATTTAAGTTAAACAAAATGAGCATCTTCCTCTACTTTTGCTATAATGAAACTGCCTTTTAGACTTCAATGCCTCTAAAAGTGTTTGTCAAACACTAATTGTGCACCAAATTGTTAAGAAAAACATGCCCTATATTGTTTTTTTAATGAACAATGCGTAGTTTATGATGATTACATAATGCTAAATTTCGGACCTTATATTGGGTGAAAGCACTTCTATGGTTTTTTTAATTAAAATTTCGAGTTTCAGTCGATTGGATCAAACACACACCGGTCGATATAATTTATATTTAAAATCTGAATACATATCAAGTACATGTATCAAACACGAATACTTTTTACATCTTGCTTTAGACAACAACTCACACTATACCCATCATCATAGGATTATTAGTCTATGAAACTCCCCAAAACAAGGAGACGCAAGTCATTTTCATATACAAAAACACCAGGTCTATGACCATGAATCAAAGAATTTTAACTATCATCTGAAGTTTTTCAAGACCTGATGATGGGTTTCCCTCAGCTCATCCTCTCTCTTTCTCTTGGGTAGAGTTAAAGAAGATATAGCTTTTGCTGATAAAACCTTCTTCACAAGCAGCTTCCACTTTGCATCATCACCCATTCTCTGTTGCTGTGCTTTCACTTTGAATTGCCTGCCAACGTTTGTTTTACAAAAGTAAACAACGTTTAGTGGCTTGATTATGATAATGTCTGCAAATCAAAGTTAAAAATGGAGACCTTTTAGGACCCACCAATAGGCTGATATTTTTTAATAATGTATTTGCCAGTTTGAGAATGGACAAAGTGTGCTACCCCTGTTCACCATAAAATCTCTAGTCTAATTCGCTAAACAGAAGATTTGCAACTTAATCACCATCCATTTTATGAGAATTGGCAACTTAATAACCATATACTCTTGTCAATGTAGTCCACACTCTTATCAAGTACGAGATGCATCAGTTGGTTTGATGTTATTTTTACGGGGACAAGTAAAAACCTCCGTAACTCTTAATCTTATGATAGATATTTTGTTTGTGCCATAAATTAGCAAAATATCAAGCTATAGCCTATGATTGAGTTAAAAAATATCGAAAGAAAACGTTAAAAAAAAGTGATAGGAACAAGCCAACCACAAGTTCACCTTAAAAAAACATTTTCATGGCGGATGGAAGATGAGAAGACAAAGACTAAACGCAAATGATCAAAGCCTAACCCGACAGCTAGAATCCTATGCAAATGAATTGAAACTACTAACTACCAAATGGCAAAGAGCTGTGCATGGAAAATGCCATGGGCTCTAGAAATTCACAAGCAGTTCAATTTCCCCCAGGCCAAGGACAGATGATATTATCTTAACCCGAGCAATAAAGCAAATTCCCGGATAAAAAATAACGATGGCCGATGGGTTTAGATTATTTACCTGCAAAGTGGAACCCTGCAAGAATCAGGGTGATCACAAATGGAGGAATGGAGTCGAAGAAGCTGCCACATTCGCTTGCAGCGGGAGCACCCTCCACCATTAACCCTTCTCTTGCACAAAGCGAAATGCTTTATCAACAGCTGAACACCATGGCACGTCGCATATTTGTTGCAGGGACCCGGTTTCTTATCTGGTTTCACGCCGTAGGGCCCCACAGTCGTGCACCCTTCCGTGCATATGTGCTGTAAACACTCCATTGCCTCGTTTAGCTCTAAATACAAGCTCTGTTCTTTCCTGTGCCGCCTCATTCTCTTTTTTCTCTGCGACGTTATATCGAACACTCAGAACCCACTTTTACAAATAACAAAATCATCATCATTATTGAGTATTGACAGTAAGAATAAGAATAGTCTGGGTGTTTTTTTTTTTTACTTATGTAATTCTGATTTACCGTTTCAGCTTTTCGTCGATGAATTGAAGAATCTCGAGCTCGAGCCAGGGATCATGATCCTGCATGAAACACCAAGCTTCTGTTTGCTCGACAGATTTGAAATGGGCGGCGATGTGTTTCATGCACTTGAGGTAAAGATCGGGAGCGTCGCAGAGCCTGGCGAGTTGGAGGACGTCCACCGCGTTCTCCGCCGTTAGCCATTGACTAACTCCCCTGCTGCACCTCTGTTTCAGCTGTGGGACCGAGTAAACGTGCGACAATGCTAGCAGATGAATCCCATATTTCGCCAGTTGATCTTCCTCGCACCTATTTCAAGTTCATTGATCATTTCGCTCAATTCAGACTTCGGCACTAAAAACAAAACAAAAAATAATATCTGAAGCGTAAACGAAACAGCATCCTCAAATTTTGGGAAAATATTATAGTAGAAAATTTCACAGCCCACCAACATAGAATGCTACTGGTAGAGATTGAATAGCCACGTGTCACTATATTATAACTCATATTTTTATAAGAATGTAATAAATGCCGTATAAGTTTTCGAATTAGATTCGGTGATGGATTTTCCATCGTCAGATTACATGTCACGTGGAAAACAAGGAAGAAATGAACGGCAGAGATCATTCGGAAAAAACGAAGAGTGTGGGACATCAAAATGCTCAAGCCACCAACCTGGAAGAGTAGAGGTAATCAACGAAAGCAGAAACGGCATCGCATGGAACGCCGAGAATCGGGATGACTCGTTCGGAGCTCCGGTGCTTACGTGGCCTCTCTATTATGTTTTCCAGCACCGGCGAGGCCATTGCCTTTATTTTACAATTAAAAAATCAGATCCGAGCAACAAAAAAAAACAGAAAAACTTTGAAATCTAAAAGACTCTTAAAACAAGTTGAGAGAGGATTACCAAGATTGTGGAGTGAGCGGGGATGCGGAGGCCACCGGAGGTAAGGATGTGGATATCGGGTTCGGGTATGTGAGGGGCGGAGGAAACGGCGGAGGAAGTTGAGTTGTGATTTCTGTGTTCCATTTAAAGAGGGATTGAGGGAAGAAAAGAGACAGCTGTGGCGGCGATGTCTGAAGAGAGGTTGTTGGAAATGTTGGGTGGGACTCCAAATTTATAGGCCGTTTAAAGAGGAGCTGGCAAAGCGAAGCGATGAATGATGATAACAATCTGACGTGTCACCGTGCGTGACTGAAATATTATTATGGCTTACTGTTCCCACGCGCTTCATGATCTTACTTTTTTTTTTATATAGAAAAATGTGTTAATTACTAGTTAACATTGGGATGAGTCAAAATCAATGGTTAATTGACATATAACTTACAATAATATCATACTAAATACAGGGGCGTACGCTTAGTGGAGCCAGAGGGGACTTTGGCTCTTCCAAAATTTGACATTTTACATTCGGTCTTTTAAATTTTTATAATTTTATCCCTTCAAAAATTTTATAATAATTATTATATTTCAAAAATTTTAAATAATTTTAATTAAATCTCTTCTTAAATTTTTTAAAAAATCTTGATAAGTTTCATTTTTTATAAAAATTTTAATTAAAACTTAGATTTTTAAGAATATTTTAAATTAAACCTTTTAAAATATTAAAAAAAAATTAATTAAATTTTTTTAAAATTTTAAATAGATCTCCATCTCCTCAAATTGATTTGCCAAAATCCGCACCTGGCTAAATACAAATAGATTAATTGACTTGTTCGGGTTTAATTATTCCAAGATAAAAAGCTAAATAAATTACTAACAATGATTTCAAAACGTTTCAATAGGTTGAATTAAAAAAGCAATAAACTAAATTGAAGGTATCATCTTTATAATACAATATTTATTTCAAATTAGTCAATCAATTAATATGTTACTGTAGTTTAACAAAAAAATAAAAATTGATCATAACGAATAAAAATGGAATAAAAATAATTTTTTAAAAATTAATTTTAGTTTTTTAAAAAGAAAAGGTTGGAGTTTTTCAATATGTCTTGCTTCATTCATCATTTTTTTTAGAAATATTTTTTTTTTTACAATTATTATTTATGAATATTTCTTGAATTTCCTTACTTTGTAGTATTTCTTATTTTAATTATTCATGACCCTTGAACCTGTAGTTCGCTTATGGTGAGCGGAAGAGTACAGGTCTGTCTGGCGTGGCAATCGTTGTAATCCAATCACTGGTTCGATCTTTTCCACTCGCCAAATATGATCGTTTTCCACGTGTCGATCACTCATCCGCTAAGCCTAAAACTATACCCTGCGTGTGAGAATGAGGTGCACTGCTTCCATTAGCCAATCCAAAATGAACAAGTGTAAGTCAAAGGTTGACTTTCGAAGTATTTATTAGTGGAGACGGAAGCTTGTTATGTTGACCAATAAAATTTGTAAACCGTCGCAAACCGACACCGTTTTCTGAAAATAATGCATATGTATGTGATTAAACTTATTTTAGTACCAAATTTGATTAAAGATTTAAGAATTGTTTTTTGGTCAAATGATATACATATAATATTACTTCAAATTAATATTTAATACTAAGTTCGTGGTATTTTAAATGATCAACATCTGATTCATTAACCGACTAATCTAGATAAGGTATTGTAAAAGTTTATTACGAGAACCTTCCAACACAGTTTGCTGCATTTATAATATCATAATTTAAATTTCCGATCTTTGCTTAAGGATTTGCGTCTCATCCTATTAGATCAACTAGTAATTACTTAAATTCATGATTAATCAATTATATCAATAACTACTTCATATTGCTTCAGGTCACTCTAATCTATACTATCCATCAATGAATTTTTAATTAAATATTACACGAAATATTTATTTATAATCTATTTATGAATATAATTTTGTATACATAACATTTTTTTAAATATATAATATAAATTTATATTTTATATATGGAAAAAACTTTGATACACAGGCCGTGTAAACTTTAGTTTACACGTGCCTTTAGTGTTAGGGGTTAGGGTTTTAGTTTAGGGGTTTAGGTTGTAGGGTTTAGAATTTAATATTAGCGTTTAGAATTTAGAGTTTAGGGTTTAAAGTGTGGAGTTTAGTTTTTTAGGGTTATGATTAAAAATTTAGGATTTGAATTTTTATAGTGTATCAAAGTTTTACCCTATATGCATTAGGTGGTTGATTTTGTATACCCTTCCAACGCATTTCTCCTTTACGATTTTACAACGTGTTTATATAGAGGAAAATAAATTAGCTGATGGTTTGACCACATGAGATTTTTAATAATTCTAAGTGGGAAGTATCAAGCTTGTATTTCATCTTCATTTTGAGTGCGAATGGCATCTTCACTTTGGGCAAAGGTATTTTTCCTAAAAGCAACGGTTTCAAGAAAAAAAAATACATAAATTAATGCATGCTTCACATGCTCTCTTTTTTTCTTTTCTTTCTTTCACTTGAATACGTTACATCGGTTTTTAAAAATTTTCAAAGAACAATCATCTTTGATTTAAGTGATTAAGAAAATTATAAATGAGTTAGAATTCATTTATAAAATCTAAAATTTTTAACTTTTATATTATTTTAGATCGTTGAATGAGTCAAAATTAATGGTTGGGATTAATACCTTTCAATTGAGAATTATCCACTTTTGTTTTATAAAAATCTCTCCATTTCCTAATGCTAATATCAACAATTAAATTTTACTCATCTAATAATCGAAAAAATGTAGAACTTAAAATTGTTAACCCTTAAGATGGGGTTCACGTGTATTGTTTACAATTTTTGATTTTTTTAAATATTTCATCGATAAAACTAGCTATTAGAAAACAACTAATAATCAGTTTGTCTAATGAGATAAGATAATAAATCTTTCAAGTAATATTAGATGTTTGAATTTTAACATTATATATAGAAAAAATAAATTGAGAGAGTTGTGCATACAATATGCTTATATAGTAACCGGTCCAAATTAGTTAACTAATGAATTAGATAAAAATGATTAAATCAGAAAAAAAAAACAAATACTATAAGATTTGCAACGCCTTGGGTCAACAAAAAATTTTCAAGTCCAAATGTCGAAGGATTTATTGAATTACTTACTCTTCGAAAAGCCCTAACGAATTAATAGAGTTGGCCATATTAAGTGGGCTTGTAGCGACTAGTTTTCTTTTGAAGACCGCTATGAAAATAATTAATTATAAATTAAAGAAATTTCGCTTTTATTTTGAAAAAATTATTTAAAAGGAGAATTTGGGAAAATTTTTATTTTAAAAATTTAAAGTCGTCACTGGTCATTTTGGTAGACCATACACAATTAAAACAAAAATAAGAGATTTTTTTATAAAAAAATTAGATTCGAGAGTTGATTATGGATGGAGAAGGATTAGCAACCCACACCGCCCAAAATTGGTACCAAATAATTACTGCTTTATTAATAGCAAATTTTTCGAGTTAAAGTGACGATTTAATTAAAATTTAGTTATAGGTGCGAGTAAATTTTAAGGGTTCCGATGTTCGAGTGCGAGTAAATTTTAAGGGCTCCGATGTTCGAGGGATAAACGAAAACTACCACCTATGTCTCAGACTGGTAGCCAAGTTTACCGTTGAAAAAGGGAGCGTCGCATTATCGATATGCGACTTAATCAATCATGTTAAAATCATACACATACGAATACATGAATAATAACAAAAATAAATACCATAAATATACCGATAAATAAATAAATAAATTAATATACACGAAAAAAGATTATAATACAATATATAATATACATATATAGAAAAAAAGTGATGACACCACAGTATATTATATAGAAAAAAATTATTACATTATATAATACATTGAATACGTACTAAAATAATAATGTATAAATGTATACATATATCATATAAAAATATATTACATATAAAGTATACTACTCAACATGGTATATATCTATATCTTACTTGAAATATGAATAGGTAATATATATATATATATAAACTTCTTTAAATACATATAAACAAAGCATACACTCACTTGATTTAACATCCATATAATACATACTATAATTTAATACGTATACAAAATATATATTACTACAATATATATACATACTTACATATTTATAAAAGCAAATTTTAAATATTACAAGAACAAAGCAGGTAGAACAAGAATGAGAAATATAAAACACAAGATATACGATACAAATAGATAATCAAAATGAAGCCAAAGATATGTATAAAAACACAAATACATAAATAAATATATACACAAATATACAAAATGGGCTGAAATTAAATATAAAAACAAGTGATGAAATTAACAGAAGCATGAAAACAGGGGAGCAAACTAGCAATTTTACCGCTAAAATTATCGAATTAGAACACAAATAAGGACTGAATTAAAGACAAAATGAAAACTCAGGGACCAAAAAGGAGATTTGACCATTTCAAACGGATTAAATCAAAACAAAGGATGAAATTGCAAAACAACTGAAACAAAGGGGGACTAGACGAGTAATATACCCATGCGACAGGTCAAAACTGTAAAGCAAAATAGGGCGGGGGGTTATGAGGTAATTTGACCACTTAAAATCTGATTTAATTAGATTTAGGGACGAAATTAAAAAACATTTGAAAGTTATAGGGACTGAAAAAATAATTATACCATACGAAAAGGTACCGCTGCAAAAGATTAGAGACGAAGGGACTAAAATATAAATAACCCATTTTTAAAGTAAAATGCTTATAAATAAACCCTTTCGGACCAGTTTTCGGCCTTTGGCCATTTGAAAAGTTTGTTTTTTTTTTAAAACTCCTCATTCTCTGAAGTGTTCATCCCAGAGGATGAACACCTGGGTCTAAACCCAGATACAGCCGTGGCTTGGCCGCGTTGACCGCCACGGACTGTCACCGGCCGCCGTTCGCTGGCGTCAGTGACCCAAAACTCCCTCAGAAAACAAGCATTTTCCTATTTTAAAATCAAATCTGACCATGATTTTGTAAAGCTAGATCCAAAACCCTTCATTTTTTTGAAAACCCATGACCTTTTTTTTACGAAAAATCCCGATTCCCACTCTGATTCACATGGTTTGATTTGGCGAGACCGAAAGCTTATTACCGGAGGGGAACTGAGATGATATGAAGGTAAACTCTTTAATCCTTTTTACTTATTTGTTCTTATTGTTTAGGATTTGCATGCAAAAATAAAAATGAAGAAGTTGATACCTTTCTCTGAATTACTTGTTTTTTTATTTCCTCCGAATCTCCACATTAATGGCTGACTACATACATATATATGCTAGATTTTTTTCTCTGATTTTGCTTTTTTTTACACTTATAAGTAACATTAAATGAAAATACCGTGGTTGATGTAATTCTTACATTCCCTATTTTTTATGTCTTTGTTGTTGATGCCCATGCATGGTTATTGAACCGGTGAGGGAGATCGTACGTCGGTCGTGAAAATTTCGGCAGAGGTGCCACGTCGATGAGAGCCGGTGAAGATGAAAAGGCTTCATACGGTCATCTTTTATCTCGACCGTTGGATCAGATTTAATACAACAGATAAGATCATCTCAACAATGAACGGCTCAGATTTGATATGAAGGGTGATGTGGCAGCCATCGACGACACCACGTGGTGTACGAGAATTGAAGGGTCTTGCTCGTCCATGCCACGATCACGTGGGAATTGAACGGTCCGCGCGTGCTCCCAATCGCGACAGATGAATATCCTCCTCAGATTGATCATGGCCGTTGGATCAAAATATGATCCAATGGCTCACAACCGGCTGCGCAAGAACAAAGATGATTAGGGTTCTTGGTTATAATATGTAATTAGTGTTTTTTAATTGTTTTAGGCCTAGCTGGTTGGGCCATTGTAAAATTTTATTTGGGTTTTGTAAACTTGGACAATTTAATAGAATGGGTTTTAAATTTTCAGACCTATTTTTTTAATTGTAACCCAATAATATTATTAACTATTAATAATAATAATATTATCACAACAACTAATAATAATATAATAACACATATATATGTATACATACAAGTACATATAATAATAGTATCAATTAATACAATAATGCATGCAAACATACATAACATACGTACAAACAAACATATATAATACATACATGCTTATACATTCAGTAATAACAATGACAACATACATACGGTACACATACACACACACATATATACACATATTCATATAAATGCGTACACATACATATGCAATCATACACATAGTAACACATACACATTCGACATAAATATATTCGCACATTGGACATACATAGAATTCATACATATATATACACATAATACTATTCATACATATTTATAATATACATACAATATATACGGTTCACACATGTAACACACATATATAAACATTGAACATATTAAAAGTAATAATAATGCAATAATAATATGAATCTAATAACATATATATAATAATAATATTAAATATTTAAATATATAGCAGGACAAAAATGAGTGATTACAGCTGTCCCTCTTTGCTTGTTCTTGTGAAACGAGAACAGAGCAAAGACCAAAAGCACTCATTTTCGTCATACTTCCCTATCATTGGCTCTAAAATCACGGGCTCTTTTGAAACTTTCTGCTCTTCCTCGGCCAACTCTTCAAGCTTCAATCTCTTTCATGCCCTGTTTTGTACTCATCTTGACATCAAAAGGAGCTTGACATCATGCCCGAAGGTCTTACTGATGGCCTGAAAGTCTTATCACCATGCCCGAATGACTTACAGATGGCCCGAAGGACTTATCATCATGGCTGAAGGACTTACTAATGGCCTGGAGGACTTACTAGATAAATTCACGCCAAAAATGGCTACCTAAATCCCTTAAAACGATGTCCCAATTTCTACCAGTCTTGACATCAAAATAAGTTTAACATCATGCCCAGAGGTCTTACTGATGGCCCAGAGGACTTAAAAAATAGATTCACGCCTAAAATGACTATCAAAATCCCTTATAATGATGTCCCGATTTTTACCAATCTTGATATCAAAATAAGGTTAACATCATGCCCGGAGGTCTCACTAATGGCCCAGAGGACTTAAAAAATAGATTCACGCCTAAAATGGCTACCAAAATCCTTTATAACGATGTCCCAGTTCTACCAGTCTTGACATCAAAATAAGGTTAACATCATGCCCGGAGGACTTACAGATGGCCCAGAATACTTAAGATCTAGATTCACGCCAAAAACGGCTACCAAAATCCCTTATAGTGATGCCCCAATTTCTACCAATCTTGACATCAAAATAAGGTTAGCAACATGCCCGGAGGACTTACAGATGGCCCAAAAGACTTAAGATTTGGATTCACACCAAAATGGATACGAAAATCCCTTAAAATAAGGTTAGCATCGTTCCCCGAGAACTTACAGATGGCCCGGAGGATTTAAGATCTAGATTCACGCCAAAATAGCTACCAATGGAAATCTTCAATAGGATCTACCTCTTCAACATGAAGCTGCAAATCAAAATCTTTGCTTGTCTTCAAATATCTATTTAAAATAAGCCAAATTCTTTTAAGTTAGCATGCCCCTAATATAGGGATATCTATATGATGCATGCAATGTAACACTATCTTTCTTTTCTTCTTCTTCTTCTCTTTTTTGTCTTCTTCTTCTCTTTTTACTCTTTTCTTCTATTTTAGAATCCTATCCCCTGAAAGGCCATTTTTCAATTTTCCCTTTATTTCTATGTAGTATTCTCGTCAATCTTTATCTTTATCGATCGAATACTCTTCTTGTATTTTCTAATCTTCTTGCGCGATCATCTTTTTTTCTCTTCTGGGTTACCACCCATCTTCGTAAATCATTCTTCTAGTCCCTATACTGCTCTTATATAGGGACTCTCGTCATTCTTTATGTTCTTCATTGCCCCATCCAATCTTGGGCTTAACTATTTCCTCATCTTTGACCCAACACTCAAAGTCTTTATCTGTTTTAACATTAGGGCCGACAAAATGCCCCCACACCCTGAGCTCATTCATTGATCCAATTTTCATGAAACATCTCAACGGGAAACAACTCAAGGTCATCATCAGTCATATATTCTTATTATTTTATGTGGTATTGCCATATTCTACCTTGGGCTAATCTGGTCGATTCTGACCTATCACTCGGAGTCTTTTTATCTTTCTTCATTTTAGGGAAAGTAGAAGTCTTAGTCCCTTGAATTTTCTTCGTATTCTAAAATCTGATTTTCGTCAGGGTTCATTCTTCATTTCTCTAAACCGGTCAAAGTATCATGGTCAAAACCCACTTTAATCCCCTAAGCAGTCTGACATATGAATTCATGCCATCACTCTTATCGTAGTCATTGATGGGTCACTCCTCTGCGATAGGTCGATCAATCACATCTACAACCTTGTATTCCGAATCTAATCCCTTAAGTAATATATGGAAATATTTTTGCTTAAAATATCAATTTATTGATCTTCATTCCAATGAATGATGTCCTTTAGATTAACATACAAGACCTTGAAACCAAAATCTATATAAAAAATAGAATAAGAGCTTTGGATATCAAGTGCAAGAGCGTCTTAGATTCAACCTTTTGGCGATCATTCCAAGCATAGCTTGTGTAATACCATAAAATTTAATAAGTTGATTAAGGGTCATTTAGTACTAATACAATAGCTTAAAAACTAACTTAGTGACTAAAATGACAAAAATACAAAAGTTAGGATTTCTTTAATTATGGGGTTTGAAAAGGAAATTTCTAAGGTTTAGAGGTCTCATGTGATAGATAGTGAATTGAATAAGGTATTCTTAAAGTTTGGTTGAATTTCAAGGAAATTTGGAATGGTAATTGAAGTTTAAAATTTTAGCGACCAAAATGTAAATTCTAAAAAAATTTATGGCTAAAGTATAAACTTTGGAAAAGTTTGGGGACTAAAGTTGTAATTCTCTAAAATTTAAGGGGTTTTATTTCATAAATAAATAGATCACCTAAGGGTGTGGATCGAATGTGAAGATTTTGGTTCGATCTGATATTTAGATTATTGGGAAAATTGCAATTAAAGTTTAAGTGGAATTCGGATACCCGGATCGAACTGGAAAGTTTTGAAATTTTGCCATATGATAGAGAAAGTTTATAAAAGTTCATCTTTTCCAGCCCTAAAATGTTCATCTTTTCCAGCCCTAAAATGTGGAGAAAGAGGGGAAAAAGAAGAAAATTTTCCAAGCTCGATTTAAGACCCGAAACTCAATTTTTAAGTAATCTCTTCAACTACAAAGTTGTTCTACTCTTCAAGCTCTATCTTTTGATATCAATAATTCATGGAATACATGCTTGGTTGATGAGAATTTTCATGAGAAAGAAATTAGGGTTTATGGATCAAATTGGGGCTTTTGAGATTTTATGATTCCATGATTGAATTCAAGTTGGAATTAAGCTAGTATGATGTTGAAATCATGATATGAGTTAGGATTTAAGTTTTACATATTTTGATTTTTATGAAGACGATTAGGGTTTATGGATTCAAGTTTAATTTAGGGTTTGTGATGTTGAAATAATGATCTAGTAAGCTTGAATTGTTGTTTGGAAGCAAAACCCTAAGTTAAATTGTGTAGGGACCATTTCGGCAAATTGAAAAGTTGAAAGAACAAATATGAATTTTTAGAATTTGGAGTGTATTTATGTTATTAATGATGTTAGAGACAAGAAAATGAAGTTAGAATGCTAAATTGATGTTGAATGGAATTAGTGACCATTTTGACAATTTGTCAAAGTTAAGTGACCAAATTGAAATTGAAGTTTTGTATGGGGGCTAAATCTGATTTTTGGTTGTAATGATTTAATTAAGGTAGTAATTTTGAATTGAGGACTAATTTGCAAAGTTAAGAAGCTTGAATCCTTATATTTGCATTTTAGTAACTATTTCGGTAAAGAAGGAAAATTAAGGAGAATTATTGTGAATAATTATTTGATGAAGAAGGTCATAAGATGGTGGTTTAAAGCAAGTAATTGAACTAAATTGAAAAGTAGAGAAGTAAGGAGAAGTTAGTATAAAAGTTGAAGTTGTTAATGGAAGCTGTGTAGAAAAACTGGTTTATGGCAGTAACTTTGAAAATTCACCATATATTTTACAAATATGGTTAGATGGTGAATTTTATACCGATGTAAAGATTTGTTCATATAGTTTTGTGCCCAACAAACGGAATCTGATTTTGAGTTTTGAGTAAAAAGATATGAATTTTTAAGTGGTGAAAGGTCAGAAAATAGTATAGCAGGCTGTTCCGAAATTCAATACTGGAAATTGACTTTGAAAATTCGCCATAAATCGTGCAAGTTGAATTTGGGCTATTAATTTATATGGTTGAAAAGCTTATTGAATCTAGTTTTTTTCCAGAACAAACGAAGTCAAATTCTGAGTTGTAGATTATTTTATAGAAATATTTCTTTGGAGGTACTGTAAACTGCCAGAGAATGAGAATTGATACACTTTGTATCTAAGGTTGAATAGTAAGCTTGAAAGGGGTTAATGGAAGTTTAAATTGGTCACTAAGGACCATAATGAAATTTTGAAAAATACAAGGAAAAAAGGAAAACATTTGGAGATTTTGTATTCAAATGATTATTTTGGACAATATGTCTAAGATATTGTTAGATTGTGATCTAACAAAAATTTTACTTATTTGAATTATGAAGTTCGATTCAAGGGAGGTTCGAGGTACAATGAAGGAAAGTATCAAAGAAGACTCAGTGAAGCATACTAATAAATGGCCCAGGTGAGTGCAATGCATACATAACATTATACATGGATGTTTCATACATCACTTGTAGGACTTGCGATGAGTCTACCTGGTTTATTTATTGTCATGATAATTATGTCATTGATCATATATTTGACATATTTTAAATATGTCAAAGGTTGAAAATAAATGCATTGATCACTAGTTATTGATGATAGTATAATATGAATGTTATTTCGGTTATGAACTGTTAAATGTTGATATATATATATATATATTGATATATTGATATATGTTGCCATTGATAACTTAAATGATGAAATAAAGCCAAATGTATGATATAGAGGTTCGATGGTATAGTTGGATATCCATAGGGTCATAAACAACTATATAAATATTCTAAGCACCTCTGTGCAATATTCATAAATACTCATTGAGGGTATACTCATGTAAGGTTTGGGTATACGGAAACACTTAGGGTGTTAAGCACTACGGTGCAATTTTATTAATACTAAATGAGGGTATACTCATGCAAGGTTTGTGTATACGGAAGCACTTAGGGTGCTAAGCACTACGGTGCAAATAATATACATACTCAAGAAAGGTTGGGTATGAGGGGATGACTCGTGTACATAGAATCTCTTAATTCGATACATTGGGCTAAGTAAACTAAATTGAAATCAAAGAAATAGAATGATAAGCTTGAAAGCTTGCAGACAGAGTTGGAATAAGGTAGTGGTAAGCATTGAAAGCTTATGGATGGATATGGTAACGGTATTGGTAATATCTAATCTTATCACTTTGATATACATATTTATTTATGTTAACGAGCATATAATGGTAAGGTGATCATATGCATTGTTAATCATTAATATTGATATTATGACAATTGCACTTGACTTCGAGTTATTGCCTCACTAAGTAAATACTTAGCGTGTAACTGTTTTACACGTAGGAAGGAAGAAATGGGAGTAAGGAGCATATACGGACATCATCAATCAATAACAGGTACATCAGTATCAGTAAGATGTCTTTTGATACTGTTTAATATTTACTAGTTGGCATGTATATTAAAAGGATATGCCTGCTCTGATGGAATTTGTATTTTATTGGTATCTGGTTGAATTTTAAATCAGACAGTTTTAGGCAGTTTTACTAATTATATAAAGAAAAATTAAATTGATAAGTTGTTGCCTGAAAATAAACTCGATTTGAAGATGAAAATATTATTTTTAAACCTTACATGAATAACTAGATTTGTAAAAAAAAACTAAATACATTGTAATATTTTTAAAGAAACAAAATTTTACCGAATTACAAATGTAGAGGGTTTTATGAATGTTTTGTGGCATCTCTTTCTCGTATTCGACGATGGATACGGGAAATGGGTGTTACAGTTTGTGTCTATAAAGACTTTGAATGTTGTGGCGATTTGAATTTGTAAAATTTCCCAAGATGACTCGATTCATCCTCATGATTATTACATTGCTAAAGAAGACTCATCCCCCTCAATTCTCATTTTTTGCTTCACCCAATAAAAATGGACTTGTTTAACCGTTAGAGTGCAAAAATATCATTATATGAATAACATTCTGGGTGTAAGTGGGTGCTTCTGATTGTTGTTGTGTTATTATTATAATAATAATCATAATCGTATCTTCAAGGATTCATCTCTGATGCTAGGGTCTTGAAAAGGTGGAGCAAAGCTTCTTTAATAGATTTGTCAATCCTACGGCTCTATTAGAGTGATCCGAGATTTATTTATTTCGTACTTCATTTCATTTCATTTTATTTCTTTTTCTTTTCTTTCTTTTTATATATATGTATATATTTCTATTCATCAATTACAATCCATTAAGGCACAAAAGACTACGCTTAGAATTTCAATTTCAAGCAACTCTTACGGTTAAAATTCAGAGCTTTTTCATTATTGAATATCATCAAAGGAGTAGTAGTCTTGTTTTGCTGACCATAGTCTGTTAGAGAAAAATCACACCTTATCGTTATCACAATATTCGACTGATCTCAAAATCGATGTCACATCTTGCAATTGATATCCAGTGACCTACAAGGGCAAGAAAAGATATACATATACATTCTTTCAAGTTCATTGTATGTTAAGTAAAATGCATTTTCATTGGAATGGAAATCACCAAACATAACACATGCCCTTTACAAAAAGATCTCTGCTACATTCGGGCCAAAGGTAGCAGAGTTGGCTCCATGCATTACTTCAAAAAAAAACTAAATGCAGAGATGTGCTAACAAGCCCACATCTAGTAAAAATATGAGTAATATAAAAGAAGGGGCTTCTTGGGGCCATAGATTCATCGTCCTTAACCTTTTCGCCTTTTTAACTACTAAAATAATCCACTCTTTCAACTCTTGCATCCACTGTTTCACCATCTCTTGTGGCAGCCTTCCATCATACACCACCTTTTTGATCTCTTCTAATAACATCTACACTTCTTGGTGGTATGCCCTTGTGCCCCCTATATGAAAATCGTAAGTACTACATTGGTCATAACTGTGGGTAGACGAATCCGGTGTAATCTTCATCGGTCTGGGAGTGAGATACGATTCTCTACTAAATAAGGAAATATGTCTGCATCAGGGACCCCAAATATTTCTAGATCTGCTCTTGTTCGAAGAATCTTTCGTGGCAACTCAGGAAAATTAACGGGCCTTCTTCTCTTATGATTACGAGTGCTTTGGAGATGACACTCATTTACTTCTTTGTCTTCTCCTGCCTTCTCTTCAGTTTGGTCCTTAGACCCCAACTTTTCATTTTGGGTCGCGTACTCTATTTTTTCTCCAATCGACATGAAATCCTCAAATCTACTACTTGACTTCTTGAGCATTATATCGAAAAAAGAAGGGGAAGCGTCGCGTGAAACATGAGAGTCATTTCCTCTTCAATTTTGGGAGGTTGGACATGGGCTGCTAGACTTCGCCACCTCAAAGCATAATCTTTGAAGCTCCCATTTAATCTCATTTTCATGCTCTAAAGAAATTGCCAACTCGGTGATAGATCTAAAACATACTTGTATTTTCCTAAAAAAAGCATCAGCTAAGTGATTCCAGGACTAAATTTGATTTTTGCTCAAACGGTTATACTATACCGCAATAGGTCCCGCCAGACTATAGTGGAAATAATGGATTAACAGCTTTTCATTCTTCAAGTGACCCTCTATCTTTCTGTAAAACATGGTCAAGTGCACTCTCGGACAACTCGTACCATCATACTGCACGAATCTGGGAATCTTGAAATCCAAAGGAATGACCAAGTCAGGGACTAAACAAAATTCTATTGTATTGAAAGTGTCTAGCTTTTTTTCTTTTTAATTTCCTTCTCGGACATATCTTCTAACTGCTCGAGTCTTTGTTCCATTCTTTCTTTCAACTGGTTCTTGAATACTGCCATCGAACCCGAAGAATTTTAGATCCCAAAAGGGGAATATAATGATAAAATACAATGAATGTAATGCAATGAGATGCTAAAATGTAAATATGAATGCAATAAGGTATTGATTCTAAAAGTGATCCCATAGAACATATTTCATTAAGATCAAAAGGTTTTGTTACATCAAATATTGGATATTTACAAATACTGATGAGCCCTGGCCCCTAACTTTTTAACTTCATCTAACAAACGAGTCAGCTTTCCTTCACGGTCTAACGCTGAATCTAAATTCTGACTTAACGACATTGCCGCGTCGGCCAAATTTGCTACCTGCTGGGCCACCTTACGTTCTTAAGTCGTAGCAATCTTCATGTCTTTTTCTATTTCCTGTATTACTCGCTCGACCTTTTGCAACTTGAAAGTTACCTTTTTGACACTTTCATAGCCAGCCTGCTTGTAGGCTTCGACACGAATCTCGCTTGTATGCAAGGAACTTCGAAGCTTATCTATTTGTTCTTTGAGTTTTTCATTCTCTTTCTGAAAGGTGTTAGATTTGACCTCACTCTATTGTAGACTTGCTTTCAAAATCTCATGCATAGCTAGACTGTCTTGTAACTCTTTTTGGATGGTATCACATTTCTTGTCGGTTCCCTTCAACTTTTAGGATAATAATCGGGATCTATTTTTACTGGTCCTGCCTCTCTGCTTCCACTGTCCCATGTCATTCTTCAACTGAATAATGCAGTTTTTCTATTATTTAAAAGTGTTGCCTAAACTAGTATTCCGAAACATACAGTGAAGCTCCCGATGCTCATCTTCTAGACTCTTCAGTTTCTTGCTCAAATCATCTCTCTCCTACTTGACATGGCTATACTCGAACGAAAGTGCCTCTTCTGGGATGCCCCTATCTTCGGTCTCCAAATTTGACTCGCTTTTATTCAACACTTGCCCTGTGTTTTGTCTCTTCTTCAACTTTGCCCCTCGTGTGATCATCGACTCATTGTAGAATTGGGGTCTTTCATATTCGAAACTCAACGCTCCCGTATTGATAAGATCTTGAACTCGGGTTTTCAAAGCCCCACAATTCTTTGTAGTGTGACCCGAACTTCCTATGTGGTAATCGCACCTGACACAAGTATTGTAGCCCTTAGGATACGGAAGCTACCGTGGCATAGACTGAATTTGGGTGATAAGGTTCCTCTCAATGAGCATCAGGAGTAGCTCTGTAACACCCTTACCAGTATTTATTAACCAATACTAGTATAGAGTGTCACATACTATTTAACCGTATTTTTATACTAACCAAATTAATCCAAAAACAGTAATTTTTGAAAATTTATATTTATCGCGTAAAATTAATTACTAATTTTTAATTAGTTAAATAGATTCCGTTTTCAGGCAGCAATTTAGCAGTTTGTAACTACACCTTTTAATTAAGTAAACTGCCTAAGTTAAAAATGGTCTTTGACTACTCTAAAAATCAAAGTTATAAATTTTACCTGATTTCCATTGCTAGAAAGTTCTTTAAACTACTATAAATCACATTATAAAGTACCCATTTATCTAGATATTAATATTACAAACCATATCTAGATCAGTTAAAGTGAGCTACTACTATTTTATACATGCCAACTATAGATAACCAAAATACATCAAAGATGTAAATTACCGATACAACTATTTTTCCTTGAGGTGATGATGCTGATATTCCTTACTCATGCCCTGGATTACTACCTACGCGTGAAAACCATCACACGTTAAGTAAACACTTAGTGGGGCATTATAATTATTTAACATACATCAACATGCTTGAATTATATCAATAATATAAAGAACATGCAATTTGATCACCATTCTTTTATTTTCCTTATGTTAATCAAATATCAACATAATATATTTCGGATTTATAAATCCTATTAATATCCTTGCCATTATCCAAGAGTTTATCTACCCTCTAATTTTATTAACCATTTATTATCAAATAAATTATTGCCCAACATAGTTTGAGAACTTGAGTACACGAGTCAAAACCGCACCAAAGTGCTAATAAACCGCACCGAAGTGCTAAGAGACCGCACATAAGTGCTAAGAAACCACACATAAGTGTTAATAAACCGTTGAACTCTATGGCATGCCAACTATACTCTGTACCTCAATTACTTATTTGGGCATATTTTCCCAATTCCACATTCGATTCATCCATGGCAATATAATTAAATATTGAGCAATTCATACCCTATAACACAACATATCAAAATTAAATTATCTGTGATCAATGCATGTAATTCTTCTACCTTTGACAATTCTCAACATGTCAAATATAAATTCATAATATGGTTATCAAGCAACTATTCATGCATAAAAATGCACTCACCTCGACACTTTATACTTTGTCAATGTTCAACTAGCCTCACTAAGTTCAACTTTGATCTCGTTCCTTTCCTCGATTGCTAACTCGGTCTTGATTTTGTTCACAGTCTACAGTGTATTAAAAATTACCATAAGTACATTCCAAATTATATGTTAGTATCCTACTAACACATAAATAATATAGGAATAATTTTCCTATAAACACCCTAATATTTTCCAAATATTAGTTTTATGACACAAGTCATTCCATCTCCAATACTTTGTATTTCTTCCAACCCTTACTCAAAAAATGATTTATAACTCATTCTAACCTTAATTCCAACATAATGTTTCCATGAAAAATAAATTTTCACTTTAGTCCTTAAATTCTTCCTAATTGCCGAATTGGTCCCCAATCTTTTCCAAATTTCTGAATTGATCCCTATGTTCTACAAACTTCCTAAATAGTCTAAATGACATTTTAAAGCTTGTAAAATCATAATTTCAACATTTCCAAATTTATGGAAAATTTTCCATAATTTCCCCTAATTCCTTCATAATGCCGAAATCACCCCTCTACTTTTCCAAGTTTCCAATTTAGTCTACTTAACACTTTAACATCATTTCCAAGCCTTCATAACCATTCGCAACTCAAAATCATTCCAAATTCAACTTTTCTACTAAAACCCTAACTTTAAACAATTTAGGGTTTAGCTATTTCCATGTAATTTCAACCATCACACAAGCTTTAGTATGACTCTACAACATCATATTTATCAAAAACTAACCTTAGTTCGTCCTAAATCAACATCCCCTTCATCCATCAATTCCTCAAAACTAAGGTTTTAAGTAAGAAAAGCATGAACAAATGGTACCAAGAGATAGAGAATTTCATGTAGATTAATACTTTGTTTTATGCTTTCATCCAAAATGCAAATAAATAAGCTTGAAAAATCAAAATAATTTTTTTTCTCCTTACCTCAAGAAGTGTTCGAACAATGACTGATATTGGGAGAAAAATCTTGAATTTTCTTTTAGTTCAATTTTGGCCATTTGTCCTTAATATAATTAAAATAAATTTAAAATTCATTTTAATGTTTAATGACCTTTTTACCCTTGAAATCCAAACTCCATATCAAGCCACATGTCTACCTACCAATCCAAGGGTCAAAAACAATCCAAGGAGTTAGTGATTACCAACTTTGCCCTTGCCATCTTCAAAAATTACCATCTTGCCATTTTCATCCAATGGCTAAGATTAAACATGGAAAAGTAATCTTCAATCCAATGATCCATATTAATTTCCATTAAAATAAGGCATGGAAATGACCCTTTTACCCTTGCCTTATTTTAATAAAATACCTCATAAAGTATCTCATAAAAAATTTCTCATTTATTCGATTAAATTCGATTATCCAGATTTTTCCCAAACTTTAAAGCTTTATAGCTCTTAATACAAACTCCGTATAAAAAATCCGTGTATCACGAAAATGCCACTCTTGGGGGTGAACTATTCATTTACGGGACTAACTTACATACTTTTGAAAATTACAACTTCGTCCCTGAACTTTCCAAAGTTTACACTTTGGCACCAAACTTTTCAAGTTTTACATTTTGGTCACCAAACTTTTCAAGTTTTACATTTTGGTCACTAAACAAAATTTCAAGATATTACAAACTCGGTGTACCTCACAGGTCTCGGGATATGCTTCTTTACATTACTTGTTTCTCGGGTTTTTTCTGGCCCTATTTCTATTTTCTAGGAGCTTGACTTTGATGTACCTCCCACTGGTTTGTTGATGTGTATCACAAAAGGGTTCGAGTTGTCGTATTTATCGACGTTATTTTGCTTGGGAGTGGGATTCTGACCATCAAACTCTTTATTTTGATCCTTGACTGGCTCTTCTCCTGACTCTACGGACCCCTTGCCTTTAACCATAGCGGTCATCATATTCATCATCTCGGCCATCTATTTCTTCAATTCTTGTACTTCACCTCGATCGTTACTAGCACTGGTATCATCTACCATGTTTGACTAGGAGTCTTTAGATGATTCCTCTTTTATCATATCAGATCTAGCTTTATGACCAAACTCTATATTCGTATCCTTTATTATCTGATCAGACAACCCTTTGTCCATTGTGAATGATTTCTAATTTTTGTACAACTACTTGCGAATCAATACCCTATGACTGTATGAAGATGCGAAAATTCAAAAAGAAAACAAAAACAAGACATAAAAGAAATAAGTTAGTACCGAATAAAAATATGTAAATAAAGAGATAAGACAGAGAATTAAATAAATCATCGAATAAAACAACCCTATTTAAAATCTAAAACACCTAGGGTATCCACATAGCTCTAATGGGGGTGGACTTTCTACGTTCTCTACATGCAGTTTTGGTGCTAAAAGGTGCCCAAATTATCCTTGTTGTCCCCTACTAAAAGTAGCAAGGCCCTTAGTCATCACCCATTATAGGCTCCTCTCAACCGGATTCAATTCAGGAGAACCCATTCCTCTATGCTCATTCGGGAAAACGATATTCCCACGAAAACATAGAATATTAGAGCCCCGAGAGTACTTGCTAGGCCCATACAGAGGAATGATATCCCCTCGAAAGCAATAGCATTTTCCCCTCACTTAGACGATCGAGTTTATATGTCAAATATTAAATGCGTTAAAATGAACTTGCATTTATAAATAAATAATAGTTTAATCGTCACTTTAACCCGCAACTTCTAATATTAGTAAAGTGGTAAAATTTTCAACTTAACTCCTTTTTGTTTTAAAAACCAAAACAATCTCCAGCGGAATTGTCATGCTGTAGCGACTATTTTTTTCAAAGACTGATACAAAAACAATTAATTATAAATTAAGGGGGTACCGCTTTTATTTTGAAAAAAATTATTTAAAAGGAGAATTTGGGAAAACTCGTATTTTAGAAAATATAGAGTCGCCACCAATCACTTTGGTAGACCAGAGTCCCCACACCGCCCAAAATTAGTACCAAATAATTACTACTTTATTAATATCAAATTTTACGGGTTAAAGTGACGATTAAATCAAAATTTATTTATAGGTGCGAGTAAATTTTAAGGACTCCGATATTCGAGGGATAAACGAAAACTACCACCTACATCTCAGACTGATAGCCAAGTTTATCATCGAAAAATGGAGCCCACATTGCCAATTAAATATATCGAATGCGACTTAATCAATCATGTTAAAATCATACATAAACGAATACATGAATAATAACAAAAATAAATACCATAAATATACTGATAAGTAAATAAATAAATCAATATACACGGAAAAAGATTATAATACAATATATAATGTACATATATCGAAAAAAAAAGGTTATGACACCACATTATATTATATAGAAAAAAGTTATTACATTATATAATACATTGAGTACGTTCTAAAATAATAATGTATAAATGTATACATATATCATATAAAAATATATTACATATAAAGTATACTACTCAACATGGTATATATCTATATCTTATTTTATAATCACTGATTTTGTCCGAGTTTGAGTTTTTATTATTATATTCGATTATTATTATTATAAAATCAAAAAAATGGAAAATAAAAAATAAAAAAATAGAAAAGTGGCTGCCATACTTCCCCTACTCAACCAAACTACACACGTCACCCCATGCCCCTAGGATTGCACTATCCACCACCATACCCTGCAAACAACCCATCTTCACCCATGCTTTCACCATACCCCTAACCGGTACACCCATGTACCTCGCCCATAACCTGCTCCATCACTCTACCCTTGCCATCAATAATTCCCCCACCATATTTTCATTTTCATCACCAAAAAAAACTCCCCCCAGCATCTTCTCTTCCCAGCCATCACCCATTTTCACCATCAACCCAAATTCTCTGATCGGTCACCATTTCAACACCCACTACAAACATCAAAGCCTCCTAAACTCCCACACTTTAAACTTGAACCAACCAAATACCCTCATAACCTTTCATTTCAACATCCAAAAATCACTGCCCAAATGAACAGAATCAATAGCCAACCAAATCTTTAGCAACCAAAAACAGAAAAACAAAAGAAAGGAAGTACTTACCTTCAGTGTTTGGTTGATTTTCGGCGATCGGAAGCTCCAACGGCGAATCCTAACGGTCGACATGCTCTTCTCGATGTTGGGAATGATATATCTCGAATCCAAAGTCATCCAACGGTGGACGGTACAGATCCGATGCCGGTAAGGTTCGAACATTGAGTTTGTTTTCGTGGAATTTAAGAGAGTTTCGGGAAAATCTAAACCGAGGAAAGGAAAGAGGATGGCGAGGGGAGCAACGTGGTGGCTTCAGTTCACCGGAAAGACCACCAGAATGGCGGCGGCGACGGTGTGAGTAATCGGTGGCCATTTTAGGGTTCTAAAAAGAGGGGGTTTTGTTTTAAAAGATAATAACAGATGATATGAAATTAAAAATAAAAAGAAGAGGTTTGGAGCTGTCTGGTCGGGTCTGACCCGACCCGAGTGAGGAGGCCCTGCAACCCGGCGCAGAAGAGAAGATGGGGAAGCGGGCCTTTCCCTAGTATGTGGCCCATCTAGCTGTTAAGTCCAATTTATTATACTATTGGGTACACTATTTCCCTAAATTATCTTATGTAATCTTAATATTTAATGCAATTATAGATTTAATTCATGTGTTGTTATTATTATATTGTATATATTTATATATATATATATATATTATGCGTGTATATTTATTACATATACGTTACCATATATGTATTATATGTATATACATTTGTATTATTATTAGTATATTATATATTATTATTATCTTATAATATATTTTTTATATAGGTACATTATATTACATCATTTTACGTATTACTCTTTCTTTATATGTTATATATCATATAATTTACTATACTTTTGTATTTATTACCGGTATATGTGTATATATTATATGTTTAATTCATTATGTATTATTTATATTATATTAAATATATGTATATTATAATGTTTTCCATTTATGTGTGTATTTTATATGCAACATGCATATTATGTATATTATATATTTTGTGTATAGTTTTATATATTTTGTATGTTGATATATATATATATATATATTGTATATTATAGTATATGTTTTATTTATTTATGTATGTTTTTCATCGTGGTTATATTTATTTGTCAGTTTTTTTATCTTGTACATGTTTTTTTTATCTCATTGTTTTATTAAAATCTAGCTCTCATTCAGGTATCCTAGTGGGAGTGTTATCTCGGTTACTGGGTATCATCTCTTTTAATACTGTAAATTGAGGCATTTTTAAATTGTCATGCATATACTTTTTTTAAATTAATTCGAATTTTTATTTTTCTTAATAAATACGATTCAAACCTTTAGATACCAATTTTTGGGCGTAGTGGGGATGCTAACCTTTCCAGTGCGTAACCGACTCCGAACCCGAATCTCTGATTTTATTTTTGGTGTTCGGTCTACCTTATCCAAGTGACTGGTGGCGACTCCCTCAATTTTATTCCAAAATAAATACAAACTTTTTCAAAATTTTCTCCTTTAAACATTTCCAAAATTTTTCAAAACCAAAAGGGGAAACTTGTGATTTTTTAAGTCACTACAGCTTGGCGACTCTCCTGGGGACGCACTTTTCAAAAAGAGAGTCTGGTCTTAATCGGGTTTGTATCATATTTAGTAAGAATAATTAAAATTCGATTTAATTTAAATTTTAATCTTCATATATTAGTTTTAGAACCTTTAAGTGGGAGTGATTACTTCGCTTCGTGGGGTTTTCATCTCCGTATAGTGTTGTAATTCACTTTCGAAATTCGGTCCTTATATTTCATGGGGTTTTCACCTCCGTATGGTATAAGGGTTGTATTCCCTTGAATCGATGTCCGAGCGACAGTTCGAGTACCGTTCTTTAGAACCGAACCTCATATAGCTAACTATAGAGCTCACCCTTTAGAGCCATGTCGTTATGTTGCCCGTTTAGTGGTAACCCTTTTAGTCCTTGTTTGATTTATATATGTCTTTGTTTGATATTTGCATGTTTTGTATGTATTTTAAATTACTTCAATTTATTGCATTATTTAATTTTTTTTATTTAATTTATTTGACCCGTTTACTAAATTATCGTACTAACTTGTTTTTTTATGTTTTTTTTGCTTTTTTTTTCCTTTATTCCTCTTTTCTTCACATTTATTTTCGCATCACACCATAACATATTGTTGATTCAAGAACAATCTAATTTAGAGGACATTCGGGATATGAGAGAAGTCTGTGATGTCGAGAGCGATAATGCTACAGTATCGAGTTGGGCCAAGCGACGATCCATCGAGAAAAGAGAAATTGACGAGGAGACAACACATTTTTGATACAGATGCAGATCCTTATTGAGGCCAGTGGAAGGGCATGACCCCAAAAAGTTCGAGAATTTTGCACTTAGCCCTTTTGAAAAAAAAATTCAGAATTTTAATTTGGCCCCTTAAAATTTTTTGAAAATTATTATATACTATTATATATTATATATTATTAAAAAAATCAATTAAATTCCTTTTCATTTTTTTTTAAAAAAGGTCTTGATAAATTGTCTTTTGAAAATTTTATTTAAAATCTTATATTTTATGAAAATCTTAAATTACTCCCTTCAAACCTTTGAAAATTTTAATTTAAGCCGCCAAATTTTTAAATTTTAAATAGGCCTCTTCTGGCCGGATTGTCAATATTCTCCCATGGAGAAGGGATTTTTGTTTGCACTCTGCAGTAGATCTTTCAAACAGCATAAGATAAGAACCGACAAGGTCGCCTATCGGATCGGAGATGATGCTGAGGCGAAGAATACGAGCCTTGTTTCCTTAAGTCAAGATTTCAAGAAAATAAGCCAGCCGTTATCTATAATTCATTTTCAGCTTCTTGCAATCAGACATATTCTTCGTTAAACGGAAGTCTCTCTAAGGACTGTTCGTGAATCAACGCACTATTTGCATTTGTTCATGCATTATGACATATTTTTGTTGCCTCGTACATTTCATGACATAGCTATTCATATTTCGATATTATTAAGTCTCTTTTTTTAGTAAAGCATTCATGTGCAGTTATTGCATCATTTTTTTATTGTCGCCACTTGGGAAGGGTACTCGCTTCAGAAAGCAGAATTTCTCATCAGTACAATTGAGAGCCACTTGCGATCGATGGCGCCGACTGTTCTAGAACCCTATTAGTTGCAGTTGATCAAGCCTTAGATTCTCAAGAGAAGAAAGAGAAATCAAAAGACCTACATTTTAGTCTGATTTCTTTACTTACTATGATTGGTTTTCCAAGTTGTCACAAGTCCAACAGAAATGTTGGCGTAACGTGCTTAAACACGGTAAAGTTTAAGATAATAGATAATTCAAATATCCATCGAAAATCTATTCTTACGAATGGTCAAAGGAAAATAAATCTTTTAAAAAATCTAATGTCATGATTGGTATAAACTGATTGTACCCAGGGGAATGGTACAGCTAGCCCAGAGCAAACAGCTACTGGTAAAGGCCACTTAAAACCATTGATCCTTGTGCATTTGGGGAAAATGCAAAAGAAATCTATGATCTAAGCTGTAGTTTTTTTAATCAAATGTCAGAGTATAGTCATTTTTTGTCATAATAAAAATTCATTTTGTTATTTAGAAAACATTTTTTTGTATTCTTTGATTTTTATACATTTCATCCATTGCTATGAGATAATTTTTGTCTTCCCACACATACTTATACATATCATTAATTGCAAAAATAACTTTATTTCTGAGCAGCTTATGTTTAGAGGAAAGCGAACACTGCAAGGACACTGCAAATGTGAACATCTTATGTTCTATTTAGGCAGATGAGAGGAACAAAACGAGTGTTTAGATAATGGGCAGATCCCATTAAGTGAATTCCCCTCTCAGGCCTTTGTTGTTTAAAATCTTTGAATCGAGTGTTGACCCTAAAGTTCTACCCATTTGAAGACTATTTTGATATCCATGTATGGGATGACGAGTGGCATTCCTTCATTTCCCTTCACAATTAAGAAAAAAATATCCATTTGCTGTCCCCCTTTTAGCCTGATCGTTTCTTTTCATTGGAACCCAAACCAAGGATCACCCCCACACTGAGGGCAAAGAGGACGAGGATTTTGTTTGCGAGTAAAAGTCGCGCAGTTTGGACCACATTACAAAGATATTGCTTCATGAATAAGCGCAATAAATGGGAATTAATCTACTGGACACAAAGACCAAGATAAATATCAAAATAAGCCGGTATAAGAAATTTTTTCTCAAAAAGATTGGCTTAACCAAATTGAAAATTCGCCAATAAGAAAGTTGACACAATCAAGAATTAAAGCACCAAGTCAAAAAGTGCAATAAAGGACATTAAAGCCTTGAAGATTTAATCACGTTTGAATAAAAGCGCATCAACATTCAGTCAACGATGCAAGCTACGCGAGAAGAGAAAATGAACTCTAGGGTGTAAACCCAGAAATGGACAGTCTAGAGCAATCCAATGAATATATTGCTCTAATGTGAGTATACCCCAATTCAAGCGATACATGAATGAGGTCTTAATTGGAAATTTATACGAATTTTGGTGGATCGATCACCTTTGAAATACACGTCAATGCCGAACCAAGACGAAAATTGGTCAAGAGCTACACATTCCAAAGTTGCACGATAAGAGGAAATGAACTCTAGGGTGATAATCCAAAATTGGGCAGTCTAGAGCGATCCAAGAAACAAATCAAAGAAGTTTTTATTTGAGCACATTCAGATCAACAAGTAGCGAAAATATATTTCACCAAAAAGAAATGATCATTGGTTTCCTCACCCTTAAACACTTATTTGGGCATTTATATCATTTCTTTCATAACCATGCGTCATAGCATACATTACAAGCCTATAAAGACCATTCAGATCATATATGGATCTCTTAGTTGGATAATTTTATCTTCAGATTTCATCCCGCCTTTAAGGGTTAACCTTTCTTCAAGGAACGTCAAGCTTCAAGTGCCTGATCGACACCTAAATGAGGAAAGGATAGGGCATGGTGAGTTAGTGAGGTCAAGAGAGTCACTTAAATGAGATAGAAATTAAGTATGAAAAATGTTCCTCTTAGAAGCCTAATAGCCCAGGAGGGGCTCCATACGTGCATATGTCACTACAACTCTCGCGGTCCTTTAAACATAAGTTTCACTTAAGTTGACCTTTAAAACAAACGCACTCTTGCACTTAATATTCGGGTGTCTAATTTTGATATCATTTTTACAAGTTTTTTTGGCTCATCTTCATAAGTTTTTGAATCGAAATGAGTTTAAGCATTTCTTCGCCCTAAATTTTGAAAATAGGGCTGACTTTACATGTTATTTTTGCATCAAAATAAGACTCTAAAAAAAATCATCTTCATAATTTTTGCATTAAAATGAATTTAAAGCATTTTGCCCTAAATTTTGAAAACATGGATGACTTTACACAATATTTTTGACATAAAATTTTTAAAACCTTACTTTCGTAGTTTTTGCATTAAATGAGTTAAAAGCATTTCCTCGCCCTATGTGCCAAGAGAGGGGCAAGACTTCACATCACTGATTCAAGAATGAAAGAAATTAGTAGGACGCTGTTTGTCCACGTGACGAGATCATTTGTACATTGGAGTCCAAATCAATATGGACCAAAGAAGGTACAGAGCCTAAAATTTTCGACTGCTAGTTCGAATAGAACAAAAGTGAACAACAAAATTTTGGGGCAAATTTTGTTGGGGCAAAAAGATGGCCAATACATTCAATGATAGATACATTTCAGAACCATAACTCACAAGACATTTAGTTGAGTTAGATATTAAAAGAACAATCCGAAGTGAGAATCTGAAAAAGCTTTGGAGCAAGGATATATGCAAGGATTTGAACCCAACTTTAAGATGGGTTATATTAGCTGCAGAAAGAGCTTTAATACAAGAAACCTTGGGCTTCCTTGAAGATGAGCTCACCTCAAGTGGTCCTTAATTTGCATCATTCATGCATAATGAGTAATTAGACATCCTTAAGTTAGGGGCATGCTAACCCACATCATTAATTTATTTTGGCCATTTTCAGAAAAATCATTAAAAACATTAATTGAGGAATGAAGAATTTCAAATAAGAAGAACAGCTTCAGACTCCAAACTTTAGTAGAAGATTGAAGAATTTCAAATGAGAAAAACAGCTTCGACCTTCAGCAACATCAATTGATTTAAATATTTATATATATATATTTAAATACATATAAACAAAGCATACACTCACTTGATTTAACATCCATATAATACATACTATAATTTAATACATATACAAAAATATATTACTACAATATATATACATACCTACATATTTATATAAGCAAATTTTAAATATTACAAGAACAAAGCGTGTAGAACAAAAATGAAAAATAAAAAACACAAGATATACTATACAAATAGATAATCAAAACGAAGCCAAAGATACGTATAAAAAAACAAATACATAAACAAATATATACACAAATATAAAAATGCGCTGAAATTAAATATAAAAGAGGTGATGAAATTAACAGAAGCATGGAAACAGGGGAGCAAACTAGCAATTTTACCGCTAAAATTATCGAATTAGAACACAAATAAAGACCGAATTAAAGACAAAACGAAAAGAAGCTTTTCCTCTTTTTAAAATCAAATCCGACCATGATTTTGTAAAATAAGATCCAAAACCCTTCCCTTTTTTGAAAACCCGTAACATTTTTATTTTTTACGAAAAAATCCCAATCCCCACTCCGATTCACCTGGTTCGGTTTGACAAGACCAAAAGCTTATTAACGGAGGGGAACCGAGATGGTATGAAGGTACAATCTTTAACCCTTTTTACTTATTTGTTCTTATTGTTTAGGATTTGCATGCAACTATAAAAATGAAGAAGTTGATACCTTTCTCTGAAAATTTTTTACTTGTTTTTTTTTTAATTTCCTCCGAATCTTCACAGTAATGGCTGATTACATACATATATATGCTCGATTTTTTCTCTGATTTTGCTTTGTTTACACTTATAAGTAATATTAAATGAAAATACTGTGGTTGATGTAGTTTTGACACTCCCTGTTATGTGGCTGATTACATACATTTGCACATTGGACATACATAGAATTCAGGCATATATACATGTGTACTTATAAACATAATAGTATTCATACATATCTATAATATACATACAATATATACGGTTCACACATGTAAAACACATATATAAACATTGAACATATTAAAAGTAATAATAATGCAATATTAATATGAATATAATAATATATATATATTTAATTATATTAAATATTTCTATACATAGCCAGACAAAAAATTACTGATTACAGCTACCAACACTGTTAAATTTGGGATGCGTAGAGACATGGCAAACTTGATCCGAGAACCGAACTAATTTATCTGAATCGAGACTCGAAATCAACTCGAATTTGATTCGAAATTCAAAATAAATCGAACCGAAGTCAAAATCGAATTTCAGTTGAACCAAAATAGACCCGAACCGATTTTCAACCGACTGGACCTGAATCGATTCCACCCGAATTGAAGGCAACTCGAAATAAAGAAAATATATTAAAATAAATAAATAAATAAAAATGAGATATGAACTATCGCACAATTCACGAAAAAACCAAATATATAGGCTATATAAAGTCATATATTGGGTGGAAAAACCTAACTTGGTCTGAAAACCCGACTAAAACGGATCTATCTCCTATTAACCCAACCCAAAAATAACCGATAGGAAATCAACCTAACGAAAGCCAACCGACGTGATATCCCGACCCAATACCCAAACCAAAATTACCATAGACTCGAACTAAAATCGAACCAGACTCGAACTGAACTTAAACCGAATATAGTTATACCGAAATGACCCGAACCAAACCTGAACCAAATGACCCATTTACTACATATTACATTGATGATGTCATTACGATAATTATTAAAAATACTTTAAAAATCTATACAAATAAAAAATTTAAATATTTACATTTAATTTTGATCGCAGTTGACTTATTATTGACTAATATTTTGATCACAGTTTAGTGTTGACGTAACATCGTTTTGGTCACTAAATTTTATTAAAGTCAATGAGTCGTTTATTCAGTTGTCGAAAAAAATATCACAATTCTCTGACATCTTTTACGACACTCTAAATATTGTTGAATTTGTTTCATCATCCTCCAACACTTTATCGGTTTAAATCTTCTCAAAACTTCTTTAAAACTCATGAAATCAAGTAAAAAAATTCATCATTTTTGGGGATTCGGGGAGCTCTCTCAGATTTTATGGGGTTTGTGGTGTTTGTTCGAAAAATCGAACAATAAGAAACATTCTTTCTAGAAGACGAACAAAATAACTCTAAACTAGTCTCATCGGATGATCATCCGAAGAGATCAGAGTATTACAACGTCATACCTTTAGATGGATTTTCATTGATTTGGAGTGTGTTTTGTGAAAACCAATATGAGGAGAAGAAAGTGGAGTGAAATGTAAACATTTTAGTAATGATTTTACTGTGAATGAATCAGTGATAGGACATGATTGATCGAGAACGCCGACCAAAGGAAGTGACAATTTTCTATAGAAAACGAGAAATGAACCATCATATCATCACGCTACGATCCAATATCTTTTCGACCAAAAATTAAAGTTCAATGCTTAAACTAAAATGTTTTAAAATTAAAAGACAAAATCAACACAAATACTACGGTTTAGTGAGCAACGATGTAATTTAATGAAAAAATCACAACAAATTAATTAAAAAACTACTTGGAATTGTTTTGTGTTTAGTGTTGGCATTATTTACCGTCACTTTCTCATGTGGGGTCCCACATGGGGTTTATGAGAAGGGCATTATTTTTAGAGTAAATTCAATGGTATGAATAAAAAGTGGTTGCTTGATATTATAATATCATATCATATTTGGAATTGCAATAAACATGATAAAAAGAGATTGCACTTTAAATCTTTGATGTGAATTATAGGAGGGATGGACATTATTTTTAGAGTAAATTACACCGTTAGTTACTAAATTTCAATCTCTACACTGATTTGTCACCAAACTTTAGAATGCTACCTAGTTTAACCATTGAATTTTAGTGTTCGGTTCAATTAAAGTATTAAGTTGTTAAATTGTTAATACTCAAATGACGTGATAGTTTAGTGTTGATGTGATATAGATTTTTTCACTAGACTTTAGTTTATGTATCGATTTGGTCACTAAACTTTATTGAAGTCAATGAGTCATTTATTCCGTTGTTGGCCAAAACAACAATTCTCTGACATCTTTTACGACCATCCTAGATATCAATGATCTCGTTGTATCATTATCAGTCACTTTATCAGTTTAAATATTCCCAAAACCTCTTTAAAACCCATGACCTTAAGCATAAAAATCCACTAATTTGTGGGGATTGGGGGCTTTCTCGGATTTAAGGGTATGATGAGAAGCATTCTTTCGATAAGATGAACAAAATATCTCTAAACTAGTCTCAACGGATGGCCATCGAAAAAGATTGGAGTATTAGAACATCAACCCTTTAGATGGATTTTCATTGAGTGCGTTTCATAAAAAGTAATCCAATGAGAAGAAAAATGAATGAAATACGAACATTTTAGTAATAGTTTTGTCGTGAATGGATCGATGACAAGAGGCGATTGACCGAGAACGACACCAAAGGAGTTACGAATTTTCTATAGAAAATGAGAAAAAAATTATCTTATCATTGCCCCGTTTATACTTTAACGATCCAATGTCTTAATTGAACCAAAAATTAAAGTTCAATGCTTAGATTGAAACGTTTAAAATTTAGTGAAAAAATCAACACAAATACTAAAGTTTAGTGAGTAACGATGCAATTTATCCTTATTTTTAACTACAATGTGGTTTGATGAACTTTCCTATTCACTTAAATCAATTCATATTAATTCAAAAACTACGTGGAATTGTTTTGTGTTTAGTGTCGGCAATGCATTATTTACTGTCATTTTCTCGTGGCTCCCACAAGGGATTTATGGGAGAAAGAGAAAGAGAAAGATAAGGGTTAGAAGAAAGTAGTACAATGTAATATAAATCAAAGACGACCTAGAATTTATGACAAAGTATACAAATAGTCCTTAAATTATCTTAAAAAATATAATTAAAGTTTAATGTCCATTATATAATTTTTAAAAATTTGATGATCGTTTTGTATTTTTTGAAATAGTTTAGTGACCGTTTGTATACTTTACCATATAATTTATAGATATTTTACTTGGAATTGTTGTCTTCAGTGTCGGCAATGCATTCTTTACCGTCATCTCTTCCACCAATGCCATTCTTTCCGACGTGGTATTCCAATTTTAAGCTCCATTCCATATTAAGAACTTTTCCTCTAATCCAATACAACTTTCATTCTGTCATCCAAAGGACGAAGTCTTGAACAATACCAGCCATTGATTTCAGCTTTCTTTCTCAGCCTTAGATGTTAGTTTCTCAAATCTTGATGCTCTTATACAAATTTTTATAGCTATTACGTTACCCATTTAATTACGATTAACGATTCAATGATTATTATATAATTTTAAAATTCGATGACCCTTTTATATTTTTAAAATAATTTAATGATTATTTGTGTATTTTAGCAACATGTTAACATTTATGATCACACAACATGTCAAAATATGGAATTTGCCACTAAAGACAAAATAAAGACTTCCTCTGTGGAATTGCAATGGAAACTTCATGTCCAATAAAACTTTATTCTATCCTGAAGATGAATTCTGAACAATTCTAGCCCTTGATTTCAGAATCTCACCACACAGGATGCTTAAGTGCTTAAAAAAGATAAAAACTTTTGCTATTACAGAAAATGCTCAAATGGGTTTCAGCCATAGCATCTAATGGGATCGGTGCAACCTTTTTCAGCAGATTGTTTATCCCCAAAACCTCCACCTTTCTCCAGGTATTGCTGATGGTACTCTTCCGCCCTATAAAACCTTTTCGCCGGCAGAATCTCCGTCACTATTTCCTTATCTCCCAGCTCTGATTGCTTCGCCTCCTTTGACTCCCTTGCTAAACGAGCCTGGTTCTCGTTGTAGTAGTATATCCCAGATCTATACTGAGCTCCCACATCTCCACCCTAACAACAAGTTCAAAAAAGTACCCATTGAGGAAAAAAACACGAACACCTGGTGTGCAATATAAGAAAGAGTTTACATACCTGGCGATTGACGGAGGTTGGATCGTGGCGGTCCCAAAAAACGGAGAGGAGATTGGTGTAAGGACATACTTCAGGGTCGAACTGGATCCGAATGACTTCGACGTGGTTGGTGGAACCGGTGCATACCAGCTTGTAATCAGGGTTGTGGGTATGACCCTGTGAGTAGCCAACCTCAGTTTTCACTACACCGACGACTCGCTGAAACGCCAACTCTACTCCCCAGAAACACCCGGCTCCGAACTGGGCGAACTCGTGAGATGGGTTACTTGGGCTGTCCTCGTCGGCGTCGAAAGCAGGGTTGTTGTCGTTGCTGCCGGCGGTAGAGGCCATTGTTCAGTTCCCAAGCAAATTTCTGCAAACACAACACTGAGACTGAGTAAACTAATCCTTAATCCTAGGCGTTTTATGCGAGTTTTGTTTGACTTTTAAGAGAATGAACCTAAACCCTTTTTGCCGGCCAAATTTGACGCTACTAACTTTCATACGAATATCTAATAATATAAATGGTTTTCATTAGTTGATTGGTCCATTCAGGATCAGGTTGGCTTAACCTTCAAATAACTATTTAAAATATATAATTCTTTTTAATGGTGGCCGAATTATATTTTGAGCTTAATGAAGGCTTTACATTTTTAAAATTATTATTTTAGATGTCCCATTATTAACTCCCATTAATTTTTACTGTTATTTGATACGTATTATTATTAAAATTTTAAAATTATATTTAAAAATAAATAAAATTAATAAAATAATTTCAAACCTCGAAAATTTCCATTTACCTTTATTGCCGCATTAAAATTTTCTCGTCGCTCGATTTTCCATGGCGCAAAACAGGTTCTGAACCAGTTCGAGAGCCCACGGGTCAGAAACACGAAGTTCTCATTTTCTTTTCCAAGTTCAATAAAGTTCTGTTTGTTTACTGAGAAAATAATTTTCTTCTCAACTGCAATCTTACAAGGCAAGTTCAGTGTAAAAGATGGAGGAAAAATATTACACTGATTCAAGAAAAATACATAGATGATCTCAGAAAGCAAATGATCAAGAAAATTACGATTCATAATATAAAACAAAATCAGAAACAAGCAGCAGCAGGCAGCCACAATAAATCATTTCTTTTCGTCTGTACAAAAGTTTCCGTTCTCCCTTTCGTTTTTCCATGAAAACTCTCTCCATTGCAGGTTCCTCCTCGAACGTGTTACTGAGTCAGGCCGAGTCCGGGTACAAATCGGAGTGGAAGGAGACCCAGATAGCTCAAAATCGAAGAAGTCGAAGCTACTTGCTTTAACCCCATAAAAAATCCTGGATTCTTGTGCAGAGGATTTTAAGTGAGAAAATTTCTTGTCTGCTGAGAAAATTTAGTATTAGGTGGAAAATAGAAGAAAATTTTCTTTATTTTCAAAAATAATTTCAGTAATAAAAATATAAGACACGTGTCAATTTTTAAATGGATAATAGAAAAAAATTAACGTCGCTCATGGTGAGGCAACTATTTGAGTCACGGAAAAATATTAGGAACTTATTTGGTTCAAAATATAGTTTAAATGCCTATTTAAAAAAAATATAATTTAAGTACTTATTTAACTGTTAAGCCTTTTATATAATAATAATAGTTATTAAATCTCTTAGGTAAAGTAAGAGTTTTAACGAGAGAATTAAAACACTTTCGACCTTTCCCCCAAATTTATTTTTTTCATTTTACATATCTAAGAAGGACTTTTCTCAACGGCCCGATATTGTCGAAAGCCGTTCGACTTCTTCTTTTTTTCTTTCGCGTCCGACTGCACATTCTCTTTCAGTTCTGTAAATGTTTTTTTGTTTTTGTTTCTTAGTTGCATGTTGAAACATGTTTTTCTCTACTTTAGATTTTTTTTGAAAAAGTCACCTGATGATTTAGGATGTCTCTCTCCGACGAAGACGGGCAAGGTGGAAGCAACAACGAACCTCAACACCTCATTTCAGTGGTTTTGGTTAAAGAACATCACTTTTCTCTGATGGAATATCGACGACTTGAAACTCCAGTTCTGATTCTTTCTCTCGGCTCTATCACCGACGACTTGCGATCTTTACGCAGTGATCAGATCAACCCCTCACTCTGTATTTCTACAACTGTCCTTGGCCTCCCGTGACCCTGGAAATGACAAGCAGCGGAGTTTGAATGCGCCGATTTGTTATTGTCTTGGTTTTTCCTTACACTTCGTGCTTGCTGGATGGGTCTCCCCCGTTATTTATTATTGTGTCTGTGTTTCTTTTGTTTATGTTTTTTGTTCTTCTCTTTGTTGTTTATGTTTGGTGTTGTTGCCACGGTTTTTTGTGTTTCTCTAGGTTTCTTTTTCCTAGTTTTTCCCTTATTTTTTATGTATTTTCTGGATCTTGTTTTTCAATTTGTTCTTTGTGTTTTTGTTCTTTGTTTTTATTTCGATAAAATATTAGCGCATTTTTCTTGTTAAAAAAAGGTAAAGTAAGAGACTTATGATCTTACTAATGCGATAAATTAGATTAAAAGGATTGTTCCTGTAATAAATCTTTGTAATACTTGATTGAACTAGTCAGTTAATAGTTCAAGTACTGATGATTATATAAAAAAAATTCAAAATTATACAAATTAGACGTGAGACCAACTTTTATTGTTATTTTAGTAATAATATAATTTTATTATAATTATAATTATGGAATGAAAATTCCACATAAATATATAAACATTTTCATTTTGATAAGTAAGAAGTATGTTAAATATTTCTCTAATTTTTTTTTAAATATTGTATACCTATTTCATTTTAAAACTATTTAATAAATAATAAAAACAACAATAAAATATAATAATTCTCTTAAAAAATAATATCTAAAATTTTTGAAAATAAATTATAATGATAATTTGAAACACATCGTACTATTAATTAATAAGATATTGTTGAAAACAATGTGATAAATTGTAACTTTGAACCATATTTTCTATGGGTAATGGTGGAGACTCGAATGATGAATTTATTGGTTCATATTCTACTCCATGAGACCTTTACAACAGTATCTCATATGCTCGAAATGGTTGAGTGATGAATGAGAAATTGATGCTCGAAGTAAGGTACTTGTGAATTGTGTAAAGAAAATAGAAAACCCTTACCTTATATTGGTAGGATAACAAGCTTGGTAAGTGTTTATATACACTAACCCACTTGCTAGTCATTGAATGACTTGGGTTGAAATTGTGCCTTGCGTGTAGGAGTAAGGGGAGCAAATCAAAGCTCGTTAAACTTACGTGAATGTTCGAACCTATTAGGCTTAATTAAATTTTTATCTTAAATGTGGCATATCTTTTTGAGTATTTCGAATTAAAATGTTAATTTATTGTTTCCTTACATTCGAATCTTAAAAAGGTAGCGACTTGTAATTCATGAAAATATATCTGATTGAATATGGTATTAATTGATTATTTTCGAATTGAATCAGACACAACATTAATGAACATTATTTTGGAATATTTCGTTTCCATAATTCTCCTGCTTGAAACTCTTATAAATACAACGCCAATCTTCAAGGTTGAGACACAACTCGAAATCTTTTCTTCCCCTTTAGTATTTTTGGTGGTAGGCAAAGTCAAGAGCATAGTTCGTCATCTCTACAATCGTGCTACTATAGCTGATCATCCCGTTGTTGTATCCTGGAAGACAGACGACCAACGAACTCAAGCACTCCAGAGTGGCCGAAATCTGTCTTAAGGAAACTGCTTAGCTGCAAGCCTCAACACGTTTCTTACTATTTTCTAATCAAATCAGGATTTTGTTTTTCTTCACTGTTGTATTTCGATTAATTAATAATATTTTATTTTTCCTTTTTATAGTATCAAATTGTTATATTTGTAATAATCTTAAGACAAACTTCTTCTACCTTTCTTCTGATCTGAGATGATTTGGAAATCTTTCTGAGATCGAGATAGCAAATAAATTTATTTTTAGAATTTATCCTGCCATTTCTACAAGTTAGCTTAATCTCAAAGTGAAAAAATATGTTTACAGAAATTGTTATTATAAGTAACATTGGTTATTGATTTTGTAAGATACTAAAATCAAATATAAACAAGAATTCATTTTCTATTTATTGGAATTATTACTAACTCCGGTTTCGTTTCTTTTTGAACAGAACAATAACTATGAGAGATTCTACCGATTCTCCCAACTCGACCGCTAAGGTGTTGATCCTGGGGCAGATTTCCTATCAAGTTCTGAATCTGACCCACCGATAGTGGCAGTTAGCCACAATGAGAAGCCAGTGAAATTTTGTGGACAAAATTTTAAAATATGGCAACAGAGGATGCTTTTTTATTTGACCATGTTGAACTTGGCAAAGTTCTTGAAGGTAGATCCTCCAATTATCAAACTAGGAGAGGGAAAATGAGATGTGGATTATATTACCGCCTTCAATATCACTAAAGCTTGGAAGAACTTTGGCATCATATGCTTGAAATACATCCTTAACGAATTACATGTCTCTTTGTATCTGGTGTATGCTATTTATGAAACGGCTAAAGAGCTATGGAGGGCATTGGACCACAAATATAAAGATGAAAAAGTTTTTAGTTTCCAAATTCTTGAATTTTACTATGGTTGATTCCAAACTAGTAGTAAGTCAAGTGGAGGAACTCTAACTGATTGTTCATAAAATTCTTGCTGAGAGAATGGTCATAAGCGAATCTTTCTAGGTAGCAGCTATCACTGAAAAGCTACCTCCTGGATGGAATGACTTCAAAAATCACCTGAAGCACACAAAAAAAATGAAATGTCAGTGGAGGAACTGATTGTCAGACTTCGAATAGAAGAGGACAACAGAGGCAATGCCAAAAAGCTCAACAAAGAAACCTTCAAGGAGGCTAAGGCAAACGTTGTTGAAGTCAATGACTTCAAGTAAGGAAAACAACCCCAAAACAAGTCGAAGCTGGGACCTAATGGTGGAATTACTAAGAAAGAAAAATTCAGAGGAACGTGCTACAACTGTGGAAAGGTGGGGCATAGGTCCTCTGAATGCATAAATCCAAAGAAAGCCAAAGCCAAAGACAAAGCCAAGGAGGCCAATGATGTAGAGGACGAGGATCTATGTCCTGTGATCTCTAAAGCCAAGGTCTTTTTTTTCAAACTATTGAAAAAAGTACTGAATCGCTTGATCAAATACATAGCAACGTTTGTGATTTGAAATTTGTTTAAACTAGAGGAGGAAATAAATAATTTATTACCTTCATCAATGATAATGCTAAGTACTGTTATGTGTATTTGATTAAGAGCAAAGACGAAGCTATATAGAAATTTATACTCTATAAGCAGGAAGTCGAAAACCAACTTAATAAAAAAATTAAGATGGTAAGAAGTGATCATGGTGGTGAATACGTTAAACCATTTGGTGAATATTGTTCACAACATGGTATTATTCACGAAGTAACACCATCATATTCTCCTCAATCAAATGGTGTAATCGAACGAAAAAATCAAACTCTGAAAAAATGATGAATGCTTTGTTAGGAAGCTTTAGGTTATCACAGAACATATGGGGGGAAACTATTCTTTCATCTAATTACCTTTTAAATAAGAATCCCAAAAGAAAAAGGACAAGACACCATATGAGTTATGAAATATGTCAAAAATCTTCCTACAAACACTTGAAAATGTGGGGGGTGTCTTGCCAAGGTAATGATCCAATTACCAAAGCAAATGAAAATAGGTCATAAACAGTGGATTGTATTTTCATTGGCTATGTAGAACATAGAAATGCTTATCGGTTTCTTGTGTATGAATTAAAAAAATCTAAGATTCACAAGAACACGATAATGGAATTAAAGAATGCATCATTCTTTGAAAATATATTCCCTTATAAATCTAGTGAGGTTGATCAAAGTTCAGTAAAATGAACTTTAGATGAAAGTAGTCTAGTTGATCAACAAGAGTCTGAAACTAAAATAGAGCCAAGAAGGAGCAAATGTGCAAGGGTGCAAAAATCTTTTGGATCTGACTTCCTAACCTTTATGCTAGCAGCTGAACCTCAAACTTATAGTGACACTATACGCTCCTCTAAAGGCACCTTATGGAATGAAGCCATTAAAAGTGAAATTGATTCCATCATGCAAAACCATACATGGGAACTAGTAAACCTTCATCTTGGAATTAAACCACTAAATTCAAAATGGATTTTTAAACGGAAAATGAAATCAAATGGAACAATTGATAAGTACAAGGCAAGATTGGTAATAAAAGGTTACCGACAAAAGGAATGTAACACCCCTAAATTCGAATTAGTAGTAAATTGGATTCGGTAAACAGAAAATTTTGATTTTTTATAAGATATTATGAATCCCAAGACATGAACATGTAGTTGAAGTTACAAGATTTAATTCGAATTGCGGTTAACTAAGGAATAAATACTAAATTGAATGGATTAAGTGATGAAATTGCAAAGATTGAAGGGTGAGGTGCTTAAGTTAGAAGATTAGAGTGTAGGGTGACTAATTATGTGATTAACTATCAACTCCTAAAAAGTACTATTCTTTAAGCTTATTTCACAATACTTTTGCTTGTCTTTAAGTAGATATGTTCGCATTTAGTTGTTAAAATCCATGCATTTGCATAAGGAGTTGAGAGTTATTTTTGTAATACCACAAAATATGGCTTGGAAGTATGCTATTAACTTGATTCCTAAACAAATTACTTTAATGTGTGTGTTAATAAATCAATTACATGAGTTGAGGACCAATTTGAAATAAAGAACAATTGGATAACCAATTAGAAGGGTCAAACCGAATTATTTTATAAACTTATAGATTGCATGCTAAACAAAAATTAAATCAAGGACATGAACACTTGCAAGATGGTGATGAAGGCAAATGTAGGAAGAGAGGTGAGTCACGGCATAGGGTAGGAAAGATAAACCAAATGTTGTGAATCTTTATCTTCCTCATTTCACTCAAAATCTGAAAACCTCTAGAGAGAAAGAGAGAGAGTTGAAGCTTTGATTTATGGTGAATAGAGATTTTGATCTCTAAATTTGAATAGGCTTAAGGAAGAGGGTAAGCAAACTCTTCATTTCTTATAAATTTTGAATTCAAATTGGAAGCTGGTTGTTAATCTTTTATATACTATGTTTTGCTAGTATGTGAATGACAAATTCATGATAGGGAATATCTTAAATTTGATCGTTGATTTATGTATTAGATTGAATCATGTGGGTAACTTGCAAGATATGCATGTCACATTCCTTGAACTTGGATTATATGTTTGTTGAAGAAGCTCTTGGTAAATCGAGTGATGTACATGCTTTAAACCACTATGTTATGTGACCTTGCAACATAATAAAGATGCTAAGAACTTGCTTAAAGTAATTTGAGTATTAGAATAAACTCTTATTGATGGTGTATTGATGCTTACGTTTAAATTAGGTATATACAGGTGTATAAAAGTAATATTGGATTGCTTTATATATATATAAGATCACATTATGGATTGTTTGAATATGTTTATAAAAGAACATATGTATTTAGGGACTGTTTTTGAGTGTTTGTGATTGTTGTGGACTGTTTTAACAAAGAAAAATGGACTGATTTGATGTTTTAAGAATAGATGATTCTTTGAAAATGAATAAGGGCTGATTTGGCATTGTTAAGAAACTGTTTAATACCATAAGGGATTGTTTTATGTAAGTGAGGTTGTTTTGAGTATTTAAGAGTTCATTGGACTGTTTTGAATAAGAAAATGTGATCATACAAAGATTTGAGACCGATTTGATGAATAGAAATATGTATGCAAATCTAATAGATTAATTTGGCATGAAAACAAACATATGGGACAATTTTGAATGTGTGTAAATGTATATAGATAATTGAGGCTGTCTTGCTTTGATATGAAGAATAATTAGACTATTTGGTATACAAGAATACTTAGGAGTAAAATTTGCCTTGTTTTGTGTATATATAGCATTTGGAGATTGTTTTTGTATCTATGTAAGTGACACATAAGTAATCAAGGATTGTTTGGACATTTGAGTTGCCTTGGACTGTTGTGTGATATGAAATGTACCTTCAAACAAAAGAGTAGTTTCAAGTGAATGATTAATAGGGAATTTGTTCTAATACATGGTTGCATTCTTTGTTACATTTAGACCAAGAGGAAATTGGGGGACTAAGGACTGAAAAAGGGATCGTGATTCGAGAACAAATTAGCACGAAATACCAGTGAGTGTAGTTTAATGTCTCGGGAAAGGCTAGAAACCTTCCAGAGTATCTTTTGTTGTTTTTAAACTATATTATCTTATAATTGTGCTAAGCTATACTCAAATGAACATGGATTGAGGTAAGTACCGAAATGGTGAAGATTATATTTGATGTACTATGCTTGAATTGATGGCATTTTCAAATCGAAAAACTAATTAAACTTAAATATGCTTAATAATAGTTTATGTTGTACTATTATTCGAATATGTTGATTGATGTGTTGAGAGATTTATATGAATTGAATATATGCCTATTATTAGGAACAATAAGCTTTGCTCAATTGATTAAAAGAACATATGTTTTTGATGTTATGTAACCCCCTCGACCCGACCTAGTTGCAAAACCGAACTGAGCGAGCTACATTAGGTTTATTGAAGTAAACCGTGAAGATAAAACCCGAAACACGTCCATTTTTTCCTTTTATTTTGTCTCGATGCACAATTATTATCCTACATGTACATACTGGTCACAGGTGATAACTCAACTCAATCGGGCATCGATTCGACTTCTAATTGAACACAATTGCAATTTAGGGACCAAATTGCAATTTTGAAAAACTATAAGGACTTATCTCATTTTTAAATTACCAACCTTGAATTAATTCGATTTCATGTTCTCAAGTCAAAACCCAGCTTAAAAATAATCATCCATACTCATGTAATCGCATCCACAACATTCAGGGACTAAAACGTAAGAAAATAGAACTTCAGAAGATTCCAAATAACTGACTTAACTACCAACCGTATCGGTATAGGTACACGCGTATCGGTACAACTTTGATATCTTGAATTCCCCGGATTTTAGTGGCCAAAATCCATTTCGATACGCCCACGCGTACCGAAACACCCCTCAATAAAACAATATGTCGTATCGAAATAGGTACCCGAGTACTGAAATGCTGGCTAAAATTGCCTTGGCCCGTACAGGTATGCTTGCCCGCGTACCGGTATGCTAAGCCTGAAATGGCCTACTTGTACCAAAATAGGGACACCCGTACCGGTACGCCTGGACCTAAAACGTCCTCTTTTGCTATTTTGACATGTTTTCGAACATACCAAAACACCTTAGCATGCTTCTAACATACATCTAACACATTCAATGGTCATTCCTCATTCAAACATCTCAGACTTCACATCAATCATGGCATCATGCTTTAAAGGTAAATCTAGAGACATGCTTCCTAGAAACCAAAGCAAGCAAAGCATGAAATCTCAAACCATCACCACAAACAAACCAAAATGACCATTTACAATCCATGAGCATCAAACAAAATTGCTCAACCAGGGAGTTTAACAAAACGCCTCCCAAAACAACAACGAAAACCCCATTGCCCTTATTACTTATAGTCTAGTCTAAAAACATACTTTTGATAACAAGTCTTTTTGTGATCCCTTGCTTCCCGCTGCCTTCCGAGCCTTTAATTCTTTGCTTTGATGGACAAAAAGAGCGTAAGCACACTAGGCTTAGTGAGGAGTGCTAAAAAACAACACACTATCAATACATTAAAACCATTTTCTACATCACATTGAAATCCCATTTCAATCAACATTTAAATGTCATATAAAACATTATCATGCCTTGAAAACCATGCACTTTCATCTTTAAAAACCAGCATATTAAACCATATGCAACATTTATCATTAACCAACAGCAAATCCCATTGCTAAACCTAAATTTAAGCCTTCCCATGCATAACAACCATATGCAAATCATAAAGAGTAAACATGTATAAGTCACATTATACAACATAAACCTTTCAATGATACATTAACAATTATATTGGCTTACAAGTGATCATAACCAAGTTCCTTAACCAAAAATAGTTCATCGAATACACGGATTCAAACAAGTGTCCTCGCAACACTTCAAGCCATCTCAACAGGAATAGTGATACAATCACAATCGCGGTACATTACAACCGGTTACACTTACAACCCACGAGGACACCAACCCTAATCCTCGGTTAGATGCTTAATCCACTAACGGGAGTTTACGGTACCATATAACCCCTCGATAGTTAGGCTACTTGGATGGAGTATTCGGTACAGCTTATAAAACCCCTCAACATCCAAGGCGACTTATTATAGTGCACTATCAATCCTATGGCCGGCCAACTATATCCGATAACATTTTTAAACCATATCACTTGCCAATATAATTCACCACTTACCATTTACCTCACTATTTTTATAGGCATTAAACCAAATCATTTTCCAAGCAACAACACATGCTTAAACACACGTATAAACCATATACTTACATGGATCACTTACCATGTGCATCCATCATCATACCATGATCAAAAACAATATCTCATATACTTTAAAACATGCTTAAACAACAGGTACAATGTAAATCAAAACAAGTGCATAAAACCATTTCGCATTAGCACGACCGAGAGAGAAAACCACATCATACTTACTTTTGAGTTTAAACCAGTGTTTCAAGCTCAGTTTAAACTCCCATAAACCACCTTTAAACCATTTCTAAGCTGAAATCCACGTTCTCACTCACCGATACGCGAAACCTCAATCTATTAACGCGAAATCAAGCGTCCGAAGCCTCCAAAGCTTCACCGATCACTTTCTGATTGACTTCCCCTATTTTAACCACATTACAACAGAGGATTAATGCATCTCAATGCATTCAAAACACTGCAACAACAATTCCCTGCAAAACCTCACAATCCTTTCACAATTACCCATCTACAACAACCGAAATCTCCATCTAACTATTTCTAAACACAACCCAGCCAAAATCTATCAATCTAACACTTCAATTAACATCTAAAAACAGGATTACATCATCTGTAAACTTCCAACAACTATTCAGCCACCACAACTCCACAAAAACACAAATCTAACAACCTAATAATCAAGGATTCAAGGAGTTTCAAGATTCCAATGATAAAACAACTTTTCAACATTATAAAACATCCAAAATATGTTTAAAATCAATCCTCAACACTAGGAAACAGATCCAATACGAATCTTCTATAATTTAACCAATTAAACTCAATTAAATCGATTATTCATTATAAAAACATAAAATCTGATTATAAATCATAAATCAAGGATTAAATACTTGGGAATATCAATAAAGAACCATCAATAGAGGAGAAGAATGAACCTTACCTCTATTGTGTGATTTCTCCCTCAATTGGGAGATTAAAGCTAGGAAAACACAAGATTTCAAAAAGGTTTTGTAAAACAAAGATAAAGAATCATTTATAAATAAAAAATTCAAGAAAATAGATCTCTCACCTTTGGAATTTGATTAAAACTAGATTGTTTGGCAGAAAAGAAGTGGAGAGAAAAGTTGAGAGAAAAGTTATGTCAAATCTCTTTAAAAGTGATAACTAACTTTAATATCCAAAATCCCTTTTAATTATCTTTTAAAACACATGTTAAAATAACTCAATTGACGGAAGAAATCACCAGCAAACACTTGGTAAAATAGCTCCTTAAGGATTCTAAGAATTTGATCCTTTACATTTTAGTCAACTTTAAAAACAGTTTTCAAAAATTACATTTTAGTCACTAACAAAAATGTCACCCTTCCAAATCACATTTTCCAAAATTGATTTCACCAATATTTTTTATATATTTAAATATGATTTTTAACCATTTCCCATATTTTTATCTTACTCAAAAATATTTATTCCCGAACTCGATTCGAATCCTTACCTAGTCCATCGGACTGTCTAACAAGCCTCAAAACCGCTAGGCCCAAAAACATTGGCGTTACAACTCTCCCCCACTTAGGAAATTTCATCCTCGAAATTTACCTGGAGCAAACAGGTGCAGAAACTGTTCCAACATATCCGAATTGTGTTCCCACGTGGCTTCCTCAACACTGCGGTGCTTCCACAACACCTTAACAAGCTCAACCGTCTTGCCACGTAGAACCTTACTGTTGGTATCAAGGATCTCTACCGGTTTCTCATCATAAGATAAATCCAGCCTCAACTCAACATCCTCCATTGGGATAACAGGCGATGGATCCGACCGATACCTCCGCAACATCGATACGTGAAACACATCATGAATTTTCTCTAGCTCGGGAGGCAACCTCAACCGATAAGCTACAGGACCAACACGCTCTACAACCTCATATGGTCCAATAAACCTCGGACTAAGCTTACCCTTATGTCCGAACTACATCACCTTTTCCACGGTGACACGTTCAAAAACACACGGTCACCAACAACATACTCTATATCTCTGCGCCTCAAATCAACGTAGGTTTTCTGACGATCCGAAGTCGCTTTCAAGTGCTCACATACTAGCTTCACCTTTTCACTGGTGCCTTTCAACCCATCAGGAAAAGAAACATGTTTTTCTCCAACCTCAGTCCAACACAACAACGTATGGCACTTCCTGCCATACAGAGCCTCGTACGATGCCATCTGTATACTAGACTGATAACTGTTATTATAAGAAAACTCCACCAACGATAACTGTTCTTCCCACGTTCCTTGGAACTCAATGATACGACATCTCAACATGTCCTCCAATACCTGTATCACTCGCTCCGACTGTCCATCTATTTGAGGATGATACGAGGTACTGAAATTCAGCCGTGTACCAAGAGCACGATGCAAACATACTCAAAATCTTGTCATAAAGCATGGATCTCGATCCGAAACTATAGATTTAGGTACCCCGTGCAACCGCACAATCTCAGAAATATACAACTTGGCCAACTTACCCAAGGCATATGTCGTCTGCACTGGCACGAAATGCGCACACTTCGTAAACTAATCCACAATCACCCAAACAGAATCCTTTTTGGTCGGTGTCAAAGGCAACCCAGAAATAAAATCCATGGTGATTTTTTCCTATTTCTACTCCGGTATCCTCAATGGTTACAACAGCCTAGAAGAAAACTGATGTTCAGCCTTTACACGCTGACACACCATGCATCGAGCAACAAAATCAGCTACATCCTTCTTCAACTCAACCCAATAGTACTCTTCCTTTAAACCTCAATACATCTTAGTACTACCGGGATGTATAGCAAAAGGAATAGCATGCGCTTCGGTCAAAATGGTATGCCTCAACCCCTCATCTTCGGGCACTACAACCCGACCTCTAAAACACAACACTCTATCATTATTAAAATGAAAATTTGTAGTATTTCCATCCATGATATCCTTCACATGCGGTACTAGATTCTCATCATACGGTTGCTTCTCCTTAATCAATTGCGATAATGACGGTTTCACTTGCAACTCAGCTAACAACCCACCATCACTCGTCACACTCAACCTAGCAAACATAGCCCTCAACTCTACAACAACCTTTCTACTCAAAGCATTAGCCACAACGTTAGCTTTTCCTAGGTGATACTCGATAGACAAATTATAATCCTTAAGCAACTCCAACCATTTTTACTGCCTAAGGTTTAACTCCTTATGCGACATAAAATACTTTAAACTCTTATGATCCGTGTAAACCACACACTTCTCACTGTAAAGGTAATGCCTCTAGATTTTTAAGGCAAAAACAACCACGACAAACTCAAGATCATAAGTAGGGTAATTACGCTCATGTACCTTCAACTGTCTAGATGCATACGCAACTACCTTACCTTCTTGCATCAGCACACAACCAATCCCAACATAAGATGCATCACTATAAAAAACAAACTCTTTTCCTGATTCGGGTTGAACCAAGACCGGAGCTCACGTCAAAGTCTCCTTCAATCTTTCAAAAGGCTGTTGCCTATCCTTCATCCACTCAAAACAAAAATTCTTTTGTAACAACTTGGTCAAAGGAGTAGCTATACTGGAGAACCCTTCAACAACCTACGGTAATAACCAGCCAACCTTAAGAAACTCTGAACTTCTATCACAGATTTAGGTACCTTTCAACTCATCACAACCTTAATCTTGTGTGGGTCAACGAGAATCCCCTCGGCTAACACCATATGCCGAAGGAAAACAACCTCCTTAAGCCAAAACTCACACTTGCTTAGTGTTAAGTGTTCAAAAGTACTATTTTTATTACCCTTTTTACTCATATTATTGTTAGAATTAGGCTCATATTAGTTGCATAATTAGTCATTCAAGCATTAATTCATGTTTCTTTCCATCATTGAGCTTGATTACATAACTTGGTGATTTTTTTGGAAAAAGATACTGCTTTGGTGTGTTTTTATATGTGTGCAGAATCACTTGCCTAAATAAGGCTGGAACCAGTTGCCAGGGCAGTGCATGAAGGAGATGCTGACGCAGTTGCTAGGGCAATACATGAATGAGATGCCGAGCTAGTTGCCAGGGCAATTTTCGATAAGGATAAGCTGATATGGCAGTCGAAATTGATGACTAGATAAGCCCAAGATGACGTGGAGCAAAGTTAAATCCCAAAGGAGTTTGATTTCCATGAAAAGGTCAAAGAGAAATTAAATCCCAAAAAGATAGGAGAAGATCTAGAAGAAATTTAAATATAATAAAGAATTATATTCTTTTAAAGTATTTAATTCCAACTTAACTTCCTCCTCAAGAAGGATTTTGACCTAGCCATCTCCTACTTAAATGAGACCAATCCGTCAAACTCAAGAGAAGAAGGGAGAGATTTTGACAAAAGAGAGAGGCAAAGGGGGAGAGTTCGATTGAGAGAGGAGATCAAGGGGCTGATCGATTTCATATTTTTCTTCTTTGCTTCCATTAGATTCATGGTTTGGGGATTATTCTTTGTATAACTTTTGAACCCAACCATGAACTAACTTGATTGGTTGGGGTTATTGTGTTTTGTGGTTGTGAGAAACAATTGGATTTTGTTTAGGTAATAAAAGTTTGCACTTTCAATTCAAGGTTTACTCATTCTTGGTTCTTATTCTTGTTTGCGAGTGAATTGGGAGAGGATCTCGTAACTTTATCTATTTATCTAATATCGGGAGAGTTAGATTCAAGAAATGAATGAGTATGGTCTTTATTCAATCTATTGATGGTGAAGATTAATCCGGCTTAGGGATAAGTTAAGGATTTCAATGGCTAAGAGGAGTGCAAGATTGGATGTTGTTCACCATTGATTCACGCAGGGATGTATTATCGAGGCATGCACAACTAGCTAGAGTTTCGACTTAGGGATAAGAAGAAACCATTGAAGAATGCTTCACCGAACCTTGAAGTTGCTGCCCAGCCACCCAAACAGTTGCCCAGCTAGTTGCCCAGGCAACTGTCGATTAGTTGCCAAGGCAACCCGCTGCGCAAGTTGCCACGACAACTGAGTTGCCCTTGCACTCTTTTACCAAGATGATCCAATTGGCTATCACTCCTCAACTCACGATAACCTGGCCTATTCTCTCTCATTTGTTTACATCTTTATTTTATTTACTTGCTCTTTTACTTTACTCGTTAAAATGAACTCCTACTATCAATTGTGTTTTTACTTTTACAGTGTGATAACTAAAGCAAAGTGGCCCAAACCAATCCCTGTGGAGACGATACTCGATACTCATATCACTTTATCACTTGCAACGTGTATACTTGCACCGTTTGTGTAGCACTCAATACGCGCAACAAGTTTTTGGCGCCGTTGCTGGGGATTGGCAATTGGTGTTAGTTGTTTTTGTTATTGCATTTTTTTCTCTTAGTTTTACTAACTTTTCTTTTTGTTTGTTTTATCAAAAAAAACATTTAGGTGCGCTACAAGTTAAGGGATATCAACATGTCAGGAAATAAAAACCGATCTATTCAAGAGTTGATGTGGGAAGATAGGAATCAATCCAATCAAGAGTTTATTGCACCCTTCGATAATTACCTATACCAACCGAGAAAAGCATATACCGTGGAAAACTCGTGCACTTGTTGTAGAGAACATCATGTGTTTGAAAATTGACCTCACATTTTCGATGCATATGACTACATGGAGAACCATAAATGGAACCAACAACAAAATCCTTCATGGTATGATCAAAAAGCTCAATTTTTTTTACCATAACAATTTTGCTACAGCAACAGACATGCCTCGGAAATGTAATCCTTATCAACAGCCTAATGTCACGGCAACAGATATGCCATGGCAATGTAGTCCTTTTCAAGAATATTCCAATTCCTTGGAAGAAACGTTGCTAGCTTCCCTGGTTAGACTTGACGGATCAATTGAAGAGATTTGAGAGCTATCAAAGAAAATAGATGCAAGGATAGCTCAGTGGGATGCAACCTTGGGGGATTCAGAAGATCAATTGAGGAGATCCACATATGCCTTGGATAACATGCACCAACAATCCATTCTTGGGGATACTGACGTCCCAAGGCAAGAGGATATGGAGCAATTCCAATTCCTTGGAAGAAACGTTGCTAGCTTCCTTGGTTAGACTTGACGGATCAATTGAAGAGATTTGAGAGCTATCAAAGAAAATAGATGCAAGGATAGCTCAGTGGGATGCAACCTTGGGGGATTCAGAAGATCAATTGAGGAGATCCACATATGCCTTGGATAACATGCACCAACAATCCATTCTTGGGGATACTGACATCCCAAGGCAAGAGGATACGGAGCAATGCGAAGATAGGTCCCTGATGTGTGGGGAACAACTAGAACCTCCAACTCAAGAGGATGCCAATGAGAGGGACTGCCCAACACATGATGAGCCTGAGCAACAAATTGCCTCGACAATGATTAAGGAGCCTGAACAGAGCAACGCCACGACAACATACCGAGAGGCTGAGAAGAGTAATGCTACAGCAGACTACTCGCATCCACCTTTGCCACGGCAATTGCACGACCACATGCAAGATCAACGAGATGACAATACCCTGCCAATGGAATATGAGCAGGTGATGGTTGAGCCTTTTTGAATTCTTTAAAAACTCACCTCCTCTATTGCAGGTATTATTTGAGGAACCGACGCTAGTAGATTTGAAGCCATCACTGATGGAGATGTTTGAGAAGCCTAAAGAAAATGGTGCTTGGACTCATGAAGCTTTTCATAAAACTGGTTTTTCCCTTGACTTACAACAAATTTTTGCAACTGATTGCCACGAGAATTGGCTTGAGCAGCAATTGCCACGACAACGAAAGCTACATCCAACCATGATGGAGGACGATGAGATTGAGGTAATTAAATGGTTGGATGTTGATATAATTTTTCCTAATAATATATTCATGCCTTCAAGAACAGTAACAAGGTAGAAGATGTGCATGGACTACAAGGGAACACGAAAGAAAGACACATCCACCATGGTAACACAAAGGGGAGTAGCTGGGAGCACGTTGGCCCAATTCTTTTGGGGCAATATTGTCACCCGATAGAGGGTGCGGATGGACAATAAGAAGTATCGGAAACGACCATCCTCAAGTTTTCTCTGATATGCAGTAACATTAGAAGATGCATGAAAAATGCTCTTTCTAAGAATTTTTAATTTTTAATTTTTAATTTTTATTTTTTTTTATTTTTGGAACTTTATTTTATTTTCATTATTTTCTTTATTTATATTTGGAATTTTTAGGAGTTATTTTATTTTATTTGTCTTCATTATATTTAGTTTCCAAGTTTTCTTTGTTTATTTTCTTTTCCACAACAAGACTCACAACCACCATGCTAAGAAAATTCACTGCCGACTACTTGCCACGGTAACCGCAACAGAGGATGCCCCGGCAACTACCTCAGTAGTTGCCACGACAACAAAAACTGATGATGCCCAAGCAACAACAATGGCTTCGGCAACTACTGATGCCCAGGCAAGTGAACCTGCCTCAGCAAACATGGATCAAATCAAAGCAAGGCTAATCACGCGGTACCAGCCACAAGCATTCAACCACCGGTCGAAAAATGAATCAAGCAAACGGCACAAAGGAAACTTATCACTTGAGGTTACGACCTCTCCGATTAACTCATTTCATTTAGTTTCTTTTAAATTTTGTTTCACTTTTACATACATTGAGGACAATGCTTCTCTCGAGTTTAGGGGGGTGTTGGTTTCTAGTTAGTTTCATGTTTAGTTGCATTCATCTTTAGCAATCACATATAGGTTGCATATGTTACTTGCCATGCATTTGATTGGATTTAATTTCTTAAGACTTGTTGAATATCCAATGATGAATTTTTGCCACTGCACTTAATTGAAAGAACCTTTAATTTTAGGATTGCATGAAAAGAACTTAGAATTTTACTATGACGCTGATTTTTTTTTCACGATTGTGGCTTGTTGATTGAAAGAAACTTAGTGAACTTAGGTTGCTTAAATTTTGGGTAAATTTAAAATTGAAAATTAAACGTGAAATTCTTGCTAGAGGTGCCCGAAACTGGCTCTAGTAGTTAATGCACATTGAAGAATCGCTAGAGGTGCCCGAAATTGGCTCTAGTGAAAATAAAAATAAATGCCCTGGTAATTGATAAAAGCCTATTGTTCACATAGAATATTGAAAATCAACTTGTACACAACTACACACACACATTGTCACGAGCATTATAGTTTGGTTCCGGGTAATTTTTGTGCTATCCGAAAAATTCAAACGTGATCATACTTTGTGCCACAGTTCCGAGGTTTGAATTCAAGTTTGAAGCATGTCTTTGATGATTAAAGTCTTGGTAGGTAATTGTTAGTTTGCTTTGCATGAGGACAAGCAATAGTTCGAGTTTGGGGGTGTGTTAAGTGTTCAAAAGTACTATTTTTATTACCCTTTTTACTCATATTATTGTTAGACTTAGGCTCATATTAGTTGCATAATTAGTCATTCATGCATTAATTCATGTTTCTTTCCACCGTTGAGCTTGATTACATAACTTGGTGATTTTTGTAGAAAAAGATTTTGCTTTGGTGTGTTTTTGTGTGTGTGCAGAATCACTTGCCTAAACAAGGCTGGAACCAGTTGCCAGGGCAGTGCATGAAGGAGATGTCGACGCAGTTGCCAGGGTAATGCATGAAGGAGATGCCGAGCTAGTTGCCAGGGCAATTTTTGATAAGGGATAAGATGATATGGCAGTTGAAATTGATGACTAGATAAGCCCAAGATGACGTTGAGAAAAGTGAAATCCCAAAAGAGTTTGATTTCCATGAAAAGGTCAAAGAGAAATTAAATCCCAAAAAGATAGAAGAAGATCTAGAAGGAATTTAAATATAATAAAGAATTATATTCTTTTAAAGTATTTAATTCCAACTTAACTTCCACCTCAAGAAGGATTTTAACCTAGCCATCTCCTATTTAAAGGAGACCAAGCCGTCAAACTCAAGGAGAAGAAGGGAGAGATTTCGACAAGAGAGAGAGGCAAAAGGGAGAGTTCGATTGAGTGACGAGATCAAGGGGCTGATCGATTTCATCTTTTTCTTCTTTGCTTCTATTAGATTCATGGTTTGAGGATTATTCTTTGTATATCTTTTGAACCCAACCATGAACTAACTTGATTGGTTAGGGTTATTGTGTTTTGTGGTTGTGAGAAACAATTGGATTTTGTTTAGGTAATAAGAGTTTGCACTTTCAATTCAAGGTTTACTCATTCTTGGTTCTTATTCTTGTTTGCGAGTGAATTGGGAGAGGATCTCGTAACTTCATATATTTCTTTAATATCGGGAGAGTTAGATTCAAGAAACGAATGAGTATGGTCTTTATTCAATCTATTGATGGTGAAGATTAATATGGCTTAGGGATAAGTTAAGGATTTCAACGGCTAAGAGGAGCGCAAGATTGGTTGTTGTTCACCCTTGATTCACGCAGGGATGTATTATCAAGGCATGCACAAATAGCTAGATTTTTGACTTAGGAATAAGAAGAAACCATTGAAGAACGCTTCGCCAAACCTTGAAGTTGCTGCCCAGCCGCCCAAACAGTTGCCCAGCTAGTTGCCTAGGCAACCGTCGATTAGTTGCCAAGGCAACCCCACTGCGCAAGTTGCCACGGCAACTAAGTTGCCCTTGCACTCTTTTACCAAGACGATCCAATTGGCTACCACTTCTCAACTCACGATAACCTGCCCTATTCTCTCTCATTTGTTTACATCTTTATTTTATTTACTTGCTCTGTTACTTTACTCGTTAAAATCAACTCCTACTATCAATTGTGTTTTTACTTTTATAGTGTGATAACTAAAGAAAAGTGGCCCAAACCAATCCCTCTAGAGATGATACTCGATACTTGTATCACTTTATTACTTGCGACGTGTATACTTGCACCATTTGCGTAGCACTCAATACGCGCAACATGTTTTTGGCACCGTTGCCGGGGATTGGCAATTGGTGTTAGTTGTTTTTGTTATTGCATTTTTTCTCTTAGTTTTACTAACTTTTCTTTTTGTTTGTTTTATCAAAAAACATTTAGGTGCGCTACAAGTTAACGGACATCAACATGTCAGGAAATAAAAGCCGATCTATTCAAGAGTTGATGTGGGAAGATAGGAATCAATCCAATCAAGAGTTTATTGCACCCTTCGATGATTACCTATACCAACCGAGAAAAGCATATACCGTTGAAAACTCGTGCACTTGTTGTGGAGAACATCATGTGTTTGAAAATTGCCCTCACATTTTCGGTGCATATGACTACATAGAGAACCATAGATGGAACCAGCATCAAAATCCTTCATGGTATGATCAAAAAGCTCATTTTTTTACCATAACAATTTTGCTGCAGCAACAGACATGCCTCAGCAATTTAATCCTTATCAGCAACCTAGTGTCGCGACAATAGATATGCAATGGCAATGTAGTCCTTTTCAAGAACATTCCAATTCCTTGGAAGAAACGTTGCTAGCTTCCTTGGCTAGACTTGACGGATCAATTGAAGAGATTTGAGAGCTATCAAAGAAAATGGATGCGAGGATAGCTCAGTGGTATGCAACCTTGGGGGATTCAGAAGATCATTTGAGGAGATCCACATATGCTTAGAATAACATGCACCAACAATCCATTCCTGGGGATACTGACGTCCCAAGGCAAGAGGATATGGAGCAATGCGAAGATAGGTCCCTGATGTGTGGGGAACAACTAGAACCTCCAAGTCAAGAGGATGCCAATGAGAGAGACTGCCCAACACATGATGAGCCTGAGCAAAAAAAATGCCTCGGCAATGATTAAGGAGCATGAACAGAGCAACGTCGCGACAACATACCGAGAGGCTGAGAAGAGTAATGCTACATTAGACTACTCGCATCCACCTTTTCCACGGCAATTGCACGACCACAGGCAAGATCAACGAGATGACAATACTCTACCAATGGAATATGAGCAGGTGATGGTTGAACCTTTTGAATTCTTTAAAAACTCACCTCCTCCATTGCAGGTATTCTTTGAGGAACTGACACTGGTAGATTTGAAGCCATCACTGATGGAGATGTTTGAGAAGCCTAAAGAAAACGGTGTTTGGAATGATGAAGCTTTTCATAAAACTGGTTTTCCCTTGACTTACAGCGAATTTTGGCAATTGATTGCAACAGGAATTGGGCTGAGCAGCAATTGCCACGACAACGAAAGCTGCATCCAACCATGACGGAGGACGATGAGATTGAGGTAATTAAATGGTTGAATGTTGATATAATTTTTCCTAATAATATATTCATGCCTTCAGGAACAGTAGCAAGGTGGAAGATTTGCATGGACTACAAGGGAACCCGAAAGAAAGGCACATCCACCATGGTAACACAAAGGGTAGTAGCTGTGAGCACATTGACCCAATTCTTTTGGGGCAATATTGTTACCCGATGGGGGTGCGGATGGACTATAAGAAGCATCTGAAACACCCTCCTCAAGTTTTCTCTGATATGCAGTAACATTAGAAGATGCATGAAAAATGCTCTTTCTAAGAATTTTTAATTTTGTTTATTTTTGGAACTTTATTTTATTTTCATTTTTTCTTTATTTATTTTTGGAATTTTTAGGAGATATTTTATTTTATTTGTCTTCATTATATTTAGTTTCCAGGTTTTCTTTGTTTTCTTTTCTTTTCCACAACAAGACTCACAACCACCATGCTAAGGAAATTCACTGCCGACTACTTGCCACAGTAACCGCAACAGAGGATGCCCCGGCAACTACCTCAGCAGTTGTCACCACAACAGAAATTGGCGATGCCCAAGCAACAACAATGACATCGGTAACTTCTGATGCCCAGACAAGTGAACCTGCCTCGGAAAACATGGATCAAATCAAAGCAATGCTAATCACGCGGTACCAGCCACAAGCAATCAACCACCGACCGAAAAATGAATCAAGCAAACGGCACGAAGGAAACTTATCACTCGAGGTGACGACCTATCCGACTAACTCATTTCATTTAGTTTCTTTTAAATTTTATTTCACTTTTACATATATTTTGGACAACGCTTCTCTCGAGTTTAGGGGGTGTTGGTTTCTAGTTAGTTTCATGTCTAGTTGCATTCATCTTTAGCAATCACATATAGGTTGCATATGTTACTTGCCATGCCTTTGATTGGATTTAATTGCTGAAGATTTGTTGAATATCCAATGATGAATTTTTGCCACTGCACTTAATTGAAAGAACCTTTAATTTTAGGATTGCATGAAAAGAACTTAGAATTTTACTATGACACTGATTTTTTTAACGGTTGTAGCTTGTTGATTGAATGAAACTTAGTGAACTTAGGTTGCTTAAAATTTGGGTAAATTTAAAATTGAAAAATTAAAAGTTAAATTCTTCCTAGAGGAGCCCGAAACTGGCTCTAGTAGTTAATGCACATTGAAGAATCGCTAGAGAAAAATAAAAAATACCCTGGTAATTGATAAAAGGCTATTGTTCACATAGAATCTTGAAAATCAACTTGTACACAACTACGCACACACATTGTCACGAGCATCATAGTTTGGTTCTGGGTAATTTTTGTGCTATTCGAAAAATTAAAAGGTGATCATACTTTGTGCCACGGTTCCGAGGTTTGAATTCAAGTTTGAAGCATGTCTTTGATGATTAAAGTCTTGGTAGGTAATTGTTAGTTTGCATTGCTTGAGGACAAGCAATAGTTCGAGTTTGGGGGTGTGTTAAGTGTTCAAAAGTACTATTTTTATTACCTTTTTTACTCATATTATTGTTAGACTTAGGCTCATATTAGTTGCATAATTAGTCATTCATGCATTAATTCATCTTTCTTTCCACCGTTGAGCTTGATTACATAACTTGGTGATTTTTGTGGAAAAAGATACTACTTTGGTGTGTTTTTGTGTGTGTGTGCAGAATCACTTGCCTAAACAAGGCTGGAACCATTTGCCAGGGCAGTGCATGAAGGAGATGCCGACGTAGTTGCCAGTGCAATGCATGAAGGAGATACCGAGCTAGTTGCCAGGGCAATTTTCGATAAGGGATAAGATGATATGGCAGTCGAAATTGATGACTAGATAATCCCAAGATGACGTAGAGCAAAGTTAAATCCCTAAGGAGTTTGATTTCCATGAAAAGGTCAAAGAGAAATTAAATCCCAAAAAGATAGGAGAAAATGTAGAAGGAATTTAAAAATAATAAAGAATTATATTCTTTTAAAGTATTTAATTCCAACTTAACTTCCTCCTCAAGAAGGATTTTGACCTAGCCATCTACTATTTAAAGGAGACCAAGACGTCAAACTCAAGGAGAATAAGGGAGAGATTTTGACAAGAGAGAGGCAAATGAGGCTTGTTCGATTGAGAGAGGAGAGCAAGGGGCTGATCGAATTCATCATTTTCTTCTTTGCTTCCATTAGATTTATGGTTTGGGGATTATTCTTTGTATATCTTTTGAACCCAACCATGAACTAACTTGATTGGTTGGGGTTATTGTGTTTTGTGGTTGTGAGAAACAATTGGATTTTGTTTAGGTAATAAGACTTTGCACTTTCAATTCAAGGTTTACTCATTCTTGGTTCTTATTCTTGTTTGCGAGTGAATTGGGAGAGGATCTCGTAACTTTATCTATGTATCTAATATCGGGAGAGTTAGATTCAAGAAACGAATGAGTATGGTCTTTATTCAATCTATTGATGGTGAAGATTAATCCGGCTTAGGGATAAGTTAAGGATTTCAATGGCTAACAGGAGCGCAAGATTGGTTGTAGTTCACCCTTGATTCACGCATGGATGTATTATCAAGGCATGCACAAATAGCTAGAGTTTCGACTTAGGGATAAGAAGAAACCATTGAAGAACGCTTCGCCGAACCTTGAAGCTGCTGCCCAGCCGCCCAAACAGTTGCCTAGCTAGTTGCCCAGGCAACCGTCGATTAGTTGCCAAGGCAACCCCACTGCGCAAGTTGCCACGGTAACAAAGTTGCCCTTGCACTCTTTTACCAAGACGATCCCATTGCTATCACTCCTCAACTCACGATAATCTGGCCTATTCTCTCTCATTTGTTTACATCTTTATTTTATTTACTTGCTCTTTTACTTTACTCGTTAAAATAAACTCCTACTATCAATTGTGTTTTTAGTTTTATAGTGTGATAACTAAAGCAAAGTGGCCCAAACAAATCCCTGTGTAGATGATACTTGATACTCGTATCACTTTATTACTTGCGACGTGTATACTTGCACCGTTCACGTAGCATTCAATACGCGCAACAAGTTTTTGGTGCCGTTGCCGAGGATTGGCAATTGGTGTTAGTTGTTTTTGTTATTGCATTTTTTTCTCTTAGTTTTACTAACTTTTCTTTTTGTTTGTTTTATAAAAAAATTTTAGGTGCGCTACAAGTTAAAGGACATGAACATGTCAGAAAATAAAAGCTGATCTATTCAAGAGTTGATGTGGGAAGATAGGAATCAATCCAATCAAGAGTTTCTTGCACCCTTCGATGATTACCTATACCAACTGAGAAAAGCATATACCGTGGAAAACTCGTGCACTTGTTGTGGAGAACATCATGTGTTTGAAAATTTCCCTCACATTTTCGGTGCATATGGCTACATGGAGAACCATAGATGGAACCAACAGCAAAATCCTTCATGGTATGATCAAAAAGCTCAAAATTTTTTTACCATAACAATTTTCCTGCAACAACAGACATGCCTCGGCAATGTAATCCTTATCAGCAGCCTAGTGTCACGGCAACAGATATGCCATGGCAATGTAGTCCTTTTCAAGAAATTCAAATTCCTTGGAAGAAACGATGCTAGCTTCCTTGGATAGACTTGACGGATCAATTGAAGAGATTTGAGAGCTATCAAAGAAAATGGATGTGAGTATAGCTCAGTGGGATGCAACCTTGGGGGATTCAGAAGATCAATTGAGGAGATCCACATATGCCTTGGATAACATGCACCAACAATCCATTCCTGGGGATACTGACGTCCCAAGGCAAGAGGATAAAGAGCAATGCGAAGATAGGTCCCTGATGTGTGGGGAACAACTAGAACCTCCAAGTCAAGAGGATGCCAATGAGAGAGACTGCCCAACACATGATGAGCCTGAGCAACAAATTGCCTCGGCAATGATTAAGGAGCATGAACAGAGCAACATCGCGACAACATACCGAGAGGCTGAGAAGAGTAATGCTACAGCAGACTACTCGCATCCACCTTTGCCAAGACAATTGAACGACCACATGCAAGATCAACGAGATGACAATACTCTGCCAATGGAATATGAGCAGGTGATGGTTGAACCTTTTGAATTCTTTAAAAACTCACCTCCTCCATTGCAGGTATTCTTTGAGGAACCGACGCTGGTAGATTTGAAGCCATCACCGATGGAGATGTTTGAGAAGCCTAAAGAAAACGGTGTTTGGAATGATGAAGCTTTTCATAAAACTGGTTTTCCCTTGACTTACAGCGAATTTTGGCAACTGATTGCCACGGGAATTGGCTTGAGCAGCAATTGCCACGAGAACGAAAGCTACATCCAACCATGGTGGAGGACGATGAGATTGAGGTAATTAAATGGTTGGATGTTGATATAATTTTTCCTAATAATATATTCATGCCTTCAGGAACAGTAGCAAGGTGGAAGATGTGCATGGACTACAAGGGAACACGAAAGAAAGACACATCCACCTTGGTAACACAAAGGGGAGTAGCTGTGAGCACATTGACCCAATTCTTTTGGGGCAATATTGTTACCCGATGGAGGGTGCAGAGGGACTATAAGAAGTATTGGAAACACCCTCCTCAAGTTTTCTCTGATATGCAGTAACTTTAGAAGATGCATGAAAAATGCTCTTTCTAAGAATTTTTATTTTTTTTTAATTTTTGGAACTTTATTTTATTTTCATTTTTTTCTTTATTTATTTTTGGAATTTTTAGGAGATATTTTATTTTATTTGTCTTCATTATTTTTAGTTTCCAGGTTTTCTTTTTTTTTCTTTTCTTTTCCACAACAAGACTCACAACCACCATGCTAAGGAAATTCACTGTCGACTACTTGCCACGGTAACCGCAACAGAGGATGCCCCGTCAACTACCTCAGCAGTTGCCACGACAACAGAAACTGGCGATGCCCAAGAAACAACAATGGCTTCGGCAACTACTGATGCCCAGGCAAGTGAACCTAGCTCGGCAAACATGGATCAAATCAAAGCAATGCTAATCACGCGGTACCAGCCACAAGCATTCAACCACCGACCGAAAAATGAATCAAGCAAACGACACAAAGGAAACTTATAACTCAAGGCGACGACCTCTCTGACTTTCTCATTTCATTTAGTTACTTTTAAATTTTGTTTCACTTTTACATACATTGAGGACAATGCTTCTCTCGAGTTTAGGGGGTGTTGGTTTCTACATAGTTTCAGGTTTAGTTGTATTCATCTTTAGCAATCACATATAGGTTGCATATGTTACTTGCCATGCCTTTGATTGGATTTAACTGCTTAAGACTTGTTGAATATCCAATGATGAATTTTTGCCACTGCACTTAATTGAAAGAACCTTTAATTTTTGGATTGCATGAAAAGAACTTAGAATTTTACTATGACGCTGATTTTTTTTTCACGGTTGTGGCTTGTTGATTGAAAGAAAACTTAGTGAACTTAGGTTGCTTAAAATTTGGGTAAATTTAAAATTGAAAATTAAAAGTTAAATTCTTGCTAGAGGTGCCCGAAACTAGCTCTAGAAGTTAATGCACATTGAAGAGTCGCTAGAGGTGCCCGAAATTGGCTCTAGTCGACTGAAAGAAAATGAGAAATTGCTTACTTTGCTAGAGGTGCCCGAAATTGGCTCTAGTGAAAATAAAAATAAATGTCCCGGTAATTGATAAAAGCTTATTGTTCACATAGAATCCTGAAAATCAACTTGTACACAACTACGCACACACATTGTCACGAGCATTATAGTTTGGTTCCGGGTAACTTTTGTGCTATCCGAAAAATTAAAAGGTGATCATACTTTGTGCCACGGTTCTGAGGTTTGAATTCAAGTTTGAAGCATGTCTTTGATGATTAAAGTATTGGTAGGTAATTGTTAGTTTGCATTGCTTGAGGACAAGCAATAGTTCAAGTTTGGGGGTGTGTTAAGTGTTCAAAAGTACTATTTTTATTACCCTTTTTACTCATATTATTGTTAGACTTAGGCTCATATTAGTTGCATAATTAGTCATTCATGCATTAATTCATGTTTCTTTCCACCGTTGAGCTTGATTACATAACTTGGTGATTTTTGTGGAAAAAGATACTGCTTTGGTGTGTTTTTGTGTGTGTGCAGAATTACTTGCCTAAACAAGGCTAGAACCAGTTGCCAGGGCAGTGCATGAAGGAGATGCCGACGCAGTTGCCAGGGCAATGCATGAAGGAGATGCCGAGCTAGTTGCCAGGGTTATTTTCGATAAAAGGATAAGATGATATGGCAGTCGAAATTGAGGACTAGATAAACCCAAGATGACGTGGAGCAAAGTTAAATCCCAAAGGAGTTTGATTTCCATGAAAAGGTCAAAGAGAAATTAAATCCCAAAAAGATAGGAGAAGATCTAGAAGGAATTTAAATATAATAAAGAATTATATTCTTTTAAAGTATTTAATTCCAACTTAACTTCCTCCTCAAGATGGACTTTGACCTAGCCATCTCCTATTTAAAGGAGACCAAGCCGTCAAACTCAAGGAGAATAAGGGAGAAATTTCGACCAGAGAGAGAGGTAAAGAGGGAGAGTTCGATTGAGAGAGGAGAGCAAGGGGCTGATCGATTTCATCTTTTTCTTCTTTGCTTCCATTAGATTCATGGTTTGGTGATTATTCTTTGTATATCTTTTGAACCCAACCATGAACTAACTTGATTGGTTGGGGTTATTGTGTTTTGTGGTTGTGAGAAACAATTGGATTTTGTTTAGGTAATAAGAGTTTGCACTTTCAATTCAAGGTTTACTCATTCTTGGTTCTTATTCTTGTTTGCGAGTGAAATGGGAGAGGATCTCGTAAATTCATCTATTTATCTAATATCGGGAGAGTTAGATTCAAGAAACGAATAAGTATTGTCTTTATTCAATCTATTGATGGTGAAGATTAATCCGACTTAGGGATAAGTTAAGGATTTCAATGGCTAAGAGGAGCACAAGATTGGTTGTTGTTCACCCTTGATTCACGCAGGGATGTATTATCAAGGCATGCACAAATAGCTAGAGTTTCGACTTAGGGATAAGAAGAAACCATTGAAGAACGCTTCGCCGAACCTTGAAGTTGCTGCCCAGCTAGTTGCCCAGGCAACCGTCGATTAGTTGCCAAAGCAACCCCGTTGCGCAAGTTGCCACGGCAACTGAGTTGCCCTTGCACTCTTTTACCAAGACGATCCAATTGGCTATCACTCCTCAACTCACGATAACTTGGCTTATTCTCTCTCATTTGTTTACATCTTTATTTTATTTACTTGCTCTTTTACTTTACTCGTTAAAATCAACTGCTACTATCAATTGTGTTTTTACTTTTACAGTGTAATAACTAAAGCAAAGTGGCCCAAACCAATCCCTGTGGAGACGATACTCGATACTCGTATCACTTTATTACTTGCGATGTGTATACTTGCACCGTTTACGTAGCACTCAATACGCGCAACAAGTTTTTGGCGTCGTTGCCGGGGATTGACAATTGGTGTTAGTTGTTTTTGTTATTGCATTTTTTCTCTTAGTTTTACTAACTCTTCTTTTTGTTTGTTTTATCAAAAAAAAATTTAGGTGCGCTACAAGTTAAGGGACATCAACATGTCAGGAAATAAAAGCTGATCTATTCAAGAGTTGATGTGGGAAGATAGGAATCAATCCAATCAAGAGTTTCTTGCACCCTTCGATGATTACCTATACCATCTGAGAAAAGCATATACCGTGGACAACTCGTGCACTTGTTGTGGAGAATATCATGTGTTTGAAAATTGCCCTCACATTTTCGGTGCATATGACTACATGGAGAACCATAGATGGAACCAACAGCGAAATCCTTCATGGTATGATCAAAAAGCTCAAATTTTTGTGTGGAGCTCAAACCTGGGCACCCTGCCCCTGCGCTCCACGCCCAACACCACCACCACCACGCTTCTGGTCCGGGCGATACCTCCTATCACAGTGTCTATTGGCCTGACCACCGTCAAAACTAGAATCTACAACTCTCTTACCAGAGCTAAAGCCTCGAGATCTAGAAGCTAAACAAAGATTCTGCTCAACATCCTTGGCTCGTATAACCAGAACATCAAAATTCGTATAATCAGTAGGAAGCATATATGTCTTAACCTCCTGGACCAGACCGTATCGAAAATGATCACAACACTGTCGCTCGTCATGAACTAACTCTGGAGCATACTGGCTCAACCTCACAAACTGTACCTCGTACTTGGAAACAGACATATTGCCTTGCACAAGAGCCATAAACTCTTTCTTCTTTTTGTCTTGGTACTGAACCCCAGGTATTTCTTCTTAAAAGCACTATAAAAGAATTCCCAGGTTACCTCCTCGGTTACCATCCCAGATATCGTGGTAGTCCACCATGTATAAGCATCTCCCTGCAACAGGGACACAACACAACCCAACTTACGGGCATTAAAATATCTCATTTGGCCAGTATCCTCTTTGTATTGGCCAATCAATCCTCAAAAGCCTTCGGCGCTAAACCACGAAGCTTAACTCTGCCCAGACTACGAAGATGCTCTAACGATAAACCCATCTACCCAACCACTGGTGTCGGTACATGAACACCCGCAACTACTGCCTGAAAAGCACCGGTCATGGCCTGGATCAACGGCGCCATGTCACCCAACCCTGCCCCCTTTGGCACATATGGTACTTGCTCCATATTCGCAAGTGGATCAGGAGGGGGCGGCGACAACCCTCCAGGAGGTACAACATCCTCCTCGTTTCCCTATCCAAAGACAGCAGCAATCGTACCAAATCACAACTCTCTCCTCGGTCCTATCGTGCTAAAGATATATCTAAGGCATGATAATTATTTCAAAACAAAATAGTTAGGCTAGATTCAAGCAAGGATCAAAGACTTCCATCTCAAATCAAAACATTTTAGACTATAATAATAAGGCAATGGTTTCCCGTATTTCCCCTCAACATGGCATAAAGCAACCACCGTGCATATCACAATCACCGTGCATAGCAAACATCAAAATACAACCCACAACAACATTACAACAACCATACCAACCCCCAACTATCATAAACTTGGCTCTGATACGACCAAATGTAACCCCTCGACCTGGCCTAGTCACAAGACTGAACCGAGCGAGCTACATTAGGTTTACCAAAGTAAATCGTAAAGATAAAACACGAAACACGTCCATTTTTTTCCTTTTATTTTGTCTAGATGCACAATTATTATCCTACATGTACATACTGATCACAGGTGATAACTCAACTTAATCGGGCATCGCTTCGACATCTAATTGAACACAATTGCAATTTAGAGACCAAATTGCAATTTTGGAAAACTATAGGGACTTAGCTCATTTTTAAATTACCAACCTTTAATTAATTTGATTTCATGCTCTCAAGTTAAAACTTAGCTTATAAATAATCATCCATACTCATGCAATCGCATCCACAACATTCAGGGACTAAAACATAAAAAACTTTAGAAGATTCCAAATAACTGACTTAACTACCAACCGTATCGGTACGGGTACACGCGTATCTGTATGGCTTTAATATCTTGAATTCCCCAGATTCCAGTAGCCAAAATTCGTTTCAATACACCCATGCGTATCAGAACACCCCTCAAATAAAACACTATGTCGTATCAAAATAGGTACCAGAGTACTGAAATGCTGGCTAAAATTGCCTTGGCCCGTACCGAAACGCTTGCCCGCATACCGGTATGCTAAGCCTGAAATGGCATACTTGTACCGAAATAGGGACACTCGTACCGGTACTCCTGTACCTAAAACGTCATCTTTTGATATTTTGACATGTTTTCGAACATACCAAAATACCTTTGCATGCTTCTAACATACATCTAACACATTCAATGGTCATTCCTCATTCAAACATCTAAGACTCAACATCAATCATGGCATCTTGCTTTAAAGGTAAATCTAGAGGCATGCTTCCTAGAAACCAAAGCAAGCAAAGCATGAAATCTCAAACTACCACAACAAACAGACCAAAATGGCCATTTACAATCCATGAGCAACAAACAAAATTGCTCAACCAGGGAGTTTAATAAAACATCTCCCAAAATAACAACGGAAACCCCATTGCCCTTATTACTTATAGTCTAGTCTAAAAACATACTTTTGATAACAAGTCTTTTTGTAATCCCTTGCTTCCCGCTGCCTTCCGAGCCTTTAATTATTTGCATTGATGGACAAAAAGAGCTTAAACACACTAGGCTTAGTGAGGAGCGCTAAAAAACAACACACCATCAATGCATTAAAACCATTTTTCTACATCACATTGAAATCCCATTTCAATCATCATTTAAATATCATATAAAACATTATCATGCCTTGAAAACCATGCACTTTCATCTTTAAAAACCAGCATATTAAACCACATTCAACATGTATCATTAACCAACAACAAATCCCATTGCTAAACCTCAATTTAAGCCTTCCCATGCATAACAACCATATGCAAAGCTTAAAGAGTAAACATGCATAAGTCACATTATACAACATAAACCTTTCAATGATACATTAACAATTATATTGGCTTACAAGTGATCATAACCAAGTTCCTTAACAAAAAATAGTTCATCGGATACACTGATTCAAACAAGTGTCCTTGCAACACTTCAAGCCATCTCAATCGAATAGCGATACAATCACAATCACGATACATTATAACCGGGTACACTTACAAACTATGGGGACACCAACCTTAACCTTCAGTTAGATGCCTAATCCACTAATGAGAGTTTACGGTACCATTTAATCCCTCGACCGTTAGGGTACTTGGATGGAGTATCGGTACATCGTATAAAACCCCTCAACAACCAAGACGACTTATTATAGTGCACTATCAATCCTATGGCCGGCCAACTATATCCGATAACATTTTTAAACCACATCACTTGCCAATATAATGCACCACTTACCATTTACCTTACTGTTTTTATAGGCATTAAACGAAATCATTTTCCTAGCAACAACACATGCTTAAACACAAGTATAAACCATATACTTACATGGATCACTTACCATGTGCATCCATCATCATACCATGAGCAAAAATAGTATCTCCCATACTCTAAAACATGCTTAAGCAGTAGGTACAATGTAAATCAAAACAAGTGCATAAAACCATTTCACATTAGCACGACCGATAGAGAAAACCACATCATACTTACTTCCGAGTTTAAACCAGCATTTCAAGCTTAGTTTAAACTCCCATAAACCACCTTTAAACCATTTCAAAGCTAAAATCTACGTTCTCACTCACCGATACGCGAAACCTTAATTCGTCGATGCAAAATCAAGCGTTCGAAGCTGCCAAAGCTTCACCGATCACTTTCGGATCGAATTAGCCTATTTTGACCACATTACGACAGAGGATTAATGTATATCAATGCATTCAAAACACTGCAACAACAATTCCATGCAAAACCTCACAATCCTTTCCCAATTACCTATCCACAACAACCGAAATCACCATCTAACTCTTTACAAACACAACCCAGCCACAATCTATCAATCTAACACTTCAATTAACATCAATTAACATCTAAAAATAGGATTACATCATCCTTAAACTTCTAGCAACTATTCAACCACCACAATTCCACAAAACATAGATCTAACAACCTAATAATCAAGGATTCAAGGAGTTTTGGGATTCCAATGATAAAACCAACTTATAAACATTATAAATCATCCAAAATATGTTTAAAATCTATCCTCAACACTGGAAAATAGATCCAATACGAACCTTCCATAATTTCACCAATTAAACCCAATTAAATCGATTATTCATTATAAAAACATAAAATCAGATTATAAATCATAAATCAAGGATCAAATATTTGGGAATATCAATAAAGAACCATTATTAGAGGAGAAGAACGAACCTTACCTCTATTGTGTGATTTCTCCCTCAATTGGTAGATGAAAGCTAGGAAAATAGAAGATTTCAATAAGGTTTTGTAAAACAAAGATAAAGAATCATTTATAAAATAAAAAATCAAGAAAATAGATCTCTCACCTTTGGAATTTGATGAAAACTAGAGTGTTTGACAGAAAAAAAAGTTGAGAGAAAAGTTACATCAAATCTCTTTAAAAATGATAACTAACTTTAATATCCAAAATCCCTTTTAATTATCCTTTAAAACACATGTTAAAATAACTCAATTGAAGGAAGAAATCACCAGAAAACACTTGATAAAATAGCTCCTTAAGGATTCTAAGAATTTGAACCTTTACATTTTAGTCACCTTTAAGAGTAGTTTTCAAAAATTACATTTTAGTCACTAACAAAAATGTCACCCTTCCAAATCACATTTTCCAAAATTGATTTCACCAATATTTTTCATATATTTAAATATGATTTTTAACCATTTTCCCATATTTTTATCTTACTCAAAAATATTTATTCCCAAACTCGTCTCGAATCTCTCACCTGGTCCATTGGTCCGTCTAACAAGCCTAAAAACCGCTAGGCCCAAAAACCAGGGCGTTACATGTTATATGTTTGAAGCTTTGCTATGAAATCATATGAAGTATGTACGTGTTTGTCATGGTAAGATATAAACCTTGTTGTGATGATATGAACTTGAGGCTAAGCTCATTTGTGAGATAAATAAGTCTTGCATTTGATAGTTTGACTATGAATCTATGTTCATTTCTGATTTTGAAATGAATGAGATATTTTATTTGAATAAGATGAAAAAAATGTATTGAGAAATTCACATGAGGTGAATACATGCCTAAAATGAAAGGGCAATAAGTTTTGTTAATATGATAATTTGATAAGGAGTTGTGCTCAATCTACCTCTAATAAGATTAGATAAGTGTGAAAGCCTTGGTCTCGAGTCAGTCTTATGTATAGTTGGCATGCCATAGAGTCTATAGAGCTCGTGTTTGGGGTGGACTATGGTCCTTATTTGGCGACAGTAGGAGGGAAGTGTTGTGGTCACTTGGCGACAGTAGGAGGGATTGACCGGTACTGCAAGTACCATTTTATTTGGCAATAGTTGGTTGGGGATTCGTGTACCTAGGCTGTTACTTGATTTTCAAGGCTAAGTAAAGATAAAATAATGCAAATTGTGATCTAAACTAATGGATTAAGCTTGATATCTTATGTCATAAGTAATTCATGCCTATGATATGTTATGTTGTAATTTTATATGTTAAGTAAATTATGCCTGTGATAAGTCATGTTGATATCTTACAGGATAAGTAACTTATGATTTCGATATGTTATATTTGATATCTTAAGTGATAAGTAATTTATGACTTTGATATGCTATGTGTGATATCTTAAGTGTCAAGTAACTCCTGACATGGTATGCTATGTATGATGACTTGAACTTGTAGTAACTTATGTATTGATAGGCTAAATTAAAGAGAAACCAAGAAAGTTTATAAGTTAAATCAATGAATTGTTGTAATGTCCAACATAATAAGTAGTGTCTTTCTATTGATAATTATGTATCAAATTAAGTGAATATATATGCTAGTTTGAATACTCATATATAAATGTAAATCCTTGTTTGAATACTCATGTATATATGTATATGCTTTATTTGAACACCTATGTGTATACAAGTATGTATTGGACTGTTTTGCACATATACATGTATGTACATAAATTGAGGGTTGTTTTGCATATAAACAAGTATGTATTGGACTGTTTTGCACATATACATGTATGTACATAAGTTGAGGGATGTTGCATATAAACAAGTATGTATTGGGGTGTTTTGAACTTATATAAGTATCTCATGAATATGACCTGATATGTTTGATGTCTTATGTGCCAAGTAATTCGCGTGTTGAAATGCTAATCTAATAACTTATATGAGAAGAAATAAATGTCTATAAGAGACTATGTGTACGAGACTAATGAAAATTCATAAGCTAAACCAATGTACTACTTTGGTAACTTGCACAATGTGTAATAAGTGTTAGCAAGGAAATTTATGTTCATATTAGAACAAGAAATACTACCATGTTTGAAACCTTATAGTTGTTATAACCTATATGTGATCAAGTTGGTCATTTGTATGGATTCGGTAAAATTAACATTAAAACCATATTCAAGCCTTGTGATTAAGATGTGTTGCATTTAATTAAGCTTGTGACTTACCTCGCTCTGATAAGTTCAGAGGGAGAATAGAATTTCAACATAGAACTTTTGATTCATGCCTTTGGTTATTTTAAACTACCTCACAAAGTGTTTGCTTAATCTATTCTTTCGTTATATTTCAGGGCAAACTTGCTATCGGTTACTCTTGAGTTTGGATGTGATCACAAGGATCCATAAGTATGTTGAAATCTTGCCTTTAGAACTCCTAGATGGTGGTACATAGTTGTATAGTTGGCATGCCATAGAGTTTATAGAGCTCGTGTTTGGGGTGGACTACGGTCCTTATTTGGCGACAATAGGAGGGAAGTTTTTTGGTCACTTGGCGACAGCAGGAGGGATTGACCGGTACTGCAAGTACCATTTTATTTGGCAACAGTTGGTTGAGGATTCGTGTACCTAGGCTGTTACTTGATTCTCAAGGCTATGTAAAGATAAAATAATGAAAATTGTGATCTAAAATAATGGATTAAGCTTGATATCTTATGTCATAAGTAATTCATGCCTATGATATGTTATGTTGATATTTTATATGTTAAGTAAATTATGCATGTGATAAGTCATGTTGATATCTTACAGGATAAGTAACTTATTATTTCGATATGTTATATTTGATATCTTAAGTGATAAGTAATTTATGACTTTGATATGCTATGTGTGATATCTTAAGTGTCAAGTAACTCCTGACATGGTATACTATGTATGATGACTTGAGTTTCTAGTAACTTATGTATTGATAGGCTAAATTAAAGAGAAACCAAGAAAGTTTATAAGTTAAATCAATGAATTGTTGTAATGTCCTGCATAATAAGTAATGTCTTTCTATTGATAATTATGTATCAAATTAAGTGAATATATATGCTAGTTTGAATACTCATATATAAATGTAAATCCTTGTTTGAATACTCATGTATATATGTATATGCTTTATTTGAACACCTATGTGTATACAAGTATGTATTGGACTGTTTTGCACATATACATGTATGTACATAAATTGAGGGTTGTTTTGCATATAAACAAGTATGTATTGGACTGTTTTGCACATATACATGTATGTACATAAGTTGAGGATGTTGCATATAAACAAGTATGTATTGGGGTGTTTTGAACTTATATAAGTATCTCATGAATATGACCTGATATGTTTGATGTCTTATGTGCCAAGTAATTCGCGTGTTGAAATGCTAATCTAATAACTTATATGAGAAGAAATAAATGTCTATAAGAGACTATGTGTACGAGACTAATGAAAATTCATAAGCTAAACCAATGTACTACTTTGGTAACTTGCACAATGTGTAATAAGTGTTAGCAAGGAAATTTATGTTCATATTAGAACAAGAAATACTACCATGTTTGAAACCTTATAGTTGTTATAACCTATATGTGATCAAGTTGGTCATTTGTATGGATTCGGTAAAATTAACATTAAAACCATATTCAAGCCTTGTGATTAAGATGTGTTGCATTTAATTAAGCTTGTGACTTACCTCGCTCTGATAAGTTCGGAGGAGAGAATAGAATTTCAACATAGAACTTTTGATTCATGCCTTTGGTTATTTTAAACTACCTCACTAAGTGTTTGCTTAATCTATTCTTTCGTTATATTTGGGGCAAACTTGCTATCGGTTACTCTTGAGTTTGGATGTGATCACAAGGATCCATAAGTATGTTGAAATCTTGCCTTTAGAACTCCTAGATGGTGGTACATAGTTGTATAGTTGGCATGCCATAGAGTCTATAGAGCTCGTGTTTGGGGTGGACTACGGTCCTTATTTGGCGACAATAGGAGGGAAGTTTTTAGTCACTTGGCGACAGCGGAGGGATTGACCCGATACTGCAAGTACCATTTTATTTGGCAACAGATTGGTTGAGGATTCGTGTACCTAGGCTGTTACTTGATTCTCAAGGCTATGTAAAGATAAAATAATGAAAATTGTGATCTAAAATAATGGATTAAGCTTGATATCTTATGTCATAAGTAATTCATGCCTATGATATGTTATGTTGATATTTTATATGTTAAGTAAATTATGCATGTGATAAGTCATGTTGATATCTTACAGGATAAGTAACTTATTATTTCGATATGTTATATTTGATATCTTAAGTGATAAGTAATTTATGACTTTGATATGCTATGTGTGATATCTTAAGTGTCAAGTAACTCGACACATGGTATACTATGTATGATGACTTGAGTTTCTAGTAACTTATGTATTGATAGGCTAAATTAAAGAGAAACCAAGAAAGTTTATAAGTTAAATCAATGAATTGTTGTAATGTCCTGCATAATAAGTAATGTCTTTCTATTGATAATTATGTATCAAATTAAGTGAATAGATATGCTAGTTTGAATACTCATATATAAATGTAAATCCTTGTTCGAATACTCATGTATATATGTATATGCTTTATTTGAACACCTATGTGTATACAAGTATGTATTGGACTATTTTGCACATATACATGTATGTACATAAATTGAGGGCTGTTTTGCATATAAACAAGTATGTATTGGACTGTTTTGCATATATACATGTATGTACATAAGTTGAGGGCTGTTGCATATAAACAAGTATGTATTGGGGTATTTTGAACTTATATAAGTACCTCATGAATATGACCTGATATATTTGATGTCTTATGTGCCAAGTAATTCGCGTGTTGAAATGCTAATCGATAACTTATATGAGAATAAATAAATGCCTATGGGATACTATATGTATGGGACTAATGAAAATTCATAAGCTAAACCAATGTACTACTTTGGTAACTTGCATAACGTGTAATAGGTGTTAGCAAGGAAATTTATGTTCATATTGGAACAAGAAATACTACCATATTTGAAACCTTATAGTTGTTATGCATATAAACAAGTATGTATTGGACTGTTTTGCACATATACATGTATGTACATAAGTTGAGGATGTTGCATATAAACAAGTATGTATTGGGGTGTTTTGAACTTATATAAGTATCTCATGAATATGACCTGATATGTTTGATGTCTTATGTGCCAAGTAATTCGCGTGTTGAAATGCTAATCTAATAACTTATATGAGAAGAAATAAATGTCTATAAGAGACTATGTATGCGAGACTAATGAAAATTCATAAGCTAAACCAATGTACTACTTTGGTAACTTGCACAATGTGTAATAAGTGTTAGCAAGGAAATTTATGTTCATATTAGAACAAGAAATACTACCATGTTTGAAACCTTATAGTTGTTATAACCTATATGTGATCAAGTTGGTCATTTGTATGGATTCGGTAAAATTAACATTAAAACCATATTCAAGCCTTGTGATTAAGATGTGTTGCATTTAATTAAGCTTGTGACTTACCTCGCTCTGATAAGTTCAGAGGGAGAATAGAATTTCAACATAGAACTTTTGATTCATGCCTTTGGTTATTTTAAACTACCTCACAAAGTGTTTGCTTAATCTATTCTTTCGTTATATTTCAGGGCAAACTTGCTATCGGTTACTCTTGAGTTTGGATGTGATCACAAGGATCCATAAGTATGTTGAAATCTTGCCTTTAGAACTCCTAGATGGTGGTACATAGTTGTATAGTTGGCATGCCATAGAGTTTATAGAGCTCGTGTTTGGGGTGGACTACGGTCCTTATTTGGCGACAATAGGAGGGAAGTTTTTTGGTCACTTGGCGACAGCGAGAGGGATTGACCGGTCTGCAAGTACCATTTTATTTGGCAACAGATTGGTTGAGGATTCGTGTACCTAGGCTGTTACTTGATTCTCAAGGCTATGTAAAGATAAAATAATGAAAATTGTGATCTAAAATAATGGATTAAGCTTGATATCTTATGTCATAAGTAATTCATGCCTATGATATGTTATGTTGATATTTTATATGTTAAGTAAATTATGCATGTGATAAGTCATGTTGATATCTTACAGGATAAGTAACTTATTATTTCGATATGTTATATTTGATATCTTAAGTGATAAGTAATTTATGACTTTGATATGCTATGTGTGATATCTTAAGTGTCAAGTAACTCCTGACATGGTATACTATGTATGATGACTTGAGTTTCTAGTAACTTATGTATTGATAGGCTAAATTAAAGAGAAACCAAGAAAGTTTATAAGTTAAATCAATGAATTGTTGTAATGTCCTGCATAATAAGTAATGTCTTTCTATTGATAATTATGTATCAAATTAAGTGAATATATATGCTAGTTTGAATACTCATATATAAATGTAAATCCTTGTTTGAATACTCATGTATATATGTATATGCTTTATTTGAACACCTATGTGTATACAAGTATGTATTGGACTGTTTTGCACATATACATGTATGTACATAAATTGAGGGTTGTTTTGCATATAAACAAGTATGTATTGGACTGTTTTGCACATATACATGTATGTACATAAGTTGAGGGATGTTGCATATAAACAAGTATGTATTGGGGTGTTTTGAACTTATATAAGTATCTCATGAATATGACCTGATATGTTTGATGTCTTATGTGCCAAGTAATTCGCGTGTTGAAATGCTAATCTAATAACTTATATGAGAAGAAATAAATGTCTATAAGAGACTATGTGTACGAGACTAATGAAAATTCATAAGCTAAACCAATGTACTACTTTGGTAACTTGCACAATGTGTAATAAGTGTTAGCAAGGAAATTTATGTTCATATTAGAACAAGAAATACTACCATGTTTGAAACCTTATAGTTGTTATAACCTATATGTGATCAAGTTGGTCATTTGTATGGATTCGGTAAAATTAACATTAAAACCATATTCAAGCCTTGTGATTAAGATGTGTTGCATTTAATTAAGCTTGTGACTTACCTCGCTCTGATAAGTTCAGAGGGAGAATAGAATTTCAACATAGAACTTTTGATTCATGCCTTTGGTTATTTTAAACTACCTCACTAAGTGTTTGCTTAATCTATTCTTTCGTTATATTTCAGGGCAAACTTGCTATCGGTTACTCTTGAGTTTGGATGTGATCACAAGGATCCATAAGTATGTTGAAATCTTGCCTTTAGAACTCCTAGATGGTGGTACATAGTTGTATAGTTGGCATGCCATAGAGTCTATAGAGCTCGTGTTTGGGGTGGACTACGGTCCTTATTTGGCGACAATAGGAGGGAAGTTTTTTAGTCACTTGGCGACAGCAGGAGGGATTGACCGGTACTGCAAGTACCATTTTATTTGGCAACAGTTGGTTGAGGATTCGTGTACCTAGGCTGTTACTTGATTCTCAAGGCTATGTAAAGATAAAATAATGAAAATTGTGATCTAAAATAATGGATTAAGCTTGATATCTTATGTCATAAGTAATTCATGCCTATGATATGTTATGTTGATATTTTATATGTTAAGTAAATTATGCATGTGATAAGTCATGTTGATATCTTACAGGATAAGTAACTTATTATTTCGATATGTTATATTTGATATCTTAAGTGATAAGTAATTTATGACTTTGATATGCTATGTGTGATATCTTAAGTGTCAAGTAACTCCTGACATGGTATACTATGTATGATGACTTGAGTTTCTAGTAACTTATGTATTGATAGGCTAAATTAAAGAGAAACCAAGAAAGTTTATAAGTTAAATCAATGAATTGTTGTAATGTCCTGCATAATAAGTAATGTCTTTCTATTGATAATTATGTATCAAATTAAGTGAATAGATATGCTAGTTTGAATACTCATATATAAATGTAAATCCTTGTTCGAATACTCATGTATATATGTATATGCTTTATTTGAACACCTATGTGTATACAAGTATGTATTGGACTATTTTGCACATATACATGTATGTACATAAATTGAGGGCTGTTTTGCATATAAACAAGTATGTATTGGACTGTTTTGCATATATACATGTATGTACATAAGTTGAGGGCTGTTGCATATAAACAAGTATGTATTGGGGTATTTTGAACTTATATAAGTACCTCATGAATATGACCTGATATATTTGATGTCTTATGTGCCAAGTAATTCGCGTGTTGAAATGCTAATCTGATAACTTATATGAGAATAAATAAATGCCTATGGGATACTATATGTATGGGACTAATGAAAATTCATAAGCTAAACCAATGTACTACTTTGGTAACTTGCGCAACGTGTAATAGGTGTTAGCAAGGAAATTTATGTTCATATTGGAACAAGAAATACTACCATATTTGAAACCTTATAGTTGTTATAACATATATGTGATCGAGTTTGTCATTTGTATATAATTGGTAAAATTAACTTTAATACCATATTCGAGCCTTGTGATTAAGATGTGTTGCATTTAATTAAGCTTGCGACTTACCTCGCTCTGATCAGTTCGGAGGGAGAATAGAATTTCAACATAAAACTTTTAATTCATGCCTTTGGTTATTTTAAACTACCTCACTAAGCGTTTGCTTACTCTATTCTTTTGTTATATTTCAGGGTAAACTTGATATCGATTACTCTTGAGTTTAGATGTGATCACAAGGATCCATAAGTATGTTGAAAATTTTCCTTTAGAACTCCTAGATGGTGGCACATAGTTGTTAAGTTGTTTAATGCATTTAGATTCCATTTGGCTATATATGTATATAAGTTTGATAAGTATTCAAATTTTTGTAATGGGCCTTTAATTATTTCTTGATGACTGCTTGCTTTATATGATTTAATAGTTAGCAAGATTAAGTAGTTGCTTGATAGATGAACTATGCTAGAGATATATTCGAATGTTTACTTGTCGAATAAATTATGACAGTTATAATACTTTAATAGATTGAGATCATGAATGACTGGTAGGACACCTTATAATTCGGATAAGATTAAAGGTTATAAACAAAATATTTGTTATGCTAAGAACTAGTGATTGATGTGTATTAAATATGATATGTTGATTAATTACCTGTAAGAGTCTTAAGTTAATTGATCATCTTGATGGCATGTGTGTTGCAAGTTCAAATATGTAAATTTTCATGAGTTAAACCCCAAATAAAAGTGGTGTAGTTAGAATGCATAGTTTAATAGTTAGAATAAGTAAACGGTTAAATGTCAATGAATTTCGTTCTTGGTCATGCTATGCAAAGGTTATATGTGTATGGCTAGGATTGATTTAAGCTTCGATCTATTTTGATCTTTGTAAATGAAGGTGGCTATCACTATTTGTAAATGGTCTATAATTCCTCATGATTACTTGTTGGATTGAGCTATGTTAGACATGATGTTCAAATACTTGTTACCAAGATTATATGTTTGATTATAATGAACCTTGTGATCTGAAGTACCTAAAAGATAAGAGCATGCTACAAACTAATGGTTGAAGTAATTTGCTTATTGTATGTATATTTGTTTGTACATGATTTAAAGTGGAGAATAGAACTATCCAATAGCTAAAGTTTTAAATCACCCTGATTTCTGGTTGCATGTTTAGTTGAGATTGGTTAAGACGTCTTATGTTTGTTTGGATTTTGTTCTGTATCACTTCTTAAACCGATTTTCTCCTAGACTGAGTAAGGGGTGTTACAATTTTGTTTCCAAGATGAAGGGTTGTTTTGCTGGTTTGGATGCATGACATAGGCAGACAGGCATGACAGAAAGGCATTGGCAAAGAACGCAGGAAAAAAGTAAGAGAATTGCCGAGTAGCAGTTGGCATGGATGGACCAGGCAATGCCAAAGCTCGGCTGGGAAAAGATTGATGCCCGTTGACTGGTCAAGGTAATCGTTAGACCCTGTAATAGTCAGGACTAGGATTCAAATCAGGATAAGAAGATACCGCATCTTATCCCTTCGCGCATTCAAATTTTAAACTCAGAAAGCTTATCCCAGGATTTCCACGCAAGCCTATTTAAAGAAGCTCAAGTCACCTCTTGAGGGGACCGAATCGGAAGAGGCTGCAACGTAGTGAACTAAGAGGCGACGTGGTCTAACCAGCTAAGATCGAGAGCTTTAGAGCAACTAAAGGGCTGCATCGACGGATCTCCTTCTTGCCTATTCTCTTAGTTTTAGTTTTATTTGAATGGTGATGTTAAAATACGATCATATTTTATGGATTGACCCCCAACCATGAACTAGGCTTTTATAGTTGGTTGGGAGATGTTTGGAATGAACGCTAAATTTATGTTTAGTTTTTAATAATTCAAAATGCCTTGGCATTGTTTTTTATCTGCTAATACTTAATTTTCTAAATCCTTTACCATACAACAGTTGGCATAGTGTGCTTATTGCACTTTAATATCTTAACAGACTTAAGGGACAACAATCAGTTGCCAGATACTAAGGCGAGAAGCTTCGACATAAGATGTTCAAATAGATAAGCTTACTTTAGAAGTGAGTCTACCCCTTAGGAGTAAAGTTTGACACTTAATCAAGTTAATTAATGAAAAGCTTCGCTATGGACATATAGGGTTTTATCATGGTTAACTTAGGGTATTGTCATTGACAGAGGCAATACTACCTTTAATATGCTCGCCAATAAAATCAAGGCAGAACATTATTAAAAGCTGGCATAAGTAGCGTGAAATCCAGGCATCCATTGCGAACGCTCATCATTCAATTAAACACTTTTGTTGCCAGACTGTTTTTATTTTTCACTACTTTGTTTTCGCTACCTTTCGATCAAAAACCCAAATCATTCCAACACTTTCATTTTTCTAGCAAACAAGTAACATTAAGCAAATAAGTTCTTGGAAAATCCCTGTGGATTCGATACTCCGCTTACTGCTGTATTACTTGCTGACCATGTATACTTGCACGCATAATACTCACCTTGACATTGTTTTCTTTCACTTTTACACTAAATATTCAATTGTTTGCCAAGTTTTAGCAAAAGTTGACAAGTTTTTGGTGTCGTTGTTGAGGATTGCGACAATTTTTTTTTGGTTTTTAGTTGTTTCATTCCTTTTATTATTTACTTATTTTAACTGGTGTATGACCAGAAACCACTCTTTGGTGGAAGATTGGCCATACGACCTAGAAATTGAAAGAACCTTGTGGAGGTTAAAAAGAAAAGCTCGAGAGATGGCACATAGTGATAATGGAGGAGCTGATGGTAACCCAAACAATTAGGGAAAACCACAACACCACAATGGGATACCAGCCGCACCTGCTGCCCCAGCCGTTAATGTGGAGGAGGAGAGACCTACCCAAGAACACTCGACACTGAACATAGATAATTTGATGCTAAGATTTATTGCTCCAGAGGTAAATACACTAAAATTTGAACTTAAACCGGTAATGATAAAAACACTTTTGAATGTAGAAAAATTTGATGGAGCACCTATAGGAGACCCGAGGCAACACTTGAAGTAATTCATGGAAGTTTGCCAGCTATTTCAGCAGCCTGGAGTGTCATAAGATATAGTGAAGCTAAAATTATCCGCATTTCCCTTAGAGATAGAGCAAAAACGTGGCTTCATTCCTTGCCACCTGGTTCTATCACCTCATGGGGAGATCTATGTCTAAAATTTTTGCATCGATTCCAGCCACTAAAACTCACTGCCAAGCTGAGAAGGGAGATCATTACATTTAGGTAGGCTGATGACGAGACCCTATATGATACTTGGGAAAGATTTAAGGACATGTTGAGAAGATGTCCCATGCATGGATTCCCAAACTGTTCAAAAAAATTCTATCAGAATGCTATACCACAGAGGGCACAAGGCAATTTTTATGCAGGACAAAGAAGCAACCAGAGGACTTTGACAGAATATATGGCGAGGAATGATGCAACTATTTAGAGTTTGGCAGCATCTATGTAGAACCTGGAGATTCAGATTGGATAGATTGCCAATGCACTTAGTAATCGACCCCAAGGGGCATTACCAAGCGATATAGAAGATGCTCGGTAGAGAGGCAATGAACAGTGCAAAGTTGTAACTCTTCAGAGTGGCAAACAATGCGAGGCTGAGATACCTGTCAAGCAGTCAACCAATTACTAAGAGAAAAGACCACCAGATGAAATAAAAGAAGAAAAGACAAAAAACCAGACGAAAGTGATACCAGATCACTATCTGATGCCAGACCTCATTCAGATTCTAGCCATCCCTTGGCAAAGCCGGCAGAGTTAGCATTTGCTTACCCACCTCTACTGTTTCCATAAAGATTATAGAAGCACAAGCAGGATCAACAATTTAAGCGCTTCTTGGAAGTTCTTAAGCAGTTGCAAATAAACATACCGTTAGTAGAAGCTCTTGGGCAAATGCTAAATTACGTTAAATTCATGAAGGAAATTCTGTCTAAAAAAAGAAAATTGGGTGATTTCGAGACTGTAGCTCTCACTGAGGGATGCAGTGCAATGATACTCAATCACTTGCCACCTAAGCTGAAAGATCCGAAAAGTTTTACTATTCCTTGTGCCATTGGCAACAAATTCATGGGTTAAGCACTGTGTGAGCTGGGAGCCAGCATCAATTTGATGCCAATGTCTGTTTTCAAAAAGCTTGGCATTGAAGCAAGGCCTATAACGTACATTTCAGTTGGCAGACCGATCTTTTGCACATCCTAAGGGTAAGATAAAAGATGTGATGGTAAAGGTAGATAAATTTATATTTTTAGCTAATTTTATCATTTTATATTATGAGACAGACAAGAATATCCCGATCATATTGGGTAGACCATTCTTTACCATAGGTAGAACCTTAATTGATGTCATAAAGGTGAATTAACTATGCACATGAATAACTAGCATGTTATGTTTAATGTATTTCAAGCTCTTAAATATGCAGATGAACTAGAGGAATGCCAAGTTGATGAGATGATGGAGTCTATTTTCACTATGGATGTGGCACAGTTGTGCCAAGACATGGAAGGTGATGTCAGAGAATGGGTTGATAAAATTAAGATGAATAAAGACATTGAAAGACCAACGTTGGAGAACAAAGTTGTTAATTACTTTGGCCAGTCAGAGTCATTGGAACCGATGGGCAGAGAAATCAAGGCAACTAAACCATCCGTCGAGGAGCCACTAGAGCTAGAACTAAAACTATTGCCAGACCACCTCAAGTACACTTACTTAGGTAAACACTCTACTTTGCCAGTAATCATTGCTGCTGATCTATCTAATGATCAGGAGGAGAGATTGCTGGAAATCTTAAGTAAATATAAGCAAGCTCTGGGATGGACCTTGGCTGATATCCGAGGTATAAGCCCCACTATTTGCATGCACAAAATAGTCTTGGAGGAATATCATGGCAAAACAATTGAGGGCCAAAGAAGACTAAACCTGAGCATGAAAGAAGTAGTTAAAAAAGAAATTATCAAGAGGCTAGATGCTGGGATAATCTATCCCATTTTCAATGGCCCGTGGGTTAGCCTGGTGCAATGTGTGACAAAAAAAGGTGGCATGATCGTAGTTCAAAACATCAAGGATGAGTTGATTCCTTCTAAGACTATTTTCGGATGGAAAGTATGCATGGACTATAGGAAGCTGAATAATGCCACCAAGAAAGATCACTTTCCCCTGCCCTTCATCGACCAAATGTTGGATAGGCTAGCAGGTAAAACATACTATTGCTTTGTAGACGATTATTCAGGGTATAATTAGATTTCCATCGCTCTAGAGGATCAGGAGAAAACCATATTCACTTGTCCATATGGGACATTCGCCTTTAGGAGAATGCCCTTTGGACTGTGTAATGCTCCGGTAACATTCCAACGATGTATGATGTCTATTTTCTCTAATATGATTGAGAACAACCTAAAAGTTTTCATAGATGATTTCTCGGTGTTTGGGAAAACATTCGAGGAATGCCTTCAGAGTCTAGAGCTTGTTTCGAAGAGATGTATTGAGACTAACCTGGTCTTGAACTGGGAAAAATGCCATTTCATGGTGAAGGAAGGTATAGTTCTCGGTCACAGAGTAACCAAGAGAAGCCTGGAAGTGGAAAAGGCAAAGGTTAAGGTATTCAAACAATTGCCACCACCTACAAGTGTAAAAGGTATCAGAAGTTTTTTAGGACATGCAGGCTCTTATTGTCGGTTCATTAAAGATTTCTCAAAAATTTCTAAACCTTTATGCTTGCTTTTAGAATAAAATGTCACTTTTGCGTTTGATGATTATTGTCTAAAAGCGTTTCATGACCTTAAGGACAGATTGATTAATGCCTCTATAGTCGTGGCACTGAACTGGAATGAGCATTTCGAGCTCATGTGCGATGCCAATGATTATGCCGTTGGAGCTGTGTTAGGAAAAATGCGTGGCAAGGTTTTTCATACCATTTACTATGCCAGCCAAACATTGAATGAAACCCATCTCAACTACATCACCACCGAGAAAGAGTTTCTCGTGGTTGTATTTGCATTTGATAAATTTAGATCTTACTTAATAGGTAACAAAGTTGTGGTGTATACAGATCACTCGACATTAAAATACCTCTTGGCAAAAAAATATGCCAAGCCCAAACTGATTCGATGGACGCTTTTGTTACAAGAATTTGATCTCGAGATTAGAGACAAGAAAGGGAGTGAGAACTTGGTAGCTGACCATTTATCACGGTTAGAGCATCACCTTGAGGAAAGGAGAGCCCTGACCATTAGAGATAAATTCCCCTATGAATATTTACTTTCAGACGATTCTTTGCCATGGTACGCTAACATAGTCAATTATCTGGTAAGCAATATTTTGCCACTGAATCTGGTGACTAGAGCCAGGAAATGTTTCTTGCACGATGTTCGATAATATCATTGGGATGAGCCAATTTACCAACCAAGTGATTTGCCGATGTGCGCCAGAGGAGGAGCAGTACAACATTTTGCAGTTATTCCATGCAGCACCTTATGGAGGATACTTTGCTAGAATAAAAACCGCTGCCAAGGTGTTGCAGTCCATATTCTTTTGGCCTATGCTATTTAAAGACGCTCATTACTTTGCTAAGGCATGTGATCGATGCCAGCGGATGGCTAACATCTCTAGCAGACATCAATTGCCGTTTCAGAATATTATGCCAGTGGAGCTGTTTGACGTATGGGGAGTAAACTTCATGGCTCTCTTTCCTCCATCATTCGGGAACCTATATATCCTTGTGGCTATTGACTATGTTTCAAAATGGGTAGAGGTAGTAGCTTTGCCAGCAAATGGTGCTAAGGCTGCTGCCAAATTCCTTCATAATCACATCTTTACTAGATTTGGTGCCCTAAATCCATCATTGATGATGAAGGAATGCATTTTAAGTGCAATTTAATCTCTAGAGCTCTGTGAAGGTACGAGATCCAGCAATGTATTGCCACAACTTACCATCCCCAAACAAATGGCCAAGCGGAGATCTCAAACAAAGAGATCAAGAACATTCTGAAAAGACGGTGAATCTGACAAGGACTGGTCTTAGAGATGAGATGATTCCTTGTGGGCTTATAGAACAACCTTTAAGACTCCGTTGGGAACTTCTCCTTATAGGCTCATGTTTGGGAAGGCATGTCACTTGCCAATGGAATTAGAGTATATAGCTTATTGGGAAAAGCTCAACATGAAGTGAAAAGCTGCCAGGTCTACAAAGAAAGCTTATGAGAATGCCAGACTCTACAAAGAAATAAAAAAATGATGGCATGACAACAAGATATTGCCAAGACAAATTTGAAGTAGGCCAACGTGTCTTATTATTTAACTCGAGGCTAAAGTTGTTTTCGAGTAAGCTCAAGTCTAGATGGTCAGGACCCTTTGAAGTTGTGAAACCATATGCTCATAGAGCAGTTGATATCAAGGATGTGAAAACGGGAACAATTTTCAAAGTAAACGGCCAAAGATTGAAGCACTACTTGGAAGGCACTCGCAATGATGCCAAAGAGATTGTCCTCTTGGCAGAGTTCTGTGAACGTCATCATCATGGTTTGATTTTTGTAATATTAGGTTAGATGTTTTTATTTTTTAGTATTTCTCATTTCATTTCTTTTTTTTGTTTTATTTCTCTTTTACTGTGTAGAAAGGTTTTGTTAAGTGGATACATGAATTTATTGCCATGCAGAATGCCAAGGAAGAGGACTGGCATGGGGCGATAAAAAAATTTAGAGAAGAGTTTTATCTTAACTGCCCAAGGGTCGATGAGCTCGGTCCAAGAAAGAAGGAAATCTTCTTTGCTAAGTGTTGAATTATACCCTATCCGCCCAAGGTAAAAAGTTCAAATTCAAATTTTAACCTTATCCCTTTATCTCTTCCCGCGTTGTCTTATCATCTTACCTCTTATCACATCATGATTTATTTTCCCCAAACACGCTAAACCCTTATCACTATCCCTACTCAACCGACCACATTAAGAACACCATTTAAAACACTCAGCCATTTTACCCCTTCATCTACTTAAACCCTAACCGACTCTTAGCTGAGACTCTTTACTCTTTCTTCCATTCTCATAAATCCCTCTCTTCAAAAAAAATCACTCGAGTTTTCAAGAAATCTTCATGGCATTGTCTTCAATGCCCTTGAAAATATTTTTCAATGAAGAAATCCGCAGGAAGTATGAGGATAATTTTGCATCAAGAACCTTCTGCTATGAGAAGGGTTTGAGTTCAAGAATGAACCCAACTTGGGCTACTCCCCAGAATTTGTCAAGGTGATAAAGAAGTATAAGTGGGAAAAATTCTGCCAACCGCCAGGGGAAGTCCATACTAACGCTGTTCAAGAATTTTATAATCATCTTACGACCAAGGATTCACCATTCTTGAATGTGCGAGGTAAGTGTGTTCGTTTTGATGAAGGGTATATAAATTATATGTTTTCTTTGGATGAAACAAATGACGAGCACACCAAGTTTGTGGAATCTTTGGATGATGCCAAGAGGAAGACGATATTGAGTGAACTGTCTGAGGCCAGCACTCAATGGAATGTATCATCGAAAAGGCACCAGACTATGAAACGTTTGGCGTTAAAATCTCAACTGCGGGGCTAAAAACACTTCTTGAAGGCAAACTTGATGCCGACTACGCACAATGAGACAGTTTTGGAGGAAAGATTGGCACTACTGCACTCTATCATGAGTGGCTGCAAGATTAATGTTGGATGGCTTATCATCAAAGAGACTTTTAAATGTGCTGGTAAGATCAATGAGAGTTTACTTTTTCCTTCTCTAATCTCTACCATATGTATACAGCACGACGTACCATAGCTCGACTCATATAGTATTCAAAAGAGCAAGGGGACCACTATAACTCTTGCCCTGTGGAGACAGTTGACTACTACAGAGGCAAAAGAGAAGGGCAAACAGAAGATAGCAGAGTCTGTGCTAAAGGCAAAGGTGCCAAAGGCAGAACTTGTGACTTCGATGCTAGCTGGATCAGTGGCAATGCTTTTTGAGATCTACCAACGTCAGGAAATCATCCTCCAAAAATTTGAGAAAGTTGAGGAGCAGAACTCTATGTTCTGGCAATATGTGTATACTAGGGACTATGCCATGAAGAAAACCCTTGATGGCATGTCCATGCAAACACTGCCAGCATTTCCTGAATTATTATCGACCTCCTTGGCAAGGATGACATACCAACCAGTCCTCACTCTGTCCACACTCTAACACAATCTAATGCCAATGTCCCAGTCTCTCTGGTACAAGTTGAATCTGCCAGAACTGATACACCACCTGAATTCGACGATGAAGGAATTCAAAGCCATGCCAAGACTGCTGCTACACCTTCAACACCTGCCTTATCTGCTGCCACTGATGTCCACGACCTTGGAGCTTCCACAGCTGCATCAAAACCCAGCCTTAAGCACAAGAAACATATGATTCCCAATCGAGGGAGCTTCTTCAAAAGAAAAATAAGTGTGTCATAGCCATAACCCTCTGAAGGGGAGTCCTCGTCCTCTTAAACTCCTTGCATTTCATTTCATGCTCATGCTCATGTATTTTTAATTTTATCTGTATATATGTGTCGTTTTCATGCATTGAGGATAATGCGTACCTTAGGTTTGAGGGCGTGGGTTGTCTTACATCTATTGTCATGACATTCATGTTTATATTTTAGTTTACATTCTGTTTGCCATGTAGGATTTAACACATGCATATCTGTAATATCCCAAATTTCATTCAGTGACCAAAATGTAATTTTTGAAAGTTTTGGGGTTAAAGTATAAACTTTAGAAAAGTTTGGAGACTAAAGTGTAAATTTTCCCAATAAGTAATTTTATTCAGTATAAGAGTCAATTGAATCGAAATAAGTACCTTGATATCAGTTTTAAGAATTAAGATGCAGTAAAAGGTACTGAATTTGGATAGAATAAAATTGTTAAGCGTGCTCAGGCCAGAGAAATGTTAGGATGGGTGACATCTGGGAAGGTCCTATAAAAGTGTTTCTGATCGATATTTTGGATTCAGTAAGAATAGAGAATATTTGTATGGATTATCGATAAAGGATTTCTAAGAGAAATTTTATTCTATAAAGATTTTCGATAATTATCAGAATAATAGACTGAGTTAGGAAAATTCAATCTAAGACCTTGGAAAAGGAAATTTTTATGAGATGATAATGTTTATTTTCCGAATATGGGAATATAGAATTTTTGGAATAAATCCGATAGTTCAGAAAAGGTAAAATCGCAGTAGAAGTATTTTACGAATATCGGGAGATCGGATCGAGTCAAAATTTCAGAGGCTGTTCCATAAGCCATGGAAAAGTTATAAAATAATATTTATGGAATAGAGGCTGGTTGGAAATGAACTAATTTAGTTGGATTGTGATGGGATGGCAATATTAAAACAAGATAGTAAATAAAAACTAGTTTGAGGGCAAATTGGTCATTTTGCCCCAATGGCATTTTTGAAATATTTAAAAAGTTACAAGGATAATTTTGGAAGAAGGAAATGGAAGAGTAAATATTGGACCTTGATTAATGATAAGATCAATCTCAACCGTTGGATTAAAAGGGCATTTTAGTAATTTCACTATCTAAATGAATTTAAAATTCATTTATATAAGACAAGTAGCCAAATTGGATTAAAAACAAAAGATGAAGACCATTCTTCATCCATGAAATTTCGAACATGAGATGGGAGAAGAGAAAAAAAATTCTAAGTTCGATTTAAGGCCCGAAACTCGATTTTCAGGTAATCTTTTCAACTACAAAGTTGGTCTACTCTTCAAGCTCTATCTTTTGATGTCAATAATTCATGGAATACATGCTTGATTTATGAGAATTTTGATGATAAATAAATAAGGGTTTATGGACTAAATTGGGGGTTTTGAGATTTTATGATTCTATGTTGAAATTTAAGTTGAAATTAAGTTGTTATGATGATAAAATCATGTTTTTGAGTAAGGATTTAAACCCTACATATTTTAGTTTGTATGAAGATGATTAGGGTTTATGGATTCAAGTTTGATTTAGGGTTTGTTATGTTGGATAAATGATCTAGTAAGCTTGAATTTGTTATTTGAAAGCAAAACCCTAAATTAAAGGTATAGGGACCATTTCGGCAATTCTGAAAGTTAAAGGACTAATCTGAATTTTTATGATTTTGAAGTGTATTTATGTTATTAATGATGTTGGAGATATGAAATTGAAGTTAGAATGTTAAATTGAAGTTGAATCAAAGTAGTGACCATTTCGGCAAGGAGGTTTTTGATAAGGATTAAATCTGAATTTTAGTTGAAATAATAGAATTCAAGTGGCAATGTTGATTTGAGGACTAATTTACAAAGTTAAGAAGCTTGAATCCTTATCTTTGCATTTTTAGTGACTATTTCGGAAAGAACGAAAAATTAGAGAGAATTATTTTTGAATAATTATTTGAAGAAGAAAGTGATACATTAGTGGTTTGAATCAAGTAAGGGGAACAAATTGAAAAATAGCAAAGTAAGGAGAAATTAGTATAAAGTTTGAAGTTATTTATGGAAGTTGTGTAGGAAAACTGGATTTGGCAGTAAGTTTGAAAATTCACCATAAATTCTGCAAAAATGGTTAGAAGGTGAATTTTATACCGATGTAGAGATTTGTTTGTCTAGTTTTTCCTTCAACAAATGGAAACTAATTTCGAGTTCCGAGTAAAAAGATATGAATTTTTAAGTGGTGAAAGGTCAGAAAATAGTATGGCAATCTATTCCGAAATCAGCACTGGAAATTGACTTTGAAAGTTCGCCATAAGTCGTACAAGTTGAATTTGGGCTATTAATTTATATGGTTGAAATGCTTATTGAATCTAGTTTCTTTCAGAACAAACGGAATCGAATTCCGAGTTGCATATTATTTTATAAAAATATTTCTTTGAAGGTAGTGCAATCTGCCAAAAAAATGAGAATTGATACATTTTGTATCTAAGGTTAATTAGTAAGCTTGAAAAGGGTTAATGGAAGTTCTAAATGGTTATTAAGGACCAAAATGAGTTTTGGACAATTTAAGGAAGGAAAGAGGAAATTTGAATATTCGAATGATTAGATTTGATAGCATGTTTGAAAAATTGTTAGATTTGAATCTAACAAATGTTGTTTATATTTATGTGATTAATGAAGTTGGATACGAATCAAAGAGGATTCGAGATACTATAAAGGAAAGGATAGAGTAGAATTTAGTGAGGCATACTATTACATGGCCCAGGTGATTGCATTTCTAAATGTTTGCATTACATTGAAAATGGCATTGCATTTCTCTATAATACATGATATGATACAATGCTCGACATGGCAAGGTTGATGGAATACCAGGTACGAATTATTGTTTGCATAAATGATGATGCATTATGCATGCATGAAATATGGATAATGGCAAGATTAAAATGAAACAAGATACACCCTGGGGATCCAAGCCCATAGTGCAAAATGCACTAACGAGGTGTTTAATATGAGGAGCAAAGAGCGTCCTTATATGAGGAGCAAAGAGCGTCCTCTAGAGTACATACTCTACAAGGAACTACGGTGCAGATAGGCTATGGGGTTTCCATGGGCCTCTATCCAGACACGATGATATTAATAACAAGATGTTCATGATACAGATGTTACATGATTACATGATACAGATGTTACATGATACATGATACATGATACAGATGTTACATGATTACATGATGCATGATACAGATGTTACATGATACATGATACATATGTTACATGATTACATAATACATGATACAGATGTTACATGATTACATGATACATAAAAAAATGTTACATGATTTCATGATACATGAAAAAGAAGTTACATGTTACATGACAGAGAAATATATACATACATGATAGAAATGTTATTGTTATATGATAGACATGTTACATGATAGAATACATGATATGAAAATGATTGCATAATGAAAACATGACCATGATAGAATATATGACATATGTACATTGTGATATACTTTCCATGTTATAGAGAAAACGAAATGCACTTTTATATATGACATACTGTATTACATTATTTCAGGATTTTAAAATAAATAAGTTTAACTGCCTCACTAAGTTCGTACTTAGCGTGTTTCTTATGTCACACGTAGGTTTCCTGGAAATCGTCCATCGAGGAGGAGCAGAAACTTGGGAAAAATCAAGTTACTACAATAAGTTCAGTAAGTACGTCTTTATCATAATTTGATAGACTAGTGGGCATGTAAGTATTTTAAAGTTAAATTGTCTACAACATAAGTTTACAACATAATTATATGCTTTTATGGAAGGATAAGTTTAGAAATATGAATTGTTAACAATAGCAAAATCTTTGATATGGGTAAAATGTTGTTTAGCCCTAATCGCGTAAAACTTTTAAAATCAAGAAAAAGTCTAGGCAGCTTGCGTAGTTTCACCCCGAATTATGTTGTTTTTATTTTAATAATTCAATTATAAATTTTGTAAACCAATTCAGGGTCAAAGCTAGCTGCACCTAGATGACATAGTTTTAAATTTAAAACCGAGAAAGGGTTAAACTACAAATTAAATTTTGGTATAAAAAAATTCAAGTCAAGATTTCTTCTAATGATTTCGTAACATCTTTAATGTATATTTGGTCTACGGGTATACGTTAAGGGTGTTACAATATCAAACCGTAAAATTTTTTTTTGCCTCGATCAATTTTATACTTGTTACCAACACTGCTAGGTCAGGAGAAGTTGTGCTAGATCATCTGTCCGATGAAGAAAACTGGAATTTAGAACTTCTATGCTAGCAGGTTAGCATTGCCAAGTAGCTTGGCAATTGAACTCTAGTTTAGGGAACTTTAATTTCACTTTACATGCGATATGTATCTAGTCTGCGAAGCAAACTTAGGTTCGCTTGAATCTAAACTTAAAAAAATGTCAGGGTCAAAAGAATGAATAAGGCAACAATGTTTTGCCAAAAGATGAAGAAACTTTAGAATACTCCTTTGCCTTAGGGAAAATAACTAACTTGGGTCTTCGTGTTTTGCTCCCTCTTAGTTCTCAAGCCAACATAGTTCTAGGGTATGAGTACAATGGGTTAGCTTATTGATGTAATCTGGATTAACATGGGTTTTTGTGGTTTACTCCTTCTTATATCTCACGCCAAACAGTGCATGACACGACCCTAATTAAATGCCAGCATAATAATAAAAAAACACCCTTGGCAAATAAATAAAATTATGAGTTTGGATAGTAGAGTTGTCTAAGGGAGTCACGTAAACTTGATGCATATTGCCTGCACATTCTATACACTAAATGACCCTAGACTAGAACTTTATTATTGCACTTGAATTTGTTTATCTGCCTGGAGTTGATACACTGAATATCTGAGGACAGACCAAGGATAATATTTTGCTAGCTGGTAGGTGTTGGGAACTATGACAATTCTTGTCGAGGTACCTTTTTCTGTTTTTCTAGATTTTTAGTTGCATTACTTGAGGACAAGCAATGAGCTAGGTTTAGGGGTGTATTAACTCCTCAAAAGTACTGATTTTTACGCTTATTTCAAAATGCCTTTGCTTGTCTTTAAGTAGATATGTTCACATTTAGTTGTTAAAATCCATGCATTTGCATAAGGAGTTGGGAGTTATTTTGTTTCCAGGATGAAGGGTTCTTTTGTTGGTTTTAATGCAGGACACAAGATAAGAAGATACCACATCTTATCCCTTCGTGCGTTCAAATTTTAAACTCAAGAAGTTTATCCTAGGGTTTCCATGCAAGCCTATTTAAAGAAGCTCAAGTCACCACTTGAAGGGATCGAATCAGAAAAGGCTGCACCGTGGTGAACTGAGAGGCGACGTGGTCCAACCAGCTAAGACCGAGAGCTTTGGAGTAACCGAAGGGCTGCATCAATGGATCTCCTTCTTGCCTATTCTCTTAGTTTTAGTTTTATTTGAATGGTGATGTTAAAATACAATCGTATTTTGTGGATGGACCCCTAACCATGAACTAAGCTTTTACAGTTGGTTGGGGGATGTTTGCGATGACCGCTAAATTTATGTTTGGTTTTTAATAATTCAGAATGCCTTGGAATTGTTTTCTATCTGCTAATACTTAATTTTCTCAAATCCTTTGCCACACGACAGTTGGCATAGTGTGCTTATTGCACTTTAATATCTTAACAGACTTAAGGGGCAACGACCAGTTGCCAGATACTAAGGCGAGAAGCTTTGACAGAAGATGTTGAAGTAGATGAGCTTACTTCGGAAGTGAGTCTACCCATATTTAATCAAGTTAATTAATGAAAAGCTTCGCTATAGACATATAAGGGTTTTATCATGGTTAACTTAGGGTATTGTCACCGAAAGAGGCAATACTACCTTTAATATGCTCGGCAATAAAACCAAGGCAGGACATTATTAAAAGCTGGCATAAGTAGCGTGAAATCCAGGCATCCCTTGCCAACGCTCATCATTTAATTAAACACTTTTTTTGCTAGACTGTTTTCATTTTTCACTACTTTATTTTCGCTACCTTTCGATCAAAAACCCAAATCATTCCAACACTTTCATTTTTCTTGCAAACAACTAACATTAAGAAAACAAGTTCTTCGACAATCCTTATGGATTCGATACTCAGCTTATTGTTGTATTACTTGCTGACCGTGTATACTTGCACGCATAAGCTCACCTTGACATTGTTTTCTGGTACCTTTACACTAAATATTTAATTGTTTGCCAAGTGTTAGCAAAAGTCAACATTAACCCACAAAGAGGTTAGTCACCCCACACATGTGTCCATGGATGAATAGGATTTCTTCATCTTTGGGTTTACTGAACTATTGAATTTAAAATAAGTAATTAAGAAAGAAAAGAAAGGAGACAAGAGAATAAGAAGCTTACCTATCAGTTGTAGAAAAGCAAGCACCTCCCCATCTCTTAGGAAGCAAACACCTCCATTTTTGAGGATTGAAAGCTTAAACTTTCTTTGAATTAGCTATCCCTAGTTGCTCCTAAGTTAATCCCAAGGTAAGCCCATGAATTGAATCCCTCTTTCTATGATTTTATTAAAATTTATCCAAGTAAGATGTGATTGAATCCTAGTAAGAAATCTATGTTCTCAAAGTTATATATATATATATAAGGTCAAGTTTTAAGCTTATGGAAAGCAAATTCTATGTTTTTGAATTGCTAGAAACTCTAGCTTTATGCATATAATAGGAACCCTATCGATTTTAATGAATTCACGTTCTTCTTATGCTAGAGATTTTCATTGGTGGTGATGAATTACCAAGCTCCTTTAAGCAAGCCCAAGCCCCTAACAAGGGAGTTGTTATCCGAGAGTTGAAATAGCTTTAGATTGTCCGATGAGTGTAGTTTATGTCTCGGGTATGGCTAGGTGATATCACAATTGAATTTGATAGTATTGATGAATTTACATCCCTTATGTGTCATAGCTTCCATAGAGCAAAAATCAAAGAATTTGTCAATGGTAAGCTTAGGTAAGCTTATACACGTTACATGATTTTATTTGAACATGATATGAATGAAAATGCATGACATGATAATATGTGACATGAATATGAATCATGACTATCCATGAAGCATGAATTATGATATGCAAGTTAACAAGTATGTCACAAGGGAGCTAAGGCTCTATTATACTACATGAAAAGCTATACGAATCATGAAACTATGAAATTATAATGATATGGACTCCTTGGATACAAGTGTACTTTGGATACAATTGGCATGCCATAGAATTCATTGAGCTCATGCATGGGTGGACTACATTCCTTGGGTTATGACCCTTATGTGGAAAGGCAGAGGGATGCATGTTTTGGTCCTTGGCGAGGCAGAAGGATTAGCCATTCATGGACTTGGCGATGTTGGTTTGGAATTCGTGTATCCATTGGTTACTATGATCTAATTGAAATTGAATAGTTTAATCATTTACTCATGAATTATGCAAGTATGAACCCATGTGATTATGTTTTAAATCATGAATTGGCAAACATATACTCATGTGACTATGTTATGAATCATGAATAAGCATGAAATCTCATGTTATACTATGATACAAGGATGCATATGAAGCATATATTATATGTCATTTAGATAACTACCTCACTAGGCTAAATAAGCCTAACATGTTCATTTTATTCATTTTTGGGTCCTAAAGCGCTCTACAGATCGATCGTGCAATGAAGGTTGCAAGTCACTCCTTAAAGCATTTTGTCTAATTTACATAAGCTTCCCTAACTCCTAGTATGGTGGCATATGGTTAAAACATGTTTAAGTATGTTTTTGGCATGTAAAATAAGTAAGTGCTATGTTAAATGGTGCATGGAACCTAAGCTAGCTATGGATATGCAGGTATGCTTTAAAAGATGGCTCTAAAGATACTTACCTGGTCAAATGCTCTAAATGCATGTTAAAACCTCTACGGACACGATATATGACTAGTTTAACATGCTAGAAATATGTTGTATGAGTCTTATGTGCTTTGAAATTGATTTGGATGCATTTGAATTAAGGTTTGATATGAAAATATGCATTTTGGTGTAGGGCGTACTGGTACCCTATTTGGTGCGTACTGGTACGGCCATGCAATATTTGACCATATGGTACAAAGTGTACCGGTATGGTCGATCGTATTGATACGAATAATGGTTACTAGAATTTTAACTGCGCATGGCATACCAGTACGATACCTCAACGTATCAGTATGGGCCCTCGTACCGATACCGAAATTGGTTACTAGAATTTCAAACTTTATATTTTGGCCTTAAATAATCAACAGGTTAATTACATGAATTATAGACCTCCAAATCAAATGAAATTTTGCAGGTAAGTCTAATAATGTAACACCCTGATCCAAATCCAGATCTGAAGCATTACATTCGGGTCTCCCAAAATTGACCCATCAAAAATTTCTCATTTAAAACAACAAATTAAACTTTCTCAAAAACATCCATTTTCATAAATCCACACAATTACATGATAATAATTTTTTTTACAAAATATGAGCTCTAATTAAAATACACCGTTTGACCAATTAATAGTAAATCAAATAAAGTTACAGACTCGACTGTGGTAAGGTCCTAAGAATACAATCAGTTCAAACTAAAACATCAAATATTGTACTTTGAAGCAGGCTCGGTGCTGGGAAATCCACCTTGATGTGCTCCTCCAAAAGAAACATGTCAACCTACGCATGGAAAACCATAATTCCACACGCTGAGCTAACAAATCTCAGTGGTACATTTCTCCTCTACCGCAATTCATGAATATCATAAAACAAGCATGCATGATAATATAATCAAGAGTGCACCGAAAGACTTCTCAAATATAAGGATCGTCTTCTAACCTACCCTAGCTAGAGATCACAATTATGTCTCAAGATACCACTAAAATATAAGAAGTCTCGCATGCCATCCCAGGCTTACCATACTTGAGGTCACACAGCCCATCAAGTTACTCGAGCTCACACAACCCACAGAGTTTATAAATATCGTACCATGATCACTTAACCCTAGGGTAATGTAGCCAACATCAAAATCCACATAGAAACATAAACAACATACATTCCTTAAGCAATGGCCAATGAAGCCCTACATTACTCATGCTCATACAGCCCTCGGGTTACCCGTGATCACATAGCCGTCGGGTTAATGGACCATACCCGAATCACCATAGCTACAGATACGTCCTAGACACACTTGGAACACATTAGCCACAAAACAGTCTTTACCAGAGGTCACTCAGCCATCAGGTTACTCGAGTTCACATAGTCCATCGAGTTACTCGAGCTCACACAGCCCACCGATTAATGTTTCTTTATCCTGATTATATAGCCCAAAGATAGGTTTCTAACCTTATCCAGATCATATAGCCCGTGGATATGTCGGATGTACTCAATCACACAGCCTGAAGTAAACATCCCATTATACAAGTGCCCTTGCACTAACTCTAGGACATCTGGATTCCTGACCAAGATACATAGGGTAACATATACTCCCCGAGCATAAGAAGCATCAAGCCAACCATTACAAATACCCCCAAGGCATATTTCTTTTGTTATAATAATTAATATATGTCTTTTATGCTCATACATGACATTCTCATTAGATCATCTCATCATTCCCAACAACTAGTCCATATTGGCCTCCCTTCAGCACAAGCAAGGACCCCAATTCCCACACAGCATCAAACAATCCTCCCCAGATCCCTATGGAATTATTAATACAAGCAATCCACTCATAATAACCAAGCCATTATCCATTTATTCCCCATGTGAGTTATAAACCTTGATTTACCAGCTTTAGAATTCATTTTATACCTTTAGACACCCAATGGGCCCTATACCCCGAATTATAGAACCTCTTAACGCAACCTCTAATTTCTTGGGCAGATTGCCCTATGCGTACTGATACACCTACATGGGTATCAGTACACCCCTCTAGGTACTGGTACTTATCCACGAGTACCGATACTAAATTTATGTTCGAAAGAATCTGATTAACATCTCGTACCGGTACGCCAACCTTAGTATCGGTACCCAGTACCTGTACACGAAGCCCTGTACTGATCCCTATGCTATACCTTTACTCCCCCAAATGCATATCAAAACACGAAGGTCTTTCTCAGGCAATGGAACAATGGTACCGATACGCCTCCTAGCGTACCGATACATGAAAACACCACTAGAATTTCTATCAAGCATGGGTACCGATACACGATCAACTATACCTGTATGCCCCTCACATAAAGCCCCTCTTTCATACAAAGGCATACCAATACAGGCTACCTCGTACCAGTATGCAAGCCCAAATTTTAAAACTTGGAGCTCGAGATTTCACAATCCCAGCCATTAACCTAAATGGTTAAGCCCCAAATTGTTCCAACATGTTATTTAAGGTATATTAGGTGGTTTACTACCAATTTTACACATTAACAACACTTAATTCTTGATTTACCATTAAAGGGGGTTTAAAGCTTCTAAAACCCAAACTTGGCAACCCAAAATCATACATCACACAAAGCAATCATTTTAGGATCCTCATGAAATGAAGGAGTTAGAAATGTACTGACCTTAGAGCAACAATTCCCAGAATGAAGCTCTCATCAAACCTTTGCCACATCTCTTCTTTGCTCTAAGCTTCAATTTTAACCTCCACCAACTTTGAGGATATTCACCTTGAAAGATAGATCTTTGTATGCTGATTAAACTTCACTTGATCATAAATCTGAGATCCTCACTCTAAACTAACAAGTTTCCCTCTTTTACTTTGGGTTTGGGATGGGAATTTGAAGAAGAAGATAGAGAGAGATGAGGACAAGGGTGACTTCACCTCTCGTCCAAAATGGTAGCCCCTTAATGAGGCATCAACCTTTTCCTACTTTTGGGGGTGAATTAACCAATTGCCCTCACATATCTTCCACTCCAACAAACCCAAAACCCAACACCCTATCCCAACAACACATGGAGATCTACAAAGCCTAACATCTCGTCCTGACATATTTCGAACATCCGACTCGATGTGTCATTCGAAGACCCGGGTCAACACCCATCGTTGACTTGAAAATCCAAGTTGTTACAACTCTCACTTCTTTTAAGAAATTTTGTCCACAAAATTTAAACAGATGGAGTAGATGAAACCAAAACAGATCCAAATATTTTGCCATTCAAACAAGATCACCTTGATCAGGAAGAGTTTTCCCTCAACCTACCTTAATCAAAACCATAATGCTGAACCATTTGTTCTCAACACCTCTCCAGGAAATTCTAACGACCTAAACACCATAACCATTAGCACTCACAATGAACATTAAAGTAGAGCAACAAACCAACCTCAAGCCATGTTGTCCAAACACCAATCTAAGGAACTCAATTCCGATGAATTCTACCTCGGATAACAATTCTTTCTACTAGAATCCGTTATTCAAAACCCTAAACTTAGACCTCATCTATGACTAAAACTCTGCAGCACTCCCACAATACATTCTCAAGAACACATCATATCTAACAACCATATCCTGATCAAACACTAAGGGACATGCAAAACATTTACAATCGAACCTTATCATCAATCTACCTTGAACTAATAGCTATTTTCTCTAGACTTGACCAACCAAGATGAGGCTTAAAGCTTTACTTTATCCGAATTTGCCTCCCACATGAACAAAAACTACTTACAATTCATGAGGTTCCACCATTCAACTACCTAATTTTGAGAAATATCCGTGGTTACATACAAACTCCCACAAGCAACCAAAAGTAACCAATCTATCTTCAATGGTCTAACCATATTTTTCCAATCAACCACTCAGTCCTAACTATCAAATGTGAGAAACCATTTGACTACTCACAGGGATTTCCAGCTGGTTCCTCTAATAATATTTCTTTACAACATAACAGTCCGATTACCCACAACACGGCTATTGATCCTAAATTTTCGTTGCGCTACTCTGATAACCTTTTTCATTGCTTACCTTACCTGAAGATAACTCTTCTCAGACTCGATAGAGCAATCCCCCAACTCTAAGAAATTAGATTGAAATGTGTACTTGCTAGACTAGATGTCTTCACGACTTGCCCTTACGGCTCCATCCAACGACCCCACCATGCTTATCACAACCTTCAATTTCCTTCACACGATACCTTTACTTTAAACAAACATACGAGACCCTCATTACTCTACAACTAATTGTGAGATCATTGATCTCAAGAAACGGACAACGATCTTTCACCGTTACACCATAGCTCAACACATCCAAGGCAACCACACAAGCCACCCAAACGTTGTATGTCTCCAGCGAAGCACTTGGCTACGAAACCTGATTGGTCGCTTACACAAGTGTGTCTCCAAAAAAGAGATCGTTAAGTATCATACCATAGAGCGATGAACACTAACAACGAAATCAACCTTACCTTTATCGCAGTTCTAAACCACAATCAAACGGTAAGACTACTCATTCACCAAGGGTACCTCCATACCCTCAAAACATCCACAACTCTAACACCTAGAATTATGAACCCTAGCAACAACAGAATCTAAAACTTCAAGACTTTTTGCTCACAACTTACGACATACTTTGCACTCTCAACAACCATCTATGGTAAAAACTTATCTAGAAGAAGATGCAATTCTAATTACCATATAAAGCAACAATAAACCCAAGATTTCCAAGATACACATTCACAAGAACCAACCCATTACACATCCGAAGAGTTAAACTGCTATAAAAAACAACTAAAATAAAAACAGAACTTAATTACCTAACATATCCTTGGCTGTAACACTGTTACCCCTAGCGGTAGATCTCACAGGACCTCCATCTCGATAACCTGACGGTGCCCTAAATCCACCTCTAGCAAAACTCTGATCATATCGGGAAGTAGCCAACCTCTAAGACTGAGCTGGTGTGCCCTCATCTATAACTGGGCAGTCTTTTGCCATATGTCCTAGTGCCCGACACCTATAGCAAACCCTCTGAGGCAAAAAGCACACTCTAAGGTGATTTCAGCCACAATGCTCGCATGTTGGTAAAAGTGATGCTCCAACTGAACCATCACTACTTCCTTCTAGAGTAGAAATCAAAGAGCCCCTCCAAACCATCGATCTAGATCCTAAACTGACTCTCAGTAGTTGGTTTGAATCAACTCTCTTTGAACCCTTCGAAGCACAAAACCTCTTATGTAAAAAGGGAGAAAGACCTATGATATCTGAAGTCTCCACATTATAGCCCCTCAAATTCTCCTTTATACCAGGTATCGCATCCTGAAGCCACTCCAGTGCCTTCACACTATTGACTAGTTCTAAAAATGTCCCAAGTGGAACCGATGTCACGTGCAACTAGAGCTCAACGCTCAAACCTTGTTTGAACCTTCTGCACCTCAATTCTTCTAATGCAACAAAATCTGGGGTATAATAGCTCAAACACAGAAACTCCTGCTCATAAGCAAACACCATCTGGTCTCCCTGAACCAAATACAAAAATTGGTCCCTCATCTTATCCATATATACATCATTGATGTACTTCTTTCGAAACTCATCCAAAAAGATATCTCATGTCGGGAGTGTAGGCTGTAGGCCTACTCAACGGTCTCCTACCACTCATGTGTATTTCCCCTAAGAAGGGAAACAATGCAATCAAGATCATCCTCCGGTCTTTCCTTCATCTGTCTCGGGATTTTTTATGTGTCGCGCAACCACTGATCAGCCTTGATCGGGTTATACTTACCCAAACCCTTAAAAGTTTTAGGCCTAAAATAGTAAAGCCTCTCTACAGAGGTCTTACGAGGCGTCTCAGATTACCTCGAGATAGCATGTACCACTTACAAAAGGGCAGAGGTAAGATCACGAAAGTAACTTGCCTCTTCATTATCGGTTTCCCCTTTCATCAACTATTTTTTGAAACACAAGGAAACAAGGTGGCACATCAGGATTTCCAGTCTTGTAAAGTACAACTCAAATTTAGGGACTTGTATTCATTAGATACCTTACCACGACCTTTATACCACCCCAGGGTTTCTTAAAATCGACTAAACCTAATCTTTGATACCACTAAATATAACACCCTGATCCCGATCTAGATCTGAAGCATTATATTCGAGTCTTCCAAAATCGACCCATCAAAAATTTCTCATTTAAAACCACAAATTAACCTTTCTCAAAAACACCCTTTTTCATAAATCCACATTATTAGATAACATTAAGAGAGTTTACAAAATAGGAGCTCTAATTAAAATACATTGTTTAACCAATTAATAGTAAATCAAATAAAGTTGCAGACTCGACTGTGGTAAGGACCTATGAATATAATTAGTCCAAACTAAAAAATTAAGTACTGTACTTTAAAGCTGGCCCGGTGCTGGTAAATCCTCCTTGATGTGCTCCTCTAAAAGATACCAGTCAACCTACGTACGAAAAAACCAAAATTTTGTACGCCAAGCTAACAAAGCTCAGTGGTACATTTCTAATTTACCGCAATTCATGAATATCATAAAACAAACATGCATGATAATATAATCAAGAGTGCACATAAAGGTTTCTCAAATATAAGGATCGTCTTCTAAACTAACCTAGCTAGAGATCACAATTATGTCTCAAGATACCACTAAAATATAAGAAGTCCCGCATGCCATCCCAGACTTACCATACTCGAGGTCACACAGCCCATCGAGTTACTCGAGCTCACACAGCCCACTGAGTTTATAAATATTGTACCCTGATCACTTAGCCCTAGGTTAATATATCCAACATCAAAAATCCATATAGCAACATAAACAACATACATTCCCTAAGCAATGGCCAACGAAGCCCTACATTACCCGTGCTCACACAACCATTGAGTTAATAGACAATATCTGAATCACCATAGCCATAGATACGTCCTAGACATACTTGGATCACATTAGCCACAAGCAGTCTTTACCCGAGGTTATTCAGCTATCAGGTTACTCGAGTTCATATAACCGATTGAGTTACTTGAGTTCACACAGCCCACTGAGTTATGTTTCCTTATCCTGATCACATAGCCAAGGATAAGTTTCTAACTGCATCCATATTATATAGCCTGTAGATACGTCAAATGTACTCAATCACATAGCCCGAAGTATAAATCCCCTTATACAAGTGCCCTTGCACTGACTCTAGGACATCCGGATCCTGACCAAGACACATAGGATAACATATGCTCCCCGAACATCTACACATCTTACCAAGAGATAAGAAGCATCAAGCCAACCATTACAAATACCCCAAGGTATATTTCATTTGTTACAATAATTAATATATGTCTTTTAAGCTCATACACGATATTTTCATTAGATTATCTCATCATTCCTAACAACTAGTCCATATGGGCGTCCCTTCAGCACACATCAATGACCCTAATTCCCACACAACATCAAATGATCTTCATCAGATCCCTATGGAATTATTAATACAAGCAATCCACTCATAATAACCAAGCTATTATCCATTTATTCCCCATGTGAGTTATAAACCTTGATTTCTCAGCTTTAGAATTCATTTTATAATCTTTAGACACCCATTGGGCCCTATACCCTGATTATAGAACCCTCACATACAACCTCAAATTTCTTGGGTAGATTACCCTACGCGTATCGATACACCTACATGGGTATCGGTACACCCCTTTAGGTATCGGTACTTATCCACGAGTATCGATACTCAATTTATATTTGAAAGAGTCTAATCAATACCCCGTACTAGTACACTAACCTCCGTATCGGTACCAGTACCGATACACGAAGCCCTATACTAATCTCTATGTTGTACCAGTACTCCCCCAAATGTATACTGGTACACGAAAGTCTTTATCAAGCAATAGAACAATGGTACCGATACGCCACCTAGCGTACCAGTACACAAAAACACCCCTGAAATTTCTATCAAGCATGGGGTACCGATACGCGACCAACTATACTGGAACGCCCCTCACATTAAGCCCCTCTTTTATACTAAGACGTACCAATATGGGCCACCCCGTATAGGTACGCGAGCCTAGATTTTAAAACCTAGAGCTCGAGATTTCACAATCCCAGTCATTAGCCTAAATGGTTAAGCCCCAAATCGTTCTTACATGTTATTTAAGGTATATTAGGTGGTTTACTACAAATTTTACACATTAACAACACTTAATTCTTTATTTACCATTAAAGGGGTTTAAAGCTTCTAAAACCTAAACTTTGCAACCCAAAATTATAGATCACACAAAGCAATCATTTTAGGATCCTCATGAAATGAAGAATTCAAAAATGTACTGACCTTAAAGCAACAATTCTCGGAATGAAGCTTTCCTCAAGCCTTTGCCACATCTCTTCTTTGCTCTAAGCTTCAATTTCAACCTCTACCAACTTTGAGGATATTCACCTTGAATGATAGATCTTTGTATGCTGATTAAAATTCCCTTGATCACAAATCTGAGATTCCCACTCTAAAATAACAAGCTTCACTCTTTTACTTTGGGTTTGGGATGAGAATTTGAAGAAGAAGATAGAGAGAGATGAGGATAAGGGTGACTTCACCTCTTTCCAAAATGGCAGCCCCTTAATGAGGCATCAACCTTTTCCCCTTTTGGTGGTAAACTACCCAATTTCCCTTATATATCTTCCACTCCAACAAACCCAAAACCCAACACCCAACCCAACAACACATAGAGGTCTACAAAGCCCAACATCTCGTCCTGACAAGTTCTGAACATCTAACTTGATGTGTTAGACTAAGACCCGGGGTCAACGCCCATCGTTGACTCAAAAATTAGTTTCATTACAAATAAGACATGAATTTTAGATATATGGTCTTAGATTCTGAAAATGACATGAATTGTTAGAAATTATAGACTAGTCCCTAAACTTTGATTCTTTGCAAAATGACCCTTAGTCATGAAATCAAGACTCAATGTGATATAAAAAGATTATATGTATGGCATGAATGCCAAGAAACATGTGTATGTTCCATGATTCCATGAATGTTGTATGAATTATGAAATGAAATGTTCTGATTTGGTTTTCGGTAACATTTCTGACTCAGTTTTCTTCTAGACCGGATAAGGGGTGTTACAAGGAAGGCCTTGATTATTTTGATACATTCTCTCCTGTATCAAGAATAACTTCCATAAAAATGATACTTGTAATTTTTGCTTTGTAGAATTTAGAAGTACATCAAATGGATGTTAAAACAACTTTCCTAAATGGAGATCTTGATGAAGAAATATACATGGAACAACCTAAGGGTCATGTAGTTTCAGGCCAAGAAAGGAAATTATGTAGATTGGTGAAGTCCTCGTGTGGACTTAAACAAGCACCAAAGCAATGGCATGAGAAGTTTGATAGTGTCATGATGAAAAACAGCTTCAAGATAAATGAGTGTGACAAATGTGTATATGTCAAAACTATAAATATTGGATATATCATACTATGTTTGTTTTTTGATGATGTATTCATTGTTGGAAGCAACAATGAAATGGTAAAACATACCAAAGACATGTTAAATTCAAGATTTAACATGAAAGATATGAGATTGGCCAAAACAATTTTGGGAATCCAAATCAAAAGGTCATCTAAAGGTCTCATATTAACTAACTCATACTATGTGGACAAGATTCTCGAGAAATTTAACAAGGATGATTATGGCATAGCCATAACTCCATTAGATTCTTGTTCACATCTATCTAAAAACCAAGGTGAAAGTATTCACCAAGTGGAATATGCAAGAGTTATAGGCAGTTAAGGTGTCTAATGAGCTATACTAGACCAACTATCGCTTTTACTATGAGCAATCTAAGAAGATTCACAAGCAATCCATGAAAAAAACCAATAGAAAGAAATTGTGAGGATACTGAGATATCTCAAATATACTAGGGAGTACATATGGCATTATTCAGAGACCTTGCTATCTTAGAAGGATATTCTGATGCCAGTTGGATATCTCATATTCAAGATACCAAAGGTACAAGTAGATATGTATTCACATTGGGAGGAAGAGCTATGCCATGGAAATCCTCAAGAAAAACTATTATAACTAGATCCACAATGAATTTTGAATTTGTTGCTTTTGACAAATTTAGAGAAGAAGCCGAATGGCTTCGACATTTTCTTGAGGATATTCTTGAATGAATGAAACATGTGCCCACAATATGCATATACTGTAACAACCAAGCAACGCTAGAGCATGGAATTTCATGTACAATAGTAAATCGAGACATATGCATCGTCGACATAATACCGTTAGACAACTAATCTCAAATGGAGTAATTTCTATTGAGTATGTAAGATTAAAGGATAACATTGCAAATCTGCTAACCAAAGGGTTAAATCGAGATCAAATTGAGAAAACATCAAAAGGAATGAGATTAAAGCCCATAAAAAGTAAAGGTGCTAAGTGAAGGAGAACCCTACCTAGCTGACTGGATATCCCAAGATCTAGGTTCAAAGGGACAACCTAATTATATAGACCTGCTCGAACATTATGGGGTTACTTGTCCCCAAGTATGTTCTTATGATGTAAACAATGATCAAAGTGGAATAGGTTAAGCAAATATTTTAATGACCATTGTGTGTTTCAGTAAGCCGAGCAACATAAGTCACCTATGTGATAGTGAAGTGAGGCTACTTCAAGAAGACTATTGGGCATAGTTCCTTCAAACTCTTGCAGAACCAGGTGATGTCCAAGACCATATGGACATAACCATGAGAATTAATACTCTTGTTAGAGAGGTAGTTGTGTGAAGTATATCATCGTTTACTCAAACGACAGAACAGTTCAAGGACATAATGTCTAATGGTCAGCGAGTAAAATAATTATACTTTCACAATAGAAGGTTCAAAGGAGGACACCTACCTATCCTATGCAGCTATTGATCGTAGAGCTCATCACTACACTGAGTCAAAATGTTTTTGATAAAATCATAAATTTCATTCATGTGGGGGATTGTTGGAAAATGTGATAAATTGGTAACTTTTAGACATATTTTCTATAGGTAAAAGTAGAGACTCGAATAATAAATTAATTGGTTCATATTCTACTCCATGAGACCTTTATAACGGTATCTCATATGCTCAAAATGGTTGAGTGATGAATGAGAAATTGATGTTCAAAGTAAGGTACTTGTGAATTGTGCAAGGAAAATAGAAAACCCTTATCCCACATTGGTAGGATAACAAGCATGTGAAGTGTTTATATGCACTAACCCACTTGCTAGTCATTGAATGACTTGGGTTGAAACTGTGCGTAACACGCAGGTGTAGGGGGTGCAAATTGAAGCTTGCCAAACCCATTGGGTTGGGGGCGAACTCGCACGTGTGGGCAATGCAAGTGTCCGGACCGACCGGGCCCTCCGTGGGCTTGCAAATATTTTACCCACTCTGAATTAAATTTTTCCTTAAATATGACATACCTTTTTGAATATTCTGAATTAAAAGTTTAATTTATTCCTTACATTCAAATATTAAAAAGATAGCGGCTTGCAATTCATGAAAATATATCCGATTGAATATGATATTAATTGATTATTTTTTAAGTGAATCGGAATCTTCAAGGTTAATTTAATTCCTTACATTCAAATATTAAAAAGATAGCGGCTTGAAAAGAAATATTTCAAAATAATGGTGAATTGCAAGAAGGAAAATTATGGAAAATATTTTACCCATTATTTTGAAATATTTCTTTTCCATAATTCTCCTGCTTGAAACTCCTATACATATCGTGCCAATCTTCAAGGTTGAGTCACAACTAGAAATCTTTTCTTCTCTTCTAGTATTTTCGATGGTGGGCAAAGTCAAGAGCATAGTTCATGATCTCTACAACCGTGCTATTGTAGCTGCTCAACCCATTGTTGTATCCTAGGAGACAAACGACCGACGAACTCAAGCACTCCAGAGTGCCCGAAATATGTCTTAAGGAAACTACGTAGTTGCAGGCCTCAACATGTTTCCTACTATTTTTTGATCGAATTAAGAGTTTGTTTCTCTTTACTGTTGTATTTCGATAATATTTTATTTTTCCTTTTTATCGTCTCAGATTGTTATATTTGTAACAAATATAAAATAATTTTTAATTTGAATATACGTAAAAAAATTAATTTGATTTTTAATGTACTTTTATAATAGTATCTGTTAAATTTTTAAAAATTTTAATTTAGTTTTGGCATTATATGTAAAGTGAAATAGGAATTAAATTATTCTAAAACATTTTCATAAATTTCAATTTATATGTAAATGAATTGTGAATATTAGAAAATAATAACTATAGATCAAGTAACAAAGGCATTTTTTTTAATAAAAGCAATTACGCATACTATTATATGTTTAACACGAAACATACTTATTACGTAAAGCAAAGAAATAAACTTGTGAAATTAATAATTAGACGCCTTTGATATTTTAATTAAGAAATAATTGTAATTTTCTAACTAATAGTGACAGCTAGTTCTATTGAGTAAATTTTATTTTTATTAAATTATATTTTGAATTGAGATTTTGATTTTTACAAATTGTATTTGTAACCTTGGGCTTTAGATTTGGGATTCGATGGATTTGGATATTAAATAACAATGGGTATAGTTTGGGTTGAGATATTATAATTTATTGAGTATAGGAGTAAATATTTTACAAAATAGGGTTGAGTTATTTTCAGAATATGTGTACGAGATTTTAAAATAAAAATTATTCAAATGTTAATATAGTAATATAAAAAATAATATTCCTCAAAAAAGTAATATAAAAATAATAAAGGGTATTTTTTATTAAAATTTCTACTTTATGAAGCAAATCGGATTATGTTATAATTATATAAAAGTGAAATTAATTATTACATACGAAATAAAAATAGTCATAACTTAGGCCAATTTACCTAAATATTCACCTTTTTGAATTTATTTAACAAATAACCCCTCACCATTTATTTGACGAAATACCTTCATTTCAAACACGTTAAACAAAAACATTCTCCTTCTCATGTGCTTTTAGAAAGCGCTGCCGAATGACGTGATTTTTATTAACATTATGTTTTTGTTTTATACATATGGAGTTAAATATAGGTATAATGTTAAAAAAATATCTTTAACGTTTAATTGAATAATCACCATGGTCCATATGTTTTTTGGAGTACTTTAACCCTCAACGTTTCGTTTTAAGATAAAATGTTGACATGATGTGTTGGAGAATATGAGATGATGGATGATCTAATCTAGAGTGCCACTCAGAGGAAGTTGTCTTGACACAGGAGAAGGTAAGAAGCGGAGAAAATGATATCAGAGTAGTCACGTTCTTGACTTATCTCTTTCTCTTGTATTTTTTTTTCCTTTCATATTTTTTCTCTTTCTTAAATTTTTTTCTCATAGTTCTTCATGTTTTCTTCAACCTTAGTGAAAATAACCCTACATGACTACTCTACAGTGAAGCATCACATCATGTAATCACATATGTGAATAATCTCTCACCTCACACTTCTTATGAAAGGTGTGATAATATTATGATCGACGATGATTCATGCCTTATCATTGTTCACACTAGTTCTACCATTCTTCCTACCCTTACTCGCACCTTTGATTTACAAAACAAACCTGGAAAAAAAAAACCAAATCAACTTATTTTTAAAAAATGAAATCAAATCTATTTCAGAGAAACTGAAGAAACCGACCAACTATTTTTTCTTTCGGAAAAGAAACAAAACCCACTTTAGATTGATTTTTCTTTTCATACATTGTAAAAGAAAAGCAAGTGCATCATCGATCCCTGAATGCAACCATCTAAGCTTCTAATCCATTATTTGTTTTTATTGACAAGTCAACTGATATTCAATCCATCGGTCGACTAATTTAGATCGATACTCTCAATTAAATTTACCCTATTCACAACGTTAATAATCGAACTTAGTTAAAGAAGCTAATCTCTCCCAGCTAAACTAACCGATAATCGATTGAAAAGTCAACAATTCTAATATGTTGCTCAATATCTTTATTTTACTTTAAAAAGTATTCATAACTGATATATTAAAATTAGGGATGTCAATTGGGCGAGGAGGGTGCGAATGGTACTCTTCCCACACCATCCCTGTTAAGAATTTTTATTTTCATCTCCACCCCACAACCTGCTACGAATATAAAATCTAAAATCATCGTTGCCCCGCAACCCGCAAGACTAAAATCATCCCCGCCCCATCACCCACGTGGGTCTTGAGATCCACCTAATCCCCTCTTTACCCGCCCCATGATTCATTCATATAATATATTTATAAATATTAGTTAAATAAATATAAATCAAATTTGTATGAAAAAAATATGAAATATTTGTCATTCGGGCTCCCACCACATATGTAATATTATTCAAATTGTCATCATTTTTAACAAATAATAATATACGAAATTAAATTTTGTACAACACAAAAGTTTGGACTAAAAAGATACTAAAGTCTATTGTAAAGGACCAAAAAATAGCACAAATAACTTGTAAAGTAATATTTTAATTGTTGTAACAAATAAACAATACATAAAGAACTAAAAAGAAAATAACAATGAAAAACAACCTTTAAAAAATAAGAACAAATACCAATAGAATCTAAATAACATACAATATTAGGAAAATCAAATTAAAAAGATAGAAGAAAACAAACCTTAGAAAAAAGGGTTAACAACATACAACAATAAACCAATAAATATAAATATTATATATATTCAAAAATATTTCAAGATAAGACAATATAAATTATAATAACTTTGACTTTGATTTAAACTGATATTTTAAAAAAATTATATATTTGATCTGATTAATCTCAAACTCAATTATATATATTGAACTTTTCAGACAGGTGAATATGAATTACCTTATTTTAATGCTTTGACATGGAGAAGAGCGAGTCAAGACAAACTTCCGGCTGCGAAAAGTGGACGGCGTTAGTGGACAACCTGAGCTAAAGGGTATCTAGAGGAGCACTTTGGGAACTATTCAACAATCACGCAAGGTCCTTCGAGTCTTTATCCCCTTCAACAACAGAAAACCTAGATACAAACTATCCACCTTTGCCTTTGTTCGTTTTGAGTCAAGGAGTGATCTGGAACGAGCCATTGGGAGGTTAAACAACACTAGAATTGATGGGAAAGTCGTATCAGTATCCAAAGCAAGATATCCCTTTACCCTACAAAAGGCATCCAAAGGTCAGCAGAAAGGTCTGGTGGGTGACGACTCGAAAAAGCCTGGTAGGTTTCAAGCTCGGGATAAGGCGGCAGCTATGGCAAAGAGAGCAGCTAATGACACTAGATCATACAAAGATGTTCTACTGGGTAAACCCAAAACTTCTGGGGAAGAGGGTAACCTTTCAAAGTCTTATCTTGACGAGGACAAATACATGAATCAGAACGACATTCTGGAATTTTATATACCTAAGGAGGATACAGACTGGATTGATTCTTCATTAGTGGGCATGGTGAAAGAACAATTTGAAATGGGCTTCATTCAAAAAGCTTTGTCCAGTGATGGGGTTAATGTCAGTCGCAAAATGGGGAAACTCCTCAAACTCCTGCATCGTTATGTTTAATTCCTCCGCGGAGAAGGAGGAGGCATGAGGAAACAAAAGAGAAGTTCTCTCGTTCTGGTTCAAGTACTTAGTTCCAATAGCTGGTGAAGATGGTATGCCGCTATCCTTATTATAGGGTTTCACTTGTTGGAGTGCCTCTAAATTGCTGGCACGGAGTTTTTTTCACAGGTTTAGGCAACCGGTGGGGTACTTTCATTGGTTTAAAAGAATCGACCAAGAATATGAAGAACTTTTCGGTAGAGAGTATGATAGTTCGTGGTGCAAGTCCGTTCGACATTCCTAAATCTGTGACTATGAATTCCTTGGGGGGGTTATTCTTTATCAAAATTAACACTAAAGGAAATATCGCCGACGACTTTTCAGATGATGATGAGAGTAATATCGGAATGGGTACAGATAACAACTGTTGTACAGATTTTTGGCCGGGAAATGATGTTTACAGAGAGACGGTGTCGACCGGAGCATCCCTCATGCCAAGTCTCAGCCACCAGATAACCAAAAGTCCCCATCGACGGCAGCCTCAAATGGAGGTTTGGCACATCAAGTTGATGCTTCGGTACTTGGCCTAGGGTATATCCCAATGCAGACGTCTGAGGGATACGTGCATGGAAATAACTATGGTAATGATTGCACAACCATTTTCCAAAACTCTCCTTCGAGTGGTGGAATATTCGTATTCTAAACTATGTTGCCCTAATTCGTCGGCTCTCAAAGGTCAAAGTTGCCAGAGATTCAACAATATCCAGGGCTTGGTGGACTCAAGATCCAGGGAGAGAGGAGACTTTTTTGGGCCTCAGAAAAAGGTCACTTTAACCCATTCTTCCCAATCAAGCTTGGACATTGATAATTTGGTAGTAGCCGACTCTTTGGACCCCGAGCCCATCCTATCTCTAAATGTATCCTCCGTGGACTTTGTACCTGAGAGCCTGGATAATATAACTAAGATTACCAATGATCCAGATTTTTTCATTAGATTAGAGGTGCCTTTACCAACTCTAACTAAACCTTCAACAGAATTCGAGGGTGTTCAAACTCACTCTTTGAGGTGCCCAACGAAAAAGGAAATTTTCTGCACTCCCCAAAGACGCCAGATGAGGAAGTTGATTTGAGAAACGTTGGAGAACACAACCTCATCCCCTCTACGAACTATTCTCCGCCCAACACCAAGGTGTGAGGGAACAGAGGGAACATAATTTTTAGAGGAAGCTTGTTAACTCTTCAAAAGTACTAATTTTCATATATATATAATATATATATATTGTCATATTTTTGCTTGACTTTGATTACATATTTGTGCATTTAGCTAGTAGAATCATGCATTTGCATATAAGAGTCAGAGAATGTTTTCTTTGTCAGAGTAAATATGTATTTTCTTGCTGTGGTAGGCAAGTTAGGAGTAGGACATCACTGACACGAGCAGGACAGGAGCATTGGCAGAAAGCAAGAGGATCAGAAGAGAAATGCCAAGTCGAGTTGGTAAAAGCAGGACGATGATTGCCAGCCTTAGTTGGAAAAGGAAGGATAATGTGCCTATCTTTGTGCACAACCTTAATTTCAAAGATCTAGTCAACCTTAATTTCAAAAGAGAGGATAAGAGGATAAAAGATAATGTGCATATCTTTGTGCGCAACAAAATTTCAAATCAAAACCCAACCTAAGGTTTCTATGAGTGCCTATTTAAAGGAAGTCTATCAATGAGTCAAGGAAGGCTACACCGTGGTGAAGAAAGAAGGCAGGGGAAAATTGTTGTTTGACCAGGCTAAGATCGAAAGCTTTAGATCCATTGAAGGAATGCATCGGTGGATCTCCTTCTTTGTCCATTTCTTTTTATTCTAATTCTAATTTTATGAAGATGTTATTTAAAAACGATGATATGTTGATGGTTAACCATGAACTAATTTTTTTAAGTTGGCTGAGAATATTTTTGCGATGAATGCTTAGCTATTTTGCAGTTTTTAATAACTGAATGCTTTGGAAATTTTCTGTCTACCTTGCTAGTACTTATTTTCATATATTCTTTGCCATATGACAATTGGCATTGCATGCTTATTATCCCTTAATATCTTAACAGACTTAAGAGATAACGGTTAATTGCTAGGTACTAAGGTGAGAAACTTCGACGGAAGATGTTCAAGTAGATGAGCTTACTTCAGAAGTGAATTCATCCCTTAGGAGTAAAGATGAAAACTTTTCCAAGTTATTTTTTGATAAGAACACTATAGATATATATATGTGTTAGAGATAATTAACTTACGATATTGTCATCGACAGAGGCAATACTCTCAAAATCTGCTCGGCAATAAAACCAAGGCTGAAAGTTATTAATTACTGCCATAGCTAGAGTGAAATCCAAGTATCCCTTACCAACGCCAATCATCCATTTGAATACATTCATTTGCCAAAGTGTTTTTGTCACTGCATTTTACCTTAGTCATTTCAAAATCCAACATCCAATTCAAATCATTTGTTCCCATTCACAAGTAAAATATCATGGCATTTAATTCCTGGACAATCCATGTAAATACGATACTCAGCTTACTATTGTATTACTTGTTGACTGTGTATCCTTGCAAGCAAAAAGACCTAAACTTGGCATTATTTTCTGGCATATTTACATTAATTCTTCAATTGTTTTCCAAGCATTAGTCAGTCGACAAGTTTTTGGTGTCGTTGCTGGGGATTGAAACAAGAATTATTGTTTTAATTTTTACTTGTATATTTTTTTGTTTTGCTTGGTGTATGACTAGGAGCGACACTGCTAAGGGGGATTGACCATACGACTCAGAAATTGAAAGAACCCTATGCAGGTTGAAAAAGAAATTGAGAGAAATAGCTCTTAATGGAAATGGTAGAGCAGATGGTTTCATTAACAATCAAGAAAATCTACCAATACATGAACAAATACCGCCCGCACCTGCTGTGGCGGCAGAAGGAGAAAGGCCTATCAGAGAACACTTGGCACCAACCATGGATAATTTGATGTCAGGTCTAATTGGTCCAAAGGTAAATGTAGTTAATTTTGAACTTAAACCAGTAATATTCAGACGCTATTAAATGTAGGTCAGTTTGATGGATCACTTACTGAAGACCCAAGGCAGCACTTGAAGCAATTCATGGAAGTTTGCCAACTATTTCAGCAACCTGGTGTAGCTAAAGAGACAGTGAAGTTGAGTATCTTCTCATTTACCTTGAGAGATAGAGCAAACTTATTGCTAAGTTCCTTGTCACCTGGTTTAATCACTTTGTGGGTAGAATTATGCCAGAAGTTCCTTTTGAGATTCTAGCCACCTAAACTTAATGCCAAGCTACGGACTAATATCATTACTTTTTAGGCAGGCTAATGACGAGACTCTGTATGATGCATGAGAGTGTTTCAAGGACCTGTTGAGGAGGTGTTCCATACATGTATTCCCTACTTGGACCCAAATAGAACCATTTGATGCTTGGTTCATTGTTAGACAAGAATTATATGGAGGCATTTGACATCCTGGAAAGGATTACCACCAATGACCTCCAATATCCTATAGCCAAACTGGGAATCAGAATAAAAACAACTGGAAAATTAGAGCTTGATGCACTTTCAGCTATCAATTCTCAAATTTTTGACCTCACTAACATAATGAAGACAATGCAAAAGCCTAGTGAATTCTGAGTAGTAAAGGCACTAAAACCATTCTACACTATTTGTGGAGAGGATCATCCTGTGAATGAAATCCCATCAAACATTGAATTGATAAATTTTATTGGCAATTTCAATCGTAACTTTAACCCACATTCCAATACTTATAATGTAGGTTGGAAGCAACATCCCAACTTTTATGGGCAAATCAGGGGGTAACCAATTTAATGCCCAACATCAGAACAATAATGCACCGCCAGGCTTAAACTAGAATGCAATGCCACAGAGAGCGCAAAACAATTTCCAACAAGGGTAGAGATTTACCTAGGAGAACACTTTAACCGATTATATGGAGAGAAATGATGCAACTATCCAGAGTTTAACAGAGTCTATGTGAAACTTGGGGATTCAGCTAGGGCAGATTGTCAATGCACTCAATAATAGACATCAGAGAAATTTTCCAAACGATACGGAGAATGATCGACAAAAAGGTTGAGAGCAATGCAAAGCAGTTACTCTTCGGAGTGGAAAATAATGCGAGAATGAAACACTTGTCAAACAGTCAACTAATTGCCAGTACGAGGAGTTGGTGTCAGTAGAAGAACCCAAGAAAGTTAAGAAAGAAGGGGCAAGAACTGATGGTTCCAGACATCAATCTGATTCTAGACCTCAATCTAATGCAGTGGAGCTAGCATTTGCTTATCCACCATCACTTTTTCCACAAGGACTCCAAAAACACAAGCAAGACCAATAGTTTAAGCGCTTCTTGGAAGTCCTTAAACAACTGCAAATCAACATACCATTGGTAGAAGCTCTCGATCAAATGCCCAACTAAGTTAAATTCATTAAAGAAATTTATCCAAAAAGAGGAAGCTGGGTGATTTTGAGACTGTTGCTCTCACTGAGGGATGCAGTGCAATGATAACTAATAGATTGCCACCAAATCTGAAAGATCTAGGAAGTTTCACTATTCCCTGCATGATTAGCAACAAATTCATGGGTAAAGCACTGTGTGACCTGGGTGCCAACATCAATTTGATGCCAATGTCAGTTTTTAGGAAGCTTGGAATTAAAGCCAGACCCACCACAATAACACCTCAGCTAGCAGATCGATCTTATGCACATCTCAAAGGTAAGGTTGAGGATGTGTTGGTAAAGGTAGATAAATTCATATTCCCTACTGATTTCATTATCTTAGAATATGAAGCTGATGATAATGTCCCAATAATTTTAGGAAGATCATTCTTTGACACAAGTAGGACTTTAATTGATGTTAAAAAGGTAAGCTTACTATGCGTATGAATGGCCAACAAATTATATTTAACGTTTTTAAGCTCTTTAGTGTGCAGATAAACTTGAGAAATGTCAAGCTGTTGAGATGATAGAATCCATTTTCATTGTGGACATAGAAAAGATTTGCCAAGATACTAATGATGATGCCATAGAATTAGATGATAAAGATATGATGAGTGAATAATTTGAAGAACCGACCATTCTGAATGAAGTAATGAGTTATTTCAGTAGACCGGAGATACTTGAGTTGGCTGGCAGAGAAACCAAGGCACCTAAACCATACATTGAGGAGCCACCAGAACAGGAATTGAAACCTTTGCCAAGCCACCTTAAGTATGCTTACTTAGGAGACAACTTTACCCTGCCAGTTATCATAGCCGTCGATTTATCTGATGACCAAGAGGAGAGATTGTTGGAGATATTGGGCAATCACAAGCAAGCATTGGGATGAACCTCGGCTGATATCCGAGGGATAAGCCCAACAATATACATGCACAAAATCATATTGGAGGATTACCATGGCAAAACAATTGAGGCCCAGAGGAGACTAAATCCAAGCATGAAAGAGGTAGTCAAGAAAGAAGTCATAAAGTGGCTAGATGCTGGGATAGTTTATCCCATTTCTGATAGCTCATGGGTCAGCCTAATGCAATATGTTCCAAAGAATGGTGGAATGACCGTGGTCCAGAATAACAAAGATGAATTGATCCCCTCGAGGACCGTGACGGGCTAGAAGGTGTGTATGGATTACATGAAGCTAAATAATGCCACACGGAAGAACCATTTTCCACTACCCTTGATCGATCAGATGTTAGATAGGTTGGCATGTAAGGTATTTTATTACTTCTTGGACGGCTACTCGAGCTACAATCCGATTGCCATCGCTCTAGAAGATCAAGAGAAAACTATGTTCACTTGTCCATATGGGATGATCGCTTTTAGAACAATACCCTTTGGATTATATAACGCCCCGGCAACGTTTTAGCATTGCATGATGTCAATTTTCTCGGACATAATCGAGAACAAGATAGAGGTATTCATGGATGACTTCTTGGTGTTTGGCAAAACATTTGAGGAATGTGTTGAAAGTTTGAAACTTGTTCAACGGAGATGTATTGAAACTAACCTAGTCCTGAACTGGGGAAAATGTCACTTCATGGTGAAGGAAGGCATAGTTCTCGGATAGAAAGTAACCAAGAAGGGACAAGTAGTTGACAAAACAAAGGTAGAGGTAATCAAACAATTGCCACCACCCACAGGTGTCAAAGGTATTAGAAGTTTCTTGGGATATGCAGGTTTTTATCGTCGTTTCATTAAAGATTTCTCAAAAATTTCTAAACCTTTATGCTTACTTTTGGAACAGAATACCACTTTTGTATTCGATGATTCTTGTTTGAAAGTCTTTCAGGAATTAAAAGACAGGTTGATTAATGCCCCTATAGTCATGGCACCAGATTGGAATGAGCCATTTGAGCTCATGTGCGATGCCAACGACTATGCCATTGGATCTGTGTTAGGACAAAGGCGTGGTAAAATTTTTGATATCATTTATTATGCCAGCCATACATTAAATGAAGCCCAGCTTAACTACACCACAATTGAGAAGGAATTCTTTGTAGTTGTCTTTGCGTTTGACAAATTTAGATCTTACTTGGTGGGTAGTAAAGTTGTGGTGTACATAGACCATTCGACACTCAAGTACATTTTTGCCAAAAAGGATGCCAAGCCCAGACTGATCCGATGGACACTCTTGTTGCAAGAGTTTGACCTTGAGATTCGAGATAAGAAGGGAAGTGAAAATTAGGTAGCTGATCATTTATCTCATTTAGAGCACCATCATGAGGATGGTAACACAACTGCCATTAGAGATGATTTCCCTAATGAATATTTGCTTGCGATCACCATTATTACATGGTATGCTAACATAGTCAACTATCTGTTCAGTAAAATATTATCACCAGACTTAACAAGCAATGCCAAGAAGCGATTTTTGAGGGATACACGACAATATTATTAGGATGAGTAGTTCTTGTTCAAGCAATGTGCCGATCAAGTCATTCGTCGTTGTGTTCCAGAGGATGAACAACGAAATCTTCTTCAATTTTGCCATGCAACACCATATGAAGGGCACTTTGCTGGAATGAAGACAGCTGTTAAAGTGTTGCAGTCAAAATTTTTCTGGCCTACACTATTCAAAGACGCCCATTATTTTGCCAAGGCATGTGACCGATGCCAGCGTACTGGAAACATTTCTAAAAGACATCAATTGCCACTACAGAACATCATGCATGTGGAGCTATTTGACGTGTAACACCCCAAAAAATGACGTAGTTGAAATTCGGTTTTCGATGATCAAAATTTTGATTTTGACGATTAATTTATTTCATATGAAAAGATTAAAAATGACTAAGTGGAATAATTATAAAGTTTTGAGCTCAAATCAAAAGATTGAGTATTTAAGACTAATTTGTAAAATTATGAAATCAAAGGTCCTTGGCCGAAATATGAAATAGTAAGACAATAAGTTAAAAGAATAAGACATGGAGCTCATGAGGGCTAGGTGTGTAAGTAGACCACCTAATGATTAAATCGTAAGAAAATAAAATTAAGAGTAGATTTTAGATAGGGGAAAGGATCAAAGACTTTTGGCTAATTAAGCCACAAGGTTTCTTTATACAAGGGAAAGGTAATTGACGGGCTATCAAAGTAATTAATGCATGGGGTGACTAAAGTAAAAGAAAGTAAAGTATTGTGACCTTAGTACAAGAGGTGGAGGTTTCTATGATCAAGTTTGTAATTGGACCTATTTCTTTATTAATCAGCATCTACGTGTCACTCTTTCTAATGTTACTCTATTTTTTATTATTAGTTAATTGAAAGAGAACATGGAAGATAAGAACATGGTTTTGACAGATTTCATCTCTCCCTCTCCCTTCATTTCCTTTGGCTGATTCCACCATTAAAGGAGGATGGGAGAATGAATTCAAGCTTCATCCTCAACATAGGAGGATACCGTCCATGGAAGAGAGCTGTTAAAAAAACTACCCTTAGAATTTAAGTACCTTACAAGTTAGTTATAAGCTCTCCAACTCAATTTTGTATTCGGTAAGTTTAACCCCTTTTCCCTTAAAAGTAGTACTGTATTTATTTTGGGTACAAGTGTCTGTGAAGAATTCCTCTGTAAAATACTTTTGATTAATTTAGGATCCATAATTATAACAAAAGTAATTTATGAAACAAGTAACGGTGAGATTATGTTCAGTTTGAAACAGGGGAGAATCGAGAGAGAATAAAGTTGATGGAAATAGAATTTAAGTAGGAATTATAATCAAGTCTAAAAAACAAAACAGTTCAAGTGAACCGGTTATTTCGAAAGAAAATAGGGGAAGCAGATGTATTGCTCGAGTAATTATGGTAGTTAGGAATTTGATATATGAATTTGGAAGGAAGATTTAACTGGATGTTCATATTATAATTGGTTTGAAATAAAAGAGAGAATGGGAAGTTTAGCTCGTTTGATTAAGGAATTAGCTTTAATGAATTCTATATTATGTTTAGATTAAATTGTGGACGTTGATGCATCTAAACAAGGACAAAGCCAGTAGATCGATAAATAAATTGGAACTATTATCCGGGGCAGTCTTTATCTCGGAGATCCTGGTGAGTGTAGTTATGCATTCGGATGATATGGTGTCATCCTTATCTTTGTTTCCTATATATGTATAATGATTATTGTTCATGAACTATTCTGCATTGGCTCACATAGAGCAAGTCGATGGCAACATTCATCGCTATTGAAGGCCTTGGTAAGCCTTTCTACATTGTTTTACATCATTGGTCACATGGGACATTGATCATAGCATTGAACACGACATTGCATTGAATATTAAGACATTAAGTCCATATTACTATTATTTTAATAAATTCATTGATATTGTTATTGATATTGTACCGACATTATTGATATTGTATCAAGATTCTTAAATACATTGTGGTACATAGTTTGGACTATTGACAAGGATTATTAGAGATAAGACTCACTTATTGACATAAGACATTAATTAAGGAAAACATTGGACACATCGACATGGTATGGTTATTTACCGATCATTGATATTGGCGATGTTTGTGGTTCGGTTGGAGGGGGTGTAAGAGAGGGGAGAAGCATTGATTCATTGATTATTGACACAAGCCATTGCTTTGTGCTTTGTGAAACACGGACCAAGGCTACCTATGTTCGATGTGCTCTAAGAAAAAAAAACTAAAAGACTATATCAAATTCAACCAAGGGTCATGAAATAAACAAATATGAACAAGACATGGAAATGAACTTTATGCATTAATAATATTATGAATTCATTGATGCCATCGCATATGTTTATCTCATTGACTTCATGATTTACTTTATTGTATTTATGTTATTATTGCAAGGTCACTACTTCACTAGGCTATATAAGCCTAATGAATTCATTTTTATGCATGTCACAGGTTTAAAGAGTTGCTAAGAATCGATCGTGGTTGGAGGGCAAGTCACACTCTCAAGTTTCTAAGTAAAGTATCTATTCTCCCTATAACTCCTAGAATGGTGACACATGACATGAATATGTACATTAGGATATTGATATGTATGTATTGTGAACTTGAAATATATAATGGTATCATGATCATTGGCATGTCATTGATGCCTATATATATAGGCTAATATGAGCATGTTAATAAATCAGCAAAAGTAGACTTGTTAAGACTTGAACATGTTGCATGTGATATAGTGGGCACCTAGTTGATCAAACATAGTAAACGAAATTAAAATATTGCAAGATTCTGTATATAGCATGATACATGCATAAGTAAGTTGCCTGTACATGAACATTGAACATCGTTTAAGTGCTTAAAAGGCATAAAACCAGACTAAATTTATCATTACATATCTGTCTGTATCGGTACAGGTGATGGTGTATCGGTACGGGTGTGCAATTTGGGACACAAAAATTAGGGGGCGTACCGATACGTATATTGCGGTATCGGTACGGTTAAATAAAATTGGAAAATTACTGTAGCACCATATTGATACCGTATCAATTCCTAAGGTTGACCTTTTAGCTTTGACCACGCGTACCGATACCCAATATCGTTATGAGCTTAATGAGTTTAACCGTTTTAATGGTCATGGTAGGCGTATCGATACGGTCAAAAGCGTATCGGTACGGCCAGTCGACACTGGAATCTAAGTTTTGTTAAGATCAACATACGTACTAATATGGATATACCTGTACCGGTACGACCCTTACTGTTTGTAATTGTTTTAACAACCATAACATAGGCATACCGATACGAACTCTTCGAGTATCAGTACTGAGGTAGGTAATTTAATTAAAAGATGGCTAAAAAGATCTTAGAATCTTATAAAATGGTCACTAAATTTTATAAGGCTTAATTGAGGATACAAATGAACTCTGATTGTACTGAAAATTTGTATGTAAGACATTCAAGCAATGAATTTCACATTGATAACCTTAATTATTGACAAGACCCTATAGTTTATTGATTTTATAATTTAGTCCCTATATTTGCATAAGTCACCAAATGACCTCTAATTACAATTGAACAAGTCTTTTTAATTATTATTAGATATTATATCGCATTGAGATCATCAGTTCATCGTTTAAGGTTTGAGTTATTATAAATATTGATCTGATCACTGTAATGTTCATCGGTAACACTTTTTGACCCGGATTCCTACCAGACTAAGAAAGGGTGTTACATAACGTATGGGGGCTAAACTTTATGGGTCCTTTTCCCATCACTAGGTAATATTTACATTCTTGTGGTAGTCAATTATGTCTTGACGTGGGTTGAAGCTGTCGCCCTGCCAAAAAATGATGCCAAGGTAGTTGCCAAGTTTCTACACAACCATATCTTTACAAGATTTGGTTCCCCCAAAGCCATCATACATGATGAAAATACTTATTTTAAATGCCATTTAATCACTAAAGCTTTGTACATGTACGAAATCCAGCAAAGAATTGTCACTACCTACCATCCTTAAACAAATGGCTAGGCAGAAATTTCAAACAAAGAAATTAAGAACATCTTGGAGAAGACATCGAACCCAATGAGAAAGGACTGGTCCTAAGATTCTTTGTGGGCATATAGAACATCCTTCAAAATTCCATTAGGAACTTCCAGATAAAAGCTTGTATTTGGGAAGTCATGTTATTTGCCAGTGGAGTTAGAACATCGAGTTTATTGGGCAATAAAGCAGTTTCACATAAAATGAAAGGCTACATGTAAGAAACATTTGTTAGATTTGAATGAATTGGAGGAGTTTAGAGCACAAGCCTATGAAATGCCAAGCTTATAAAAAAAATAGAGAGGTGACATGACAACAGAATTTTGCCAAGGCAGTTTGAAGAAGGGCAAAGAGTGTTGTTGTTCAATTCAAGGCTTAAGTTATTTTTAGGTAAACTCAAATCCAGATGGTCATGGCCATTTGAAGTTGTCAAGACTTATGCTCATGAAGCAGTAGATATCAAGGACTTGAAAATGGGGACAACATTCAAAATAAATGGCCAGAGATTGAAGCATTATTAGGAAGGAGGTTAAGAGAATGCCAAGGAGATTATTCTCTTGACAGAGATTGAGTAATTTTGTCATCATCATTTGATCATTGTAAATAGTTAGGTTAGTTATTTTTCTTTTTGATATTTTAGTTTTTATTTTATTTTCTTTTTATGCTTTGAATGGTTTTTGTGAGTGTTAGTATAGGAAATTTTGCCAGGACAGTATGCCAAGATAGACCGACATTTGGACAAGATCATATAACATGTGGATCCTATGTAATTCAGGTGCAAATGAGAGATTTTTGGCTAAAGCGGGAAAACCCTAGCCGCCTAGGTTAAATCTTCAAACTTTGAATTTTTACCCTACCCTTTTACCCTTTTTGTTTTCTCGTGTCGTCACCTCCATTAACTCCTAAACCCATCATCCCACTTCCCCATACACGCATAACTTCCATAACCATCATTACTTCCACTAACTTTATCCTTAAACCAACTTAACCGTTTCTCCTTCCCCTTATTAAACCCCTATTTTTACTCAGCTAAAATCTTTACTCTCTTTTTACTCTCTCGCACGACAAAGAAAATCAAGAACCAATCTTGTTTTTCCCAATTTCTTTTTTGATCATCTTCCTCTTTTCAATCTTTTGCAATGGCATCTTCTTCTGCACCATTTAATATTTTCTTCAATGGCAAAATCAAGAATAAGTATGAGGAGAATTTTGCTGCCAGAACCTTCTGTTACGAGAAAGGTTTTGAGTTTAAGAATGAACCCAACCTAGGTTATTCTTCAGAAATTGTTGTCATCATAAAGAAGCACAAGTGGTAAACTTTTTGCCAGCAGCCAAGGGAGGTTCTCTCTAATATCGTTCGTGAATTTTATGCCCACCTCACTACAAAAAGATTTGCCTTTCTATTTGTTCGAGGTGTGTACATGTAATTTGATGAAGGATATATTAATCAATTTTTAGTTAGATAGAGCAGGGAAATAACATCTTGCTTTTGTTGAGTCGATGGACATTGCCAAGAGGCAATTGCTATTAAAAGTCCTGTGCGAGCTAGACACCAAATGGAATGTTTCATCCAAAGGTCACATGAATATGAAACGGCTGTCATTGAAGCCATAGTTGAGGGGTTAGAACCGCTTTCTGAAGGCCAGCCTTATGCCAACAACGCACAATGAGACTATTTTAGAAGAAAGAATGGCATTGCTGCATTTGATAATAGTGGGGAGAAAAATAAAAGTAGGTCGTCTAATCATGGACGAGACCTACAAATGTTGGTAAGGGTAGCGATAATTTGTTTTTTTCCTTCTCTATTCTCTACAATTTGTAAGCAACATAAGGTAACACAGCTTGATTCAAACAATGTTTAAAAAAGCAAGGGAAAAATTACTCCTGCTTTGTGGCAGCAACTGATTGCCAAAGAAGGCATGGAGAGGGGAAAAGGGAAAGCTACTGAGCCAGTGTCTGCTACCAAGACGCCAAAGGTAGAACCTGTCACGCCAATGCCAACTGATACTTTGGCATTACTTTCCCAGATTTATCAGCGACAAGAGCTTATTCGTTAGAGTCTAAAGAAGGCTGAGGAGTAGAATATAGTGCTACGAAAATATGTTAGAGCCAGGGATCGAGCCCTTAAGACGAATCTTAAGGGCGTCTCCACCAATCCTTTGCCACAGTTCCCTGAGTTCCCAACTAATTTTGCTGCACCAGATGGAATACCACCTAGCTCGTAGTCTGTTCATACTCTGACACAACAATCTAATGCCATTGTCCCTGTTTCATTTTTCCAAGTTGATGAGGAAGTCTCTGCCAAGATTGGTGCGCCACCTATTGTATTTACTTCTTCTGTCACTCACGTAGCCCAGCTGTATTTGAGCCGATGAGGATAATTGAGGAGGTCTTCCACGATGTGAAGGCTTTTACTGCCGCAACAAAACCACAGCTTAAGAGAAAGAAGCACCAGGCTCCAAATTGTAGGAGCTTTATCAAGAGGAAGACTCGAGTCTCAAGCATCAAACATTCCGAAGGGGGTCTTCTTCCTCTTAACTCCTTTACTTGCATTTTGTCCATTTTTATCATACATTTCATATATATATATATATATATATATATATATATATATTCTCATGCATTGAGGATAATACACACCTTTGGTTTGTGTGTGTGTGTGTTGCTTCACATCTTTTTCCATGACATACATTCATTTTTATGTTTCTGTTTGCACTTTGTTGCCATGTAGATTAGGTATAACATGCATACCAAACCATTATTTTTCCAAGGCTTGATTAATCTGATAATTTTGTCAACATGCTTGCTAGCATAGTTAGGGTTTGTACTAGTATGCCATGTCCAATGATGAGATTAGAATCTTTAGTTAGCATGAGCCAGCAGATTAGTAATTCCAGGTAGCTTGTCAATTGATCTGTAATACCTCAAAGTATAGCCTAGTAGTATGTTACTAAATTAATGGTAACTCAACTTGATTTAAGGATGCCCTTAAATTTGATTATTAAATAAGATAAGGACCTATTAATAAATTTGTAAAGTATGTTAGCCAAAGTGGAAAGGACACAAAAGAATTCATGACAAGATTTAGTGTTTGCACGAAAAATTTCTTATATTTGGAGGGCATGTACACTTGTCTTGCATTGTTGAAGGCATTTGGAAGGGAGAGATGTTAGAGCCGGCACTTGGAGGGGGGGATATACCAAAATTTTCATCTTCTTCTCCCTTACAAGGCCAAACCCGAAATGAAAAATGTAGTGAGAGAGAGCTCAATTTTGGAATAGCTTAGCTCAAATTTATGGACCTTATGCGCATAGATTGTTGATAGGAAGGCAACTATCTTGTTCTTTTTTTTTATTTATTCATGTGAAAATCTTGCTTGATAATTCGATGTGTATGTGGGTGTAAAATATGAATGGGTTTACATGTATGGTGGAAATATGAACTGATTTTATACTAGAAAGATCATGTTTACTATACATTTTGTTGAAGGAAAATATTGTTATCAATCTTATGATAGACTATTCGAATGAACTAAGTGAAGAATTCATGTGTTTTGCAATCTTTGTAGCATATTCGAATTGACTATGTTGTTTGAAAGTGAATTTAAGGTAGTGAGTGTAAAGTGATAGAATATGTTCTTAATTGTGTGCATATAATGCTAGAATTTGAATTAGTAGTTATGGATGTTATTAGTTCCACTAGAGGGTTGTCTTGCTGAATTGTAATACCTCAAAGTTTGCTTGTTAGTTGATTTATATTTGCTTTATATGTGCTTGGTGATTAGTTTGCAAAGTTCTTAAAATTGATAGTTTTAGTTTGGTGACTAAAACGTAAGATTTCAAAGTTTGGTGACAAAAGTGAAAGGTTGGGAAAATTATAAGGACCAAAATGGTAATTTTCCCAATAATAAATTTTATGGTAAAAATGAATAGTTTAGATCAGAAGAATAAATTCAGTGGGAATCGGATTTTTGGTACGAGAATTGTGTAAAAAGCTAGTAAAGGTATAAGTTTTGGTAAATTTTTCGGGTAAGTATTCGAACTCGGAAAATTATGAAATTTTAATTGAAGCCTTAGTTAGACTCAAGGAACCCTGTGCTGAAATTTGAGAATTTTCTGAGACTGTTTAGATTCGATCATATTCGATACCTTATTAATTATCGGTATTTCGAATCGAGTCTAAATTTTAGAGATGGGCCCCATTGGAGTTGGAAAATTTATAAAATATTCATTTTGAATATTTTATTATGTTTTGGTTGGTTTCTTGAGGTTGGTTGAATTTCAAGAGAACTAGTTAGTTTTCTACTAGTTAGTTAGAATCTAACTATAGTCAAATTTGATTTAGTCAAATGATGGATAAGATTAATTAAATGAATAAAAAATTCATTTAATTATATGACACTTGTCATGGTAGTAATTAAAGATGAATACATGTGGCTTGGTTTGATTTATTTTTAAGTATTTGGTAATTAATAATGCCAAATGGCATTATTAAAGAAAAATAAAAAGGATAAATATGATAAAAAAATCAAACCATTATCTTCATACTTCCAGCAAGCTTCGAAAGCCTTAGCCAAGGGAGAAAAAAATTTCAACATCATTTTTGAGCTTACAAGGTTAGTTTTAAGGTTTTGCTATTAGATAAGAAATTAATCTCCTTGATTTTCTCTACATCTTGATATAATTTTTGCTTAGTTTCCATGTGTTTTTGTTGAGTTTGGAGGATTGGTTAGATGAAGAATTATGGGGAAACTATGGCAAAATTTTTGGTTTGAGGTTGGAAATGATGAAATGGAAGTGATTCAAGTATATTTTTGTTGTTAGATTAAAGAAAAAAAAGTCTTGATTTTTAAAGACGAAATTTTAGGGTTTTTGATAAAAATTGAATTGGAAGGTGTTGTAGAAGAAAGAATTGTTTAGAATGATGATATAAATGGTTTGGAGTGAAATCCCTAATTAATTTGGCATTAGGGACCAATTTGTAAATTTTGAAAAGTTTGGGGACTAAATTATAAAGTTTGTTTTTGGAGTGTAGTGGCTTGAAAAAAATCAAGTTAAGTGGTTTGGAGGCTTAATTTGAAATTTTTGGTGACTTTGGGACTTGATTGTAATTTTTGGAAATATTAGTGACCAAGTTAGAAATTTCTAAAGCTTAGGTCCTTGAGTGTATTTGATGAAAAATGCAAGGATTTAGTTTGAAATTGATGTTAGAAGCTTGAAAATGTCCTTAGGGACTAAAATGCAAAGTTTGGAAATTTTTATAAAAAGTGTGAAAAAAATTGGTTCGAATATGGAAATTTTTATCGGGTCAATTTTATTGATTTTAGATAATTATTGGTTATTTCCATTATTATTGGTGAATTGGGAATATTCTAACATATACTTTGAAATGGTATATGTTATGATTTTTGTAGATAATCACTCAAATCGGGGACATAATAATCGAAAGGGCAAAGAAAAAGTACAGGACTGAAATCGAGTAATGAGGCATTTTGATACAAGGCAAAGGTGAGTGCATGCATGTTTTTATAATATGTGATAGGAAGACTTGCGATAAGTCGACCTAAAAAGGTAATTATTTTTTTAAAGTATGAAATTATTTTAAATGATACTTGTCTCGTATTTTTAAAAAATGGCAGCATATTGTAAAATGGAAATGGGCGTATTGGATTATGAACTGCTCCTTTACGATTGAGTTACATGATTTAAATTATAATGCCATGCTAGCCATTATGTTATTGCAGGAAATATTTTTATATTTGCCCTTGGTCATGAGTAGACAGTATTGTGGTATACCATTAGAGTCACATGATTTCGACATGTCGCTTGTTTTCGATACCTTCGGGTGTCACTCGTTTTCGATACCTTCGGGTGTCGCTCGTTTCGATACTTTATTGTGTCGCTCGTTTCGTCACTTCGGTGGCGCTTGTTTTCGTCATTTAATTATGGCGCTCGTAAAGAATAATACTTTTAGTACACGACTCGTATATTAGTCACTCAATATTACTTTGGGCTATACGATTTTTAATTGATGAATTAAATTATGTTTCAACATAATATGATATGTTTTTTTCCTGCATATTATGAAAAGTATTATGAAATTTAATAGGTTTCACAAGTATCATAAATTGTTTATGGTTTATTTCATGTTACTTACCTTATGCCTCACTGAGTATATTCTCAGCGTGTATTTCGGTGATACGCGTAGGTTGCCGGAATAGCTAGTGGGATAGCTTTTGTATCAGATCGGGTATTAGGGCCTACAACGCAGACATGTTATTTTCTTGTATCTATGGCATCCTATTTTGTTGTATTTAGTGGCATGTAATTAAGTAACCTGTCAGTTTTGTAAAATTTTAAATCCGGCTTGCCTTGTAATAGTTCGAAATTAAAACACGATTTATATAATTATAATACTTTATGCTTATCTTTTAAATTGACAATATTAGTATTATGAGTTAAGAAAAAAAAATAAATTTGTTAGCCTAAATTTAGCATGGTAAGTATATTGTATATTTTCTGTGACATTCTCGATTTATATTCGTGTACGGATACGGGTCTTGGGTGTTACATTTATTGGTATCAGAGCTACAAGTTTAGCCGGTTCTGGATTTATTTTTGAGTAATGAAAGTGTTTTAAAGTGTACATGCCACTAGGATGTCGTTTATACTTGAAAATGATATCTGTTTAGTTGATGCAATTGCTTATGAGTTTAGTGAATGTTATGAGTACAGATGTTGGAAGGAGAGGGTTCCCGACACGCTGCAGAGCAGGCAAGGCCTGAGATTGCTCCTGATGCCGGAGAAGAGGTCCAGCAGCCGGTACAGTCGGGAACGCCGGTTCGGGATCATGGCACATTTTTGCAGACTCTGAATGCTATATTGAATAGACCTCCCCGACTGAATGTGCCAAAGGAGCTAAAGACACTTGAGGCTTTGAATTTTAAAGGAGAAGAAGATGGTGATCCACTCTCAGCCGATACATGGCTTAATGATGTACAATCTATATTAGCTCGCATATGCGATGATCGAGGAAAGCTTGATGGTGTAGTTTCTCTATTGAGAGGGTCACTCGATCCGGTGGAACACCATTACACTCGTGTGCACGAGGAGATCACTGGCGTTTTTCCCTTCGAGAGTTTCGAAGGAAATATATCGGAGCTATTTTTGTTAGAGAGATGAGACAGCAGTTCATTGATCTGAAGCAAGAAGGACGGTCGATTTATGAGTATGAGTGTGATTTCAACCGTCTGAGCCGATTTGCTGCTGAGCTGCTACCTACTGAGAGAACTGTTATAGACAGTTTCATTGGTGGTTTAGATTCGAGATATCAGGAGGTGTTAGTGGCCAACCCTATCCAAGATTTTCGGGATGTTTGTTAATAAAGCCAAAGCGATGGAGAATGTTCGAGACAAGGCCGAGAAAGAGACGTCTGGGCAGAAAAGAGGAGCTGAATCATCTTTTACTTCGCGATCAGCTAAGCGAGGTAAAGGTAATTTTCAGCAAGGTAAATCTGGATATTCGGCATCTCGAGGTCAGACCAGTCAAGCTGGAAAGTCTAAGGGTACTTCGGCAAAGAATTCTGGAAACAGATCAAGAGCTCCACAAAGTAAGCAATCATGAATCGGTATCATCGTGGAGAGTGCCAAAAAGTTACAGTGCTGTGTTTCAACCGTGGGGAGATGGGACACTTTGTTCGAGATTGTCCAGCTCGTGAAGACAGATCGGTCCAGACAGAGAGATCAGTGGGTATGCAGGGAGGTCGAGGCCGTGGATCTGCAGGTTCGTCTCGGACAGGTTCCAGGAAAGATGACAGAGCTTCTGCTTGAGTCTATCATATTCAGACTCGTGATGACCGAGATGATCGAGAGGATCCTGACATCATCATAGGTACTTTTCTACTTTATGGTGAACCTGTTTTTGTTTTGATAGACACTGGATCCACACACTCCTATGTTAGTGCTAAATTGGTACGGGATAGAGGAATTCCTGTAGTGTCTACTCAGAGTGATGTGATAGCTGTCAATCCAATTGGTCAAAGTGCTCGGGTAACCAGGGTGTGTAAGGACTGTTCACTGATAGTTCAGGGACATGACTTTTCAGCTGATTTATTGGAGTTATCTTTTGATGATTTGGAGATTATTCTGGGTATGGATTGGCTTCATGCCCATGATGCTACTGTGAGATGTCGTCAGCAACAGTTGATTTTGAGGGCAGCTGATGGATCAGAGATTATAGTTTTGGGAGAAGGATCTCGGTGTTTGCAGAATGTGATTCAGCCCCTTAAAGCTAAAAAGCTGTTGGAACAGGGTTGCCGTGCTTTTCTGCACATGTAGTGGATAATCAAAAGGATGGTAATGATCTCGATGCCATTTCCGACAAGATCTGAGACTTTCCGGGTGTGTTTCCAGAGGAATTGCCAGGTTTGGCACCGGAAAGGGAAGTTCAGTTTGGAATTGAGGTAATTCCAGGGACTGAACCAATATCGATGGCTCCGGCAGAGTTAAGAGAATTGAAGTCATAGTTGCAAGAACTGCTGGATAAAGGGTTTATTCGTCCAAGTATTTCACCGTGGGGAGCACCGGTGTAGTTTGTTAAAAATAAAGATGGTTCATTGCGATTGTGTATTGATTATCGACAGCTGAACAAAGTGACTATTAAAAATAAGTATCCACTACCGAAAATTGAAGATTTGTTTGATCAGCTAAAAGGAGCAGCAGTGTTTTCCAAGATTGATCTTCGATCAGGCTATTATCAGTTGAAAGTCAAAGAGGAGGATGTTCCGAAGACAGCTTTTCGAACAATGTATGGTCATTACGAGTTTGTGGTTATGCCATTCGGTCTTACTAATGCTCCAGCTGCATTTATGGACTTGATGAACTGAGTGTTTCAACCATACCTTGATCAGTTTGTAGTGGTCTTCATTGATGATAATTTGGTGTATTCGAAGACCATGATGTGCACCTGCGAATAGTATTGCAGATTTTGAGAGAAAAGAAGTTGTATGCCAAGCTCTCAAAATGTGAGTTTTGGCTGTCCAAGGTGGCTTTCTTAGGACACATTGCTTCAGTTGAAGGGATACGAGTTGATCCTAAGAAAGTACAGTTCATCCTTGAATGGAAAGTTCCCAAGAATATTACCGAGGTTCGTAGTTTATTGGGATTGGCTGGATACTATCGTAGGTTTGTCAAGGATTTTTCTTTGATAGCTGCTCCGCTTACAAAATTGTTGAGAAAAGATGTGCCATTTGTTTGGAATGATAAATGCCAAGAGAGTTTTGATCATTTGAAGAAAGTTTTAACAGAAGCTCCAGTATTAGTTCAGCCTGAGTCGGGTAAGGAATTTATTCTGTACAGCGATGCATCTTATATTGGTTTGGGTTGCGTGCTGATGCAAGAAGGAAAGGTGATTGCTTATGGTTCCCGACAGCTGAAAACACATGAGAAGAATTATCCGACACATGGTTTGGAGCTTGCTGCAGTAGTGTTTGCTCTGAAAGTTTGGCGACATTATCTATACGGTGAGCGTTGTCATGTTTACACTGATCACAAAAGTTTAAAGTATCTGATGACTCAGAAAGAGTTGAATTTGAGGCAACGAAGATGGTTGGAGCTAATCAAAGACTATGATCTGGTTATTGATTATCATCCCGTGAGCTAATGTTGTAGCAGATGCTTTGAGCGGAAAGACATTTGCTACATTACGAGCTATGAATGCTCAGTTGAAAGGACAATCTGATGGTTCATTTTCGGTGGAATTAAGAATAAAATCAGCATTGTTGGACCGGATTAAAGAAAGTCAGCAGCAAGATAAAGAATGTACCGAAAAGATTAAACAAGTGGAGTCGGGTGAAGTGAAGAATTATGAGATTAGACCCGATGGATGTCTTTATTATAAAGACAGGTTGTATATCCCTGAAGATGCTAAGTTGAAATGGGATCTGCTTATGGAAGCTCACTATAGTCCATTGACTATACATCCAGGTGGAAACAAGATGTATCAGGATTTGAGAAGTCGATCTCGGTGGCGGCGGTATGAAGAGAATGATTTGAGTTTGTTGCTAAATGTTTGACCTGTCGGAAGGTGAAAGCGAGCATCAAGTGCCATCGGGAAGCTGCAGTCTATTTACATTCCCGAAATGGAAGTGGGAAAGGATTACGATGGATTTTATTACAGATCGCTTTTGACTCCCAAAGAAGAAGGATTCTATCCGGGTGATTGTGGACAGATTAACCAAGACATCTCATTTCATACCGATTCGGACAGATTATCGGATGAGCGAGGTATCTTGAGTTGTATATTAAAGAGGTGGTTCGACTTCATGGAGTACCCTCATCTATAGTGTCTGACAGAGATCCCAAGTTTACATCCAAGTTTTGGAAAGCATTACGAAGGCAATGGGGACACGTTTGCATTTCAAGACAGACCTTTCATCCTCGGGGACCGATGGTCACGAACGGGTGATTCGGATCCTTGAGGATATCTTTGAGCTTGTGTTATTGAATTTGAGAGATCTTGGGAAAAGTACTTGCCGTTGGCAGAATTTGCTTATAATAACAGTTATCAGGCAAGTATACAGATGGCACCATTTGAGGCGTTGTATGGCAGAAAGTGTAGATCGCCGTTGAATTGGTTCGAGTTACAGGATTACAAGATTTTAAAGCCTGATCTGTTACAAGACACAGAGGAAAAAGTAAAGATTGTGCAAGAAAATCTTAAAAAGGCTGCAGACCGACAAAAAGCATATGCGGATTTGAAAAGATATCCAGTTTAAGGTGGGAGAAAAAGTGTTTTTAAAGGTTTCTCCTTGGAAGAAAATCATGAGATTTGGACGCAAAGGAAAGTTAAGTCCTCGATACATTGGACCGTATGAGATTTTAAAGAAAGTGGGCCTGTTGCTTATCGATTGGCTCTTCCACCGGAAATGAGTAAAATCCATGATGTTTTTCATGTCTCCATGCTTCAAAGGTACCGATCAGATCCATCCCATGTGATTGCACCCGATGAGATCGAATTACTGATCGACACTGACGTGCGAGGAAGAACCAAATCGGGATATTAGCTTATGGTACTAAAGAGTTGAGAAACAAGCAGATACCTTTGGTTAAAGTCTTGTGGCGTAATCATAAAGTTGACGAAGCGACATGGGAGACGAAGGAAATGATGGAGAAGCAGTACCCACATCTGTTTAAACCAGGTACGCTCTGAAAATTCGAGGACGAATTTTCTTAAGGGGGAAGAATTGTAATACCCCAAAGTTTGCTTGTAAGTTGATTTATATTTGCTTTATATGTGCTTGGTGATTAGTTTGCAAAGTTCTTAAAATTGATAGTTTTAGTTTGGTGACTAAAACGTAAGATTTCAAAGTTTGGTGACAAAAGTGAAAGGTTGGGAAAATAATAAGGACCAAAATGGTAATTTTACCAATAATAAATTTTATGGTAAAAATGAATAGTTTAGATCAGAAGAATAAATTAGTGGGAATCGGATTTTTGGTACGAGAATTGTGTAAAAAGCTAGTAAAGGTATAAGTTTTGGTAAATTTTTCGGGTAAGTATTCGAACTCGGAAAATTATGAAATTTTAATTGGAGCCTTAGTTAGACTCAAGGAACCTTGTGCTGAAATTTGAGAATTTTCTGAGACTGTTTAGATTCGATCATATTCGATACCTTATTAATTATCGATATTTTGAATCGAGTCTAAATTTTAGAGATGGGCCCCATTGGAGTTGGAAAATTTATAAAATATTCATTTTGAATATTTTATTATGTTTTGGTTGGTTTCTTGAGGTTGGTTGAATTTCAAGAGAACTAGTTAGTTTTCTACTAGTTAGTTAGAATCTAACTATAGTTAAATTTGATTTAGTCAAATGATGGATAAGATTAATTAAATGAATAAAAAATTCATTTAATTATATGACACTTGTCATGATAGTAATTAAAGATGAATACATGTGGCTTGGTTTGATTTATTTTTAAGTATTTGGTAATTAATAATGCCAAATGGCATTATTAAAGAAAAATAAAAAGGATAAATATGATAAAAAAATCAAACCATTATCTTCATTCTTCCAGCAAGCTTCGAAAGCCTTAGCCAAGGGAGAAAAAAAATTTCAACATCATTTTTCAGCTTACAAGGTTAGTTTTAAGGTTTTGCTATTAGATAAGAAATTAATCTCCTTGATTTTCTCTACATCTTGATATAATTTTTGCTTAGTTTCCATGTGTTTTTGTTGAGTTTGGAGGATTGGTTAGATGAAGAATTATGGGGAAACTATGGAAAAATTTTTGGTTTGAGGTTGGAAATGATGAAATGGAAGTGATTCAAGTATATTTTTGTTGTTAGATTAAAGAAAAAAAGTCTTGATTTTTAAAGAGGAAATTTTAGGGTTTTTGATAAAAAAATTGAATTGGAAGGTGTTGTAGAAGAAAGAATTGTTTAGAATGATGATATAAATGGTTTGGAGTGAAATCCCTAATTAATTTGGCATTAGGGACCAATTTGCAAATTTTGAAAAGTTTGGGGACTAAATTATAAAGTTTGTTTTTGGAGTGTAGTGGCTTGAAAAAAATCAAGTTAAGTGGTTTGGAGGCTTAATTTGAAATTTTTGGTGACTTTGGGACTTGATTGTAATTTTCGGAAATATTAGTGACCAAGTTGGAAATTTCTAAAGCTTAGGTCCTTGAGTGTATTTGATGAAAAATGCAAGGATTTAGTTTGAAATTGATGTTAGAAGCTTGAAAATGTCCTTAGGGACTAAAATGCAAAGTTTGGAAATTTTTATAAAAAGTGTGAAAAAAATTGGTTCGAATATGGAAATTTTTATCGGATCAATTTTATTGATTTTAGATAATTATTGGTTATTTCCATTATTATTGGTGAATTGGGAATATTCTAACATATACTTTGAAATGGTATATGTTATGATTTTTGTAGATAATCAGTCAAATCGGGGACATAATAATCTAAAGGGCAAAGAAAAAGTACAGGACTGAAATCGAGTAGTGAGGCATTTTGATACAAGGCAAAGGTGAGTGCATGCATGTTTTTATAATATGTGATAGGAAGACTTGCGATAAGTCGACCTAAAAAGGTAATTTTTTTTTTGAAGTATGAAATTATTTTAAATGATACTTGTCTCGTATTTTTAAAAAATGACAGCATATTGTAAAATGGAAATGGGCGTATTGGATTATGAACTGCTCCTTTACGATTGAGTTACATGATTTAAATTATAATGCCATGCTAGCCATTATGTTATTGCAGGAAATATTTTTATATTTGCCCTTGGTCATGAGTAGACAGTATTGTGGTATACCATTAGAGTCACATGATTTCGACATGTCGCTTGTTTTCGATACCTTCGGGTGTCGCTCGTTTTCGATACCTTCGGGTGTCGCTCGTTTTCGATACCTTCGGGTGTCGCTCGTTTTTGATACCTTCGGGTGTCGCTCGTTTTCGATACCTTCGGGTGTCGCTCGTTTCGTCACTTCGGTGGCGCTTGTTTTCGTCATTTAATTATGGCGCTCGTAAAGAATAGTACTTTTAGTACACGACTCGTATATTAGTCACTCAATATTACCTTGGGCTATACGATTTTTAATTGATGAATTAAATTATGTTTCAACATAATATGAAAGTTTTTTTTCCTGCATATTATGAAAAGTATTATGAAATTTAATAGGTTTTACAAGTATCATAAATTGTTTATGGTTTATTTCATGTTACTTACCTTATGCCTCACTGAGTATATTCTCATCGTGTATTTCGGTGATACACATAGGTTGCCGGAATAGCTAGTGGGATAGCTTTTGTATCAGATCGGGTATTAGGGCCTACAACGCAGACATATTATTTTCTTGTATCTATGGCATCCTATTTTGTTGTATTTAGTGGCATGTAATTAAGTAACTTGTCAGTTTTGTAAAATTTTAAATCCGGCTTGCCTTGTAATAGTTCGAAATTAAAACACGATTTATATAATTATAATACTTTATGCTTATCTTTTAAATTGACAATATTAGTATTATGAGTTAAGAAAAATAAATAAATTTGTTAGCCTAAATTTAGCATGGTAAGTATATTGTATATTTTCTGTGACATTCTCGATTCATATTTGTGTACGGATACGGGTCTGGGGTGTTACAATATACATGTGAGTGTATACTTTTAAATGCCATGTTTTGTGTACATAGATTGTTAAGGATTGTTTTAGGGATCTAAAATAGGGGAAAATCTGTTTTGCCTTTAAGTGGGCTGTTTTGTGTGATAAAAAATATATTTGGGATTGTTTTGAAGTAAGTATTTGTGCAAAAATGAAACAGGGCAGAATTTGCAATTATAGGAACCTTAGGGGACTGTTTTATAAGCTTTGGGGCTGTTTTGAAATATTTAAGCATAAATGCTAATGTGTGGGCTATTTAGCATTAATATAAAAGTTAGTGGACTGCTTTGTGAGTATATATGAGAAAATATGTATGTTAGGGACTGTATTGCTTTGATATATAAGTTGGTGGACTATTTTGTGATGTATAAGTGTTAAAGTATAGACAATTGGGACTGTTTTGCATCGATATAATGAATAGTGAACTGATTTGTGTGAAATTAATGTAATACATGAGTAATTTAGCAGTTTTATAAGTGAATGGTTGTTAAAAAAATTATTCTAATGCATGATTATACTTCTTGTCACTTTTAGGCCAAGAAAAAGTTAAGAAAGGATTTGGATAAGTAGAAAGATATGATTAAGGATTCAAGTATCCCGTAACTTTGGGATAAGAGGTGGGTGTAGTTTAAAGTTTCGGGGTATGTTAAAAGCCTTCCCGAGCACCTTATCAATTTAATTATGTTTCTTTATGTTTGTGTTAGATAATGCTTAAGCTAAGCTTGGATCTAAGGTAAGTGGTTGTTTGTTAAAGTATACTATGCTAAGCAATTGTTGATAAAAAGTATGTTTGGAATTGAGGATTGAATCTGTGATTGTGTTCTTGTGCATCATAAGTTAAGTAATATGAAATGTGATTCGATATTCTGATAAGGAGTAATGCTCACCCGTTTTTGATATGATAAGATTATAACATGTACATGATTACATGAATACGGAGCTAAGCTCAAATTTGATATGATAAGATAAGAATATGTGATAAGCCTTGGTCTCAAGCCGGTCTTAGGTATAGTTGGCATGCCATAGAGTCCATAGAGCTCATGTCTAGGGCGGACTACGGTCCTTATTTAGAGACAGGAGGCAAGTGTTGTGGTTATTTGGCGACAATATGAGGGATTAACCGGTACTATGAGTACCTTTTTGATGGCGACAGTTAGTTGGGGATTCGAGTACTTAGGCTGATGCTTGATTTCAAGGCTATACTAAATTCAAAATAATAAAATTTCAAGATAAATTAAAGGATTACCTTGATAACTTGTATGACAAGTAAATTGTGACTATGATATATTATGTTTAAGATATGTTATATCTATAATATGCTATGATTATGCCATGTTGGTATCTTAGGTGTCAAGTAAGTTATGTTTATGATATTCTAAGTTTGTTACTATGATAAAGACAGATTAATAAAATTTGCTAGATAAACAAATGAACTATGTTTGATGAATCATGTGAAAAGTATTTATGTTATATGATATTATGTTTAATACTATAAGACAAGTAACTGTGTGATGAGATTCTATGTTCGATAATTTGGGTGTTAAGTATATATGCTCTTGATTTTTATGGTCGATATTTGAAGTAACTTTTAAACATAAATCGATGGCATGCTAAGATGATAGCTTCTATTATAAACAATTTAAGTTCATGACATGCTAGGCAAATAACCTATTAGATAAGTAAAAGCATAGCTCATGATCTGCTATGATTATAATATGTTTGATGTCTTATAAGATAAGAAATTCAGAATTAGAATAACTTATATGATAGTAACCATATTTAAATGACGCCTTAATCATGAAGAATTGTAAATCCACGAGATAATCTATTAAATCAACATGAAAATTGTGTATTAAGTAATTAACGTTTGACTGAAAGTTGTGTATAATTGGATTAAGAGTTAGTGTCGTGTTCGAAACTTTGTGGTTATGATTAAAGAATTCATGAAAAGCTTATAAACTAAATAAATGGCTTGGTGTATATTTACATACAATTTAAGAACTGTTTTGACTAGAACCAAGTACATCTTGGACTGTTTTGAAACTATATTTGTTTATATACAATTTAAGGACTGTTTTGACCAGAACCAAGTATATCTTGGACTGTTTTGAAACTATATTTGTTTATATACAATTTAAGGACTGTTTTGACTAGAACCAAGTATATCTTGGACTGTTTTCAAACTATATTTGTTTATATACAATTTAAGGACCGTTTTGACTAAAACCAAGAATACATGGACTGTTTTGAATCTATAAAAGTATATATATGTTTTATGGACAGTTTTGAATAAGATACAAGTAGACATGGACTGTTTTGAATCTATAAAAGTGTATATATGTTTCATAGACAGTTTTGAATAAAATACAAGTATACATGGACTGTTTTGAATCTATAAAAGTATATATATATGTTTTATGGACAGTTTGAATAAGATACAAGAATACATGGCCTGTTTTGAATTTATAAAAGTGTATATATATTATGGACAATTTTGAATAAGTTACAAGAATACATGGGCTGTTTTGAATCTATAAAAGTGCATATATATGTTTTATGGACAATTTTGAGTAAATTACAAGAATATATGGACTATTTTGAATCTATAAAAGTGTATATATGTTTTATGGACAGTTTTGAATGAGATACAAGAATACATGGAGTATTTTGAATCTCTAAAAGTATATATATGTTTTATGGACAGTTTTGAATGAGATACAAGAATACATGGAGTATTTTGAATCTGTAAAAGTATATATGTTTTATGGACAGTTTTGAATAAGATATAAGTATACATGGAATGTTTTAAATCTTTAAACAAGTATAAAAATGTGTACTCATAAATTAATAGTACTATGGAGGCTTTAAACAAAAGATATACAAGGGAAATAAATTGTTCAAATTACATGGTTACGATAAAAGGAAGTTTATATGATAGTAATGAGTCATGACAAAGATTTGCATAGGAAGTAATGTCTATTTTGAGTATCCAATTGAGGGAATAGCCATGCTCTATTTGAATACCAATATGTATGTATGGACATGCTTAAGTTCGAATCACCCATGTATAAGTGTATTTTCTTGAGTATTGTTTTGACCTTGAATGGTTAACTTTTTTGCCCAAGCTTAGAAATATATGTGTGTGAGTAAAAGATCTAAATGAAAAGATTGGATTACTATTTCCTGCTTTAGATGCCTTAAGCTACCTCACTAAGTAAATCATACTTATACACCCTTTCATTGTCTTTCAGGTTAAGTTCGTTTTTGGTTAGCTTTGACCCTGGACAAGATCACCAGAAGTTGAGATTGTATGTCTTGAATTTCCCTAAAGAACTCCTAGATGGTGGCACATAGTTGTTAAGTTGCATAATGCATTTAGATTTCATTTTGGCTATATATGTATATAAGTTCAATAAGTATTCAAAGTTTTGTAATGGGCCTTTAATTATCTCTTGGTGGTTGCTTGCTTTATTATTTTGTAAGATTGAGTAGTTACTTGATAGTTGAGCTATGTTAGAGATATATTCGAATGTTTACTTGTCAAATAAATTATGTGAGTTACGATGCTTTAATAGATTGAGATCATGAATGATTGGTAGGATCTTTTATAATTTGAATAGGATTAAAGGCTATAACAAAATATTCGTTATTTTAAAATCTAGAAATTTATGTGTATTTTATATGATATGTTGATTAATTACCTGTAAGAGTCTTAAGTTAATAGATCATTTTGTTGGCATATGCGTTGCAAGTTCAAATATGTACACTATCATGCGTTAAACCTAAATAAAAGTGGTGTAGTTAGTATGGATAGTTCAATGGTTGGAATAAGTACTTGGTTAAATGTCAATGATTTTTTGTATTCGGTCATGCTATGCAAGGGTTAGATGTGTCTGACTAGGAATGGTTTAAGCCTCAAACTAATTTGATCTTAGTAATTGAAGGTGGCTATCACCTATTTGTAAATGATCTATAATGCCTAATGATTTCTTTTTTGGTTAAGCTATGTTATATAAAAAGTTTGAATGATTGCTTGTTGGTTAAGTTATGTTAGACATGATGTTTGAATACTTGTTACCATGATTATATGTTTAGTTGTATTAAACCTTGTGATATGAAGTAACTAATAGATAAGGGCATGCCAAGCTAGCGGTTGAAGTACTTTGTTTAATGTATGTATATTTGTTTGTACATGATTTAAAATTGAGGGTAATTCTATCCAATAGCTAAAAAGTTTTAAATCACCCTGATTTTTTTTATTTTAGGCTTAGTTGAGATTTGTTAAGACATCTTATATTTGTTTGGATTTTGTTCTGTATCACTTCTTAAACCGATTTTCTCCTAGACCGGGTAAGAGGTGTTACATGATCTCTAGTTTAGGAAACTGTAGTCTAACTTAACACATAGTATGTATCTAGTTTCCAAAACAAACATAGGATTCTTGAAACTGAACTCAGAATAAAAAAAATGATGTTAGGGTAAAAAGAAAGAATAAGACAACAATATTTTGTCGAAGGCAAGAAATATTTAAGACGCTTCTCTGCCTTAGAGACAATAAGTAACTTGGGGCTTCGTAGTCTGTTAGTTCTCAAGTCAACAAAACTTTAGGGTATGAGTGTAATAGGTAAGCTAGTGACGTAGTCTGGATTAACGTGAGGGTTCGTGGTATGCTCCATCTTACTTCTCACGTCAAACAACATTGTGATGCTAACCCAACTTCAATGGCAACAAAAAGAAACCATTGGTAAATAAAAACAAAAAATAATAAAAAATATTCTAAGTTTGGATAGTAAAGTTTTGCTAAGGGATTTAAAGGATACTTGATGCAAATTGCCTACACTTCACGTACACTTCATGACCTTAGACTAGAGTTATATTGTTGCACTTTAATTTACTTATCTGCTAGCATTACTGCACTAGGATATCTGAGGGCAGAACTAGGACCAGATTCTGCTTGCTAGCATGTGTTGTTAATCAGGATAATTTTGCCGAGGTACTTTGTTTTATTTTTTATTTTCTTAGTTTTTAGTTGCATTACTTGAGGACAAACAATGAGATAGCTTTGGGAGAGTGTTAACTCCTCAAAAGTACTATTTTTAATATATATATATATATATATTACCATGATTTTGCTTGACTTTGAGTACATATTTGTGCATTTAGCTAGCAAAATCATGCATTTGCATATAGGAGTCAGGGAATGTTTTTTTTTGCCAGGGTAAATATGTATTTCCTTGTTGTGGTAGGAAGGTTAGGAGTAGGATAACATTGGTAGGAGTAGGACAGGAGCATTGATAGAAAATAAGAGGATTATAAGAGAAATGCCAAGTCGATTTGGCAAAAGCATGATGATGATTGCCAGACTTGGTTGGAAAAAGAAGGATGACGAAGCCATGTCAGTTAGCTGTTGGTCAAAAATCCAGTCAGCCCTAATTTCAAAAGGCAGGATAAGAGGATAAAGAGATAACGCACCTATCTTTGTGCGTAACAAACTTTCAAATCAAAACCCAACCCAGGGTTTCCATGAGTGCCTATTTAAAGGAAGTCGATCAATAAGCCAATGGAAGCTACACCGTGGTGAAGAAAGAAGGTAGAAGGCAAACTGTGGATTGACCAGGCTGAGACCGAGAGCTCTGGATCTATTAAAGGGTTTTATCAACGAATCTCCTACTTTGTCTATTTCTCTTTATTTTAATTCTGATTTTATGATGGTGTTATTTGAAAATGATGATATGTTGATGGTTCCCCCAACTATGAACTAATTTTCTTAAGTTGGTTGAGGATGTTTTTGCGATGAATGCTTAACTATTTTGTAGTTTTTAATAATTGAATGCTTTTGCAATTTTTGTCTACCTTGCTAGTGCTTATTTTCATTTATTCTTTGCCATACGACAGTTGGCATTGCATGCTTATTATCCCTTAATATCTTAACAGAGTTAGGAGATAACGATTAACTGCCAAGTACTAAGGAAAGAAACTTCAACGAAAGATTTTCAAGTAGATGATCTTACTTCGAAAGTGAATCTACCCCTTAGGAGTAAAGATTAAAACTTTTCCAAGTTATATTTTTGATAACAACACTATAGACATATAGGTGTTAGAGATAATTAACTTAGGGTATTGCCATCGTCAGAGGCAATACTACTCAAAATCTGCTCGGTAATAAAACCAAGGCTGAAAGTTATTAATTACTGTCATAGCTAGCTTGAAATCCAAACATCCTTTGCCAATGCCAACCATCTATTTGAATACAATCGTTTGCCAAACTATTTTTCTCAATGCATTTTACCTTAGTCATATTTTAATCAAAATTCGATATTCAATTCAAATCATTTGTTCTCATTCACAAGTAAAATATTGTGGTATTTAATTCCTGGACAATCTCTATGGATACGATACTCAGCTTATTGTAGCATTACTTGTTGACCGTGTATACTTGCACGCAAAAAGACCTAAATTTGGCATTATTTTCTAGCATATTTACATTAATTCTTCAATTGTTTACTAAGCGTTAGTCAGTCGACAAAGCTACAGTAGTTCTAGAGGTAAGCCAAATTCTGGAAATTTCCTTCAAGGGGGAGACATTGTGGTGAGGGAAAAGATTCGCGAAATTGAGGATGAATTTAGAAAGTGCACGTAATTCATTGTGTGTTCTTCGAAAAGGGTTATTGCAATTATGATGGATCTGTCTATAATCACTTGGAATATTAGGGGTCTGGGAAAAGAAAAAAAACAAAGAGCTGTCAGAAATTTAATCAAGAATCACAAGCCGAAGCTAGTATTTATTCAGGAAATCAAGTTGGTAGATGTTCTTACGGAACCTTTCGAAAGATGTGGAATGCTTCTTCGATCAGAACAATTTTCTCACATTCTTCAGGTTCTGCAAGTGGCTTATTAAGTATGTAGGATGAAAACTTTTTTACGGTTTTTGATTCATATATCTCACAAAGATTCATTACTATTGTTGCTCACAATTTTTTTTCCATATGGCCGCCTCAAACAGACTTCGAACCAACTCTATACAATCCATTCGATATAATAACCGCTTAGTGACGGAGCCACCGGAATTACAAGAGTACGCACAAGAGTTCTTCTCTACGGCCTATAATGCAAAATTTTCATTAGCAGTGGAAGACATCAAGTTGAGCATCCCTAAAATCTCCCAGGATCAACAAGCTAGTTTAGAAGCCAGGTTCTCGGTTGAGAAAGTGTGGATAACCATCAATTACTCAGATAGCAACAAGGAACAAAGACCAGATGGGTCAATATGGGGTTCTTCAAAAAAATTTGGCCTCAACTTAAGGATTCGATTATGGAGTTTTTCGAAGATTTTTATAATGGCAAAGAATGGGAGGATTGTGTCAACCGCTCCAATACCCTTATACCAAAGAAAAGGAATCCAGAATCTCTGAAGGAATATAGACCTATAAGCTTGGTGAGTGGGTTATATAAAATTCTATCCAAAGTCCTGGCAGGACGACTCCGAATGTGTGCTGATTCCATCATTAGACTTTCTCAATTTGCGTTCATCCATGTTCGTCATATTTTAGACTTCTCCTTTATTGTAAATGAATGCATTGACAAATTGCAGAAGAAGGGATTAAAAGGTATAGTTTTCAAGATTGATTTTAAGCGAGCTTATGATTCTATAGATTAGTCATTCCTCATTTGTGTGATGAAAGAGACGCATTTTGGGAATAGATGGTGTAATTGGATATTCAAATGCTTATCAACAGCCTCAATTTCTATTCTGGTAAACGGAACGCCAACATCAAGGTTTTCGATTGCAAGAGGCCTTAGACAAGTGTGTTTCCTATCTCTAATGTTATTTAATATCGTTGGTGAAACCCTCAGCTCTATGTTATCTAAAGCAACTAATACGAGACTGTTTTCTGGATTTTTTATTGGTCGCGGGGCTAACACTGTTAATGTCACCCATCTCTAGTTCGTTGATGACCTCATCTCAAGCCTTGAATATTAAAAGGGTTCTCCGAGTATTTGAAATGGCTTTTAGGCTATAACTTAATCTCAAGAAAACTATGATGTTTGGTGTAAATGTGCCAGACTCAGATCTCAACCTATGGGCCAGTTCAGTGGGTTGTGATGTTGATCATTTTTCGGCCGAGTATTTAGGCTTGTTGCAACACCTTCGACTCGAATGTCACATTTGAGCCTCGAGCCCAACCAAAATCCATAAAATTTCTCAAACTGGGTTTAGCCCAACAAAGTATTTCTCAAAAACATTTAAAGTCAATAATTAAAAATATAGATAAATAAATAAAAATGGTACAAAGAAGCTTTGATTTAAATTTAAAACATTTGAAAAATTCATTTTTCAATACAATTTCAAAAAGAAGAATTACAGATTCCACCACGCAAGGTCCTATGAATACATAGCCCTCTAAACACAAGTACCATACTCTGGAGATCATCATATGCTAGAATCTCGTACCGATAGTGCTTTTCGATCCCACGATCAACCTACGCAAGAAAACAATGATTCCGAGCGTTGAGATTACAAAGCTCAGTGGTACACATCTACTCTACTATACTTCATGCTAATCATAAACATAAGCATGCAAGCTCTTACGAGCAATAATGAGGGATAAATAAACACGTGGCGCTACCACTAGTTGCCTAAACACATGTTCTCATAAAGAAATCATCATATATGTCACTCATGGCCCAATCATACCCGAGATCTTATCAAATTGTCTAGCCAAAAACACATATCAACAACAACTATAATAACTCTGAAGTGGGGTTGGGTCACAAAGCATCGGAATATACACTCTCGATGAGACTGGGTCACATAGCATCGAAATATACACCCTTGCTCGAAATCCCCCTCGAGCATCTACACTCTGGGTGAGGCTGGGTCACCTAGCATCAGAACATACACCCGTACTCGAAATCCCCCATCGAGTATCTTCGAATGAGGCCTGGGTCATACAGCATCAGTAAGCTCCATTCGGTATCTCTAACCATGGTGTTGCAACACTCTTTCACTGGGTATCAAGATCCCATCAATCAAAAGACTCAACCAATCAAATGCCTACTTGGTATACCACCAATCAAATGCCTACCTGGTATACAAGCAACATGATCCCAACGATCTCCCTATCGTTGCTAATCATCATTTATTTTACATTAACGAGTTGTTAATACATTATGGAGAAGTATATAATTAATCTCATTTATTATCTCTATTGATTCACATTTTCACATTAATTAATACATTAATGAAACCATTAATCTTCCACCTCGATTCCCATCTTTAACTAGTATTGTAGGTTATTCAGTTCAATGGGTACCGGTACTCGAACACGAGTATCGGTACGATACCCCTAGTACCGGTACTCACACGTGTATCGATACTGAAATTGTTTACTAGAATTTGTGAATTTCTTCGATTACCGATACAGGTTGACCCATACCAATACAATATCGAATAGTATATCGATACGGTCTAAGTCCGTGCCGATACCTTACTCATGAGTTAGTACCATTTTTGTGAATTATGCTGTTATAGCATTTTATTCGATTCATAAAGCTTATAAAAGTTATTAGGGTTTGTCCACTAATGTATTAATCAATTAATATTAATTATCGGCTTCATGGTCATTTATTCGAATATTGCCAATTATCAGTCTATTTAGTACAATTTCCATCTAACATGTCAATTCATATCCCGAACACTCAAGCAACGCAACATGTAAATCAACCAATCAGATAATTGTAAGAATGTTCAAATGACCCTACACGGTTTCTAAAGCTCATACGATTATTGTAATACTGGTCTTAACACATGCTTATCTATCATCAACCTATTTTGCAACCACTAACAAGCAAGGTAATTACACTTATGATGCTCATAAAGTATTTTAGAGTTCGAGGTGTACTAACCTTAAGCATTAGTGATAAATCGTCATATAAGCTTTTCGATTACTCAACTTGGCCTTATATCTAATGCTGAATAATCCTTATATAAAAAATGAATACGAAAATACATTAATTCATGTATCCCATATTCAAATCACAAGGTCAAACACGTAAAAACACCTTACCGAGTTCAAATTTAGCAAAACGAACTACGCCAACGGGCTCAGAACGTCGAAAACTCCTAGGTAGGGTTCCCAAAAAAAGTAAATGATGGTTAACGGCCCGGCGATCTGGTGTGACGCTGTGCAGGGCTGTTATGGTGCACCTGCGGGTAGTGATTCAGTGCAGCAGGGTGCATGTGTACCTGCAGAGAGTTATCAAGTGCGGTACTGTGCACAGGAGCATATATGCACCCACCCTCTGCTGCTGCGCACGCCCACTCATATATTGGCTTACAAGTGACTCAAAACCAGAACCACTTCATTTATAAAAATGCATTGAATACATGGATTTTCCAAGTGGTTCCCACAACCATTTCACATACATCCTCGAACCAGAGCAACGGAACAATTACCCACCTTAATGGTTATGATGTATAAATCCACTAGCGGGAGAAAACAGAGCAATTACCCACCTCGACTGTTGCGGTTCTCATGGTGGAGCAACAAAAAAATTGCCCACCTCTACATACATGAGGCGACTTATTATAATGCACTTTAAACCCTATGGCTAGCCAACTATATGTTACCCATGTTGGATCCCGATGCTTAGTGGACGCGGGCCTCATCCCTTGAGTATAGGATCCCGATGCTTAGTGGACGCAGGTCTTGCTCAGAGTATAGGATCCCGGTGCTTAGTGGACGCGGGCCTTGCTCAAAATGTGGGATCCTGATGCTTAGTGGACGCAGGCCCCATTCTATAAATAACTATGGTTATCTGTGTGATGTTGTGTAAGTGTATGAGGTTCTCGTATGAGCTGTGTGCGTGATCATACATTCATAATGCCATGTGTTTAGGCGGTTATGGCAGCTCCAATGCTATATTGCCATGATATCATTTTTGTTGCATTGCTTTATTTATGACTTGCATGAAGCATGGTTGAGTGGTAGTGTATCCACTGAGCTGGTTAGCTCAGCGTTCGGAATTGTTGTTTCTATTTGTAGGTTAGTAGGTTACCGCGAGGCTTGAAGGATCACCATCAAGGTTGGATTTCAGCTTCGACTCTAGCGGTTGAGTACAAATACTAGATGTAATAGGCTATGTATTTCGTAGGACCCTATATTTATCTTGTAACTCTTATTTTGTATTAATTCGGTCAAAGTCGAATGTTTTAATATTTGTAAATGGAGCTCTGTGAATATTGTTTTAAACTTCTGGATTTAACTACGTTTTTAATGTATGGACTTATGTTTTTATTGGACTTGACTCGTTGGGCTTGAAAAGGAAATTTTTAAATGGTATGGGTTTTGGGCTTAGGGCCTAAATGTGACGTCCGGGTCAAGGGTGTTACATTTAGTGGTATTAGAGCCTAGGTTTAGTCGGTTCTAGGATGTCTCCAGGGGAGTCTAGAGGAGTGTATAGGTGTCTAGCGAATACATGCCCATGAGTCGAAGTCGTACTTGTTTCAAAGCTAAAATTCAATGGTGTGACCTTGGTCGTTGTTGTGCAGAATAGAATTATACCTAGGAGTGCAAGAATCAATGAAGAAAGTTAAAGCTCCAGAGAGGGGAGTTATGATGAGGATTATGTGCCTGGCACAGAGGATATGTCAGAGGATGTAGTTGACCGGGGAGTCAACTACTTCTCACATCTGAGTCGGGCATTGCATCGAATCGTGAGGGTGATACCGAGGGCATCTGCTACCCCTCGTGAGGCACCTGTTGAAAGGGTGAGAAGGCAAGGCACTACAGATTTCCATGGATCAGGGCGTGATAACCCGGTACAGGCGGAATAATGGTTGCAAGATATACGCTAGATTATGACGCAGATGAGGTTAAGATTAGAAGACAAGCTGTCATGTATTTTGTCCCTGTTAAAGGGCAATGCTAGAGAATGGTAGGAAACGGTAGAGCTTGGGTGGCACCCCAATCGACCATCTTGGGATGATTTCCTCAAAGAGTTCGAGAAGAAGTATGTGGGTGAGGCTCACATCGATACCTTGAGAGATCGATTCAATTATCTTGTGCAAGGAAATCGGTCAGTTTTCGAATATGTGCAAGAGTTTCTCCAGTTGAGTAGGTATGCTCCTAAATTAGTTGCCATTGAAAAGATAAGGTGCAAGAGGTTCTTGAAGGGCTTGAGGAAGGAAATCCAAACTTACCTAACTGCTGCACCACCGAAGGTGTTATCGGAGTTGACTTCGAGTGCCAAGTCTCTTGACCAAGTGCAAGGCTTAACATATGGCCCGTCTGGTGGGCAATGGAGTTTGGGTGGGAGGAGCCATAACCCTTCCAACAACAACTTGCAAGCTTTCCCGGGGAGGAGCAAAAACCGGTGGAACTATAATAGAGGAGCATTGAATCGAAGTTCAAGGTCAGACCGAAGATCTGAGTCAGCTGGTCATAAAAGGACATATTCTTATTCATCCATGATGAGCCCGGAGGGTTCACAAGTGAGTGCGGGTGCACCAGATTGCAATCAGTGTGGAAACAAACACAGAGGCGACTGTTGGGGAGCAGTAAGAGTCTGTTATCAGTGTGGGCCACCGGATCATCTTGTGAAAGACTGTCCAGTGGCTGTGGTGACCTCTCTAGATCAGGTTCAGATGACTGCATATTCGGCCCATGTAACACCCCTTACCTGTATCCATCATTGAATATGAGTTAGAGATGTCACATGACACTCGTACAATAGTTCTTATTTCAAAATCGGTAAAATTTTGTTTCTTTAAAATATAAACAATGACCTCTTTAACTAAAATAATATTTAATCGCATAAAATTTAAAACTAATATTTCTAAGTTCGATCTGAACCTAGATTCAGGCAACAACTTGGCAATTTACTTCTAAATCATATGGCTAATTAAACTGCTTTAAACTACCTAATCTACAAATCATTTAAACAGTAAATAAAATACGATTAAACTAACTCTTTTCTAATCACATACATATCAGAGCAGCCAAACATTAACAAATATACATGCCAACTAGTAATATCAAAAGATGACATCAAAGATGTCATACTGATATTTGGCTCTAAAAAATATGATGATGTCCTCTACTGCTCCTTACTCCTTATGCCTCTTAATATCTACGCGTGAAACAATCACACGCTAAGTATATACTTAGTGAGGCAATATAAAATAACTAAAACAATTTTTTGCAAAGTAATAATGGAAATAAATAAAGTGCAATATAACTATTAAAAAACATTTGAAAATTATAAAGGTTGACTTATTAGAACCATTCCCCTTTTTCGTAACCTGTAAAAATCTCAATATTCATATATATATATATATATTCAATACAGGTTTTATCAATACGATCCATTGTACTTTCAATTTCAATATAGCCCAATGTAGTATGGATGAGAAATACATGGTATGTGAGTCAATGAAGAGTGTGCACATGTGCTGACATCAATCAATCTGTTGTGCCATAATAAAACAATCTATCCATGTATCGATATCAATGTATCAATGTCAATGTATCAATGTAAACACTACCGTAACTTAACGGCATCAATAATAACGATAGGTCATAGTTGTAGAACACAACTCACTGTATCGCCGCCGTAACTTAACATCAGTATTAACCGATAGGTCATAGCTGTAAAACACAACTTACTGTATCATTATTGTATTTTAATAGTAATATTATATCGATATACTCCACCTCTTGGGCATGCCAATATACCAAGACTCTCAATAATCATACAATGGGCTTTTTGCACGATTCACTATTATGAACCTTTCATTCATTTAGATAATATCAATAGGTCAAAATCAAGAATTTTAACATATAAAAATATGCATAGGGCAGTTCATACCCGAAATCATTCAATAAACTATTTAATATAAATCAAATCCTTTTCTTTCAACATTTGAGGTTGACTTATCATAAGTCTTCCTCGTATAATAATTTAAAATAAATAAGATTGCACTCACATTTGCCTCACTAATAAGCTATACTATTACTTCCAACCTTACTCTTGAATTTTATCTTTATCAGCAGTCTTGCTTGTATCCCGATTATGATCTACACAACAATTCAACAACACATACCATTCAAAGTACACGTTAGTATCATACAACAATTCAACAACACATACCATTCAAAGGACACTTTATAAATTTCCAACCATCATTTTCAAGTCCAAACCTTACATTTCTCATTCTTTACACTTGAGGACCCAAACTTTAAAAATTTACACACTAGTCCTTAAATTTGCTGAAATTTCAAATTAGTCCCCAAAGTTAACACAACTTCAAAATCAACCTTCTAGTCACTTTAACTTAATTTTCCAACACAATACACTTCAAGAACAAGCTTAACAACCAAACCCCTAAACTTCCCAAATTTACAACTTAATCCTCAACACTTTATAAACTTCCACATTAGTCCAAATAACTTTCTAAAGCTTACAAAATCACCCTTACACCATTTATAACCTTAGGAAAATTTTCCATAATTTTCCCCAAATTTTTCTGTATATGCCGAATTCCAAGGGTCACTCTCCAAGATTTTTCCAACTTGATTCAAACATGAATTCAACCTCCAAACATCATATTCAAGCTTCTAACATCATTTCCTATTCAAATAAAAATTTTGCAAGAGTTTCCCCTAATTTTTCAATTTTCCCAAATAATACCTAAAACAAGAATCATGTTGTTTTCATCAATCCAAGCATAAAAACAACCTTACAATCTCAAATCCAACTTAAACAACCTATAAAACATGAATTCTCAACTTGTTCTTAATAAACCCTAATCTCCAATCTCAACATATAAGCATGGAAACTATGCAAAAATTATACCAAATGAAAGAGAATTCAATGGAGATTAATTCTCTATTTCATGTCTTAAACCAAAAACTAATCGAATCATGCTAAAAATTGAATCAAAATTTTTTTTCTTACCTTGCTATGGTGTTTCGAAAATGGAAGAAGAAGATGGGAGAAATTCTAGCTTTTTCTTCATTAAATTAACAAGACAAATGGCATTTTAATCTTTTAAATCTAATATAAAAATCTCCATCAATAGTGAAATTACCATTTTGCCCCTTAATTATGACCAATTAGGTGTTGACACCTAACCTTATCACTTTTCCATAATCATCTTTAATCAAAAAGTAAGGGCAAAATGATTAATATGCCATTAATGAATCCATGTATTCACAAAAATGTCATTTGTGCACTATTTCAAAATATTTCTTCAATCGAATCTAAATCGAATCAAAACGATCCCAAAACTTAACACCATGCTATTTTAGTCTATCTAAGACTCCCATAAAATTTTCATAATTTTCCAAGTTTGATAGTCATCCAAATTAATTCTTGAAACTTATTCCCTTTATAACTTTTTATGCAAATCCCGTACCAAAAATCTGATTCCCACAAAAAATCTTATACCGGGATAAACTATTCATTTTTACCATAAAAATAATTATTGGAAAAATTACCATGTTGGTCCCTAAACTTTTCCCAACTTTTCACTTTTGTCACCAAACTTTGAATTTTTAGGTTTTAGTCGCTGAACTAAAACCACAAACTTTTAAATTTTTGCAATTTAGTCACTAACTAAAAATTGGGGTATTACAATTCTTCCCCTTAAGAAAATTTGTCCTCGAATTTTCAAAACGTACCTGGTTTAAAAAGATGAGGAAACCGTTTTCCATATCTTTCTCTTTTTCCCACGTTGCTTCTTCCACTTTGTGATTTCGCCAAAGAACTTTAACAAGTAGAATCGACTTGTTCCTCAGTTCCTTGACTTCACGTGCTAAGATTATGATCGGTTCCTCTTCATATGTCAAATCTGGTAGAATCTCTACTTCTTCTAGAGTAATGATGTGGGAAGGATCTGATCGATACTTTCGGAGCATTGATACATGAAACACATTATGAATCTTATCCATTTTCGGGGGTTGAGCAAGTTGATAAGCCACCGGACCAACTCTTTTTACAATCTCATATGGTCCAATAAATCTCGGGCTCAGCTTTCCTTTTCGTCCAATTCGCAATATCTTTTTCCAATGTGATACTTTGAGAAACACTTTATCACCAATTTGGAATTCAATTTCTTTTCTCTTCAAATCTGCATAAGCTTTATGTCTATCGGCGGCTATCTTGAGATTATCTTGAATGATCTTTATCTTATCTTCTGCTTCTTTAATTAAATCAGGTCCTAATATGTCCCGATCTTTCAACTCGTACCAATTCAAATGAGTCATGCACCTTCTTCCATACAATGCTTCATAAGGTGCCATCTTGATACTTTCTTGATAGCTGTTATTGTAAGAAAATTCCACTAATGGCAAATATTTCTCCCATGATCCTTGAAATTCAATCACACAAGCTCTCAACATATCCTCCAAAATTTGGATAGTTCGCCCTGATTGTCCATCTGTTTGAGGATAAAAGGTTGTGCTAAAATTAAGTCGAGTACCCAAAGCGTTATGCAAAGACTTCCAAAATCTAGAAGTAAACCTTGGATCTCTATCAGAGACAATCGAGAGTGGTACTCCATGAAGTCGAACTATTTCTTTAATGTACAACTCAACATATTTATCCATAGAATAACCTGTTCTTATCGGGATGAAGTGTACTGTTTTTGTCAATCTATCAACAATCACCCAAATGGAATCCTTTTTACTTGGAGTCAAAGGTAGCCCTGATACAAAATCCATGGCTACCTGTTCCCATTTCCACTATGGAATGGAAATTGGTTGCAATAGACCATAAGGCACTTAATGCTCCGCTTTTACTTGTTGACATGTCATGCATTTCGAAACAAACTCAGATATAGCTCTTTTCATTCTTGGCCACCAATATCGACTCTTTAAATCCTAATACATCTTGTTTCCACCTGGATGCATGGTTAAAGGACTATAATGTGCCTCAAAGAAAAGTTATTTCTTTAATTCTTCATTATCAGGAATAATAATCCTTCCTCGATAATATAAGCATCCATCAGATTTAATTTCAAAGTCTTTAGTCTTACTCTTTTCAACTTGTTTGATTCTTGCCAAACATTCATTGTCTCATTTCTGAAGTTCTTTTATCCGATCTACCAAAGTAGGTCTTATGCTTAATTTAGCAATCAAGGCACCATCCTCTTTTAAAGCCAGTCTTGCATTAAGAGCTCTTAAATCAGAAAAAATCTTTCTACTAAAGGCATCAACTACCACATTCGCTTTTCCTGGATGGTAGTCAATAACCACATCATAATCCTTTAAAAGCTAGATCCACCTTCTTTGCCTCAAATTTAACTCCTTTTGAGTTAGCAAACACTTTAAACTTTTATGATCTGTATAGATATAACATCGTTCTCCATATAAATAATGACGCCATACCTTTAAAGCAAAAGCAACTGCTGCCAACTCTAAATCATGGGTAGGATAATTCCTCTCACGCGTCTTCAGCTGTCTGGAAGCATAAGCCACCACTTTTCCTTCTTGCATAAGTACACATCCCAATCCATTATGAGATGCATCACTATACACCACAAAATCGTTACTCGAGTTTGGTTGTACTAATAATGGAGCTTCAGTTAAAATTCTTTTCAATGCTTCAAAACTTTCTTGACACTTGTCTATCCAAATAAATGGCACATCCTTCCTCAATAACTTGGTTAACGGGGAGGCAATCATTGAGAAATTCTTTACAAATCTTCGATAATAACCAGCCAGTCCCTAGAAACTTTAAACCTCATAAATATTCTTCGGAGCTTTCCATTCCACTATGGCTTGTATTTTCTTGGGATCTACTCTTATTTCTTCTGCTGAAACCACATGATTGAGAAAAGAAACTTCCGATAACCAAAACTCACATTTCGATAACTTAGCATATAATTTCTTTTCTCGGAGGATCTGAAGAACAACACGAAGATGAGCATCGTGTTCCTCCTTTGTCTTTGAATAGACTAAAATATCATCAATAAATACCACCACAAATTGATCCAAATATGGCTGAAATATTCGATTCATCAGATCCATGAATGCTGCAGGGGCATTAGTTAATCCGAACGGCATCACTACAAACCCATAGTCTATACCGAGTTGGGAAAGCCGTCTTTGAAATATGTTCTTCCTTAATCTTCAACTGATGATATCCTAATCGAAGATAAATTTTGGAAAACACGGCTGCACCATTTAATTAATCAAAAAGATCATCGATCCTTGGAAGAGGATACTTATTCTTCACGGTCACCTTGTTTAGTTGACGATAATCTACGCATAGTCGCATAGACCCGTCTTTCTTTTTCATAAATAACACTGGTGCACCCCAAGGTGACACACTTGGCCTTATAAAACCCCTGATCCAATAATTCTTGTATTGTGCCTTTAACTCTCGAAGCTCAGCTGGTGCTATTCTATACGGGGCCATCGATTTGGGTGTTGTACCAGGTAAAACCTCTATTTTAAATTCTACTTCCCGATCAGGGGTAATCCCGATAACTCATCAGCAAATACATCTGGATATTCTCGAACAGTAGGAATATCTTCCATCTTAATTTCAGAAGTTCGAGTATCCACCATATTAGTTAGAAAAGCTTGACAAGCAGAAACTGCTGATATCACATTAGATAATGGATTCATCCTTTCTCCCACTACTATTATCTCTTCACCTTTCAAATTTTCCAAGATTAATCGCTTTAAGCGACAATCCACAATGGCATGGTAGAAAGATAACCAATCCATGCCTAATATCACTTCAAATTCTTCGAAAGGTAACTCCATTAGGTTTGCCAGAAACTTCGTTCCTTGTACCTTTATCGGACAATTTCTACATATTCTACTTACTCCTGCACTCCGACCCAATCGGTTTGTTTCCACTATATCACTAGAGATAGACTCTAATGGAATATCTATCTCTTTAATCAACTTAGTGCTAATATACAAATGCGTAGAACCAGGATCAATCAAAACTAATACAGGCTTATCAAAAGATGGAATGTACCTGCAATAATTTTTGAGTCATCTCGGTCCTCATTAGTCCGTATATTATAAACTCGAGCTGGTGCGCGCCTTTCCGCTTGCGAAGCCGACTCAGATGATCTTCCTGGTCCGCCTATTCCTCTACCTCTCGGTGGTATTACAGCAGACCTTTCTGTCTGTACAGGTTTTTCTCCAAACTTTTGAGGGCAATCTCTCATAAAATAACCCACTTTTCCATAGTTAAAACATGCTTCAGTCACCAACCAACATGTACCTGAATGACGTTTACCACAAACATCATAAGACTGAGTTCTAAACTGGGATGATGAACCAATACCAGAATTAACTATCTGGGTCTGCTTATTTCCTCCAGCATTGCCTCCTTTATGAGCAGATCCAAATTTATTATACCAAGAACCACCTTTATTCCTCTTCGATGAGAAAAGAGTTGAAGATGTTCTTGATCTTTTATTAGATTGCGAAGTCTGCTATGTCGTATCCTCCGAATAGACACGTTCCATTACTTTAGCTCGATTCACCACCTCTTGAAAGGTAGGCAGGTTCAATGCCACCAACATTTCCTTTGGTCTCCTATTCAAGCCTTCAATAAAATAATCACATCGGTCCTTTTCAGTAGGGATCAGCTCTATTGCAAACCGACTCAATTTGCTGTATACACACTCATATTCATAGATAGTCCAGTTTCCTTGCTTCAAGTTGAGGAATTGTTGTTTCATCTCCCGGATGAACTGATCTCCAATATATTTATTCTTGAATTCCTCTAAGAAGAATTGTCAGGTCACTTGCTCAGAAGGAATGTGCATCGTGGCATTAGTCCACCAAAACCTAGTTTGACCTCGCAATAATGAGACATATCCCTCCAATTTATCCGTCTCAGAACAATGGAATCCGTCAAGCATGATCTTTAAATCATTTAACCATATATCAGTAGCCACTGGACCATCATCTGAATCATCCTTAAATTCGGGTGCCCCAAACTTTTTAATTCCTTAGCAATTGTCATACGGGGAGCAAGGAGAGATGGAGTTTGGAAATGTGTCAGGATCGCTTCCAACGACTGAAGAAAAGTCCCCTGATCTTGCACAGGCTCCTTCTGACATTTCTCGTTCCATAGCTTGTCTAGAGCTCCCTGATTCAGACATCTATAACCATATAACTACATTAGTAAGGAGCGACATCCATCAATTTCATAAACATCATATCAGTAATATTGATATTCTAGTGGTATGTATACACTTTTAACTCAAAACAACTTTTATTCCAGCCAAGAACCATCTAAACCTATAGCTCTGATACCAATAAATGTAACACCCCTTACCCGTATCCATCATTGAATACGAGTTAGAGATGTCACATGGCACTCGTACAATAGTTCTTATTTTAAAATCGGCAAAATTTTGTTTATTTGAAATATAAACAATGATCTCTTTAACTAAAATAATATTTAATCACGTAAAATTTAAAACTAATATTTCTAAGTTCTATCTGAATCTAGATTCAGGCAGAACCTTGGCAGTTTACTTCTAAATCATATGGCTAATTAAACTGCTTAAAAACTGCCTAATCTACAAGTCATTTAAACAGTAAATAAAATACGATTAAGCAAACTCTTTTCTAATCACATACATATCAGAGAATCCAAACATTAATAAATATACATGCCAACTAGTAATATCAAAAGATAACATCAAAGATGTCATACTGATACTGATATTCGGCTCTCCAAAATACGATGATGTCCTTTGCTGCTCCTTACTCCTTATGCTTCTTAATATCTACGCTTGAAACAATCACACGCTAAGTATATACTTAGTGAGGCAATATAAAATAATTAAAACATTTTTTTGCAAAGTAATAATGGAAATAAATATAGTGCAATATAACTATCAAAAAAGAATTTGAAATTTATAAAGACTGACTTATCAAAACCATTCCCCTTTTTCGTAACCTGTAAAAATCTCAATATTCATATATATATATATATATTCAATACAGGTTATATCAATACGATCCATTGTACTTTCAATTTCATTATAGCCCAATGTACTATGGATGAGAATACATGGTATGCGAGTCAATGATAAGTATGCACATGTGCTGACATCAACCAATTTGGTGTGCCATAATAAAACAATATATTCATGTATCGATATCAATGTATCAATGTAAACACTACCGTAACTTAACGACATCAATAATAAAGATAGGTCATAGCTGTAAAACACAACTTACTATATCATTACTGTAATTTAACAGTAATATTATATCGATGTACTCCACCTCTTTGGCATGCCAATATACCAAGACTCTCAATAATCATACAATGGGCTTTTTGCACAATTCACTATTATGAACCTTTCATTCATTTCGATAATATCAATTGATCAAAATCAATTAACATATAAAAATATGCATAGGGCAGTTCATACCCGAAATCATTAAATAAACTATTTAAAACTATTTAATATAAATCAAATCCTTTTCTTTTAACATTTGAGGTTGACTTATCATAAGTCTTCCTCGTATAATAATTTAAAATAAATAAGATTGCACTCACCTTTGCCTCATTAATAAGCTGTACTATTACTTCCAACCTTACTCTTGAATTTTACCTTTATCAGAAGTCTTGCTTGTATCCCGATTACGATCAACACAACATTTCAACAACACATACCATTCAAAGTACATGTTAGTATCATACTAACATTGATACATATTAGGAACAATATTTCCTAATAATTCTTTAACTTTCCAAAATATTCAATTTAGTCCTAAGGACTTTTTAAATTCCCAACCATCATTTTCAAGTCCAAACCTTACATTTCTCATTCTTTACACTTGAGGACCCAAACTTTAAAAATTTACACACTAGTCCTTGAATTTGCCAAAATTTCAAATTAGTCCCCAAAGTTAGCACAACTTCAAAATCAACCTTCTAGTCACTTTAACTTAATTTTCCAACACAATACACTTCAAAAACAAGCCTAACAAGCAAACCCCTAAACTTGCCAAATTTACAACTTAATCCTCAACACTTTAAAAACTTCCACATCAGTCCAAATATCTTTCTAAAGCTTACAAAATCATTCTTACACCATTTATAACCTTAGGAAAATTTTCCATAATTTTCCCCAAATTTTTCCGTATATGCCGAATTCCAAGGGCCACTCTCCAAGATTTTTCCAACTTGTTTCAAACATGAATTCAACCTCCAAACATCATATTCAAGCTTCTAACATCATTTCCTATTCAAATAAAAAATTTGCAAGAGTTTCCCCTAATTTTTCAATTTTCCCAAATAATGCTTAAAACAAGAATCATGTTGTTTTCATCAATCCAAGTATAAAACAACCTTACAATCTGAAATCCAACTTAAACAACCCATAAAACATGAATTCTCAACTTGTTCTTCATAAACCCTAATCTCTAATCTCAACATTTAAGCATGGAAACTATGCAAAAATTATACCAAATGAAAGAGAGTTCAATGGAGATTAATTCTCTATTTCATGTCTTAAACCAAAAACCAATCGAATCATGCTAAAAATTGAATCAATTTTTTTTTCTTACCTAGCTATGGTGTTTTGAAAATGGAGGAAGAAGATGGGAGAAATTCCCACTTTTTCTTCATTAAATTAACATGACAAATGGCATTTTAATATTTTAAATCTAATATAAAAATCTCCATCAATAGTGAAATTACCATTTTGCCCCTTAATTATGACCAATTAGGTGTTGACACCTAACCTTATCACTTTTCCATAATCATCTTTAATCAAAAAGTAAGGGCAAATTGACTAATATGCCATTAATGAATCCATGTATTCACAAAAATGCCATTTGTGCACTATTTCAAAATACTGTCTTCAATTGAATCTAAATCGATTCAAAACGATCCCAAAACTTATCACCATATTCTTTTAGTCTATCTAAGACTCCCATAAAATTTTCGTAATTTTTCGAGTTCGAATAGTCATCCGAATTAATTCTTGAAACTTATTCCCTTTATAGCTTTTTATGCAAATCTCGTACCAAAAATCTGATTCCCACCAAAAATATTATACCGGGATAAACTATTCATTTTTTCTATAAAAATAATTATTGGGAAAATTACCATGTTGGTCCCTAAACTTTTCCCAACTTTTCACTTTTGTCACCAAACTTTGAATTTTTAGGTTTTAGTCACTGAACTAAAACCACCAGCTTTTAAATTTTTGCAATTTAGTCACTAAAACCACCATGCATCGGGAGGCACCTTCCAGTCCACCGCGAGAGCGCCAGCTAGGCAGTACGCAGTCAGGGCTCAGGAAGATTGCTTAGCTATATGTGTTATTTCAGGTATGTTCACCTTGTTTTCGGCTCCTATTGTTGCTCTTGTGGATACGAGGTCTACCCACTCCTACATTCGTAGTGGGATATCTCAGCAGTGGGGTATTCCTGCCGAGAATCTAGAGGTAGGAGTCTGTGTGACTAGTCCCTTGGAATATGATGTGGTGGTGGACAAGGTGTATCGAAGATGCTCGATCGTGGTTCATGGGTCGTTGTTTCCAGCGGATTTAATGGTTTTACCGTTTCAAGAGTTCGATGCCATCTTGGGGATGGATTGGCCATTCAAGCATGATGCTAGTCTGTGATGTAGAGCAAAGAGTTTGAAGCTTCGTGTTGCGGATAGTTCTAAGCTAATTTTGTAAGGTGAGAGAAATCCATATCTATCTAGTGTGGTGTCGGCTTTGTCAGCTAGGAGGTTGTTGCAACAAGGCTGTAAAGCCTTTTTGGCCCATGTGGTGGATGTAAGGGTTGAGGGACCAATACTTGAAAATCTTCAGACAGTTAATGAGTTCATCAATGTGTTTCCAGAAGAGTTACTCGGGCTACCTCCAGACCGTGAATTAGAGTTTCAAATTGATGTGATGTCGGGTACAACACCAGTGTCCATCGCACCATATTAGATGGCACCCGCGAAAATGAAAGAGTTGAAGAAGCAAATTCAAGAGTTTCTAGAAAGAGGTTTTATTCGACCAAGTGTCTCGTCTTGGGGGGCACCGGTCCTGTTTGTAAAAAAGAAATATGGGTCTATGAGGATGTGTATTGATTATCGACAGCTTAATAAAGTAACAATAAAGAATCGTTATCCCCTTCCGAGGATTGACGATTTGTTCGACCAGTTGAGAGGTGCTCGTGTGTTTTCTAAGATAGATTTGAGGTCAGGGTACTACCAGTTCAAGGTGGTGGATGAGGATGCCCAGAAAACTGCTTTTAGGACACGGTATGGGCACTATGAGTTCTTGGTAATGCCATTTGGGCTTATCAACGCACCTGCAGCTTTTATGGATCTAATTAATCGAATCTTTCAACCGTATCTAGATCAGTTTGTTGTGGTCTTTATTGATGACATCTTGGTGTATTCGCGTTCATAAGAGGAGCACGATTACCATCTGCATGTAGTTCTACAGACTCTCCGAGATAGACGTTTTTTTCCAAGTTCAGCAAGTGCAAATTTTGGCTTTTGAAAGTGGCATTCCTTGGTCATATAGTTGTTGCGGACGGGAGCCGTATGGACCCTCAGAAGATTCAGGCTATGGTGGAGTGGAAACCTCCGCGGAGTGTTTAAAAATTCTATAGTTTTCTAGGACTTATCGGGTATTATAGAAGGTTTGTTAAAGGTTTCTCCATTATAGCCGCACCGTTGACCAAGCTGTTGCAAAAATGGGTCCCTTTTGAATGGAATGAGAAAAGACAACAAAGTTTTGAGCAATTAAAGGCTTATCTCATAGAGGCTCCGGTTTTAACCCAACCCAAGCCCGGAAAGGAGTATGTTGTGTTTAGTGACGCGTCTTTGAATGGACTTGGTTGTGTCCTTATGCAAGAGGGTAAGGTGGTTGCTTACGCTTCGAGACAGCTTAAACTGCACGAACAGAATTACCCTACCCATGATTTGGAGCTCGCTGCAGTCATCTTTGCATTAAAGATTTGGAGGCATTATCTCTATGAGGGAGAAGTGCTATATTTATACGGATCATAAGAGCTTGAAGTACGTACTTACACAAAAAAGTTGAATTTGAGGCAACGACAGTGGATTGAGTTATTGAAAGACTATGATTGCATCATAGAGTATCACCCCGGTAAGGCAAATGCTGTGGCTGATGCCCTAAGTAGGAAATCTATGTCGGATTTGAGAGCTATGTTTGTCCGTTTGAGGATGACAAAGGATAGAGGTCTTATAGCTGAGCTTCAGATAGAACCTACATTGGTACAAGAGATAAAAAGGACCCAAGCTCTAGATGAAGAGTTAGTAGCACAGATTGAAGCGGTTCAGAGAGGGTAAGCTTCAGACTTTGAGGTACAAGGTGGTGGGTACTTGTACTTCAAGGGGCGGCTGTGTGTTTCGGCCTTGGAAGATTTGAGAGACCATATCTTAAGAGAGGCACATCGTAGTCCTTTCGCTGTACACCCGGGAAGCAACAAAATGTATCAAGATCTTCATCTTTTTTATTGGTGGCCAAGTATGAAAAAAGATGTCTCTGAATTCGTGACAAGGTGTTTAGCTTGTTAACAAGGGAAAGCGGAACATCAGGTTCCATCAGGATTGTTGCAGCCTATTCAGATCTCGCAATAGAAGTGGGACCAGATTACCATGGACTTTGTCACCGGGTTTTCGATAACCCAAAGGAAACATGATGCCATTTGGGTTATTGTGGATCGTTTGACAAAGTCTGCTTATTTCTTGTCGGTATGGTTGGATTTCACCTTGGAAAGGTTGGCCCAACTGTATATAAAGGAGATAGTAAGGTTGCATGGTGTGCCATCATCGATCATTTTGGATAGAGACCCGCGTTTCACAGCTAGGTTATAGAAGACGATCCATAATGCCTTGGATACCAAGCTGTATTTCAGTATAGCTTTTCACCCTCAGACCGATGGCCAGTGTGAGTGTGTCATTCAGATTCTTGAGGATATGCTCCGATGTTGCATTGTGGATTTTGCAAAGAGTTGGAAGGACCAGTTGCCGCTCGTAGAGTTTGCTTACACCAGCAGTTACCAGTCAAGCATAAAGATAACCCTTTCGAGGCATTGTGTGACCGTAAGTGCAGGACACCTTTGTGTTGGACTGAGCTTAATAAGAGGGGGATCGTGGGATCCGATCTGGTTAGCCAAATCGAGGAGAAAGTTCAGATCATCAAGGAAAGGTTGCAAGTGGCTTTTGACCGTCAAAAGGCCTATGCGGATCAGAAATGCAAACATATTGAGTATGATGTCGGTGAAAAAGTGTTTCTCAAGGTATCTCCGTGGAAAGGAATCATTCGTTTTGGACGTAAGGGAAAGTTAAGCCCAAGGTACATCGGACCTTACGAGATACTTGAGAGAGTGGGACCAGTGGCTTATCGGTTAGCCTTACCACCAGGGTTGGCTCGTATCCATGATGTTTTTCATGTGTCTATGTTGAGGCGTTATCGTTACGATCCTTCACATGTTGTTTTGCTTGAAGAAATTGAGGTAAATGCCAACTTGACATATGAGGAAGTTCTGGTTGGAGTCATTGACACATGAGTTAAAGAGCTTCGCAACAAATGCACACCTTTGGTGAAAATGTTATGGAACCAGGGAGTCGAGGAAGCAACATTGGAAGTCGAGGACGACATGAGAATTCTCTACCAGCATTTATTCCCATCAGGTAAATTTCGTGGATGAAATTTTCTTTGAGGAAGGGAGAGTTGTAACAACCCAGATTCCAAAAATCTGAGGGTCAGGTTTGATCGAGGCATGGGCCTCGTATTTGGGTTGTGTTATTGGGCTCACAAGGGCTTTTTGGACTAGTTTGTGTGTTGGGCTCATGTGGTTTTTGGATTGGGTAGAGATGGGAGGTAGAAGGGTAGTGTGGTAAATGTCTAAATAGAAGAGTGGGGAAGGGAAATACTTATTTTCTCTGCATTATGCAGAGTGGTGAGATCATTCATCTTTTTGTGTCTTCATCTTCTTTTTCCATCCCATCTCTCACCCAAAACACCACTAGCAAAGGTAGGATTTTGAGAGTTTGAAGTAAGAATCACGTTTGGCTTGTTGAGGGAAGTTTTACCAACTGGTAAGGATCTACATTTCAAGGTAAGCTTTGTATGGTTTGGTGGAAGAAGGGGTTGAAAGGGGTTGGACGAGATTGGAGTTTGGGGGCTCTAATCTTTAGTTTAGTTTATGTTTTTGACCCATTTTACCCTCCAACAACGTTGTAATGCGTTTGAAATCTCTTCTCGTGTAGTGAAAGAGGTTGGGAGCTCATCCAAGGCTCAAGAATGGAGGGAAGCTTGAAGCTTTGGAGGAAGGCTTTGAGTTATCAGCTAAGCTAAGGTTAGTACACTACTAACTCCCATAGTTTCCTGGAAATCATAAAGTTAGGCTTTGAAGCATGATTTGGTGTTTTCGGTCTTGGTATAGCTTGAGTGGTTGTTAATGGAAAATTATAGAATTATTGTTGTAATGGCCTAAAATCGGTAGTATTTCACCTAATGTTATCACCATAACTTGTAGGAACGGTTTGAGGTTTAACCATGGGGATTAAATAGGGTTTCTAGGTGAAACCCGCACCCAGAGTTTGAAAATCGAGCTCGTGTACCGGTACTGGGCTTAGAGTATCGGTACGCCTTAGTGTAAATAGGAGAAGAGTTGTAAGGGGAGTACCGGTACACCTCCTCGTGCATCGGTACCCCTTGCAAAGCAAGAATTCCAGTAACGCCTTAGCGTATCGGTACGCAATAGGGCGTACCGGTACGTGTTGTTACATTACTTGTGAGAGGCTTCGCATATCGGTACGCGTGGGTAGGTGTACCGATATGGTTGTGGATTGGTACAATGTGATCTTAGTACCGATAAGGGGTATCGGTACGTGATGAGGAGTATCGGTACTGCTTGAAGGTTTAAATCTTTCGAACCTAAAATGAGTATCGGTACCCATGGCGAGTACCGATACATAGAGGGGAGTATCAATACCCAAATAGGAGTATCAATACTCGCTGGGCATTCTGCCTAAGAAATTCGAGTTTACGTTTGGGGATTCTATAATTCGAGGCAAAGGGACCTGGGGGTCTTTTAAGGTGTAAAATGAATGCTAAAACTGGGAAATGGAGATTTTAACCCCGTATGAGAAATGATTGGCTAATGACTCGGTAAATATTGGGTAAACCGTGTGAGGTAGAAACCCATAGGGATCCTAGGTGGATCAAGCGAGGTTGTGTGGTAAATTAGGGTCCTTGCTGTGTGCTGAGGGACGCCTAGGTAATCGAGTCATCCCTTGTTGTTGGGATTGGATACCCTAAGTGTGTTGCAACACCTTGAAGATTCCCGAATATTGGATCTCGATGCTATGTAGACGCGGGCCTCATTTGAAGATGCTTGATGGGAGATTCCAGGCATGGATGTTGGATCCCGATGCTTAGTGGACGCGGGCCTCATCCCTTAAGTATAGGATCCTGATGCTTAGTGGACACGTTCCTTGCTCAGAGTATATGATCCCGATGCTTAGTGGACGCGAGCCCCATTCTATATATAATTATGGTTATCTATGTGATGTTGTGTAAGTGTATGAGGTTCTCGTATGAGCTGTGTGCGTGATCATACATTCATAATGCCATGTGTTTAGGCGGTTATGGCAGCGCCAATGCGATATTGCCATGATATCATTTTTGTTGCATTGCTTTATTTATGACTTGCATGAAGCATGGTTGAGTGGCGGTGTATCCATTGAGCTGGTTAGCTCAGCGTTCGGAATCGTTGTTTTCGTTCGCAGGTTAGTAGGTTGTCGTGAGGCTTGAAGGAGCACCATTAAGGTTGGATTTCAGCATCGACTCTAACAGTTGAGTACAAATACTATATGTAATGGGCTATGTATTTCGTAGGACCCTATATGTATCTTGTAACTCTTATTTTGTATTAATTCAGTCAAAGTTGAATATTTTAATATTTGTAAATAGAGCTCCGTGAATACTATTTTAAACTTATGGATTTAACTACGTTTTTAATGTATGGACTTATGTTTTTATTGGACTTGACATGTTGGGCTTGAAAAAAGAAAATTTTAAATGGTATGGGTTTTGGGCTTAGGGCCCAAATGTGACATCCGGGTCAAGAGTGTTACAAGAGACTCCAAGTATTTTATTTTCCCAAAACACGATATTTAAAGGACTTCCCACTTTTTTAAATATTTTTCCAAAAAAACAAAGGAAACCTATTACTCCTTTTTAGCGAATTTCAAAAATGTGCTACACCGTGCGTAAATTGATCGTCAGATCATGGGTTCGAGGAGCACTATCAGTATGAGACTCCAGCATGTAGAGGTTTTCAGAGTAGGATACTTGTGTTTAATGGGCTATGTATTCATAGGACCTTACGTGGTCGAGTTTGTAATTCTTACTTTTGAAGTTGTATTAATTAAGTTGAATGTTTAAATGTTTTTAGACTAAAGTGGAGCTCTTTTGTAACGATTTAAATTGTTTGTCTATGTTTTCAACTATTAGATCTAAATATTTTGGAAAAAAACTTGTTTGGGCTAAACCCAATTTGAGAAATTTTATAGTTTGGTTTGGGCTTGGGCCCGAATTGTGACATCCGGGTCGAGGGTGTTGCATAACGCCTCCACCTGTATACGTGTATTGTTAAAAACCTCTCTAATCTTAAAAGGAGAAAAAAAATACAATAGATACAGGTTATGAAAAACACCAAAAATACAATATCCAAAATACGCAGAGACAACACCTAACATTTATCTCCTTTACAAAGGACTTTTAACTCAACCCATATAGGGCTAAAGACCCACTTCAAAGAAGACTAAACACGATAACAAACTACAACAACCAATACAAGAGACTTGGTCGACCATGCTTCAAACAATACACTGAGGGTACCAATCCTGCATATCCAAAACTCGACTTAGTCACCAACATGCTTTAAAGAGTTGACTGCGAAGCGTCCCATCCTTTGCAAGGCAAGCAGCCATGATTACAGTCCCTTTCAGCATACCCGAAATGGACATCGTTGATCTTGTAGATTAGATTATCTACCTCCACAAAAGCTTGCCCACACTTCCATGTGGTATGGAGAACATTTTCAAGCCAAAACAGAACCACACGTGAATTTATCTCAATCAACAGCGGTGCCTTCCCAATCCACTTTGCTTCGACAAAAATTTCCAAAGAGATCTTAATCGTAGTTAGTGCTGCAAAATCCTCGTAAGATCCCACCAAAGGCCCAGAAAATAGAGCTCGAATATGCCATCAATGAGAAGGTTGCTTTATCTTTTCCTTTTAGGCTTTTTAGATTTGGATTTCTGGTGAAATTTTAGATTGGGAACTTTATACATTATCTGCAGGGACGGAGCTATCTGTACGATGGAGGGCTCGTGCCCCAAGGTACAAATTTTTTTATCTTTTTATTTACATAAATTTTTAAAAATAATTAATAATGGATTTAACCTCCTTAATCTTATTTTCGTCCCTACTTATATGTTAACTATCCTGGCTGGTTTGGTGGTTGGTTTTGTATCAGAATGGAAGTTGGCCCTACTGAGTGTGGCAGTGATCCCTAGTACCGCCTTTGCTGGTGGCTTATACGCGTATACTTTGACCAGTCTCACTTCTAGTAGCCTGGAATCCTATGCCAATGCGGACACTATAACTGGGTAGGTGAGCATTTTTGCCATTGAAAGCATCATAAACTCCTAATTATATCGAATCGGCATAGAGTGTATGTTGGGTTATGGACTGTCTATATACATATTTTATGGCAATAAATATAAAGCTTTGTTAGGCCTTCTTGGATTATTACATTATCCTTTTGGATAAAAATCTTCTTAAGTCGTAAAATATCATTATTACCGTAAACACCCACATAAGGGAAAAATTATTAGATGGGCTTGGCTTACCACGTTATCCATGGTCTCATCCAATAATAATTTTTCATTTCATTTTTTTCCAAGGTGAATCTTCATCTCTTTCCTACATATCATTAAATGAATGACTCTCATTGGATGAGACCATAGATGATGTGGTGAGCTCGGGCTATGTAATAATTTTTCTACATAAAGTGTTACGTGAGGGGTTGGGGTTTTGACAAGTCGTGTGTGATGGCGGCATCCACAACAAGGATGAGGGTTAGGATTAGAGAAGATAAATTTTGGGTGAAAAATGAATTTTTAGGTTTACTTGACTAAAGAGGGTGTAAATTTATTTTTGAATGTTTAGGGTTAAATTAGAAATTAACAATTATTTAACTTGCCACGTCAACTGTCTAACGGAGATTAATGTTCAAGTGACCAACTGTTATACCCTGAAAACGTAAGTGACTAGCACGTAAATTTTTTAAAATCGGTGACCAAAATTAAAGACTAAGAAAATAAAAGTGACCATCAGTGTAGTTTAGCAATATAAAAATATGGCTAAGAAGAAATTCAAAATGGAGAGTCTGCTTTTAAATTCCAGAGTTATTCTTATTTCGGTGTGAATAGTAGGTGGGGATTTCAACGTAAAAAGATATTAAAGTGAAAGGAGTGGCTGTAAAAGCACAAGATCAGGTATGGCAGATTTAATTATAAATAGAAGAAGTAAACTTTTTTTGATTCTTAGCTGATAAGTGTTGGTTTTAAGAGAATAATGTTATGGCAGTTAGAGGTTTTGTCTAGAACTGTTTTGAATTATATTTCGATCTTATTATCTGGCATCGATGTGGATTAAGGGTCTTGATCGTTTAAAATGACTAATGCTTGGCGGTCAAAGAAAGATTGCTTTAATTTGACAAAAGAGGTGCTGGAGAATTCAAGGTTGGAGTGGTACGAATCCTTTTCAAATTGAATCAGAGTTATAGGTTGTAATTAATTGGAGGGATGATCTTGTTTCAAGACATGGTGATGGTGGAACCTTTTCGATGAAATAGACAAATTAATTTCAAAATTTTCAATTGCGCAATTGCATATACTCTGTGACTTCAAAATTGCATGACCGAGCACATAGCTAAGAAAAGTTTGAACTTTGAAAACGACAGAATTATTCAAAGTTTGGTGGGTTTGATTGACGAAAGCTATTTTGTTGCATATTTTGTTTTTGAAGGAAAAAGGGAGGCACAGTGAAGGTTTTGATTCCGAGACGATGGTGCAGGAGTACTTTGTTCTTGGGAGTGTTGTGAGACTATACAACAATTGGGATAGTCGTCTGCTGAAATTTTCAATTTTATTTTGTTTGTTGAATGCTACAGTTTTCTGTGTGAGAATATGGTGAAGGGGTACTTTGTGTCTTGGAAGTGTTGTGAGATTATGCTGCAGTATAGTCAATTGGGAGGGGTGTTGCTGAATTTTTCAACTTTACATTGTTTGTTCTAGGGTGTTTTTATTGTCTGTATGAGACTAGGGTGAAGGTGTATTTTGTTTTGGTTGAATGTTAAGGGGATCATGTTACACTTGGTTGCATTGTACTCTTTTCTTCCGTTTAGGATTATAGAGGTTTTTAACGAGGCTCGCAATCAAGTTAAGCTTGTATGATTCAATATTAATAAAATCATATTTTTCCGAGCAAAAAAATATAAAAATATGGAACATCATGTATATTATTACATGGAAAGTAGGGTGATTATTGTTACATGGCATAGAGGCATACTATATGTTTGCCTTTGATTGGAATTTGTTTCTCTCGAGGACACAACGATGGACGTTTAGAGTCTATTCCACCCAGATGTATTCAGATTCCGGGAGGACAGTTGAGATCATGTGTCCCGTTTCTGCACTTATTGAAGAAAAACATTCGAGGATAATGACCACGATATTCTATGCTACAGAACATAAGTGAAGCACAATCATTTCTCATGTCGTTGATTGTATCAGCCATAGGGCAAACAAACGCCAAGAATGCATCGCAACAATCTTTTTTTGGGTACTCCGGTGCTCTGCACTGGCTTGTTATGATTGTGTAGTTCTTCCTCATGAAATCTACTTTGCAGGCTGCAGGATCGGCACATCACTTTATCTATTTCTTTTTAATAATCAAGTAGAGAAATATTTGCTTACTTGAACTAACTACTAACATTTTAAAGGGAAAATATTTCAAGCATAGGTGGTGGAAACAAAAAGTTTTCACAAGCCTATTAGTTTTAGGGTTTAGGAATCTACTTAGGGTGCATGGGTTTAGGTTTAGGGTTAGTTGTTTAAATTAAGAGTTTAAGGTTTGAATTTAGAGTTTAGATTGTTAGGGTTTGGGTTTAAGATAATATGGTTAGAGATTTAGGTTTTAACTTATATAGCCTAAAATCTAACCCTAACACTAAATTCTAGCCACAACCCTTAATTTTTAAACCACTATAACTTTTAACTCTAAATTTATCCCTAAACCCTAAAATATGACGCTTGCAAAAACTTTTTGTTCCTACCACCAGTGCATGATATGATTATCCTATTATAATAAGATAAATTATTCCATGCACTGGCCGTGGAAACAAAAAGTTTCCACGAGCACCTCGATTTTATGGTTTAGAGATTTAGGGATTTAAATGTAAGAGTTTTAAATTTAGGTAGTGCGGTTAAAATTTAGAATTTATAGGTTAAAACCTAAATCCCTAACCATATTACCCTAAAACCTAAACTATAACCTCCAAACCCTAAATTCTAACGATGAGCCCCAAATTCTAAACTCTTACAATTAAACCAGTAAACTCTAAACCCTAAATTAGGTCCCTAAACCCTAAAACCAAAGACGCTTATAAAAACTTTTAGTTTCTACTGCCAGTGCGTGAGATATCTTCTCTTATAAAAATAGATAAATTAAATTCCAAAGAAAATATTTTCAGATTATTTTTTCTTGCAGCCAAAAGGTAACTTACGAATTTTTAGGATGGTACGCAGATTAGTTTTTGGAGCTAGAAGGACACGATCTGCATGCAGATTAAACTAAGTGTCAAGTTTTATAAACTAAATGTTCTTTATAAGAATTCAAGAAAACACACATAAATATAAGGGGTGAATACCTAATATACATATAATGTATACTTTTATGAATCGTCAGCAAGATTTTTATATAATAACACATGAATTCAAATAAAAAGTAGTTTTAATATTTTATGATGACGTATTATTTGATTCAAGAATGATGCACACTATTATATACTATCCTTGGATTAAATATTAATCTATATATGTATAATATTGATTATGGGAAATGGAATCAAACAAGTAGCTGGTGCAATGACAGTATATTTCCATTGGATCGACATGCAAACTCTTTCTCCTTTATCTAATAAAGAAAAAGGGAACTGAAGAAATGAAAAATGTAAAGGAAGAATTACGTGAGATTTGGGTGGAGGAAGAGGTAAAGCCTGTTAGAAGGAAAGAAAAAACAAGAAATAAAAAGCTTAGATTTATTAAATTTGAACCCATAATTCCTTTCTCTCGGTTTCTTGGAGACCTATAATATTTATGATCTCCTCACCACCAACGTCAACCCTTTCTCTTTATTCCTTTCCTTTCGATTATCTTACATTCTCTTTGTTTCTTGTTTTATTTTAATATCTTGCTTTTTTTTTTGCCAAATAAAGCAAACGAAAGAGAGGGGGAGAGAAGAGGAGGGGAGGAATATGTTGCAAAATTGTTGGAACAATATCTTTTTTTTTCGCTAAGAGGATAGATTTTATTAATAAAAATTAATACCTATAAAAGAGTAAACAAAGTTAAAGAATGTGAAGCAATAAACTTACATCCTCAAATACCAAAAAAACATACTCAAGAATATGGATGGACATGGGTCAGGTTTTTAGTCGACATGTGCCCAATTTGGAAATTTAACACCTCCACCTGAATTCAATCCGACATTTTGTGATACTCCACCTGAACCTGATCCTAATCTAAATTTTAGAGTAAAAATTTGAACTTGACCCGACTTGACACAAATAAAAAAATATTTTTTATTTTTATTCAATAAAATAAGGAGTTAATTGAAAAAATACAATAAAGCTAGAGCATTATAATAATTAATCCATTTTTATTAGACAAACTAGAGAGATAATTGAAAAAATATATATATATATATATAAAGAAAGGGACATTATAGCAATTATACGTAAATATTTAGAATAAAATTAAACTATTATTTCGGGTCGAGTAGGTATTTTTCAACTTAAACTCAAACCTGATATGATCTCATCCCCAAAAAACTTGATTCGAACCCGACCCGAACAAAAAAATTTCTTTAAAAAACCTAATCTTATAGAGTCGAAAACCGTCAATCGGAACCGTTAGGTCTCAGTCAAATGACCATCCCTTCTCAAGACAAAAAATGCAGCACTATAGAGACTTTGGAGATTCTTGCTCGGTTCCTCGTACAAGGGAGATTAGTAACAAGGTTCTAAAATTGGTTGTTATTGTCTTACTGTTGAGCGCTTTCGTAGAGGCAATCTGTTCGCAATGCTTGATGAGTTGATGTGGGTTTAATTTTAAGGTTTAATGACACAATTAACTCCTAAAGTATATACTTTATATTGAGTTATTTCAGAAATGAGTGTTTAGATTCAAAGATGACATGATAGAGTTATTTAAGATTAGTTCTACTTTAGATCCAAGGGGATGGTTGTAAATCATTCTGCATTGATGATATTGTCACGTCTGAGAAGAGGCAGGGACATTAACCTCACATCGGAAAGGAAAAGGGAGGTCTTGGGATATATAAACGGTGGCACTGCACATCCTATCAAACATGTCTTTTGGGAAGAATGTAATTGTCCTGTGACAATATATACAAGCTTGCAAATAAATTTTAACTAGAAGACTTCAAGGAGTAATAAAGATTGCACTTGAAAGTTCAATTAGAACATTTTGAGCTAGAAGTTCGAGGGAGCCTTGAATGGAGAAAAAACTTATAACGTTTGATTGGATAGTCACTTTAGCCATATTGAGGAAGGCATCAACAGTTTCAAAACTTTATCCAATGTTAGCAAATAGTCGAAAGCCAATTGTTTATCATCTTCTTAATCTGCTTGTTTTTCTTGTTTTGACTCTTCATGTTTTGGCTGCGACCATGGAGCGAGCTTTCTTGGCCATGAAGCTATGAAGACTCACTTGCATAACAAAATGGAGGATGAGTTTTCTTCAAGCTACTTAATAATATAAACTGATAAGGAAATATTTCGTGATTTATTTATAGATTCTCTTATTGATAACTTTAATCTCATGAAAGAGAGTTGAGCACTATTCAAAATGCCTACTTTTGACAAGTAAGAAAATTTCGCAATATTTTGAGGTTTGTAATTGTTATCTCTTAGAAGTTGTTTTTAGTTTGTCCGTAACTATTTCAGGAGTTCTTACAAGTAAAAATCTAGTATATTGGCGTTGTTGGAAAATATATTATTGTAAAACGAGGCGTTAGAACTGACAAGACAAATTAGATAAATAATTAAATAAAAAGGTCAAGAAAACATATCTTGGAGAACCACTGCCTTAGAAGCGAATTTGTCTCAATGTGTGTAATCCTTACATTAGACGAACGCCCCTCCCCCGAGGTTAACACGATCTCTCCAAAAATTCTTACACCAAAAAACCAGAGCGTACAAAAGTGGTACTGCTCTTCTTTTTAAAACTCAATAAATAGTAAAAATCATAGAAAGAGTATAGAATGTAAAGCAAGTTGATGTTGCTTGGGATGAATAGAAAAAGAACAAAATAACTCTCTATTTATAAGCATACATTAGAGGGTAAAAATGTCTTTTAATAATATAGGATTTAATATTATTAAAAGCATTGTCTTTAAATGACAAAAATCAGTGCCAGTTGTCACGGGCCGTGAACCAACGTCCGAGTCATTAGCACCACAGGGTGCACACCAGGGTGTCCATGAGGTTCTGAGGCACACTTTGGGCTTGAAGAGACCACCAGATTGGCCCGATCCGTGGGAAGATCCAAAAAGGCTTATTCATCCACACCTATGTGAACACTCCATGTGAACATAGGAGATTCTTTCCATAGATAGCTAAGGAATATTCTTGGCATTATGCCTTGTGGTTGATAGAGTTGTATCTAGGTCGTTGATGTAAATCAGTAGGGACCGTCAGATTAGAGGGGACTCAACTATAAATAGAGGCCTCCCTACCTCAGTTGTAATCATCCATTCTTTCATCTATTCTTGGGTAATAGAGAGCGCATTCACTCTAAATTCTCTGAGTTGTTCTTCTTTTGTTCTTCGCGTTCTTTCAGAGAACTTTGTAGCCGATCTCATAGTTTGCTTCCGCTAAGAAAGATCTTGCGTTCTTCGTTGCCTTGGAAGTTCGATCTTTAGGAGTGGGGATTTAGGCTTACTTAGTCGTTTGTCTTAAGGACTCGACTAAGGCCGCACGTTGGGCTGGTTCAGAAGTCTAGCCCCATGACAGTTGGTATCAGAGCCCACGATTCGTAGCCACGGTTGGTGAATTGAGTGTTTGTGGAAGGCACTGTTCGAGATGGCGACAAGGAAAGGAGGAAACGCTGCAGCACAGAAGGGTGATGAGGCCCAGGCTGTCGAAGGAATGACCCAGAGGCATAGAGAATTTGTGGCGTCGTGTGAGAAGATATGGGCCAAGTTTGAAACCACCAGGTTCTAGAGGAAAAGCCTCGTGATTGCCAAGGAGAGCCTCGAGGTGAAGGGCCAGGAGGGGGAGTATAAGGCACATCATTGGCGTGATTGCCATATAAAGTCAAGCAGTCCAAGGTACAAGACGAGCCCAAAGAGAGTGAGGCTTTGAAGCTCGATTCGTTATGTGAAGAGCCACCATTGGGCAAGGTGGAATGTGCATTGAACATCATGGAGAAAGAAGTGGCAATGCAAAATTGGGTATCAGACTTCAAGGATGTAGAAGGGTCGATGCATTTTAGAGTGAACGCGAGGGATTTCATCCCGAAAAAGGTACATCTTGAACACAATCTTTATGTTTTTGGTTTTGATTTGTCCGGTTTGTTGGGTGTAGGCAGCAGAAAACCTAACCTATCAGATGGTGAAAGTTCAAAGGTGGCATCTAAACCTTTGTTCGAGGGTCACGGTGATCCAAGTGGAGACAAATCCCAGCTGCTAGGAAAGAGTTCCTACGGCCGAGATGTGCGAGGTGGTTCGACTAGTGATGTTACATGGCGGCGGCAACCGAAGCGAGAAGTCCATATGGGTGGACAACCTAGCACGAGTCAGGTGCTCTTTATGGGAAGAGCGGTCCTTATGGGGGGACAACCAAGCCTGATTCAGAGTTGGGAGAAAGCTAAGGTGCCAGTGAGGTCCTAGGATCATTTTTGACTTTATTCCAGAGCAGCGACGAGGGCATCGCCAAGTTTGGTGGGGGAGAATGTCACAGACCGTGAACCAAGGTCTGAGTCATTAGCACCACATGGTGCACACCAGGGTGTCCATGAGGTTCTAAGGCACACTTTGGGCTTGAAGAGACCACCAGACTGGCCCGATCCGTGGGAAGATCCAAGAAGGCTTATTCATTCACACCTATGTGATGTCATGGGGCTAGGGCTCAACCCTAGTGGATCCGTGCGGCCTTTGATGCTAATCGGTCGATTCTCGCGCCTAAGTAAGCCTTCAACCAGCCTTGCGAGCACTCCTGCTCGATAAAGGCTTGGACAAGCCCTCTAGGCTTCGATGGATGCGAAAATGCTTTAAGCACTATGGTGTCTACTCTTGGCCACTCAAGAGGCAACTAGAACAAATAACTTTAAGAACCAAAGCTAATTGAAAGGAACAAGAGAAAAGCTAGAGTAAATACCTCAGAGTGTTATTACTCTTCTCAAATGAGAGAATGAATGGAATGAGATGGATGATATAAATGAGAGTGGGAGGCTCTCTATTTATAGCTGAGCTCCCACTCAATCAACGGTCTGGATCGATTTACATGGATGGCCAGGATTAACCCAAATCCTTACAATAATCTCTAATCTAGGAAAGAATATCAAATCCTACCTAATTACATCAATTAGTAGGTTTCTTTCCTCATATAGCTAATCACACCCAATATGGCAAGATTCTTCATTTGACTTCTTGTTTCCTGCCATTTCTAAAAAGCCAGTGTGATCAGGCTCTCTAGCATTCTCCAAGTGTTGGGCCAAGTCTGGTGATCTTGGCAAGTCCGATGATCCGCTTTGAACCTCTTGGGTAGATCCTTGAACTGTCTCGGACCAAAATGTTTGGGCCGTGACAATCTCCCCCACAGAACTTGGAGACACCCTCTTCGTTGCACTAGAACGATCTTGGGTAGGGCCTCCTTGGATACTGCTACTTGTTGCCTTAGCTTGGTGCAGTTCCCTCATATAAACTGCTCGCCTCGGCTCTTGCCGCCATAGAATTCCTCGATCCTTTGCACCATTACTCACATCGTCTTGGTGGCTTCTCGACGTCTCAGCTTGCTTATGTCCCCCATAAGGACTGCTCTCTTTGACTCTGCCCGCCAAGTGATGTCGCGTGCTATGACGCCTCCGGATACATCACTGTTGTAGGAGCTTTCTCCTACGAGCCTTGGTTCCATGGCAAAGTCTTGGGAGTCACCACGTTGAACACGGGACGAACTCTTAGACTCGTCAGCCCATCAATTTGGCTCCTTAGAACTCTGAAAGGTCCTTTCCAAGCTTCGTCTCCCCCGCATCGATGGTTAGGTCCAACTCGACCTATGCTCATCAAAATCGGCAAATGAAACTCAAAAACACTAGAGTGATTTTTGAGATGTACCTTTCTCTCGGTTGCATTTACTCTAAAATGGGTCAGCCCTTCTGTCTCCACGAAGTCTGGCCCCCTTTGCATTGAACCTCCTTCAGTGAAGTTCTTTGCATGCATCGGCCCCTTTTGCCTAAGGTCCGTTGCCCCTCATTGCACTCGCCCCTCTGACTTGAAGTTTGGTGAACTCTTCTTACATTGACCCTTCTTCCTCGAAGTTCGATGCTTCCTCTTGCGTTGGCACTTCTTCCCTAAAGTCCTTCGCTCGTTTCCCACCTTGCCTATGGGTAGTGTCTCCACGGTTGCAATGTCCCTCGGCTTGGCCCCCTTTAATGCTCCATTGGTCTCAAAAGCGATGTTCTTTCCCTGAACATCCTCGGTAAGCTCTCTCGTAGCCTTGTTGGACATGTTCACCTTTTTTTGCTTTCGGTCTCCCTTGGCCTTGGCAAAACTAGACGGCTTCGAACCAAGCTTTGTAGCCTCTCTCCCTTCAGGCTTGTCCCTCGTCTTGGACTCCTTGGCTTGAACTGGGCATCTCCGCAACTTGTGAGACCCCTTACATTGGTAGCACTCCAATTGCTTCTTCTCCACCCTCGGCTTGACAGCTTTCTCGTTTGCTATCGCACCGGGGCTCGACCTTGGCTTAACTACTTTAGCACTCGTAGTCGCACCTTGGTTTTCCCTTGGCTCATTGGAACTCGCAATTGCTCCAAGTCGCGCTACTCCCCCTTCTGGCTCATCTTCTCTCTTGATGAGTGCAGCAAGGCGATTCTTTTCGGGACAGCTCCTTATCACATGTGGGCCATCACAGAAGTATCACTTCATCTTTCTGCTCACCTTCTTCTTTGGCATGGGCTTAGTCTCGCCATTCCCACAACCACTCATCGTGGGCTTGGACGTCTCTGCACTGATTGGCTTGTCTCTTGCAGGCTCGGTCAGCAACTCGGCCACATCTTTGACCTCTCGAATCTGGGCACCTCCTTGCTCCAATGCAAGAAGTCCCTCTAAGATGGTGGCAAGCGCACCCCATTCACTCATTGCACTCTTGCAACTGAGTAGCTCTTCCTTGAGCTCATTCACCTCGATATGCAAATCCTTCACCTCGGCTTCGCAAGCATTACTCTTTCGGACTATCTCTACCTCGTTGCGAACTCACCGCATCTCGTCCTTGAACCTGTCCTCCATGGACTCTAATCTTTCAAGGTGGGACTCCAAGACACCCTGGGTCTCTTTCATGGACTCCATGGTTTCTTTGAGGGAGATATCTTGGTTGTTCAACATCTCGCTCATGACGCCGTATTTCTCCCTAAAAGAATCAAACGTCTGAGTAGAAACATAATCTCTTTATCTTACCTCATTCAATATCTTTCACTTTGATTCCATCTTGGTCACTTCTTTGCCGCGAACTAGCTTGTTCATTCTGACTAGCTCGAATGCAAATCCTCGCCTAACTTGACTGCAACACCAAGTAGGCTCGAATGGAAGCCCCCTCGTCTCGCTCTGATACCACTTGTCATGGGGCTAGGGCTCAACCCTAGTGGATCCGTGCGGCCTTAGATGCCTTTGACGCTAATCGGTCGATTCCTGCGCCTAAGTAAGCCTTCAACCAGCCTTGCGAGTACTCCTGCTCGACAATGGCTCGGACAAGCCCTCCAAGCTTCGATGGATGCAGAAGTGTTTTAAGCACTATGGTGGCTACTCTTGGCCACTGGAGAGACAACTAGAACAAAGAACTTTAAGAACCAAGGACAATTGAAAGGGACAAGAGAAAAGCTATAGTAAATGCCTCGGAGTGTTATTACTCTTCTCAAATGAGAGAATGAATGGAATGAGATGGATGATACAAATGAGAGTGGAAGGCTCTCTATTTATAGTTGAGCTCCCACTCAATCAATGGTCCGGATCGATTTACATGGATGGCCAGGATTAGCCCAAATCCTTACAAGAATCTCTAATCTAGGAAAGAATATCAAATCCTACCTAATTACATCAATTAGTAGGTTTATTTCCTCAGATAGCTGATCACACTCGATATGGCAAGATTCTTCATTTGACTTCTTGTCTCCTGCCATTTCTAAAAAGCCAGTGTGATCGGGCTCTCTAGCATTCTCGAAGTGTTGGGCCAAGTCTGGTGGTCTTGGCAAGTTCGATGATCCGCTTTGAACCTCTTGGGCGGATCCTTGCGCAACTGTCTCGGACCAAAATGTTTGGTCGTAACACAGTGCACTGCATGCATAACATCAAAATTCAAAACCATCGAATTTTACCCTTGATTTTGGCAGCTTTCAATGCATACAAAATCAATTAAAACCGTTTCTTTTAAAGCTAAATTCAATAAGAATTAAGCATGTAAAGAAGCACACGGCTAAGAAACTCATACACTCTAAAACGGCAAAATTCATTGGAAATTTCAATGAATTTTTGGCAGCAATAAATATACTACTGTAAAAGGTCATTAAACACGTTGTCGTTTAGGCTTTTGAACAGCCTGTACAGTCAACTCCCTTCAGCATTACTTACAGGAGTAAATTGTAAATCATCATTGCTCTCGTTGAAGGGAAAATGAGAATGGAGAACAACTTTTTTGATGCGCATATTGTTCTTTCTTTCTTTTTTTTTGCTTGCTTGAAAAGAAGAGCAGAGAATCTTAGTAGGCGGCACCTACATCATGTTGACAATCCTTTGCTAGCAGATCAATTCTTACTAGTTATTATTATTGATATTTTACAATGACCTGTCACTATAGTTTTATTAAATATAAAATTTCACACTATGACATAAAATTATGTGTCTGCACTTACTCACAGCTGAATCCAAAGTATCTATCGCACGAAACATTATATATCTTCTTCTTAGCTTCCTCTTCATTAAACATGTATTTATTGTTTATAGAGCATTACTAACTCAATTAATAAATTGAGTTATATTTTGGTACACAATATGTGTAAAAATGATTACACAAGTCTTATAATAAAATTCTAAACTCTAAACCCTAAATTCTAAACATATAACCTAAATCCTTAAATTCTAATTTTGACAAGTTTGTATATTTTTCTCAAATAAATTTCTGTAAAAGCATAAATAAACTTAAATAAATAAACATAATTCTATATTTTAATTTAAGGTAAACTTCCGTAATTATCAGTTTCGTTTAAGTGTCTACTTTTTCTAACCGAATTTGAAAAAGTAACATTTTGGTCACTTATATTATTGTTTTATAACATTGTACTCATTGATACATTAAATGCCGTTAGTTTGTTGACGTGAAACGTTAATAAAAATGAGTTAATTTTTAATTTGACACCTAACTTTAGATAAATACTAATTTTACACCTAAAATCTAGATAAAATCTTAATTTGACCACTAAACTTTAGATAAAATATCAATATAACCTAATGATCCCACCAAAATCATCATCACCATTGCCGGTCACCGTTGATCGCCATCGATTATTAATTTATTATCATTTATTATCTTAGCATTTGTTTTCTGTATAATTTATTATTTTATTTGTTTTCTATATAATTTATTATCATAGCATTTGTTTTCTGTATAAAACTTACTTTTTCCAATGGATGTAGCATGGGCTTTATTGGCTGAATATTCCCTTTAGGGATTTCAATTGGAATTGTACCCCCTGAACAACATTTAGAAAAATACCCTCATTCGTTCCACATAATAAAAACTCGCGGTCTGTCAAATGCGTTTTTAGAACTCGCGCTTAGGCAGAAGCGAGTTTCAGTCTTATATGGCGCCACTTATCCGTTGGCCTATTTTTTAAACTATTAAAGGAATTCGCGCTTAGCAGGATGCGAGTTTTGCAAGAATTTGAGAAGATACGACGCGAATTTATCGCGTAATCTAGATAGAACTCGCAGTTGGTGGGACGCGAGTTTTATGTATTCCTTTTGTGAAAACAAGGCTCGATAAGTATGTTTTCGGTCAATTTACACGGTGTTGGGGTAATTTTTCATTTTTTTAAACTTCGACGTTGTATTAGTGATACATCTCTTGATAGTGGTGTAAAAAATTATCCCATACAAGGCATCCGAACGAGTGTAAAAATTGCATTAAAAACGCAATGTTGCCATGTTTTTATGAATGAAGAACATGGAAACAAGGGTTGATAGGCATGTTTAAGTGGATTTTGGGGTTTGTTGGGGGATTTTTTTTCTTGTTATTTAATTTTTACGCCGTAGTACGTGAACATATGTTTAAAATGGTCCAAAAATTGGCCCTTATAAGGCATTTGAAACCATAAAACGCATTAAAAATGCTATGGAAACCATAAAACGTAGCTTAGAAGATTGCTTATGATATTTAGAAATAAAACATTACACTTAGAAATACAATTAGTTGATTCGAGGGCCTGTCCTAAAAGGACATTTTCTCCTGTCGTGTCCAGGGTTCCTATATTTAGTACAAAGCCTAGGTTGCACGGTCTGTTCTCGTGGAACCATATCCTCTGCACAATAAATCCTAGTTGAACGCGGGTGACCTTTTTTCTTACGTTGCAGGGAAATATCTGGCTGTATCTTAGGTTCATCGTCAATGACATCATGATCACGTTCATTTTTGATTGGAGGAAACTCGTATATGTATACCTTGAATACGTTTTCAAGTCGGTATATCAGATCAACGAGTGTGTAAGCGTCAAAATGAATGAATGCACATGTGGCAAAGGCGTGCGCACACGGGTACTTGAATGTCTGGAATACTCTGCAGTTGCATATTTTTCGGCGTAGATTAACAACGTAATTGTTCTACATTATTCCTTCAAGCGATGTTCGTGACGAGAGAAGTATATTGCACACATCGTATTTGCGTGCGAATTATATATTTTTGAAATTTTTGCTGGAGATCTGGATGAAACTCATGGCCACCTTCCAGCCAGTTCATTGCTTGTTTTCTGAGGGTTGCGAAAAGAGTAGCTAGTCGATAATATGTCACCTTGACAACGGATGTGATAGGTAAATGATGCGTTCCCTTCAGAGACGAATTGATCGCCCGAGCCAAGTTTATTGTCATGTGACCATATTGACAACTCCCATCATAATATCGCAACCATTTTTCCTTCGGGATATCAACAAGATAATTATATCCAGTTAAATTTCTTACTCTCAACTCTTCTAGTAGCTCCCTAACCTCACCAGCTTGGTGTGTGTTTTCAATAAAAGATAAAATAATTAATGCGAAATAATAATAAAATCCATGTTAATTAATAGTTTTGATAGTGGAAGTCATACCCATGCGAAGAACCATTATACTCTCATCATCATTCTTATATCTCTAGTAGTAATTGGCAACAATGTGTCACAGATAGTATCGGTGATGAATATATGAAGGTTTCTGAGATGGGCCCAACCTCTCGATTGATCCCCATATCCCTGCACCTCTATCTAAAATAATACATATCCCTTCTTTCTTTTCCCGTAAAACACGACGTAAGACGTGTGTCCAGGTTGGTGAGAAAAAAACATCCACAAAGGGATATCTTCCTTTTTAATAATTATGAACACGACCAAAATGCATTTTCTGTTGTAATCTTGTGCAATTGCCAATAGTAAGATCTTGGTGTATCTATCATACAAGAATGTGTCGTCGATCTGCAGCATCAGCTTATAGTACTAGATTACCTTAACACATTGCAGAAATATCCAAAAAGGTGAGAAAATTAGCACTCTCTGGGTACGACACGATCATTGTAGTACGACAACATTGTCTCTAGTTGCACAACTATTCCTGGGTTGTATTTTTGCATCATCTTTAGCCACGTTCGCAACTTGTTGTACGATTCCTCCCACTGCTCATATAGTTGTCGGATGACACGATATCTTGCAAACTATGCCTTATCGTATTTAACCGTGTACGTGAATTGAGATTTAATCGAAGCTATATATACCGACACAGATATGCATGGATTTGCTTTCATGAGTGGAAGGATATGATCAAAAAACACGTGCATATCCAAGTTAGGATGATCTTGACTCAGGCTTCCCATAGAGTATGTATGAGGTCTGTCGTAACTGGTTATCTTCCACAGGTTGTTCAGCCTCTTCAATCATAATACATAGACCCTCCAATTATATCCCTCGTACTTGTGGGGGCATTTAGCAATATATTTGTCCGCTTCAGTTTTCTTTACAGTGGACGTAACTAAGTGACGTATGTTTTAATGCTTAATTACAGCCTCGTGTCCTCTGAAAATTTCAGTAGATACTCGTGGACTTCCAGATCTGCGTATGGTATCTATAGAAACTGTATAATATACAATTATAAATACTTATCAAATTTAATTTAAATAAATACACCAAATTTAATAACAAATGCACTTGAAATTGTTACCTTATTCCCTAATTCATTCTCAATATCCCATCTAATAGCGGTCAAACCCTTTGGAAGACCAACATGAATTAAATGACCACTCCACCTACAAAACAAAAAGATAATTTTAATATTGAAAAAAGTATAATAAAAATATACTCTTTTATTACCTTCAGCACAACGGAAAAACATATGGACTAGGTTGGCTAAGCTGAAGGCGTAAAAACAGCATTCTCCACCACGCCCAGGGCTGATGCAACAACAAACAACCTCCAATATTGTACTTCTAAGGATCATTGTTCTTGTACATCTCCCTAAACAGAAATTCCAAAACCGCCGATCCATAGCTCAATTTACCTACATCTTTAAAATCCTGTAGATGCCGCAACCACAATGTGTGAACTTTGTTGCGGGATTTGTCAGGCATCAATATCATGCCGGTCATTTGTAAAATATGAGAGTGAGTATATGCCTACAATAGGAAAAAATATATTAGCATATGTAAATTTAATTATTTTACTAAAACTAACTGAAAGTTTTATTTTTTACCTTCTTCACATCTTCGTTCGCGTCATCTGGTAAATTCTTCAAGGTATACTGCAACCACATTTGTTTCACACGTCCACCACTTAACGCGACTCAGGCGCAACCCCTAGCAAATCCAAACATAGGCCCTGTTGTAATAACTCATTTTTATCTGTTTTTTTAAATATTGAATGTATCAGTGTAATAATTGATTAATAATATTATCGCATGTTTATATATATATATATGTATATATTGTTAATGTATATGTAAAATATGTGTGCGGTGTGTGTGAATGCATGCATGGGGCATATATATTATGTATTATGTACCTATTAATAAGTGCTGTGGTGTATGTGTAACGTATGGATATTTATGTTAATTATGTGTATGATTATATATGCATGTATGTTTGTATATTATATTAATTAAGAATGCGTTACATAAATTAATTTTTGCACGTGTGTCTGTATGTTATACGTATATGCGTGCGCATATATATGTATGTATGTATGTATGTATTATTATTATTACCGGATTGGGCTTAATTAAAATATAGTCCAAATAATTTTAAACCTAAATAAATATTAACAGTCTACAGTCCACGTATTATTACAAAAACGAGTGATATTTGTTACATATCATGATATGGTTTTAATGTACGCATGTAAATTGTGTCATATGATAAAGTTTTAGTGTAATATGGTGATAATGTTGTTTTGTTATTTTAGTATCATATTTATATCATGTCATGCATATATTGCATTTGTGGTTTTTTATGTGTTTAGGCATGTTGTATTTAGTTAATTTAACCTTGAAGCATGTTTTTTTACCATGTTTATGTGTTTATGTTTAGGTTTAGGTTTCATTTTGATTCTTGAGACATGTTTTTATTTATGATCATGCTTTTTTTTAATGTAATGTTAAATTAGATATGTTCTTTTATATGTTTGTTAAGATTGCATAACGAGATATTTATTGTCAATGCAGTGCCCTTTTATTTGAGCATAAATGTGGCCAGTATCAAACGCAGTGATGGTGGTCTATCGATTTATTCTCGAATAACGGGGCCCTTAAAATTTACTCGCACTTATAACTAAATTTTAATTTAACCGTCACTTTAATCCGGAAAGTTTAATATTAATAAAGCAGTAATTAGTAAAGTACCAATTTTGGACGGTGTGAGGGTGCTAATCCTTCCCCATTCGTAACCGACTCCCGAACCCAACATTTTTAAATCTCTGGTTTTATGGTGTCCGGCCTACCTTAGTGGCCAGTGGCGACTCCATTTTTGAATAAAACTCAGTTTTTCTAAAACCCCACGGACCCGAAAAAACTATAAGCACCTCGAAACCTATTTTTAGCGAAACACTCGTAAAAAGGATATCGCTACAGATGACGACTCCGCTAGGGACAATGTTTTTTTGTTTTTCAAAAACAAGAGAGTCGAGCTTTTTAAATGATTACCACTTTATTAATATCGGAAGTTCTGGATTAAAGTGACTATTAAACTAACATTTGGTTATAATTGCGTGTTTATTTTAACGCATTTAAAATTTGACATATAAACCCGTCCTTTTTAAGTGGGGGAAAACGCTAGTGCTTTCGTGAGGATATCGTTCCTCCGTATGGGCCTAGCAAAGTACCTTGGGGCTCGAGTACCTTATGCTTTCGTGAGGATATCATTCCTTTGTAGGGGTATAAGCGAATGGGTCCCCTTTAATTGAACCCGGTTGAAAAGAGCCTATAATGGGTGATGATCGAGGCCTTGCTACCCTTAGTAGGGGACAACAAGGACAATTCGGGTACCTCTTAGCACCAACACTGCATGTAGAGAATGTAAAACCCACCCTTTTAGAGCCATGCGGATAACTTAGGTGTTTTAGACGGGATGTAAATAGGGTTGTTTTGTTTGTTTATCTTATTTAACCTATCCTTTTATTTATGTATTTATTGATTTTATCCTGTACTGACTTGTTTTATTTTTTGTTTTGCTTTTTGCATATATCATTGCATCTGCATTACGTAAAGGTACTGGATCAAGTGGATTGCTCGACAAAAAAATCTTTCATCATGGAAAAAAGGTATCTTAAGAATGACGAACTCAACTCAGCCGTCAGACATTTGTCAGAAGTCAATCAGATGGCCCAAGGTAATAGTTTGCTGAGTGAACGCATAGTGTCAGGGTATACCTATGTGAGCCTCCAACAGAATAACCTATGGGATCTTACAAGGATTTGGGAAGGATGGGATCGAAGACTACAAGATTTATTCTTCGATAGTTACGGTGACATAGCACAGTTGATGTATGTCCGAGTCAACCAGCCTTTACTCCGAGCCATCTTCCAGTTCTAGAATCCCGCTTTTTGCTGCTTCACCTTCAACGAGCAATATATGATGCCTACGATAAAGGAATACACGAACCTACTTAATTAGAAGAATGCCCAGAAAGATTGGATTTATACGAAGCCAACAAGGAACCAGAATTACCCTTAGAAGCTCAAAACTTTTATCGGGATGAGTGACGATTGGGTTAACGACCTGATTCAAAATCGATGAGACAGCCTAGCCTTTGCATGGGAGAGTATCCAAGACATCATACTAGCACACCCAAATGAAGGGAAGAAGGTGGACCTATTCGCCTTAGGGATATATGGTTTGGTCATATTTTATCGATGTAGCCATCCTAGATCTATTTGAGCGTATGAAGCAGAAGGAGAATCCAGTACCGGCAATCTTGACTGAGACTTTCATTTCTCTGAACGCAAGCCGAAAGCATGAAGAGGGACGTTTCAGAGGGTGTGCGCAATTACTACAGGTTTGTATTCAGAGCCATATGTCGAAAACACCAACAGGGGTTTTGCCGGGAATATCATTTCGAGACTTTTCGCCTTTTCGAGAGTACTTAGCGAAGGAATGGCGATAAGACTTAAACAAGAAGAAATAGACCCGGATCTTTAAGAACATTAAGGACGAGGACATAGTGTGAAAAGTTCCTTGGCTCGGCAGGGTTAGTTACTTCTTATACAGCTGCGGCGATTATGACTGGCTAATGATGTTAGGGCTACATGGTAGAATTGCTTGTGCTACGCTTTTGGTGTCCCAACAATTCGGATCGCGACAGTTTGTTCTCGTTATCGCCGGTTTAAGTCGAAGTGAGTTTTCTTTCAAGGGCGAGTTCATGGCGAAGATTCAAACCATCATGAGAGCTTGGGATCACTGTTATCAGGTAAGAGTAGAAGGAGATACCGAATGCATGACCACCCCAAATTACGATCTTTGGAGGCGCTTGAGGATTAACGACAAAATTCAGAACCCGACCAAGGACCAACCATGTCACTTGAGAAGCATATGAGGATAGTACCATCCGAGGCTAACATTCTACGAAATGAACTCGAAGAAGTTAAAAAGAAGATGGAGGCTTTACAGACTCAGCACATGAGTGAGCTCTACAAGGCAAGTTTAGAGGTCGACGAACGAGATGGGACTATTAGGCAATTGAAGAAACTGAACGCAGATCTGAGTGAGAAGAATTCTCTTTACCAGAAAGATGCTCTCCAGCTCCAAGTAAAGGTATAGAATACCAGCCGAAGCCAGTTCCTAGCCGTGGAGAAGGAAATGATGAACGCTATGCGTTTAGTTGAAGAAGAACGAGAGAAAGGCAAGCAGGCAATCCAGAAGGAGATAGAAAGTTGCAAGTTAGCCATCGAAAGTGAAAGGCGGTCTTTTAGGAACGCCATTAACCAAGAGATAGAAAAAGCTAGGCAAGAGATCGACAAAGCCAAGCAAGCAATCATCTGCGAAAGAGAGAACACCACCGTTTGGAAGAGGAAATCCATAGGGAGCAGGAATAGACTACTAGAGATGCAAAACTTGTACAATGACACCATTCAAAGCCTAAGTCAAAGACAAGATCAGAATGTCGAGTTAGAAGGGAGACTGGCAGAGTTGGAGCAGTCCTTGTAGACCTATCGTCGGAGGAATAGCTTCATCGAACTACAAGAATGGGAGCGTGAAATTGGTATGTTACGAGCCCGTATTGAGTCACTTGAGTCAACCGTCCAGGATTACAGGGAGAGAATTAAGGTATTCGAAGAAGCTGTAGTAGGTGGGGACAATTGTTGGCGGCAAAGACTTCGTGATGCCTCCCAAATGATTCAAGACAGAGACCAGTATTACACGACCCTAATGGTGGAAATACAGAGTTGCGGGACATGTGACGAATTTAGCTGCAGAAGTCGAAGCCTTTCGACCTTTCATAACCTTGGAAATGAAAGAAGAGCCTAGGTTCATCAACTACTCAAGGCTATCGAGAAGTTAGGAGCTAGGGCCAGGACTTATGTGTAGAACTCCACTTTACTATTTTTGTAATCTGGACCCCTTTTGTAATCCGGACCCTTTAATTCCCATGAAAGTAGTTCAAAAGGGTGATTACCAGTGGAATTAGTACCTTTATTTGCATACATTCTTGCATTGCATCATGGCATTTGCATCATTATACATGTATTCATATTTTCTTGCAAAAATATTGATAGTGTAAATATTGTGGTAGTGAAACTAAAAGATAAGCCACAACCATTCCATATCCATACTTTACTCGGTTCCAAAGCAAACTAATGGAGGACAGAATAGTCAGTTTGGAAAAGGGGTAAAGGGATTTGGAAGCACGTTTTGATGATGCCAAACAGAGCCTCAGCCAGTAGATCGCTCAATCACAAGCTGCGATAATATCCGATATCATTGCATTGCTGGAAAAAATCCTTGGGAAAGAAAAGGTTAAAGACGAAGTCACCCAGAAGCCAAAAGGTATCATATTTCATAGCAAGGTTCAACCAAAGAAGCCAAGTCCGGCAATAAAAGTATACATTGACCCTGTCGGGATATCTGCTAGTCTTCAGGCAAGGGCATCTGAAAACCAACCCATCGATACAGAGGCATTCTATGAAGAAGAGGTGCGGAATCTAAATTTGGTCGAGAAAATTAGAACAGAAGTGGAAAAGAAATGGGAAGAAAGATTTCGTCTCATGGAGGAAAACTTTAGAGCACTGCAAACTGTAGATGAACCAGGGAATGAGGGTAGTGATCTAAGCATGGTATCTGACCTTATTTTACCACCAAAATTCAAAACTCTAGAATTTGACAAGTATGATGGAACTTCATGTCCTTTCGCGCATGTGATCATGTATTGCCGAAAGATGGCACCTTCATCAAGGATGAAAAGCTTTTAATCCATTGTTTCCAGGATAGTCTGATTGGAGTAGCAATCCGGTGGTATACCCAATTAAGCAGGGTAAATATCAAGACCTAGAAGGACCTTTCGAAGGTGTTCATTGAGCAATACAAACATGTGACAGATATGGCCCCTAGCAGGATCATGTTGGAAAACATGGGACAGAAGTCTAATGAGAGTCTGCGACAATACGCCTAGAGGTGGCGGATGTGGCCGCTCAGATCCAGCCACCAATTCCTAAGCATGAGATTATGCCCCTATTCGTGAATACTCTGAAGGAAACACTGTTCGATCACCTTATCAATAATATAACTCAGAGCTTTGTCGATTTGATCAAGATTGGGGAGTCTTTTGAATTGGCAATCAAGAGTGGCAGGATTGACAGCAGGGATAGCTCCTGAAAGTACAACAACAAGAGAGAGAATGAGGTAAACACTACGAGCACTTACAATGCCCCAAAGAACTTTACGGTCTCTCAGCCACAAGCATCAATAGGGAAGGCTCAGAACTCAAACCAAAGAGATAGAAGAGCTCCAAGAAAGGATCAAGAGAAAGCAACCTTTACTCCGTTACCAGTTTCGTACACCGAGCTCTATTTTCAGTTATATAAAGCTGACTTGGTCCGCCCATACTATGTTACCCCGTTCAAGCCTGCATTTCCATCATGGTATGTTCCCAACGCGCATTGCGATTATCATGGCGGTGCCCCTGGTTACTCCACTGAAAATTGCCTCGCATTTAAGAAACTTGTGTAGAGTTTGATTAATTTGGGGGTATTAAAGTTCGAATAACCAAACGTGGCCGCTAACCCGTTGCCTAATCATGGGAACTACAGAGTGAACGCTATCGAGGAGTACTCTGCTAGGAAGGATAAGGAGGATGTGGTAGAAATTAAGTCTCCCTTACGGTGGGTGTTCCAACAATTATGCATGGCCCACTTGATTGACAGGGGCATGGTAGTGGTACAGAAGGGATGTAGTGCTTATTGCGAGTTCCACCAGGACGGAGGGCACGACATTCAACAATGTGAAGAATTCAGAAGATTGATTCAATAGCTGATAAACAGTAAGAAGATAGAGTTCTTTGAGGAGGTTGCAAAAAAGAATGGGTTAGATGTATGTGCATCAGATAACCCAACATTTAGTATGGAATAGACAGACCCTTTGTCATCTCATCCAGACCAAAAGAAGCAAGTTCATCTCAAGCATAAGCTGTAAAGGTGGCCCCTAAAATCATTATCTCAGCACCAGCCCCTTTTCCATTCAAAGACATGCGACTGACCCCTTAGAATTACGCCGCCAACGTGACTATACCAGAAAAGTCAAAACATCGTGAGGAGAAGGAACAAATGGTAGAAGAAGAGCCAACACAGAAAGATGAACAGATAAGGAAAGATGAAATTGTCAACAAAGTAGGCCACTTCACGACGAGCGGCATGTGCTACTCTTCGGAAGCTTTAAAATCTGCTGAAGCTACCAAGGATAAGGGAGAAGGTACATCAGCTGGTCCTGTAAAGATATTTAGTGAGGAACCCCCTCCAAAGATTAACGAACCGGTAACTGAGGCTCAAGCCCAGGAATTTTTGAAGTTCTTGAGGCATAGTGAATACAATGTAGTGGAACAGCTATGAAAGCAACTAGCAAGGATTACGGTGTTGGAGTTGTTTTTGAGTTCGGAGAAGCATCGCGATGCCTGTTAAAAGTGCTGAATTAAACGTTTGTACCCGGTGACATTTCTGTGTCTAAGCTGGACAGAATAGTGGGGCATATCACCGCATACAACTACATAACATTCAGCGATAACGAGATCCTAGAGGGATGTATGGGGTCCACCAAGGCTCTAAACATCCCAACCCACTGCAAAGGGTATGTGTTGCCAGAAGTACTGATTGATAATGGGTCAGCATTAAACGTACTATCGATGGTACAAAGACTACCGATAGATAATTCCCATATGAAACCCTGTCATAACTCTGTGAGAGCCTTTGACGGTACTCAAAGGGGAACACTTGGAAAAATTGAGGTACCTTTGTTGATTGGGCCGACAGAGTACACGATTTATTTTGTGGTAATGGACATAAAGCAGACCTACAGTTGCTTATTGGGAAGACCATGGATTCACTCTACTGGGGTAGTTCCCTCATCACTCTATTAGATGTTGAAGTTCGTGATCGAAGCCAAGTTGGTTACCGTAGAGGCTGAGCAAGAGATCATCGCCTCAATAACGTCGAATGCCCCATACATCCAGAACAACGAAGATGCTATGGAATGTTCTTTCCGAGTATTAGAACTTGTAAATGCTACATTTGTGGCATAAGGAAGTTGGATCCCCAGCCCCAAATTATCCAACTGCACCAAGATGACCGTTTCTGAAACTTTGGGCTAATGAGCAAAGACAGAAAGAGGGCTAGGAAGAAGACTGCAAGGAAACCTACGACCCAGAAATGTCATTACCAAGAAAGATTGTTTTGGGCTTGGCTATAAACTGGGTGTTCAGCAAAGAAGAGAGGAATACAAAAAGAAAGAAGAACAAAGAAGGGCTAGACTGAAAGGAGAGGATATTCCATAGAGACCGATGTCTTTCCCTCATGTAAAAGATATTTTTATCTTTGGAGGAATCAACCATATAGAATAGAAAGTACAAGAAGCAATTCGGGAAAATGACATACTTAACGAGGATGAGATGTTTAGTGAATCGCTTGAAGGGATGTCCATCAACATGATAGCTGAAGATGACGACGGCAGCAACGTGTTGACCAACATCCGCCCTTGTTGTCCCGGGGAAACTCTCAATAACTGGAGCTACATTGATCTACCTGTAATCTTTAAGGCTAGATCAGAGTAATGCTCCGAGCCAACCCTTTTGTTTTTGCCCATGAGCAATGAGGATCTACCTGTAATCTTTAGGGCATCTATGTTAACTTTTTGTTTGCAATGAAAGAATGTCATCTTCGTTTTCTCAAATAGAAAACATTTCATTTACTTCATTCATTCATTTCTTACACATATTCATTCACTTCATTAAAAATCATTCTCTTCCCAATACATTCGTTCTCATTTCATGTAGGGTTCCCATAATTAACTGTATGAATGATTCTGAATCTAATCTCGAGGTAGATTTTGAACGCCCAGAGATCTCGGCATAAATTGAAGATGAGGACGATGAGGCAGAATGTGAGGTTCCTAAAGAGTTGGTAAGGATAATGGCCAACGAAGAAAAGCAAATCATGCCCCACCAAGAAGAAATAGAAATTATGAATTTGGGGACTGATAAGGAGAGAAAAGAAGTGAAAATCGGTACTACATTTTCCTCAGAAACCAAGCATAAACTGATAGCCCTACTTCAAGAGTTCAAAGATGTCTTTGTTTGGACTTATCAAGATATGCCAGGGTTGAACATAGACATAGTGGTGCATAAATTGCCAACGAAGCCAGAATGCAAACCAATCCAGCAAAAGCTCAGAAGAATGAGGACTGACATGCTGTTAAAGATCAGAGAAGAGGTGAAAAAGTAGTTTGATGTTGGCTTTCTGGAAGTTGCCAAATACCCTGAATAGGTTGCATACATCGTATCAGTGCCGAAGAAGGATGGAAAGGTCCGCATGTGTGTAGATTACAAGGATCTCAATCGAGCAAGCCCCAAAGACAATTTCCTTCTGCCACATATTGACATGTTGGTTGACAATACCGCGGGACACTCATTGTTCTCATTCATGGATGGTTTCTCAGGATACAACCAGATAAAGATGGACCTAGAAGATATGGAGAAGACCACATTTGTAGCCATGTGGGGCATGTTTTGTTACAAGGTAATGCCTTTCGGACTCAAGAACGTGGGAGCGACTTATCAAAGAGCGATGGTGACTCTTTTTCACGATATGATGCACAAAAAGATATAAGTATACGTGGATGATATGATTGTTAAGTCCCGAACCGAGGAAGAACACCTTTGAAATCTGAAAAAGTATTTCAAAACTACAAAAATACCAGTTAAAGCCCAACCCGGCTAAATGCACCTTCGCAATCACATCTGGAAAAATCTTGGGGTATGTAGTGAGTAGGAAGGGGATTGAGATCGTTCAAAAAAGTAAAGGCTATCCAGGATCTCTCACCGCCTAAAACTCAGAAAGAAGTTTGAGGTTTTATGGGAAGGTTAAACTATATCTCCCGTTTCATCTCTCAATTAACAGATAAGTGCGACCCTATCTTTAGACTACTTATGAAGAATAACCCAGGGGCCTGGGATGAAGAATGTCAAGAAGCTCTAGAGAAGATAAAGAAATACCTGGCGAATGCTCCGATTTTAGTCGCACCAGTCCCAAACAGGCCTTTGATCCTTTACTTGATAGCTTTCGAAAACTTGATGGGTTACGTGTTGGGGCAACATGATGAGTCTGGGAAAAAAGAAAGAGCCATCTACTGCCTAAACAAGAAGTTCACTGATTGCGAAACACTGTACCCTCCAATTCAGAAGCTATGTTGTGCTTTGGTTTGGATTACCAAAAGGCTTAGGCAGTATATGTTATACCATACCACCTGGTTGATATCCAAATTGGACCCCTTGAAGTTTTTAATGGAAGCCTCAACATTAACGGGGAGGATTACCCGCTGGCAAATGCTGTTATTCGAGTTCGACATTGTATATGTGATCCAGAAAGATGTGAAAGGAAGTGCTATAGCGGATTTCTTAGCTAGCCATGCCTTAGATGATTATGAATCGTTGAACTTCAATTTCCCAGATAAGGATTTGATATGCATTACAATTAGGGACGACGTTGTTTCAGGTGACAGCTCGTAGAAGCTTTACTTTGATAGAGCCTCCAATGCCCTTGGCCACGGAATAAGAGTCGTGCTAATTTCTCTAGAGGATGTCTACTATCCCTTCACCAGCATACTAGAATTTTTTTGCACGAACAACATAGCTGAATACAAAGCATGTGTCATAGGACTGAATGCAACCATTGAAAGAAAGATCAAAGAACTTCGGGTATTCAGAGATTCATCCTTAGTGATCTATCAGCTACAAGGGGAATGAGAAACTAGGGATCCGAAGCTGGTCAAATATTACGAGTTGATCCAAGATCTCATTAAAGAATTTGAAAATGTTAGTTTCACCTACCTTCCTATAGAAGACAACCAGATGGCAGACGCCTTGGCAACCCTGGCCTCCATGTTCAAAGTAAATATGAAAGCAGAAATGAAGCCAATTGAGATGCAGACTTTTGAGAGGCCAGTGCACTGTTATAATGTGCAAGAAGAAATAGATGGCAACCCTTGGTATTATGATATCTTGCAATATATCAAGTTTCAAACGTATCCCGACGGGGCAAACAAAAATGACCTAAAAACACTCAAAATGATGGCAACAGAATATGTTTTGGATGGGGAGATTCTGTACAAAATGGGCAATGATCAAGTGTTGATGAGATGTGTAGATGCCCAGGAGGTGAAAGAAATTTTGGTAGAAGTGCATGATAGTTTGTGTGGAACACACGCCAATACTCTGTCAATAGCCAAAAAAATCATGAGATATGGCTATTTTTTGTCGACTATGGAGGGAGACTGGATCGATTACGCCAGGAAATGCCATAAGTGCCAAATATATGCCGACAAGATCCACGCTCCTCCTTTACCTTTACACACCATGAATTCGCCTTGGCCATTCGCAGCATGGGACATGAATGCCATTGAACAGATTCATCTAAAGGCTTCCAACGGGCACCATTTTATTTTGGTTGCCATTGATTACTGCACTAAATGGGTGGAGGCAGCATCTTACGTCAATATCACAAGGACAACGGTGTGCAAGTTTTTGAAGAAGGAAATCATTTACCAATATGGGGTGCCAGAAAGGATTATCACTAACAACGCTTCCAACCTCAATAACAAATTGATGACTGAGGTGTGTAACCAATTCAAAATAACACACCATAATTCCACGACCTACTGTCCTAAGATGAATGTGGCAGTAGAAGTGGCAAACAAGAACATAAAGAAAATCATTGTGAAGACAATAGACACCTACAAAGATTGGCATGAGAAGCTACCATTTGCTCTGTTCACCTACTGGATATCTGTTCGCACATCGACAGGGGCAACGCCTTATTCTCTAGTGTATGGTGCGGAAGCGATACTGCCCGTTGAGGTTGAGATTCTATCGCTCTGGGTTCTGAATGAAGTAAGACTGGATGAGTCAGAGTGGGTGCAGACCAGGTTTGACTAGCTAAATCTCATCGAAGAAAAGAGGATGAAATCCATGTGCCATGGTCAAATGTACCAAAAATGAATGATGCAAGCATATGATAAGAAAATACGCCCAAGAGAATTTTGAGAGGGAGATCTGGTGCTTAAGAAGATCCTCCCAATTCAGAAAGATTTTCAAGGGAAATGGATGCCCAACTAGGAAGGGTCATATGTCGTCAAGAAGGCATTTTCGGGAGGAGCGCTGATTTTAACTGAAATGGATGGAGAAGAATTGAAAACCCCCATGAATTTCGATTCAATTAAGAAGTATTATGTTTGAGAAAAAAATGATGAAGAAAAATGAAAAAAATGATGAAAAATGATAAAAATCTAAGGTGAAAACCCGCAAAGGGTGCCTTAAAAAAAGCTCAAGGCGAAAACCCAGAAAAAAGGGCATCTTGAGGCAAAGGAAAGATCTGGGTTGAAAACCCGTTAAGGGCGGCACAGATAAATTTTGAGATTAGTCCTCTGGCAAGCATAATTGCCCTCACAGACACCAGAAGAAGGATCTTCGGGCAAAGATTCTATTTTGGTTGACGGGATCACGCATCATTCATACAATGGATATTTGGGGTTTTGCGTTTCATATTCTGTTTTCCCTTTTCCTCATGTTTTCCATGACTTTTCCAAAACTATTCCAAGTCCTTAATGTCAATAAAATCATATTTTTGTGCCTTCCATTCCTTGTCTTCTCTTTGTTTTCATAAGCATCATACAAACAGGTTAACATAGACTTATGATAAACAAAAGATTTCTGAGCATTATTATGATCTAACCCTGAGAATACAGGTGATTGGAAAACAAAATTAACTTTGACCTCAAGCTTTCTACATAATGTATGTTGAGGCACGGCGAGAGGAAGACTTCGAACATCAGAGTAAGATAACCAATGTCATGCACCATTCATGCTTGCCTGAGAAAATATTCAAGAAGACAATGGAGATCTCCCAGGTGAAAACCCATAAGGGTGCCTAAAAACTCTAAAGCGAAAACCCGAAAGGGCACTTTAGAACTTAGAGCCGGAAACTCAAAAAAAAAGGCCGAAACGGTTGAACCCAACAGTGAGATAGGGTACCACCACCAGAAGACAAAAAAGAATAGAAAACAAGCAAAGAGTCAAGATTGACTGATTGTAGGAGCAAGCACATCGGAATGTTAACACTCATGCATCATGTACAGTTAGGCATCCCTAGGATTAGAAGCATGCTAACTCATCTTTCACAACATTTTAAACAGGTACTTACAATGCATCATGTACAGTTAGGCATCCCTAGGATTAGAAGCATGCTAACTCATCTATCACAACATTTTAAACAGGTACTTACAGGTTAGCAATGACTTTTGATCTGCGACTTCGTATCGAAGAGGTGGATTAATTTGAAGAAATATTTCGACAGCCTTAGTAGCGTGAGTCTAGAAAGATCGGTAGCCATTTTTGGCATGAATCCCCAAATTTGAAGAAAGATTTCGACAGCCTTAGTAGCGTGAGTCCAGAAAGTTTGGTAGCCAGTTTGGCGTGAATCCCTAATTCGAAGATAAATGTTCTATATAGGAAGGGCCTATATTTTCGAGTCCTCGCAGCGAAAGGTTCTATATAGGAAGAATCCGTAACTCTGAGATTTCAGAAGCTAAAAGTTCTATATAGGAAAGACTTACAGCTCTAGGGTTTGAAGACTAGTAGTTTTATATCGGAAGAACTCTCAGTCGGAAGAATCCATCTATGACGCAGAAGGTTTTATATAGGGAAAACCCGCCGCGTTGAAGGCGAGGAGTTCTATATAGGAAGAACTCCAAGCTTTACCGTCTCAGAGTGAACGGTTCTAAATAAGAGGAATCAAGACTCCAGAATGAAAGGTTCTATATAGGAAGAACCTATAGCTCCTAGATTAGAAGGTGAAGAAGTTCTATATAGGAAGAACTTACAAGCCTGGAGATTCGGACGAGGAAAAGCGGAGAGTTCTAGACGAACGCGTGATTCCGAAGCTACAAACAGGGAAGTCGGATAAAAATGAGTGCTTATGATCTTTGCTTTGCTCTCGTTCCACGAGAACAAGCAAAGAGGGGCAATTGTAATCACTCATTTTTATATGTTTTTGTAAATATTGTAATGTATTAGTGTAATAATTAATTAATAATATTATTGCATGTTTACATATATATATATATGTGTGTATATGTTGTTAATGTATATGTAAAATATGTGTGCGGTGTGTGTGAATGCACGCATGGGGCATATATATATATTATGTATTATGTACCTATTAATAAGTGTTGTGGTGTATGTGTAACGTGTGGATATTTATGTTAATTACGTGTATGATTATATATGCATGTATGTTTGTATATTATATTTATTAAGAATGTGTTACATATATTAATGTTTGCACGTGTGTCTGTATGTTAAACATATATGTGTGCACATATGTATGTATGTATGTATTATTATTATTATTATTGGATTGGGTTGAATTAAAATATGGTCCAAATAATATTAAACCTAAATAAATATTAACAGTCCATAGTCCATGTATTATTACAAAAACCCAAAAAAATTATTATTATTATTACATGGGCAAACCTAATTAAAACCCTAACCCATAACCCTAATGGCATTTTTTTCTCTGTGCAGTCAATCAAGAGATGTTGGATCTTATATAGATCCAACAACCACAATAAAAGGAGAGCGCCCTTCCAACTAGCCGCGTAGATGCACGCGCGAGCCGTTCAGCTCCCCACGCGCGCGTGCATCACACGCACAAGACTCCTCGGGTTCCAAAGCAACATGTGGCACCATCTCGTGCAATCCTGCCCATCCCCAGATCGCATATGAGCCGTCCAATTTCCAAGCAACCTTAGCCGTTGGATCAGATCTTATCCAACGACCAAGGATCATTCTGGTCGAGCGTTCACCACCACCATACCGATTATCACTAACCCTCAACCACCGCACTGAACATGCCAGGAAAAAAAAGAAGAGAATGGGCGTCAGTATCAAATCAAATAAAAAATATGTATTGTATGTTTTATTACTACCAACCAAAAATCAGAAATCAGAATATATGCATCAAAAAAATCTGTAAGAACATTGAGTTTTCCCAGTCTTCCAGAAACAAAAATACAAACAGTTTCAGTGGTAATTTTCTTTTCTCTATTCTTGCATGCCTTTTGAATACGAAAACAAAATAAGAAATACAAGAAAGGGGTAGAGAGTTTACCCTCTCCATGGCCGCCGTCCGGTGATAAGCCTAGCGGTTCTTTCGAACTATGCACGGTAATCAGACGGTGGTGGTTTTTAAAAGGGTGTTTTTTTGAAAATATAGTTTTGGTTTTCCCAGATCTAAGGCAAAAGGGTGTTTGTCTTCTAAAATCCAAGGTTGGATTTGGTTTCAAAAATGGAAAATGTTTCATTTTCGGGCTTAGGGGACGATGGCCGGTGGTGGCAGACGGCGGCCAAAGCGGCCAGCCACCACCGTTTTCTGGAAAAAGGTTGAGTACCTGGGATTTTAGCGTTTGAATTACAGAGGATTTGGGGAAAGTTATTAAACGGTTTAAAAAAATGTTAAAGGGTTCAAAAGCTGGCTTTTGGGTGTAATTTATAGAGTTATTTTTTTAAAAATGGTAAAATCACATAATAAGGACCTCCGTCCTTTGGGATTTTTTGGTTTGAGCTTGCCGCATGGTCAAGTTGCAAGTCCAGTCCCTTTCTCTTTTTGCTTTATTTCAATTCTGCCCCTAAATTAAACTGATTCAGTTTTTTAATATCAAAATCACACCCCTAGTTCTTCCGCGTTTTGGATATTTGCACTTCAAGCTTGCCCCTTGGTTATATTACATATTCAGTCCTTGCAAGCTTATTTCAGTTTATAATTAAGTCCTTAAATGTGTTTTTTTCTTTATTTAATTTCTGTTTTCTGCTTTCATTTTATTTCATTTCGGTCCTTTTGTATGATTTGAATAATTATGTTTTTTGTTTGGCTTTATTGGTATGTTCACATTGCCATTTTATATTTCATGTTTTTATACATATGTTTTTTTTCTTGTTTTTCATGTATATTTATGTTTTTATAATATATATTAGTTTGTGATATCATGTTTTGGTGTTTTTAATTTATTTTGTTCGTATTATATATGTGTCTATTTTATACGTTATGTTTTAGTTTCCTTTGTACATCATGTTTATATGGTTCTTCATGTTTTTTATATTTTGGTTGGCATATTATGCGCATTTATTTATGTTTTCATAACATGTGTATTATCATGCTAATATATCATTTAGTTTGTTTGTCCATGTTGCATACATGTGTTTTAATAAGTGATCATGTTTAGTTTAGTTATTTATCATGTATATATGTGTTCTAGTATGTTTTATTTTTGTTTTTTATTTTAAGTTATATTTTAAAAACGAGTGATATTTGTTACATATCATGATATGCTTTTAATGTACGCTTGTAATTTGTGTCATATGATAAAGTTTTAGTGTAATATGGTGATACTGTTGTTTTGTTATTTTAGTATCATATTGTATATCATGTCATGCATATATTGCATTTGTGGCTTTTTATGTGTTTAGGCATGTTGTATTTAGTTAATTTAACCTTGAAGCATGTTTTTTTTACCATGTTTATGTTTATGTTTAGGTTTCATTTTGATTCTTGAGACATGTTTTATTTATGATCATGCTTTTTTTAATGTAATGTTAAATTAGATATGTTCTTTTATATGTTTGTTAAGATTGCATAACGAGATATTAATTGTCAATGTGGTGCCCTTTTATTCGAGCGTAAATGTGGCTAGTATCAAACGCAGTGATGGTGGTCTATCGGTTTATTCTCGAATAACGGGGCCCTTAAAATTTACTCGCACTTATAACCAAATTTTAATTTAACCGTCGCTTTAATCCGAAAAGTTTAATATTAATAAAACGGTAATTAGCAAAGTACCAATTTTGGACGGTGTGGGCGTGCTAATCCTTCCCTATCAGTAACCGACTCCCGAACCCAACTTTTTTAAATCTCTGGTTTTATGGTGTCCGACCTACCTTAGTGGTCAGTGGCGACTCCATTTTTTAATAAAACTCAGTTTTTCTAAAACCCCACGGAATACCTTTTTTAAAAATACATGAAAAACCATAAACACCTCGAAACTCGTTTTTAGCAAAACACTCGTAAAAAGGATATCCTACACCTGCCAATCTCCACTACTGTGACCGGTGATAACCTCTCCATCAATAGGTAGACTGAGGAGATAGGGGACGTCCTCTAGAGTAATCATCTCCTTGTCGCACGGAAGGTGAAATGTGTATGTCTCTGACTTCCACCTCTCTAGAAGAACATTAATCAAATCAACGTCCAATTTTGCACCTCCAACAATTCTAGATGCATGCAGAAATTTGGCCTCCTTGATATATGATTCTAGCAACGGGTGGGGTTCATTCGACATCTGATTGTAAGAAACCTCCGGACGTCGTTCCACCTCATTCTAAAAATATTAAACAAATATAAATTAAAACCACTTTTAATTACAATATATAACAAAATAAGAATAAAAATACTAAACTAAACTAGATAACACTTATATTCCTCTGATGATAATTGAAAACGTGTTTCTGATCCAACCTTATCAAATCCGCCATTATATCAAATAAGAGAAAACAACCGAGAAATTGAGAGAGAGTAAAATTAAGATAGAGTGAATTTTGGTGTGGGGTAAAAGGTATGGGTGACCATTTTATAGTGAAAATCAGACTGGTTGGGGTGTGAGTATTTACTGAAACTCGTATCCTATTGAATGCGAGTTCCTGCACTCGCTCCCCACCAACCGCGAGTTCTGTGTAAATTTAATGCCTCGTATCGTCTCAAATTCTCACAAAACTCCTGTTCTGCTAAGCACAAGTTCCTTTAACAGTTTTAAAAAAAGGCCAACGGATAAGTGGCGCCACATCAGAATGAAACTCACGTCTGCCTAAGGGAGAGTTCTAAAAATACGCTTGGCAGACTGTGAGTTTTTATTACGTAGACCGAATGGGGGGTATTTTTCCAAATGTTGTTCAAAGGGGGGGTACATTTCCAACTAAAATCCCTAAAGGGAATATTCAACCAATAAAGCCTGTAGCATGTAAGTTTCCAAAGTCACCCAATTTCAAATTGATTTTGACATTTATTCAACTAATTTTGATAGCTTTTCTGTCAAAATCTGTATAAAACTTACTTTTTCCAATGGATATAGCATGTAAGCTTCCAAAGTCAAATAACTTCAAACTAATGTTGTCCTTTATTCATCTGATTTTGATAGCTTTTCTACCAGGAGGCCGTAAAATGTGCCGAACATAAAAATGTTATATTTTGAATCAAATTTTAATTAGTAATTAAGTTGAGTTTTATTGTAATTGTAGCGGTTGAAGATTATTTGGTAATTAGGGGTTACTTTTGTTGGGAGGCTCGAATGATCAACCAAGTTGCCAAGAGGGGAGGTGAATTGGATTTTTGTTTTCGTGAATGAATGGCTAGGTAATAAAATTGGGACAAGAAGATTTATAGTAGTTCAACTACACAACCGAGTCTTCCTCCACTACCTTAGCTATCCACACTAAGGATTTTCTCAAATCCACTAGATTTTCTTTCCTTTTTCAATTTCAAGTAGATAACCCTTACAACCAATACTTATACCCCAAAGTCTTGAAATAATCTCTTACAAGAGGAAACAAATTTAGTAAACTAAAGAAAACCTCACAAGGCAACTAAGTTTGCACAATTAAGCTCTCACCCAAAATCCTAAACACTTAAGCAAATATGACAATTTGGCTAACTAGTGTTTTCTACAAGAAATATAACAATTTAAGTACAAAACTTGATTTCTCAATACATGAATGTTGGCAAGTTGTTTCTTGTTGTTGTATGGCTACTTGAATAGGTCTTTTAAACCCTCTAAGGAGTTTGTGGTCGTTACTAGCTGTAGGGATTGATTTTGAGCTGTTGGGGTCTTTATTTCTCACAATAAATGCACTTCTGGAGCAGGGTGTATCGGTACATGGGCATCTGTATCGATATGCTTCCTAAAATAGTAAGACTCGTTGGATGTTTTAACACTGGGTACTGATACACAATATAGGTGTATTGGTACGAGCTCATCGATATCAGTATGGTTGAAGTCGTACCGGTACATAATTTGGGTACTGGAATTTTGCTAAAACACAAGGACAAAAGGATGTATTGGTACACGGGAAATTATACCGGTACAGGATCTTCTGATTATCGGTACAGGTCAAACTATACCGATACTCAGAGCCTATTTTTGACACTTTGGCTATTTAAAATTATTTTAAGCATGTCAAAAACCCTTTGAAGACATTTCAAACATATTTTTCAAGTTTATGGACTTTTGAAATATTTTTGCAAATTTGTTTAAGTCCAAAAACATTTTTTATTTAAGTTATATAAAAATAAAATATCTCAACAATCTCCCCTTTTTGTTATAACGAAACCACTTGAAAAATAGTTTTTGAAATTTCTCCCCCTTAGAAAAATAATTTTAGAAAAAGAAAATATTTTTAAAAACTGTTAAACTCCTTTTTTTCTTTTTGAAAGTTAATTTTTCAAATATATCCCTTCCCCTTTTTGTTATATCAAAAATAATTTTAAAACTAAGTTTGAAATCTCATTTAAGTTCAAAACACCAAATGTTGAAAGGTTAATACCAATAATTGGAAATTTAGTACCAATTGATAGAAAATATCAATTGTTGCTATAAAATATCAATGGAAAAAAAAAGACAAAAAAATTACATGAAAGAATTTTAAAATTGGCTCCCCCTTAATTAAGCATCAATAAGACCAACAATTTAAGAGAAATAAATTTCATTTCAAATAATAAATAAATCAAATAAATACAAGAAATTCAATTAAACATGCCATTTATTGAAATATAAGTTATTAAGCATACAAGGCATGGCCAAAAAGAGACAAAATTGTCTTTTTTTTTGTCTACACATACCGATACGAAGGAGACCATATCGGTACTTGGTTGAAGTTTGTATCGGTACGATATGGGCTGTACCGGTACCGAAGGCATGAAATTGGTAAAAATGCAGTAAAATCAAATCAAATAGCCTTACAACTTAATCTTAAGTTCATACAAAGGCTTTAAGAGGCCATAGATAAACATTTTGCACATTTTGCTACACATGTTTCTCAAAACATAACAATTAAAACATACAAAGCATGAATTTCATCAAATTCAACCAAACATTACAAGTTAATGGCCATAGACATAAAAACAAGCATAGAGGCCAAAAGCATGTAACTCATGCAATTTGAGACTCCCCCAAACTATATGCAATTAGACACATGGATTCATACAAACATGCTTAGATCAATATGAAAAATATACATGGAATATGATCAAGCAATTGCGTAAAAAATAAATGTACCACTTGAATCAAGGTAAGATGTTAAGCCTTCCTTCTCTAAGTGTCCTTCCTCCTTTGTGTGTTGAGAGCTTCCAAAATTTTGACTTTGATCATCAATGGCTCAAGCACACCTACTAGTAGACAATCAAGTAATTTTTGGTATCCAAATTGCTTTGGATCCAATGGCATTAGCCCCAAAAATTTTAGTCCCCTTAAGAATCCATTTTTCAATGTCTTCCTTTTTGTTTGAACAAATTAGTCCCTTAGAGACGCAAATGTTTTTAACCATTTTGCCTTTAAAAAATCTAAGGGAACTAGATTGTCTAACTGTAATCACTAATTTTGTCCCGACTCTATTTTATCCCTTTTTATTTTAATAATGGGTTTTTATTACCTATTATTTATGTCGATATTATATTATTATTATTTCTTGTATTATTATTATTATTACCACTACTAACTATTATTATTATATTATAATTGTTATTACTATTAGTATTTTTTATTATTATATTATCAATACTATTCTATCACTATAGTATTATTATGTTATCACTATATTATTTTTATTATCATATTAATATATTATTATTATTATATTATTACTATATTATATTATTATTTATTTATTATTATATTGTTTTATTATATATTTAATATTAAACAAAAAACAAAAAAAATTAAATATACAAATAAATAAGCCCAAGTTTTTCAATTCAAAAGTCCAATATTACAAACTCAAAAAAATTAATTACAACCGGCCCACTTGGAGCCCAAACTAAACCCTAGATCCAACGGGCAGGATTAAGGCGGGAGAGCCTTCTAGAACCCGAACGCACTGTATGCGCGCCCACTCAACTCTCCACGCGTGTGTGGAGTCCACGCGCAAGATGATCTGGCTTCTTCCTGGCCCTCCAGCTATTGCCCCATCAATCCTCCACATAGCCGCCACGTTGGAGTCACGGCTGCAACAGCGACCACGCGTGCATCACGGGCCTCCTCCAACAGCCGTACCCGACACATGCAACCTGCAAAAAAGACAAAGAAATGCAACAACAACAACCAATACAAACAGCTTTTTTCATTTTTTTCTTATCCATGTAATTGGCTAGAAACCCCCCAAAACCAATTGCATGTAACCGTAAACGGGGAGATTCAAAAAAATCAATAAAAAAATTCAAAGCGAAAGTTTTCTTTTTATTCGGATATCACAAAAATACATAAATCAAAAAAGCAAGAGTTTACCTTGAAGGGGGAGGTCGGTTCCCGTCGTCGGTCATTTTCTTCATCGTTTGGGGTTTTTGAATGCTTTAGTATCAGAGGGGTTTTAAACCCAGTATTTTTTTTTTTAAAAAAAGGTTTTTTTGCTTCAGTTTTTGGGAGATTTGAGAAGAATGGTTTTGTTTTTGAGAAATCGGTGCTCAGATGTAGTTAGGTCTTAAGAAAGGGAGTCATTTGAGGTTAGATTTTAGGCCACCGATCACCGGCTAGCGGCGGCTGGCGCGACGGTTAGCAACGGAGGGCCATCTGTTTCTGAAAAATAGGGGGAGGCTAGGGTTTGATTACAGAGAAAAAATGGTATCTTTTCTTATTTCAAAATACGGATGATAAGAAAATGAAGGTTTCAAGTGTTTTTTGGCCTTGGTTTTACATATATATTCAAGCAGTGAAACGCTGCCGTTTTGGCTCGCAAGGATTCGCGCGGTGACCCGACCCGGGAAATGATCCGCATATTTCAGGATTTGGGTTAATCATCCATATGGTCCTCCGAGATCTTTCCCTCTTTTAAATTTGTCATGGGTTAATCCCCTTTTCGGTCCCTCCCATTTTGTTTCGAAACCAATTTCGATTGTTTAAACTTTGTTTTGTTTTAATTCCGTCTCTCTTATTTTGTTTTTTCTCTATTTCGGTCATTTTAAATATTACCTCATATTATATGTACGTTATAGATTTCTTATGTAGTATGTTATATGTATATATATATTATAGTATATTATGCGAATATGTAAGCTATAGTATCCCACTATATTATATATAAGATATGTAATATATGTTATATATTATAATGATATATTATATCTATATTATATGTTATGATATATTATGTTATTATTTATATTATAGTATCTATATCATATTACAATATTATACTATGTTCATGTTATATATTATTATTTTTTTCTTCCTTTTTTCTATATTTAAATTTTATATTCGAATTGGCCTTACGGCGACCCGCAGCGGGGATGACCCATATTATTGTGGCACGTTCCATCTAACCTTTAACACCTAATGTTTTATTTCCGCAACTAACATTTAATTTCTCGCATTTACTCTACCGCAATTTATTTTACCGCATTTTAATTTTCACATTTCTTTTCATGTTAGATCCGGTCCTTTTTCCGGATCTTTTTTTCTTTTTCGGACATTTCCTTTATCTTTTGTGGGATCCGGTCTCTTTCCGAACGCTTTCAATTTTTGTTCTTTAATTTCTGCACCTATTTATTTTGTTCGCTCTTTAATTTTCCGTATTTATTTTTACACTTTTATCTTATGTTCGATCCGGTCTCTTTTCCGGATTCTTATACTTCCGCTTCTATTCGTGCTTTCATTTCATTCTTTTATGCTTTAATTTATTTTCTTGCATTTGATATATAAACTGTTAATGCGGTGCCCTTCTATTCGAAAGTAAACGTGGTCAGTACCAGTCGAAGTGGTGGTCTTTTCATTTATTATCGAATAACGGGGCCATTAAAATTTACTCGCATTTTTAAACAAAAATTAAATTAAATTAAATTTGAACTCGCAAATTTCCAATCCAGGCAAATTATGTTCAACTAGGAACCAATTTTTGGACGGTGTGGGGGTGCTAATCCTTCCCCATTCGTAACCGACTCCCGGACTCATTTTTCAAAAGAATCTCTGGTTTTATGGTGCCCGGCCTACCTTAGTGGCTGGTAGCGACTCCATCAGTTTATTTTCAAGAACACCGAGATTTTTCCAAAACCACATATATTTTTTCAAAAACCCCACAATTTTCAAAGTATTTTTCAAAAACACACATTTAAAACTTTTAAACATTTTTAATTTTGATTTTATCTGGCGACGGAAATTTTGGGTCGCTAATTTGATTTTACAAAACTAATTTTGGAGCAATCTCCATTTTTCTTTTCAATATTTTTGTAAATCAAGTCTTTTTCTTTTTAAGACCATAAAATTCTTTTTGATGATCTTCATGAACTTTTTGAAGCATTTTTTTGTAAATCAAAATTCTTTTTTTCGAAATCCTTGAGCTTTGCTTCAAGTTCATCTTTGGTTTTAGAAATTAAATCATTTTGAACTTCTAAATTTGAAACCAATTTCTTATTTTTCAAAATGTGATTTTTAAATTCTAAAACCAAATCGTCATAGGCAACTTGTAATTCATTAAATGAATATGACATTGAAGTTGATGAATTAGAAGTTACCCTTTAATCTTCTTCGATGTCCATGAGGCAAAGGTTGGCTACCTCATCATCGGTGGAGTCCTCTTCATCACTCCATGTAGCCACAAATGCCTTATTCTTATGACTTGATCCCTTCTTTTTGAAACGAGGGCAATCATACTTGGTGTTCCCTATCTTCTTGCATTCGAAGCATATGATGAGATCCCTTCTCGTTATTTTTTATTCATATCTTGATTCTTCTTTTTGTTGCTTCATGAATCGGGTGAACTTCTTGAAGATCTTAACCATATCTCTATCCTAATCCTCACTCTCATCTTCACTTGATTCTTCTTGAATTCTTGAGGAGGATTTAAGAGTAAGATTCAAGTATTCAATTTCTTACTCTTCTTTCTTCTTCCCCTTTGACATCAACATTTCATGGGTTAACAAAGTTCAGCATGTCAAGCTTAAACTCCTTCAAAATATTTTGCTTCTATGATGACAGACTTTTTGGAGTCTCATGAATCAGGAAGTGAGTAAATCAACTTCCTCACTAGCTTGTCCTTCTCTATAACCTTTGAGTCTATTCACAATGGTAGAGAATCGATCGAACATAGCTCTGATGTCTTCTTCCGGGTCCATCTTGAAGTTCTCATACTCAAGGTTGAGAAGACCAATCTTGGTCTCCTTTACTTCATTGGTTCCTTCATGAGTGACTTCAAGCTTGTCCTAAATTTCCATAGCACTTGAGCAAAAAGATGTCTTTGCATACTCATCAGGTCCAAGAGCACAAAACAAGATCTGTATTGCTTTGTCATTGAGTTGCATCTTCTTTTGATCTTTTGCATTTCATTATGCCTTGTTTTTTTTGTTGGATTAAGATCCGTAAGAGTGGGCACATATGTATAATGTATATTACTATTTTAAAGTATGACACAAAATTAAGTGATCAATTATGTTAGGCGTGTCATGGGTATTAAAATGTCATGGAAATAAAAGTGTAGATACCATAAGATGTATTTATAATTCGATGAGGGGCAAAGTTATAAATACTTAATAGTTGATTATTAAATCAACTATATAAAGAGGTAGTGGTCCCCAAGAAATAGGTTAACTTGTTTTTCTCTCCTTCCCGTCGAGAGTTTTTACGTCAAGAGAAAACCTATCTTCTTGGAAGATCAATACCAAAGATTTGGGATTTCAACATCAAGATTCAAGGTTTTCAGGCCATCAATGAATTCAGGTACGCTTTCGCTTTCGGTTTATTGTTCTTGATGATTTGGCATGATAGATCTTGGGTTTAGATTTCATATCTATTATGGTTTGGTTCTAATAAGTGGCATCAGAGCCTTGTCATGTTGAATCATTGGGAATGAATTAAGTTTCTATTTTATATTGATTCGGTCTTAAAGTTTTATGGATTAGGATTTATATTGAAGTTTTAGGTTTTGATTAAGTATGAATTTAATATTTTAGGGTTTTATCGTATATATTTGTGCGATTTTGAATTATAAAATATTGCAATTTTTGTGATGTTTATTTTGAGTGTTCTATTCAACTTTTACTACCCGATCAAGAACATAGTCGCTGGAATAAGGTAAAAATAATTGAATTCATGTTTAAGTTTTTATTGTACTGAATTTTGGATTTACTATGAATATTGAATTTGAGCCATACAATTGTAAATCCCCTTAATTTCAAAGATTATAAATTGCATCATGTCATGAATTGATTAAGCTCATCAAATCTTATGATTTACATCACTTTGTAATTACCAATTAATTACAGTTTTAAATTTTACTGTAAAATTATGGTGGTTGCTTGTTTAAGGTTTCTTTTAGAAACAATTAAGGATTTGGGTCTTTCGGTTTCTAATTTGATTATTTAGACTATCTTATTCTTGGTTAATTTAAAAATATATGAGTGAAGTCTTAGCTTCAATTGAAGTATATATACTTATGGATTATATAATTTCGGTATTGATTTAAAATATGGTTTTTTATTTCTCTGACATGAAACTTGTTCTTATTTAGATTATGTGAACTATTTTTAATTTTGGTTATTAGGTTATTATGGATATATTAAAGTTTCATGTGATCACTATATGAATTAAAATCATTTATATGATACTTCTGCTTTTGGCTTTTAGTTAAAGATTGAATATTTTGAATTCGACTTTGATTTTGGTAAATGCATGCTTAAGGTTTAAGACATTTTTTTAAGAAACATTCAAAGATTTAGTTTTTTTTTATTTCTCATAGCCCCATTTAGACAACCTTATTTTGGGTTATTTCGAAAACTTAAGTGTTGTCAGAAATTTAAGTTTTGACTGTTACAAATATTAAGTTTGAATATCGGTATATTTATGTTATATATTTTAAGATAAATTAATTGAAGCATTAAGTCGCCAAAGTGACCTCTATTGTAGAAATTATTTTATTTTAATATATAGAAGGTTTTATGCATGTAAGTCGGATTATGTTAGTATTGATTGGCCCAAAGGAAGGTTAATAATTAACATTATTACATGTATAACTGTGGTAATAAACATGTGATAATTATTCAGTTTTATATGTGAGCAATAAATCGGCCCAAATGAAGATTTCTGTTCGACATATTCTTATTATCAATGTTTGATTACTGTACCAAGATATCACTTGCAAGTTAATGTTTTGTCCAAAGATGAAATATTAATGGATTGTCTGGTATCTTGATATGAGATTTACCTTTATTCAAATTTATTATTATTTTGGTTATCTTTTAATTTGATTGAAAGATAAAATTAAGACAAATATTTTGAAACAATTAAATTCATATTTTTGGCTTCGGATGTCTAATATTTTAATGGATTAATTGAAACATAATGTCACCAAAGTGACCGCTTTTGTGTAGATTAGTTTATTTAAAATATTAATATAGTTATGGATTTTTGTAATTTATGCGTTTATTAATTGGCCCAAAGGAAAGTTAATATTTGGCAGAATTACAACGACAACTGTGGCGATAAATGTGTGACAATTATAAGGTATTTTATGTAAGCAATACGTTAGTCCAAAGATTAATCTATTGTTTGACATAGTTTATTGTCAATGTTTGATTGCTACAACAAGAGTACCGCTTACAATTAATATTACTGTCCAAAGACTTGATATTAATGTTGTGCTTGGTATCTTGAGGGGAACTAGCCATTATTTTGAATTTATTTGTTTACTTATGAATATTTATGTGAGCTTGTTTTTATTTTATTTAGTTATTTTTGTTCTATATTTAGGTAATTTATCTTTGTTGTCACAATATCTGTTAAATACATTCTACACTTGTGTTTAGTGAAATTAATTTCAAGGAATAGAAAAGACACTTACATAAAGTATTTGATTGTATGAACATAGACCTTGCACTAAGGGAAGAACAACTCACGCCTCTCATGGCGATAAGCACCCATAAAAGGGATTTTGAGAGGCGAGTTCGTTCAAATTGTATGAGTTTAATGATCATAAAGTACAACATTCTAGAATTCTTTAGGAGCACAAATCTAAAGATATTACTTATACTAAGGGTTTCCTTGATAAATTTGAGAAACATTTTACTAAAAAATGTTAAGGTTATGACATCACTTTTGACTTACTTGATGTCTATGAAGTATAAGGGTCAAGGAAATGTGAGGAAGTACATTATGAAAAATGTTTAATATTGCTTCAAAATTTAAGGCACATAAGATCAAACTTTCTAACAATTGTTTGTTCTTATGATTTTGGTATCGCTTCCTATACAGTTTAACCAATTCAAAATTAGTTACAACTGTCAAAATAAGAAATAGACTTTAAATGAGCTTATTTCTAATTGTGTTAAAGAGGAAGAAAAGTTGAAGCATTATAAGTGTAAAAGTACTCATTCGGTTAGTGCTCATTTAGTTAGTGTCTCTAAGAATAAGGGCAATAAAAAATATATTAGAATAAAGTTGCTAAAGGTCCTAATCAAAAGAAACAACAATAAGTTACAAAGTATTGATTCTTTTGTATAAGTTAGGACACATGTGAAGAAATTAAACTTCAAAAGTGAGCACCTACTTCGGTTATTTTGAGTGATCCATGGGCTGTAAATTTTATGATCCCACAATAAGGATTATTTTAAGGAGAGGTTTATAACATTTTTAGGATGTTGAGTTTGGAGGGAGAAATAAGGTTAGATACATTGCTATTGAGGGGAAGTTGAATTATGATTTAATTCATACTATCACTTTTAATGATGTTTAGGTTTTTACACCTATCTTTAATCAAGAAGTGAATCAAGTACCTCAGCAAAACAATGTTGAACAACTCTCATTCAAGATAAGGTAATTGTTTTTAGAAGAAAAACTCAACAACCTCAAAAACAAGTGTCATTAAAGATATCCACGAGAGGAAGGAGAAATACTATTCCGGATTATTACTTTGTATTTCTTCAAGAAAATAAGGGTAATATTGGAATGATAGAAAATGACTTAATCATTTTCCATCAAGCCATAAAAGTTCTAACTCTCAACAGTGGATTAATGTCATACAAGAAGAATATAATTTTATGCAAGACAATAAAGTTTTGGAACTTGTCACTTTACCTGAAGGTGCAAACCAATTGGTTGTAAATAGATATTTAACACCAAGAGGGATACAAATGGTAATGTGGATAAGTATAAAGCATGTCTTGTATCTAAAGGATATACTCTAAAAGAAGACATTAATTTTGTGGCGACTTTCTCTCAAGTTTTATTGAAAGACTCTTTTAAGATAATCATGACGCTTATTGCTTATTTTAGTCTTGAGCTACATAAGATGGATGTTAAGCTTGTGTTTTTCAATGGCGACATTAAAGAAACAAATTATATGGTACTATCATAGATTTGTGTCTAATGATACAAAATCAATGATAATTAAATTAAAAATAATTCATCTATGAGCTTAAGTAGGACTCTCATTAATGAAATTATAAAATTTCATATTGATTATCTCATTGGTTTTGAGATAAATTTGGTGACAATTGTATATACTACAAGTTCAGTGGGAGTAAACCAAGTGATACTCATATTGCTAAAGAAGACAAATTTAGTCTTACACAATGCCCTCAAAGTAACCTTGAAATTTAGAAAATACAAAAGATTACATATGCGTAAGCTATTGAGAATCTAATTTATGCTCAAGTATGTATGTGTTCGGATATTGCGTACATTGTTGGAATGTTAGACAGATATTTAAACAATCATATTATGGACCATTGAATAGCAGCCAATAGGGTTATGAAATATCTTTAGAGAACAAAAATTACATGCTCACATATCGAAGTTCTGGTAAGTTAGAGATCATCAAGTTTACAAACTTCGATTCTATTAGAATATTGATGCAAAAGAATTTTGTCATATGGGCTGCTAATTATAGATTGAATAGAAAGACCACTTCGGTTATTTTGTGACAATAAATATGCATTCATTTATTCTATGAACAATAGGAACACTTCAAATATGAAGCACATAAATATTAAGTTCCTAGTTGTTAAAGAAAATTCAGAGTGGTTGTGTGTCTATAGAGCATGTTGGTACAAACTCCATATTTGCACGCTTATTAAGAAACTATCACCCTAGGTTTTTCATGAGCATACTACTCATGTGGGTGTAATGTTATATAAAGATATTCAGTTTTAGTGGGAGTTTGTAATTTTGAAAAATGATCATTTGGTTTAGACACAATTTTAATTACTTCAGTTTAAAGTTATTTTAAGATTATTTTCTGCAGAAATAAAGTTCTTTTGGTTTATGCACACTCTGAATTCAGTAAAGTTTGATCTCGCTAAGGTTTAGGAGGACCAGTTGGAAATAGACATGTTTGGTTCACATTTCATGTAATTTTCCATGTTACGCGTCCATGATTGATCTATGTCATTTGACTATATTTGTATACGTGACCATTGATGGGTCTTGTCATGATTGATACGACAAAGGCTGCTTTGATCCTATATGGATATAGTTGATGGACGAGATTTTTACAGAATACCTATTACATAATAGCAAATTTTTGAGCTCATAAGGTTATACATTTGTCAGGAAACATATGTTGCCCAAGTGGGAGATTGTTGGATTAAAATCCGTAATAGTGGGCACATATGTATAATGTATATTACTATTTTAAAGTATGACACAAAATTAAGTGACCAATTATGTTAGGCGTGTCATGGGTATTAAAATGTCATGGAAATAAAAGTGTAGATACCATAAGATGTATTTATAATTCGATGAGGGGCAGAGTTATAAATACTTAATAGTTGATTATTAAATTTACTATATAAAGAGGTAGTGGTCCCCAAGAAATAGGTTAACTTGTTTTTCTCTCCTTCACCGTCAGAGAGTTTTACGTCAAGAGAAAACCTATCTTCTTGGAAGATCAATACCAAGATTTGGGATTTCAACATCAAGATTCAAGGTTTTCAGGCCATCGATGAATTCAGGTACGCTTCCGCTTTCGGTTTATTGTTCTTGATGATTTGGCATGATAGATCTTGGGTTTAGATTTCATATCTATTATGGTTTGGTTCTAACATTTTTATGAACGAACGAGCCATCAAGAACTACATCCCAAAGACGATAGTTATTGGCTTTGATGAATAACGCCATCATATTCTTCTAATAGGAGTAGTTGACAACCGTTGAAGTAAGGAGGCTTGTCGATGAATTGCATCATGATCTCCGGTTGATGTAGAATGGTTTTATACCTTAAGGATAGATACTAGGATGTTAATCCGACATAGAGAAAAAGCTTTGATACTGATTGTTGGGAGGCTTGAATGATCAACTGAGCTGCCAGAGGGGTGAATTGGATTTTTGCTTTGGTGGATAAATGACTAAGTAATGAAAATTAGTACACGAAGATTTATAGTGGTTCGACTACACAACCGAGTATTCCTCCGCTACCTTAGCTATCCATACTAAAAATTTTCTCAATCCATTAGATTTGCTTTTCTTTTTCCGGGTTCAAGGAGATAAACCTTACAATAAAGACTTATACCCCAAAGTCTTGAAACACACTCTTACAAGAGGAAACAAATTTAGCAAACTAAAGGAAACCTCACATGGAAAATAAGTTTGCACAATTAAGCTCTCACCCAAAATCTTAAACACTTGAGCAAATGTGATGATTTGGCTCACTAGTGTTTCCTACAATAAATATGACAATTTAAGTACAAAACTTGATTTCTCAATACATGAATGTTGGCAAGTTGTTTCTTGTTGTTGTATGGCTGCTTGAAGAGGTCTTTTTAACCATCTAAGGAGTTTGTGGCCGTTACTAGCCGTAGTGGTTGATTTAGAGCCGTTGGGGTCTTTATTTCCCGCAATAAATGCACTTCTAGAGTAGGGCATATCAGTACATGGGCATCTGTATCTATACGTTTACTGAAATAGAAAGATCTATTGGGTGTTTTAACACTGGATATCGGTATACGATACAGGTGTGTTAGTACGGGCCCATCGGTATCGGTGCGGTTGAAGCCATACCGATACACAATTTGGGTACTAGAATTTTGCCAAAATAAGGGGATAAAAGGGCGTATCGGTACACGGGAAATCGTATTGGTACAGGCTCTTCTGGGTATCGTACGGGTCAAACTATACCAGTACTTAGAGCATGTTTTTGACATTTTGGCTATTTAAAATTATTTTAAGAATGTCAAAAACCTTTTGAAAACACTTCAAACATATTTTTCAAGTTTATAGACTTTTGAATTATTTTTGCAAATTTGTTTAAGTCCAAAAACATTTTTCATTTAAGTTATATTAAAATCAAATATCTCAACAACTTTTAATAAGTAAGTAACTATATAGGTAAAAGATCTTATTGAATAAGGTTTCTTGATGACCAAGAAATTGGGTCTGTAAATATGAACTATTTTTGATCTTTTGAATTATGAGAGAGAGAGAGGGAATTGCTCTGGAGAGATGTAACCACTTTTAAATTCTCTACAACTATTGTGACTACGTTATAGAAATGTGCATTGTAGGGATATTGGGAAGAATGTTTTGGTTCCACCGGGTTCTGGGATATGTACCGAATTTTGGGATACATGGGATATCATGTATTTATACTTTTCGTGTTCTCTACGTTGATAATAGATTGTTCCCTTCTCTCGTCCATAGAGATAGGCAATGCTAAACCACGTTAAATATTATCCCATATTAATGTCTTGGTTCAAATCATTTGTATTGCTATGTAAATACAACACTGTCCTTGATATCAAATGCAGATGTAGTAAATTACAAGGACCAATTTGATATCAAATATAGATGCAGTGAAAAACACAATTTGACCATTTTTGTTATATATAATAACAATTGCAATTACAATGGCATTGTACTTACGGAGCCAGACTGAATGAATGGGCAATCTCTGGTCTTTGTGGATTTCGCACCGGCATCCGTCCAGTTGGGAAGGGGATATATATGAGTTTGGGGTAGTGCGTGGGTGTGAATGTTAAACGTTATATTCGCCTTTGGTAGTATCTAGGTGATGGATTTAAGACGTTACTCGTCCCGTATCTACCATATGAATAAGGTTATTTTAATGAATGAAATATAATTTTATTTATATTATATATATTTGGTGCGGTAGGGTTGATGAATATGTTTGTTGACATTCGTATCAAATATATTTGTAAACATTTAGAAGACTTTTGGAATAATTAATGGAGTTAAAATTCAAGTTTATGAATATATCCAAGATTTGATGCACATGCAACGAGTTCAAAAAATCACCAAAAATTCTATATAAATAATTCATATGTAATTCATAGTTGTAACCATCTCAACAAAAAAAATCGATTTCAATTTGTATTTTAAAATATACGAATTTTTAAGTGATCGAATGTTAAAAAAACAGAGAAGTATATTGCTCTTAATACTAGTTTGGTAGTGACTTTACAAATTCATCATAAAACTGTACAAATCAAATTAAAAGTACTACATTATATGTTTAGAAAGACACTTGAGTCTAGTTTCTTTTGGAGAAAACGTAATGGAGTTTCGAGTTACATATTATTAGATAAGTGGATTTCTTTGAAGGTCGTACAAAAGGAAGAAAAGAGTGGTGGAAGACGAGGCAGTTACTTGGTTTACTTGGGGAAGGACAGATATGATGGCATATCTTTTACTCGAGGGGATGGTTTTAGACAAATTGGGTAACCTTAGCCGATGAGGTGCGGGGTTCCAAGGAATGATGGCAGGCTGGTCTTAGCGGTTTTCAGTCTGAAATCTTAATGTATTAAAAAGGGGATGTTGGTTTGGTTCCGGTTGCCCCATTGGCTAATGTCGGGTCTGTTCAGGTTGTTGAAGGAAATGATGGTTCTGGATCTGGGGGTGCTTAGGCCTTTCGGTCAACACTAATCGAGTGAGTTTTCGGCCCTTGCAGAAATGCATTGCATGGGTTTTAAAAGCATTGAGTTATCCCATGGTGCTTCGTTAGGCCCAGATTTAGAAGAGGATTTATCGGCTGATCTTTTGAAATCGAGGTCATGGGTGAAAATGTTGTGTCATTGAATAATAAGCCAAAATCAACTTTGATGAATTTAGAGTCGCTGCTAGTGTTCCTATTCCCCCTTTAGTTTCGTCTTCTCAAGGCAATTCTGTTTTTAATTTGCCTAAATTACAAAATTTTCATTCAGGGGAATAGAGAAGGTATGGGTCGTTAGCAGATTTTCAGGAGAAAGCTCTTTCCAAAGTAGAAAGAAAAAAGAGAGATCGAGTCCTTAAGAAGAAGAAAAAGCAAGACATGGTGGTAGAATGTTCCGAATTAGAAGGTAAGTCTATATAGGACTCTGAATTACAAGCGAGATGCGATAATGCAACGAAAGAAGCCGAGAAGGTTGTTGAGATGGGATCAAAGTTAGGGGTTCAATTTATTGGCCCGGTTGATGAGGTAATTTGGGATATTGCTGAATTAGGGATGGAGGTTGTCCCTTAGTGGTGGTGCTTTTTCATGATTGATAATGGAGTTTGATATCCGGTGTTTTATTTTCTTCGCTTGGAGGACCTGACAATTCCGTGAATTAGGGATTTGGTTACTTTGGATCTGCATTTTTTATGTCTGGTTGGAGTGCTATTTTTTTGGTTGCGAGCAGCTCCTGAATTATTGCAAGTGATTTGTTGTTTTTCTTTGTTTAAGTCTTTTTTGGTTTCTATTAAAAGTGGCAGGTAGGATTCATCTTGTTGCCTTTTTGAGGTGCTACTAGTCGAGTATTGAGACTTCATGGAAGGTTATGTGGGTTTGTATGTTTGGTGTTTCTTTGGCCTCTAAGACTCAGTTAGCTCATTGGTTGTGGGTTGATTGAATGTTAGTGTTTGGCGTTTTGGTTTTTTGGAATGATTGGTTTGATGTGTATCTTGGTTAGTCTTTCTCTAGGTGGTTGTTTTTAATCGGTGTATATCCTGGTTGTGTTGTACTCTTTTCCTCAACCTAAGTTTAGTGAGGTTTTTAATGAGGCACACAACTTAGGGGTTGGTCTTTTTGAACATTTATTATTAAAATTCATTTGCTGAGCAATAAAAAAAACAAGTGGATACGTGATGGGTAGTGGATATCCAGCTGAGTAGTGGGTGCAAAGTGGATTTAAGAATTTACCAGCATGGGTAAGTGAGGATTTGAACATTTTATAAATCGTGGATGGTGGGTAGGTGCAAGGATGAAGCTAGGATTGAATCATGAGGGGGGCAAGATGTTTAACTTTGGAATGATCGAGATTTTAAAAAGTAATTAACCATAAAAAAATTAAAGGAGATATGATTTAAATTCGTTAATTTTAAAATCGAGAGGTCTTAAAAGCAATTAAACCATAAAAATTTGGGGTCAATGCTTAATTTAATTAATTTTAAAACTGATAAAAGTCCTAAAAATTAATTATACTAAATAATTTTGGGAAGGGCAAGGACTTAATTGAAATGATTTCAAAACTATCAATGGCCTAAAATATAATTAGACCATCAAAGTTGAGGGGGGCAATTGCCCCTCCCACCCTCAACATAGTTTCCTCCCTAAGTAGGTGGTGAATATGAAAATTTTAGGTTTGAATGGGAAGGGGTATTCGCGCCTGCTTGCCCCGTTTATCATCACTACTCACCAAAACAACCCAATTCCATGCCTTAATCATAACCTCAGGCCTACTTTACTCTTGTCTCAGCTCAGACATTTCCCTTGCTTATGCATGTCGCGGTCCAATCTTGTTTTCGAATAATATGATGTTCAAAATGTACACAGTCAACAATCTTTAGAGCAAGCGGTTAAAGCTCTCAGTTAACACTCTCCATTCTCCCTAGGCTGTGGGTTCTAAATCCATTAGGAGCAAATTGTTCAATATATATATATACACACACAAAGAATGGGTTTTAGCTTGAAGCACTCTCCATTCTCCCTTTTGTTTAAGGTTATTGTAGAACAAATAGGACCTAGAGTAAAGTAAAGAAACTGAGCAGAGGTGGGAAACGGTTTGGTTTCGTGAGATTGAGATACAGAGTAGATGCGTTGAGGGCGATGAAGAGACTGGATGGATTCATAGTTTATGAATTTCGATTGTGGGTGAAGTTGGCTAAGCTTAATGGGAGGAAATCGTATTAGAGAAAGACGAATTCAGATGGGCACATTTCACTTATACATGCAGAGTTTACCAGGACAGAGTCTGGCAACAAAGGGGACTTGCAAACTTCAAAGCTGATTCATCTTCATGTAAAGGAAAATGGAGAATCAAATAATCAGGAGAGGTCAGTGACTAAAAAAAATAGCCAGGGCATATGGAGGTAAAGGATTTGTAGAAGATGAAAAGATGTTTACTGGGTGAAATGGCAACCATTTGTAGTGTTCAAAGCATAACAACAATATTACAGGAGTGGGGTTTGGGAGATATTAAAATTCAAACAATGGGAGGCAAAGATTATCTAATTTCTATTGGGGATGATGAATTGTATATAATGTTAGAGGATCTCAACTGGTCGTATCTGAAAGAAATTTTCAGTAAGGTAGACCTTCAGTTGGAATCAGTGAACAGACAGGAGAGAGCAACTTGGTTGGAGGTGATAGGTGTTCCACTGCATTATTGGAATATCACTAAGTTGAAGATGGTGGCGGAGCTTTGGGGATGTTTTGAAGCTTTAGTGGAAAATACCAACTGTAATAGCCCATTTTTGTTCAAACCTTTGAGCCCAATAATAATTAAAACTAATATCTAAAACCAATAACCCAAAATTTAACCTAATACAAGAAAACCCTAGCAGCAGTAGCTCGTCCAAGACCCTAACCGCTGCCGTCGCTATCGATGCTTCAATTTCAACCGTTACTGTCGGTTGTCATCAAACCCCAAAATAACCATAACTAAACCCTAACCATCCCAAAAACCCCTATCCAAAACTAAATATAACCCATCACATCCCCACTCTGTAACCCTCTCGACCCAGCCTAGACGCCTGACTGAATCGAGTGAGCTATATTAGGTTTGTCGAAACAAACCAAAGAAAGATTACGAAAACTGGTCCATTTTTTTATCTTGTCTAGATGCAAATTATTAACCCTAAGTGTTCATGCTTGCAGCAGATGTAATTTCAAAGGAAACGGACCACGGAAAGACAACTAATTTAATACATTACATATTAGGGACCAAAGCGCAAATCTCATAAAATTAAGGACCTTTACTGGAATTAAGGTTACCAATCCTCAATTAGTCAGATTACATGCTTACATGATAATTCTCAAATCAATCCGACCATTCAAACTCATTAAATTCATTAAACAAAATTTAGGGACTAAATCGAAAGAAACCAAAACTGCACTTCCTTGACATTAACTGAATTAACTTCCATCCGTATCGATACGTGAGAAACCATATCGATACGGTGCTGGCTACTAAACGGCCCCATTTCGGTACGCCAAGTAGCATACCGGTACGCTTGACAATCTTTGAAACCCTATTTTAAAATATAATTTGGCCATACCGATACGGATACCCTATGTTTCGGTACTAAGGTTTTGTCCTAAAAAGCAACTTCTAGTAGCGTAAAACCGTACCAGTACACCCATACCTGTACCGAAACCTGAAGCTTAAATTTGTCTAGCCGTACCGATACGGTCCTCTGCGTATCGGTATGCCTGGGCCTGTAATGTCATTTTTAGCTGGTTTTTCACTCAAATATAGATACATTTGGATCCTACCAACTCACATACAGGTATATAAATATCCATCAAATCATATTCCACCAGTATCATCAAGATTTAGCAACTATAACAAACATGTGCTTCAAAATGAATCAACCTATAGGCATGCTCCCTAAACCAAACACCAAACATACCGAAGCACTCAAATGAACATTTCCCAGCCTAAACAACATACCAACATGTTCATAAAATCAAAACCAACCTATTAAGGTAAACATAACATGGCAATCAAGTAAAGCTAACTAGATGCATTCTTAGGCAATCACCTAGCATCAACTATGAGAAAAAGCCATAACATAGGTTTCATCAATCATCAAAGTCCCAAAACACAGCATCGACCATGCTAAAAAACTAGAGGAAAACTGAATTACAAATCCCAACAATATGGCGAACACATTGCCTTATTAACCGGAAACTTAAACCAAGTTCATACTCAAGGTAGTCCTTGTCTTGGATTGCTTCAAACCTTGCCTTTGCTACCCCCAAACCTTAATGCTCTGCATCATTAGGAAAAAGAGAGCGTAAGCACACATGCTTAGTGAGGATGCTCTTATAACAATGATGCATTTAAAATCTTTTGAGAACTAAACACTTGCTTTCAAACCATGCTTACATCCAAAGCATTTTCATTGATTACAAATCAAACATGCATATCGACCATATGCAAAACATTTATAAACCACATGCTTAAATCCTAAAGCATTAAGTCATCTCATGCTTAAATCCCAAAGCATTACAAAATAGGTTCAACACTTGAATTTCCATATATTGGCATTTATAGTGACCCCGGATATTCGACCACTATCTTTGATTGGTTGACCGCTAACCAATAGCTAACCGGCAGTTAACTTTACATATCGGATACACAAATCTCCCTTAATGACCGACCACCATTAAAACCCATACCATGCTGACCACATGATATGGCAACCTTGCTGACCGTAAGATTAACATCAACAAGGGGAATAGACCGCTCAACCCAAGTGATAACATCATAGTCTAAGTATCCAACCACTATACCTCAAGGACCTCTATCCACGATTGATTTTAAACATATTATAGTGCACTTTATCCTATGGCATGCCAGCTATATCCGAATGTTTTCTCACCTTGTCACAAAGCCAATATATCATTTACAAAATCATTTACTCATTGTTTTATAATGCATTAAGCATAAACACCACATATGCAAACCACATTGCCAAAGCAATACCACATTCCCGACCGGAATAAAAACCAATGCACACTAGCATTCCATATACCTTTAAACCACTGCATATGTACTCAAAATCATGCATTTACAGTAGGTAAAAACAACCCATGTTTACGACCAAAACATGAATTTCACATGCTCATATCCGACAAATATAAAAAAGCAAAAGAGGGAAACTTACTTCCGAGCTTAGGTAAGTGTTTTAAACTTATCCTAAACTCCCAAAACCACTTTCAAACCTTTGAAAGACTTTTTAAACCGTTTCTGCTCACCGATTTCGCTTTGCTCGCCAACACAAATCAAGCTCCCAGCAAGCCACAATCTACCTTAGTCCACTTCGCCTTGATGATCCCCTGTTTCAATCACACAAATCCAGAGGAAACATGCATCATAAATGCATTCAAACCCCTGTCTCAAAGAAGATTCCTGCAACTCACAAGTTGCCCACTCAAAAACCATCCAAAACTTATTGAAATCAACCTCAAACATTCTACAATCTTAGCCCAGCCACAATACAACAATTCAATACATCAAACTTCATCAATTAACATCTAAAAACCCTTTTACAACATCCTTTTACTTTCAGCAAAGATTAAACACCAAAAACCTCCAAAAAACCCTTTAACTAACAACCTTTAATATTATAGATTCAACTAGTTTCAGGTTACAATATTAAATCCAAGCTTCTAACATTATTAAACCTCAAAATCATAATCTAACCTGATCAAGAACCCAACAAAACATATCCACTTTGAAAATATACCAATTTCATCAATCAAAACACAATTAAACCAATTTCCAATAATTAAACTATCAAAACACATTAGAAAACAATTGTAAAGGATCAAGAACTTGGGAATTTCAGTAAAGAACCTTTCATTAGGGGAGAAGAATGAATCATTAACTACTAGATAAACATGAAAAACAAAATTGAAATCATAAGTATTTGATGGAAAACTTTAGGAAATCAATTAGAAACCTCTGAAATCCAGATTTTTACCTGAAGAAATTGAAGTTGGAAAGATGTTTGGCTGGAGAGAATTTGAGAGAAATGAGTTACAAAGTTTGTTACGTGATTTTTGTTAAAAGCTTAAAATATGATTTATTAATTCTCTCCACTATTATAGCTTTTAAGGCCTATTTAAAATAGTTAATTAAAGGGAGAAATCTAATAAAAACATTTAGGATAATTAGCTCCTTAAAGATTCAAAGTTTTGATCCTTTTTCAAAACAATCATTAAAAATAGTTTTCAAAGTTTGCATTTTGATCTCTAGTCCAAAATGTCAGATTTCCAAAACTAATTTTCCAAAATTGATTTTACCACGATCATTAATATATTTAATAATGATTTTAGAATATTTTTCCATAATTTCATCACCTTTAAATATTTAATCCGATTTAATCTCGAAACCTACTCAAATCTCTAATACTAGTCCACCGGACCTTCAAACCAACTCTTAAAACATCTAAGCCCAAAACTGGGGCGTTACACACTCTGCCACCACCGTAAACCAAAACAGATTCTCGAGCTCATTTTTTTCTGGTTTCGTAAACCAAAACTCGTTGTTTTAATAAAAATGACAAAAATAAATTTTATTAAAATGACTGGTTTTTAGGTGATCCAATCTCACCTAAATTAAAAGATTGGTGGCGACTCCCATTAAAACCAAAATATTTTTGTAAAAAAAGTGTCAAGCTCGTAGGCCCGTTATTACAACTTGGCAACTCTGCTGAGGACTTTTTCTTTTAGAGAGTCAAGCTACAAGTCGATTAATTTTTGTCTTAATAGATGGAAATCATGACTTCGATTTAATTTATGATCGCTGCCTTTTTTATTCCTAAAATTTTTCCAAAAGTTTTTATAAAATCTGTTTTTTTTTCATATCATGAGCTCTGCACCCGAGCTTCGTCCCTTCCAAGTGGGAGTGAGAAGCTATTCCTTCGTGAGGTATCGCCTTCGTGCAGGATTGTGGATCGCTTCCAATATACATATGTAGTTTTGTCTTCGTGTAATCTTCATCTTTGTACAAACCTAGGGAAATATATCCCCCTTAATTGAACTTGCTAGCCTTAGCAGGCGATAACGACAACAATTCGGGAACCTTAGTTAGAACCAAGCCACATGTAGTGAACTGTAAGAGCCTACCTTGTTTGTAGCTATACCAAACCTCTTCATGTTTAGAGAGTCACCCGATAAGTTCATATTAAAGAGAGATTTTGTTTATCTTTCAATTATGCTCTTTAATTTTAGTATTATTTATTTTTCCGCAACATAGCATGTAACTAGACATCATGTTGATATGTTTTATTTATGTAAAATAAAGTATGTGGTAGAAAACATATTTGGGTAGGACCCACTTTTTTAGAACATATTCAGGTAGAAAAGTATGCTTGGGTAGGTTGTATAGATTTACTTTTTAGTAATTAAACATTCTTATTTTTAGTATGATTATTTCCATACGTACTAACCAATTTTTTGTTTTCTATGTTTTTTATTTTGCATTGCATATTCATGACATAAATAAAAGGTGTTGATTCATGAGCGATCTTCAATCTAGAGAACTTTTATAATAAATAAAAGGTCACATGATCCAATAAAAAGTAATGCATATATGAGCCAGTGTCCTGAAGTGATACCAAAAGAAGCGAGAGACTTTTCTTTCGAAGGTTACACGCCAGACATACATGCCGAAACTCACACCAATACTAAGTTGAATGAAATAGAAGAGCTGAAAAGACAGATTTCTGAGATGATGAGTATGATGACAGCCATGGCCAAGGGAAAAGAGCTCGATATACAAAGAGAGAAAGATGAACTGAGTGGAAGCCAGAATATTTTATCCAGTATTCAGGAATCTATAACTGAACAAGCCGACTCTAGTAAGCCCAAGGGATTGTGCATTGTCATGGTCTACATCAATAAGACGCCCGGAGATGCAAGGTGGCAAGCTCAGGGAGAATAATGACAAGCCAAAGAAAAGCCAGGAAGGAAGAAGCTAAAGAGAAACCCACGTTTCATATTCCAATGGCATATACAGAGTCGCTTCCGACACTAGTCAAGGAAGATCTTATGACTCCAGTTCAGTTAAAACCAAAGCAGCCCCTTATCCTAAAGGTTATGACGTCAAGGCCATATGTAACTATCATCTAGGAGGTACGAGTCATGCTACTGAGAATTGTAGAGCTCTGAAGAACAAAGTTAGAAACCTAATTGAATGAGGGCTACTAGGTTTTGAATAAGGAAATCCCAAAATTTCAAAAAGCCTATGCAATAGGGGAGCACCAAAGTATATAGAGATTAGTCACTATCCAATACTCATAATTCGGTGCCAAGATCAGAGTTCGAATTCCAGTGTCTAATATTCAGAATTATCTTTGACTGGTAGCTAAAAGTCGAGAACCAATGGTCTTTTTGATCCCTTGCCCATTTCGTATGGAGAATTATTTCTACAGTTACTAGAGGCACGATTGGTGGCCTCATGTCATCTCTTACCTCTACAACCTTCATACCCTAAATGGTATGACATCAATGCTTGTTGTGAGTATCACGCTAAAATTAAGGGTATTCTATTAAAATTGCACTGCCTTCAAGCGTCGAGTTCAGAACCTCCTAGAATGTAAGATGTGGAAGATCGAAAAGGAGCATCAACATGATTCAGCTATTGTTTACCCAACTGGAGTAAAACCAAAAGAGTACGACGAAAATGAAAAGAATTATTTAGAACATTATACCCAAGCCAACATGTTGAGGAAAGAAAGAGACAATTTGATCAAAAAAACTAAAGAGTTTATAAGATAACTACTAAGAACTTTGCTTAGCATTCAGAGATGTTGGTTTGGGAGATACTCAAGATCAATGGAAGAAAAGGGTCATCCAATTAAAAAATAATTCTAAAGCCAATGAAAATTTAGCTAAGACCTTATCTCTCAATCTACACGCAATGGAAGATTAGTGCATTGCTCTCAAGGATGAGTTGAGGAGTAGTCAAGCCAAGTGTGAGGTTTTGAAAATGTGTAAATGTCTACGTGAGAATACCGTTGCTGGGTTGAAAGATAGTCAATCTGAAGTTGATATTATAAAGAAACAAGCAAATGAGGGTAACATTATTCTACTGATGTATAAGGATCTTATGGATAATCTTAAGAAAGCCTTGCGAGAAAATGATGAGAAGTGGTGCTATCAACTTCAAGAGGTGAAGGAAGAGATGAAAGAAAAGACAACCACATGAAAGATGTCATTGTCAAAGCGCAAAAAGTGGTTCAACAAGTGGTGGACTTGGCTGATGTAGCAACTGAACTAAGTTAGAATGACAACATGTTCTCGGATCATGACAAGAAGCTGGCTTGGCTTTTGATAAAGATAGATAAGCTAGGTGTTAGGGCTCGATATTATCTGTAACTTTGATACATGATGTAAAGAGAACTTTTATTTATTGAAAGTTCTCTTATGATGGTTATTCTTTGAATCAATACGTTTTTTGCACACATGTCTACATCCAACATTGCACCTTTATTGCATTTTAGTAGCATTACATATTTAACAACATTGTATTTACATTCATAAATCGAACCTAAATCATTTACGGGTTTGATGGCAATAATCCAAGATTTTGTTGGAAATCCAACAAGTTTGCTACCGACATGGATGGTGAGATAAAAGTAATTGAGCAACCTCATGAAAGGCTACATGAACAGCTGTAAGCACAGTTGTCCAAGATGAAGCAAGATACAAAAGACCAAATATTGAAGTCCTTACAATAAAGGATAAACCAAGCAACTCAAGCGTCAACTACAAATGGTATTGATGAAGTGAAGGAAACTGCCAAAAAGTGTCCATCGATAGCACCCCGCCAAGCCGTTACATTGTTTTCAACAAATTACTTTGGGCATCCAAATTGAATCCAAGGATGAGTCAAGCTAAACCTTTTGTCTCTAAATTGGACAACCAAGCAAAAATACTGGAATAGAGCTTTTAGAGCAGTTTGAAGATAAATTGAAGAGTCTTGAAGAAAAGATCAATACAAAAGAAGACACTGAGATCTTCCACAAATTAGAGGCTAGAGAAATATGTTTGGTCCCTGACTTGGTTATTCCACTTGAGTTTAGAGTTCCTAATTTTGAGAAATACGATAGTACCAATTGTCATTTGATCTATATGAGAATGTTTTGTAGGAAGATGGAAAGCTACCTATATGATGACAAATGTTGGTCCACTACTTTCATGATTGTCTAGCTAGAGCAGCCATAGAATGGTATAATGGGCTTAACAAAGATCAGATTCAATCATGGGTTGATCTAGCCACTGTATTTTTGGAACAATACAAGTATGCTTTCGATTTGGCTCTAGACCGTCAGCTTCTTTGAAATATGAAGATGAGGGTAAATAAAAGCTTCAAAGAGTATGCATTGAGATGGTAAGCAATGGTAGCTCAAGTTCAACCTCTCATGATTGAAAGTGAAATGTTTCCTATTTTCTATAACACATTTCTAGCTCATTTCTATGATCTGATGCTCGTAGGTTCAAGAGGTAATTTATGTAATCTTATGATAAGAAGAGAGCTAATAGATGATGCAATCCAAAATGGAAGTTTGAGCTCTTTGTCAAAAAGCCAAACCTATCAAGAAAAAACAAGAGAAGAAGAGAGGAATGAATGTCATCTGTACTGCACTCGTGGTAGCAAAAGAAATGGATCGTCTAATAATTCTTTCGCATCAAGAAAAGCTCTTCGGACAAGCATGAATCTTGAAATATTCCAAATTTCCATCTAAGATTTGTTTCTTCATCTTATAGAAAGATGATATCTCACTCCTAGACCAATGAAGGTAGCTTCGAACCCGACTGCCCATACTTATGATCCAAGCAGTACTTGTGACTTTCACATGGGGTATATGGGCATTCAACCAAAGAGTGTAGGCCGCTATTGTAGAAGATAAAAAAGCTTGTAGATAATAGAATATTAACAAGAGAGTTAATTAAATAATGAAAGACAAGCTCTAGATAGGAAGAGCTATCATTGGTGTTAAGGAGATCAAAAGACCGGGATAAACGACTCTTGGGAGTGGTTGAGTTCCTTTTTGTGAAGGTTTCTTATCATGGGTGCTCAGTTTGCTAAGACATCCATGTAATTTAAATTTCTTTCCAAGTAATGCATAGAACCAACCTTTTGCTTAAGCACGAAGGTAATTGGATCTTTTGTAAGGGCATGTGTCTTCTTATTTTGTTTTCAATGAATGATGATTTCTTCTATATTTATTTGTCAAATATTTTCTAAAAAATAATTTTTACACTATTCTATCCATTTCATTATAAGTTAGTTTTGGTTCTTCTATACATATATGTATGTATTTTTTCAGATTCCCATATAACGACTTCAATTTAAATCTGATGGTTGATCCGAGCAGTCTTGTGTTTAAAAGAAATCAAAAGATGTGAAGATGAGGTGGATATGACCTATCTTCCAATCTACTTAGGTCAACAGAAGGACTACTGAGTGCGCTAGGGAGTGATGGAAAGGTCCAATACACAAATTTTGAGTGAATGTTTCCTCTCAAGCATTGTTGTCTAAGATTTTTGAATATCGTGTTAACTCTAACATATTTACAACTGAAGACTACCCTTCATCGATGATATCTGTGTAGGAGATCAAACCAAAGAACATTACCATGCTGGGGCAAGAGATATGAAAGTCTTGTTCAAGTAGAAGATGAATAATTCTGATCGTATCAAAAAGGTAATGTCTATCAAGGGGCATGAAATGAGAAGATGCATATCAGATGCAAGAAGTAATTTATGCTTGAAGAGCATGCTGAAACGAATTGAGAGTCTTAAAATCAGAACTGAGAATAAAAAAGCATTGAAAAAAAATAAAAATATTTAAAAAGAAACCAAGGCGAAACCCAAAAAAGTGTCTTAGGTAAAAAAGAAAAGAACAAATAAAAAAGTGTACGTGCCAAATAAATAATGAAGCCTTCAAGAGATAAGCAAATGCATAATCTTTCAGCCAAAAAAATCCATACTTAAAAGAGATTTGGAAGACTACTCATATGTAAAACCAGAGCATGCACCAATGTTCGGACATAGTACAAGTTTACTTGAGGTACAAATTTCCAAAAATAGAAGAGTGAAAATGAACTCTAGGGTGAAAACCCAAAAAACGAACAGTCAAGAGTGATCCGAAATATGAAAAATAATGCATCTAAGCATGTTTAGATCAATTATCGCAACAATATCATTTCTTTCATAATCGTAAGCCATGGTCTACTTTATTTGCCTCGAAAGCCCAGAGCAGATTGCCTTCATATTAGATACCACCTTACAGAGTTATCCTTTCTTCAAAGATGTCAAAACTTCTAATGGTTGATCGAGATCAGAAAAGAGGAAAGAATAAAATAAGGCAGTTTATGGGTCAAAGAGAGCCACCTAAATCGGTTAGAATATTAGGTACATGGGAAATGATCCTCCTATAAGCCTAATAGTCTCGAAGAAACTTTACATCTTTAGACATCGAGACAACATTCGAGTTCCTCTAGACACAAGCTACACTTGGGACGACCATCAACAAGTTACTTCAAAGTCGCCCATGCCCTTGATATCCAGGGCACATAATTTTGGTTTTATTTGCAAATATAAAAAATCTTATTTTTGAAAAAATAAATAATCATTTATATTGATAATTCATACAAGCATCATGCATTGAAAGGAAAACAAGCAGACTAGTATTTTAAAAAAACAAAAATAAAAGATTTGTTTGCATTACTTTGTAAAGAGATTTAAATGTAGGATTTCAAAGTATATGATCACCCTAACATATGATATTGTGATAAAAAAATGCATAGTAAAGCATCGAGAGATTGCTTATGCAACAAATGTTTAAACCGGCCTTTCACCCAGAGATGGTGGAAACATTTTTCGACAAGTAACTGAGTACAGGAATGATAAAGGCAATTTGCACAAAAAGAAATTTACAACAATGCTCCTGCATAAGAGTGGTAAGCAATCCAAACAAATTTCCAATCAACAAAATAAAAACAGGGATAATTATCCATTATTGTTGAAATCAAAGAAGATGATAGTTGAACCCAAAAGTAAAAAGGACATCACCATACATGAGAAGACAAAGGTGTTCATGCGAGGACCTAGGATAAGTGCCCACCTTGTTGTTAAACTTCACAGGGGAAGGCCTTCCACGAAAGTTAAAGACAAAAATGGTTAAACCCGAGTTTGAGTGGGGCAAAGCTGTTCGAAGCAACAATATTTGTTTTAAACAATCAAAGAGTTCACATGTCATAGCTATCAAGAGATGATAATGAATATGGAAGAAGAATTGTCCAAAAGAGAATTCAAAAGTCTCAATTTGAAGACCAGAAATGATGATCAATGTGACTGTATTTTTTTCATGAGAGCATTGTGCATTTAAGATATACACATACATGATGATAGAAAAAGATGCATTGAAGATAAATATTTTAAATTGATTGAAATGTTTCTAAAGAAGAAATGAAATTCAGGACACTATTTCTGAATCAGGCTGCCAAAGAAAACATGGTCTAAAAATGGGACAAAGTTAAGACCTTCGGGCCATCACCTTCGGGGGTGATGTCAAGTCATTCGAGCCATCACATTCATGAGTGATGTCAAGTCCTTCGGGCCATCACATCCAAGAGAGATGTCAAATCCTTTGGGCTGAAGTGTTTTCAAATGTCCACATATGAAGATAGTCAAACAAAATATTTTTCAAAAAAGAGAAAATGAAATGATGATTTTCAAAATTATAAGCCCTTTGGTACATCACCTTCGAGAGTGATGTCAAGTCCTTCGGGCCATCACCTTTGGGAATGATGCTAAGAACTTTGGGCCATCACCATCGGGAGTGATGTTCAGACTTTTGGGCAATCAAAAAATGCAATGGTTAGAAAGAAAATGACAACTTTCTCAGATCTTGTCTCTTCGCCAGAGTTGTAGCTTGATAAGAACTAACTCCCAGATCATGCCTCTTCGTTAGGGTTGTAGCTTGATCACAACTTTCTTAGATTAGAACTCTTCATCAGAATTGTAGCTTAATCAAAATTAACTCCTAGATCCTGACTCTTCGTCAATATGCCTCTTCATCAAAGTTATAGCTTGATTAAAATCTAGCTCTCAGATCATGCCTCTTTGTCAGTGTTGTAGTAGATCAAACTCTTGAATCATGCCTCTTCCTCAGAGTTGTAGCTTGATCAAAATCAAACTCTTAGATCCTACTACTTCATCAATGTTGTAGCAGATCAAACTCTCAGATCATGCCTCTTCATTAGAGTTGTAGCTTGATCAAAATTAACTCCCAGATCATGCCTCTTCGTTAGAGTTATAGCTTGATCAAAACTTTTTCTTCAGATCCTGCCTCTTCATCAGTGCTATAGCATATCAAACTAATTTTTCCAGATCCCGCCTCTCCGCCAGTGGTGTAGCGGATCAACTTTTTTTAGATTCTTCCTTTTTGTCAATGGTGGAGCAGATCACCCCAAATTTATAAGATTCTACTTCTCCAAGATTGGCGGAGTGGATAAAATAAATCTTAATTTAGATTAAACCTTTTAGTTTTTTAGTTCTAAATAAAGTAAGTTAAAATTCAGTCTGACATGATGTTCCTTTACTTTTGCAGATCCTATCTTCCCAAGATAAGGACAAAGTAGATTGGTCGACTGGAGTCTATCTCTCAAAGAAGCAAAGTAGCAGACTGATTAACAAGTTTTACATCCTTAGAAGACCAACTGAAGAAATAAGAGTTGCGTCAAGAAGGAAGAAGTGAAGTTGGACCGAATGAAATTGTTCTATTTTTGTCTTAGCTCTATTGTCGTTGCATAACTACGAGTAAAGATGAGCAGCTGTAATAGCCCATTTTCATTCGGGCCTTTAAGCTCAATAATAATTAAAACCAATATCTAAACCTAATAACCCAAAATTTAACCTAATACAAGAAAACCCTAGCTACCCTAACCCTAGCAACAGCAGCTCGTCCAAGACCCCAGCCGTCGTCGCTCCTGTCGATGCTCCGATCCTTGCTATCATTGTGTTTGTCGCAAAACCCCAAAATAACTCTAATTAAATCCTAAACACCCCTAAAGCCCTAATCGAAACCCTAAATCTAGCTCATCACATCCCCACTCTACCACCACAACCTCAATCAAATTCACCACCCTAAACCCGATTTTAAATCTCCCTCATCCTCATCTCACTGCCTCCACTGCCCAAACTCGGCCTCATCCAACCTCCACTTGTCTCCCCGCACTCAAGTGAGACCAGAGCCAAAACCCTATAAAAAGGGAACCAATCTGTAACAAAAATAGGAGACTGAGAGAAAAAGAAAGGAAAAAACAACCAAAAATACATAAAAATGAGAAATCGAAAACAAAAAAAAGAAAAGAAAAAGTAAAAAATGAAAGATTTTTTTATAGATTTATACTATTAAGGTAGGTTTAGAGAGAAATCAACCTTAGATTCTGGATTAGGAGGGAAAATCAAACCATTTTGAGCCGTTTGCATGAATTTCAGTGATCAATGAACGGTGGCACGCGGCGGCTCACGGCGGACGATGAGACCGGCTTCTGGGTGAGGGGAGAGAGTTGAGAGAATTTCATAGCGTTTTTTATTTCAAGTGGTAAAAATGTTTTTTTTGCTAAACTTGTATTTAAATAGTTATCAAAATGAAATCGTTTTGGCACTTGTACCCGCGTGTTGACATGTGACCCGGGAAGGATCTGCTCGTTTTGAATAAAATGGGAAAATTACAATTTCGATCCTTCTATTTTTATTCTTTATTAATTATGGTTTCTGATTCCCGCTTTTATTCATTTTAGTCATTGTTTTTATTATTATTAGCCTTTGTAATTGTTATATAGTAATATTATTATTATTTTAAATCTAACTTTACAAAACTTATACGAACCTTTTCCATATATATTATAGATGATCTACATATATTTTTTATAAATATATACATGTAGATTTATTAATATAAATATTTTTGTATTTAAATAGATATATTATGTTTTTATTTTTTTCTTTTTTTTCAATCTATATTTTATTATTTTAGTATATATGTTAGTTTAATGTAAAGAAATTTATATCTAATAAATATCTATTCTATTTATATATACATATATGTATGTACGTTATATAAAAACATGATAACTCAGTTACTTGCTGTTTTAGCTTAAATATTATTATGTATATATTTATTGGGTTTAAATTTGATACACAGGCTGTGTAAAATAAATTCTACACAAGCCTGCCTATTTCTACTGCAAATCAAAATTAAACCTAAACCCTAAAAAACTAAACCCTAAACCCTAAACCCTAAATTCTAAATATCAACCTTAAATTCTAAACCCTACAACATAAACCCCTAAACTCTAAATCCTAAACTAAACCCCTAACCCCTAAAACTAAAAGGTCTGTGTAAACTTTTACACAGACTGTGTATTGAAGTTTTTCTCATATTTATTTATTGTATGATTTGAATTGTATTTATTATTTTAATTATATTAACATATATACTATTCTTATTTTTTATACCATTGTCTTATACAAATTATTGCCATGTATTAAATGCATGTATGTATATATATATATATATATATATACACATTTTGCCTTATATAAATGTTTTATAATTTATACGATATATGTTATTTATTACCTATTTTTAAATATATATGTTATGCATTCATATTTGGTTTTCACAATCATTTTTTCTCTAAAATTAAATTAATATTCTTTATTTGAGATTCTCGATAAAAATTGTCTCGAGCTTAAAGAGACGTGATTTCCTCACTAATCATAATTAAAAAACATTATTCTGACTAAAATATTTTATTCGAGATTCTCAATAAAATCATGTCTTCAGCTTAAAGAGGTGTGATTGTTTTTATAATCCTAAATAAAAATATATTTTTAATCAAAATCAAAATATTTGAAATAATATTCTTTTATTTGAAAATCTCATCGAAAATTACGTCTCGAGCTTAAAGAGGCGTAATTTTCTTGTTAAACCCTAAACCTAGGATTATGTTTTTAAATATTTTTCGAATAAACAAATTTCATCCATTTGGGATCACATTTTAAATCATATTCGGATTTATGATTTCCATTGTTAAGACACTACGTAATCGATTAGGTGCCAATTTTTGGGCGTTGTGGGGGTGCTCACCCTTTTCCGCACGTAACAGACTTCCGAACTCATTTTTTTTGTTTCGCAAACCAAAACCCGTTGTTTTAATAAAAATGAAAAAAAATAAATTTTATTTAAATGACCAAATTTTCAGGTGATCCAATCTCACATAAATTAAAAAATTAGTGGTGACTCCCATTAAAACCAAAATATTTTTTTAAAAAATGCATCAAGCTCGGAGGCCCGTTATTACACCAGCCATTTGAAAGATCGTGAAAAGTCCCCATTTTGATATCCACGGAACAAGCTGTATTCTCGTCGATTTTTTCTAATTTAAAAGAGTCGCTTTTGCCATTCACATACAGGTAGCGAGTAACTCAATATGTTTAATTTCAAGATGCAAGATGTTGGTTTTGCCTATGATAGGCAAAAAATTCATATGATTTGGCCCTCAGAAAATGGTTGCAGATTAGACAGATGTTTGTTAGTTGAATTTTGTTTATCGGAGTTTAGGGACGTGGTGTAATTGAGTTTGCATCGCTCGGTCTCGGACCATGTGCCAGCGCTACTTTTGACGGGAGAATGTGGTTTGGAGGCTGAGATCTTTTAAATTTAACGGATGTCTTCGAAATGATGGCTACAGGAAAGTAATTAAGGAGGTTTTTGGAAAAGATTCAGGTAACATGTCTGACCTTATTTTGAAATTTAGACGTTTGAAGAGATGGAATTCTGAATCTTGTGAGAATTTTGGCTTAACTAGAGGGTGGGTTGTGAATTGCATAAGTGATGGGGTCGGAGGCTAAGAGTTTGGTGGCCAAAGGTTGTAGAGGATGCAGAGTATTGGTAAGATGTTTACTAAAGAGATTAAAATGGCGTTCATGTCGTTTGAGGTTGTTTGGAAGCTTCGGCTTGTTGACGACTTGATTCCAGAACTATCCAACAAGCTACGAGGGCCATGGAAGATCAGGTAGAATTGGCTACAATGGAGTGCAAATGTGGAACGTAATGATGAAATGGAGACCCTTATCGGGTTCCAATACTTGAGGGATTACGGTGTTGATGCAATATTGGAAGACATAATGAGAATGGCTCAAGTCTGAATCCCAACTGTTTTTGAGCTTCGATGGAAACGTTTAGTTACTTGGCTCCAGATATCTCGACACTGACACCGATTTCTTTGTCACTCGGTCCCGAGCCATTGCACGCCGAAACTTCGCTAGAGGTTGATTCCGTTAACATGAACTCTTTCAACTTTGTTATTTGCTCATGGTTTGGAACCTTTGGATGTTGGCATGTTCCAGCTTTGTTTCGAAAGCAACACTGCAAGGAGTTGTTTTAGACTGCGTTGTTGGGAGCTATTTTGGAGTTTTTCAAGTGGTGGCACTAATTAGGATCAGCATTGCACTACATTGCCCTTTGGCAGACTGTCTCGCAAAGAGCGTATTCAGACTTGTGGTAGCCCTTTGGTGGAGAGGGGCTCGACTGATTTAGTTGGCATTCGATCGTCCCCAGGCAGCATATTCGAGTAAGTTGGTGTTGTTGTCTTTATTCGATTTACTTTGATTTTAGTTGTAAGTGACCTTTGTTTGTATCGAGTAGTATCTTACTCTAGTTTATATCGTGAATTTTGTGTACTTTTAATCTCGATTGTGTGCACTATTTTCCTCCGGTTAGGATTATAGAGATTTTTAACGAGGCACACAATGCCGGGTTAACTTTTATGTTTTTTTAATAAAATTCAACTTGCCTAGAAAAAAAATTGGTATAAGAATTCGGATGTTCTTGAACCTATAAATGACAATCACTTTGAAATTGCGTGACTTGGAAGCATACATGCTAGTGTCATTGGAAAAAAGTAAGTTTTATGCCTAAAACAAATGCTAAGAAAATAAATGTTATGCGGCCACCGTAACGGTGGTGAACGGCGGTAGATGGTGGATGATTTTAGTCGAATTTATGGGTTATATTGATATTTTATCTAAAATTTAAAGGTCAATTCAGGATTTTATTTAAAGTTTAGGGTACAATTAGTTTTTATTTGAAGTTTATATGTCAAATTAAAAATCAAACCCTTTTATTAACGTGTCACATTATCAAACTAACAGCATTTAACGTCATAGTGACCAAAAGTGTATAAAATGATAACATTACTTTTTCAAATTCAGCGAGCAAAAGTAAACACTTATGAAATTGAAGTAGTTTACCCTTTAATTTATTAAAAAACATGTTTTAAAAAAATATTCATATCATAAACAATCATATTTATTGGATAAAGTGTTTGTTTATTATCCAAGAGAAGCAGTAAACTGCAACCCAAGAAGAACAAACCTATACAGCCTATACTTCCTTTGAGTCCCCTGAAACTGTCATTCAAAACACCTAATCTCATACCAGTGGAGAAGATTTCAGATTTAATTGAGTTCATTTGCATCCCTGAAAATTTATGAATATATGGAGCATTTGTCAAACTCCCATAACAGACTCAAAAGTCCCTTTGCTAAAAACTAACAAGTCATTAGCAAAGCAAAGTTCAGTGAGACCAATCCTATGGCACTAAGGGTAGAAATTAATGACCCTATGCTCAACAGTCTTATCTAAGAGTTTTGTTCATTAAATTGTTAAGGTTTAATTCTATTACTAATACCTATATTATGTATAAGTTGTAGATTTAATCCATGTATTTAATTTAATCATTTTTAATGTATGTACTTTTTATATTTTGAAATTGCAGTGTTGATCCAGACAATATCTTTGAAATTTGTTAAATTAAATTATCTCAATAGTCCCTATATTGTAAGTTAGTCATAGATTTAGTTCCTTTTCTTTAATTTATACTTTTAAGTCATGCAATTTAGTTATATTGTTTCTATATAATTTGAGTTAAGATTGAAATTTCAAATTTGAAGACTACAAGTGCTAACTTTTATCAAATTAGAGTAAAAATACTAAATCCACGACAAATGCATGGTACATGTACTAATCATAGAATTTTGCCAATATTTTTATCCAAAAGATAAATATTGTTCCAACAATTTTGCAACATATTCCTCCCCTCCTCTTCTCTCCCCCTCTCTTTCGTTTGCTTTATTTGGCAAAAAAAAAAGCAAGATATTAAAATAAAACAAGAAACAAAGAGAATGTAAGATAATCGAAAGGAAAGGAATAAAGGGAAAGGGTTGACGTTGGTAGTGAGGAGATCATAAATATTATGGGTCTCCAAGAAACCGAGAGAAAGGAATTATGGGTTCAAATTTAATAAATCTAAGCTTTTTGTTTCTTGTTTTTTCTTTCCTTCTAACAGGCTTTACCTCTTCCTCCACCCAAATCTCACGTAATTCTTCCTTTACATTTTTCATTTCTTCAGTTCCCTTTTTCTTTATTAGAGAAAGGAGAGAGTTTTCATGTCGATCCAATGGAAATATACTGTCATTGCACCAGCTACTTGTTTGATTTCATTTCCCATAATTAATATTTAATTTAGTGATAGTGTATAATACTATACATCATCATTTAATTAAATGATAACACATCGTCATAAAATATTAAAATTTAAATTTATTTAAATTCATACTCGATGATGTGTTATTATTTTAAAATCTTGTTGATAATTCCCAAATTATACATTATTTGTATGTTAAGTATTCACGCCATATATTTATGTGTGTTTCCTTGATTCTTATAAAGAACATTAGTTTTATAAAACTTGACAGTTAGTTTAATCTGGATGCAGATCGTGTCCTTCTAGCTCCAAAAACTCATTTGCGTGCCGTCCACTATATGTTAAATCGTAAGTTATTACAAGATAGTATCTGTTTGTATAAGTTCTTTAACCCTTTGACTATGCACACACATTGCAGAGAAAGCGATTTAAACTCGGATGAATATCATCTGCTTTTTTACTGGGATCACTTGTTGGGTTCTGAAAAATATTTTCTTTGGAATTTAATTTCTCTTTTTTTTTAAATAGTAGTAGTTACTTCAAATAAACAAACATTTTTCTACTTGATTATTGAAAACAAATAAATAAATTGATGTACCGAACCTGTAGCATGCAAAGTAGATTTCATGAAAAAGGACTACACAATCATAACAAGCAAGTGCAAAGCACCGGAGTACCCAAAAAAAGACTGCTGCGATGGATTCTTGGAGTTTGTTTGCCCTATGGCTGATGAAATCAACGACATGAGCAACGATTGTGCTTCACTTATGTTCTGTAGCATAGAACATAGCGGTCATTATCCTAGATTGTTTTTCTTCAATTTGTGCAGAAACGGGACACATGATCTCAACTGTCCTTGAATCTGAATACATGGGGGTGGAACCGACTCTAAACGTCCATAGGTGTGTCCTCAGGATAAGCAAATTACAATCAAAGGCAAGCATATGGTAGGCCTCTATGCCATGTAACAATAATCATCCTACTTTCCTTGTAATAATATACATGATGTTCCACGTTCTTATTTGGGTAAACTACACGGATGGTCATTTTTGTTTGTTTACTGTTTGATTTGGTTATCAATTTAAAAAAGTTACGTTATGGTCACTTACATTTTTGGATTATAACATTTTAATCACTCGAATGTTAACCTCTGCTCTATAGCTAACATGGCACATTAAATATTAGGAATTTGTATGCGAAAAAAATAACCAAAGCGAGATCAACATAAAATAAGGCACACAAGAGAAAAAATTTAACGTGGTTCGGCCTTGCCTATCTTCACGGATGAGAGAAACAAATAATCCACTATCAACGTAGATAACACGAAGAGTACATATATATGATATCACATATAATAAAATAACCTGGTATATATATATCTGAACCTGGTGTATCCAAAACACTCTTCCCAACGTCCATGCAATACCTATTTCTACAACATAGCCGCTATAGTTGTAGAGATCTTAAAAGTGGTTACATCTCTCCAAAGTAATTTTCTCTTGTAATTTTAAACCTAATTACCAAGTATTCTTAAACCACTAAGATTATAATAAAATCTAACTTAATTACCGAATAGAATTTGATAGCATATTTAACATTAATAAATACTATTAATTTCCAATTTAACACCTAAACCTTCAAAATTTTATTTTTTATTACCCTCCTCGAACAAAGAAAAATGTAAAAATTAATTTTCACCTAAAATTTATCTTCTCTAACCCTGACCCTCATCCTTGTTTCCACTCTAGCCGCCATAGGCCGCTTGTCAAAACCTTAAAACTCTCGCATAACACTCAACATGTTGAGGATGCCTCTATGCCTTGTAACAATAACCATCCTACTTTCCTTGTAATAATAATATACATGATGTTCCACATTCTTTTATTTAAATATTAACTTTACGTATATTTTAATCAAACAATAAACAATAGTTTTTTCTTCAAGTTAAAGAACAAAGTCTTTCCTTTGTGTAGTCAATTCTAAGCCTAATTCAAAAAATAAGCCCTCAATAATACTATTTGTTGACTTTAGGTACTTCAAATATTTTTCACCCAAGCCAATTACCTAAAGTTACATGTCAATACCACTTCTGTCCCATTGGTCAATTCTTTCATTAAAGTTGACGTGAAATTGTTAAAAAAATGTCATCTCAACACCACGTGGAAAAAAATAGTGTAACCCTTGTAGTAAACTCAAGTAGGCAATTTGTCCCTACCAGCACAGTTAAAAAATCGGACTAAATTTTTTGAATCGACCTGTATAAAATTAAAAATTGAAGTTCATGCCATTTTGTAAAAATCTGAAGCTGGTGAGGCGAATGGTGGTACTAAAACTCGACAGCAAATGGTGAAAAATCAATTTCTTCAAACATTAAACTTTCCCGAACTTTATTTTGGTAGACAACGGCCTCCAAGACGATGAAACCACCATCAATTAACTCATCTTGTTGAGCTGAAACCAACTATTTTGATGTTGTCAACCACCGCGACCTGAACGATGACGAGACAATATTTAAATGCTTTCTCTCACTTAAATTCCTCTATTCCTCTCTCTTCAATAATTGTAAAACCACACACTTGTGTCATTGAAATTTTTGAAAGTTAACACTTCTGAACTCTAACCTTAATCTATTTTTTATTTGGTCCCTAATTTTCTTAAATTGAGTTTCAAAGTTTGTCATTCTTTCAATTTTGTCCTCAATTCAAATTATCCAAAACTCTAATGCCCAATCCAAATCACTAACTCGGAAACAGGGTCATTACATGGTTGTAGCGAAGGTCTCGCTAAATAAAAACGATTGTTTTTGAAAGGTTTTTTTTTTTGAAAGGTGTTTGGATATAAAATATTTATTCCGTGGGGTTTACAAAAAATCTTATAAAAATGGAGTCGCCACCGGCCACTTAGGTAGGCCGGACACCATAAAACCAGAGATTCAAAAAGACAGGGTTCGGGAGTCGGTTACGGATGGGGAAGGATTAGCACCCCCACACCGCCCAAAAATTGGTACTTTAATAATTACTGCTTTATTAATATTGGATTTTCTGGATCAGAGTGACGATTATTTTAAATTTCGGTCATAATTGCGAGTGTATTTTAAGGGTCCCGTTTCCCGAGAATAAACGCCCAACCACTATCACTACGCTTGATACTGCCCCCGTTTACGCTCGGATAAAAGGACACCGCATTAACGATTTATATCTCAATATGCAATCTTAATGGCAAAAAATATAAAACATGGTAAAATGTTTAAATGTAGTAAATATTGTCATAACAGAATATTAATCTAACATAGATGATATCCTAGACTAAAACATGCATATACATATTATTCTAAATAATAGATAAAAACAACTATGATATGTCAAAATAACAAGGCAGGAATAAGTATATATAGACGAACAAATATTTCAAAAGACACATGCATATTGGTGATAAAACATATTTCAACATATACGGGTCAACATATCGTATAAAAAAGGATAAATATACTAACATGTAGCCCTAAAAAAATAAGAAAGCACACACATACAAAATACAAAATATACCATGTACGAATCAATTAAAACATAACATGCTTGATATGAATAACCGAAAAAAACATAAATATCATACTTAACACATATATACATAAAAACATGAAATACGAGTCATATACGAGGTCATAAAATAAAATAATATCAATACATACGATTATAATACGAACAATAATATTTACAAAGAAAACAGGATCAAATGAAAGAAAAAAAAAAAGTCAGTGGCGAAAATTAAAGAACAATAATATATAATTTGGGGACGAAATTGCAAAATGACAAAACACGAAAGGACCAGGATTGTAATTATACCAAGGGCGGACCCAAAGTGAAAATTTCAAAAACGCGGGATGGTTAAAGGCGTAATTTTACCATTCGAAATCGATTTAGTGTAATTTAGTGACTAAATTGTGACTTTTTGAAAACTTCGGGGACTAGGATCAGTGATTATACCATGCGGCAAGACAAAAATGAAAATATTGAAACGCGTGGGGATTAAGTGTGTAATTTACCCATTTAGTAAAATAATAACATCTATATAAGGGCTATTTTCATACGAAACCAAATTTTCTCCATTTTTGTTTCATTCTTCGTTTCAAAATAACCCATGTTCATCCTTTCTCTCAAGTGTTCTTGAGAAACCCGAATCCGCGGCCGGCCGCCAGTTCTCCTCCACACCCGACGCCGCCGCTAACCGGCGCCGGAGGCTCCCAAAATACACCAAAACCTTCCTCTTGTCGTCCTCAACATGAATACGTGGTTGGATTCAGAGGATCCCCTTTTATTTACCCTAGATCTAAGAAATACGAACCCAAAAATATATTTTCTTTAGACCAAAACGAAACCACAAGGGGTCTTCCCCTCCCTTTGTTCACGGATCTGGCTTGTAGAAGCCGAAAGGCTTGTCACGGAGGAAGGAAGACCACGGACAAAGCCGTAAGACTTCTTTACTTGTTTCTTTTTTATTTTCTTTTTGTGTTTCGTATATGCATGCAAAGAAAAAATTAAGAAAAAGAGAAAAAAAAATACCACTGGACTGCCTTTTGATTATCTTGGTGATTACAAGTTTACGGTTTTACAAGCTTTCTGTTTTTTTTTGTTACTACTCTCTCTGCTTTTTTTGCTCGTTCCTCAAAATTAAAAATTATCCCGTTACAACAACCCGTTTCATATATATTCTTTGCCTCTCGTATTTTGGTTGCAACTTGTATCTTCTTTTCGGATCGACATTTGCTTGTTGTCTTTGGCATAATCTGAACGCTGGGGGACTGAATATCGGCGCGGTGGCGGTGTGGCCGATTCGCGAGGCGGCGGCGCATTTTGGCCGTTAGATCGGATCGATCTAACGGTTGAGATGGCTTGAAGAACGATCGGCTGGATGAAGCCTCGATCGATGAAACGGCTTCGATTTCGCCACGTGGAGCTCCGCGATCGAGGAGTCGAGCGCGTGGATCTTCTGCGCGCGTGGGACATTAAAGCGTCTGCGCGTGATCTACACGCGCGTGGCACTCGAACGGTCCATACGTGTGGAGCACGCTTGGCGAATATTTTTACTTCCATTGCATCATCGTGGCGTTGGATCGGATCTTGATCCAACGGCCCACAGTTACCCTGCACATTGTAATAGATAGGATTCAGATTTGGGCCAAACGGGCCTTGTAATTGGATTTGTAATTGGACTTGGATTTTATTTATTTGGATTTAATATATATTTAATTTTTCATTTTACTAGCCCAATAATAATAATAGTATACTTATAACAAAGAATACATACAAAATATATACTTATATTATACGATCATTAATTAATATACTATTCTAGTATACGTACGTATAATCATACGTATAATTAACATGACATCTACATACGCTTATACCCTAGATACATACGTGACATACATACGCCCCTAATACGTATACATAGCTTATACATGCACACACCTTACATTCATATAATAAATATACATGCAATATTAATATATTTAAGTAAAAATGAGTGATTAGAGTTGCCCCTCTTTGCTTGTTCTCATGAAATGGGAAACAAAGCAAAGATTCATAAGCACTCATTTTATCAGACTTCCCTGTTTGTAGCCTCAGAAAAACGAATTCTTTTGGACATTTCCGCTCTTCCTTGGCGAATCTTGGGCTCGTAAGTTCTTCCTATATAGAGCTTCGTCACCTTCCGATCTTGGAGCTACAGGCTCTTTTCGACACAACACCTTTCGCTCTTATTTTTATCAGACTTCCCTGTTTGTAGCTTTGGAAAAAATGAATTTTTTTGGACATCTCCGCTCTTCCTTGGCTGAATCTCCAGGCTCGTAAGTTCTTCCTATATAGAACTTCGTCACCTTCCGATCTTGGAGCTACAGGCTCTTTCGACATTGAACCCTTCGCTCTGATTTTTATCGACTTCTTCCCTTTGTAGCTTTGGAAAAACGAATTTTTTTGGACATCTCCGCTCTTCCTTGGCTGAATCTTCAGGCTCGTAAGTTCTTCCTATATAGAACTTCGTCACCTTCCGATCTTGGAGCTACAGGCTCTTTCGACATTGAACCCTTCGCTCTGATTTTTATCAGACTTCCCTGATTGTAGCTTTGGAAAAACAAATTTTTTTGGACATCTCCGCTCTTCCTTGGCTGAATCTTCAGGCTCGTAAGTTCTTCCTATATAGAACTTCGTCACCTTCCGATCTTTGAGCTACGTGCTCTTTCGACATTGAACCCTTCGCTCCGATTTTTATCGGACTTCCTGTTTGTAGCTTTGGAAAAATGAATTTTTTTGGACATCTCCGCTCTTCCTTGGCTGAATCTTGAGGCTTGTAAGTTCTTCCTATATAGAACTTCGTCACCTTCCGATCTTGGAGCTACAGGCTCTTTCGACATTGAACCCTTCACTTTTTATCGACTTCCTGTTTGTATGGAAAAAGAGTCTTTTGGACATATAAGACTCTTTTGCTTTTGACTCAAAGTTCTTCCTATATAACCTGTGTCATAGGTGAATTGCTTTGACATTGAAGTTCTTCCTATATAGAATTCATGTTTCACCTTTGGAAAAGCCATTTTTTGGACCTCCTATATAGAACTTTTTGTAAGTTCTTCTTGAAATCTTGGAGTTGGACTGGATTCTCCTATATAGAATCTTTCACTCTAAGACATTGAAGCTAGGAGCCCTTCCTATATAGAACTCTTTTCTTTACGACACAACAAGTTTCCTATATAATCTTGCGTGTCATGGGTGAATTCTTTGACCGGAGTTCTTCCTATATAGAATCTGCAGTCTTCACCTTGGAGCCATCAGTCCCTCCTATATAGAACTTTTTGGCGTCTTGAAATCTTGGAGTTACAGATTCCTCCTATATAGAATCTTTCACTCTAAGACATTGAAGCTAGGAGCCCTTCCTATATAGAACTCTTTGCTTTCGACACAGCAGGATTTCCTATATAATCTTGCGTGTCATGGGTGAATTCCTTCGACCGGGAGTCCTTCCTATATAGAACTCTTCTCTTGAGCTTGAAAACATGTGCCTTTATGTAAAAACATTGTCTTCTAATTTGGGATTCACATCGTGATGACCATCGATGTCTCTTTGGATCTGCAGATACCTGTCCGAGATGAAAACAAAATGCTATGACAAATGAATGGATTGACATGCTCCTAATCCTAGTGATGTCTGACTATTCATGATGTATGAGATTCAATATCTTGGTGGGCTTGTTTTGGTCCTTATTTGACGTTCGTTTTCTCCTTTCTTACGGGCATCGATACCCTGCTTCACTGCTAAGTTCAACCATCTCGACCTTTCTCTTTTTTCCATTCCGTCTTGGAATTCTAGAGTGCCCTTTCGGGTTTTCACTTTAGGGATTTTTTTTAGGGGGTGCCCTTCTGGTTTTCACCCAAAAGATCTTTTTTGTTATTTCGTACGCCTTTCTTGAATAGATAGGACATGTGTCATTGGTTATCCTACCAGGTTGTTTGAAGCTCCCCGCCTTCCCTATCGACAGCCATTAGGGAACTAGAGGACGAAGTTAACATCGTTTTCTTTGATTACCTGCATTTTCAAGGTTAAATCATAGTAATGCTTCGAAATCTCTTGTTTCATTATGAGCCTATGTTATCTTATTTGACTGAAATTGACAAGAAGGCTAGGAATGGATGCTCAAAACACAGTTTTATTCTGATTAAGGGTTTAGAGATATCTTGAAAAGAAAGGTATGACACATATGAGTTGAGTATGAAAATACAAGATCCCTCATTATCTTCGATACGAATGATACATGACCACGCTTAACCGGTGTAGAATTTTTTTTGCCTGAAGCCTCCTCTTCATGATGTTCATGGGGATACCCTTTCAACTTTTCAATTTACCCGAGCCGCCCTTTTGCTGGTTTTCAACTCGAGTCCTTCCTTTGCTTCAAGACGCCTTGATTTTGTTTTTCGCCTGAGCTCTCCATTTTTTTTAGAGATAGCATTTCTTGACGGCATCAGAATTTACGGGATTTTTCAGCTCGTCCCCGTCCATTTCTGTTAGGATCAGGGCCCCTCTTGAGAAGGCCTTTTTACGATGTACGGTCCTTCCCAGTTGGACATCCACTTTCCTCGAGAATCTTTCTGGATAGGGAGGATTCTTTTGAGTACCAGATCTCCTTCTTTGAATTCTCTTGGGCGCACCTTTTTGTTGTAAGCCTGCACCATCCGCTTTTGGTACATCTGACCATGACAAATAGTCTTTAGTCTTTTTTCGTCAATGAGATTTAGCTGGTCGAATCTGGCCTGCACCCATTCAGCTTCTTCCAATTTTACTTCGTTTAAGACTCGGAGAGACGGAATCTCTACCTCAATTGGGAGTACTGCTTCGGTACCATACACCAAGGAGTAGGGTGTTGCCCCTGTTGATGTACGAATGGACGTCCTATAGGCGAAAATGGCAAAAGGCAACTTCTCATGCCAATCCTTGTAGGTATCCGTAGTCTTCGCTATGATCTTCTTTATATTTTTGTTTGCTGCTTCCACTTCTCCATTCATTTTAGGACGATAGACTGTGGAATTATGGTGTGTTATTTTGAATTGAGTGCATACGTCCTTTATCATTTTGTTGTTCAGATTGGAAGCATTGTCGGTGATGATCCTCTCTGGTAACCCGTATCGACAAATAATTTCCTTCTTTAAGAACTTACAAACCGTAGTCCTGGTGATATTGGCGTAAGACGCTGCCTCTACCCAATTAGTGAAGTAGTCTATGGCGACCAAAATGAAACGATGCCCATTGGAAGCTTTCGGATGGATTTGCCCGATGACGTCCATGCCCCAGGCTGCGAAAGGCCAAGGAGAATTCATGGTGTGTAGAGGTGATGGGGGTGCATGAATTTTGTCAGCGTAAATTTGGCATTTGTGGCATTTCCTGGCGTAATCGATGCAATCTCCTCCATGGTCAACCGAAATAACCGTATCTCATAATTTTTCGGGCTATAGACAGCCCGTTGGCGTGCGTTCCATAGATCCCATCATGTACTTCGGCTAAGATTTCCTTCGCCTCCCGGGCATCCACACATCTCAGCAGTGTTTGATCATGACTTTTCCTATATAGGATTTCCCCATCTAGGACATATCTTGTTGCCATTTTTACGGCGTTTTTACATCATTGTCATTTGCCCCTTCTGGATACTTTTGAAGCTTGACATATTGCAGGATATCATAGTACCATGGATTCCCGTCAATCTCTTCCTGTACATTACAACAATGAGCTGGTTTTTCAAACGTCTGCATCTCAATGGGTCTCATTTCTGCCCCGGTGTTTGTTTTAAACATAGATGCCAAGGTTGCCAATGCATCTGCCATCTGATTTTCTTCTCGGGGCAGGTAATTGAAGCTGACCTTTTCAAACTCTTTGACGAGCTCTTGGATCCATTCGTGATATTTGACCAACTTTGGGTCTCTGGTTTCCCACTCCCCGCGCAATTGGTAAATGACTAGGGACGAATCTCCGAACACTCGAAGTTCCTTAACCTTTCTTTCGATGGCTGAGTTTAGTCCCATGATGCAAGCTTCGTATTCAGCTATATTGTTTGTGCAGAAGAATTCCAATCTGCTGGTGAAAGGATAATAGACGTCCTCAGGTGAAATCAGCATCGCCCTATCCCATGTCCGGGGCGTTGGAGCTCCATCAAGTAAAGTTTCCATGACATATCATCTCAAACCTCTTCTTCGGTTGTAATGCACATCAAGTCTTCGTCTGGAAAAACTAAAGTTCAATGCCTCATAGTCATCCGGCACGACTAGCTAGGAAATCCGCTCTGGCACTCCCTTTTACGGCTTTTTGATTAACATATACGATGTCGAATTCGGATAAGAGCATCGCCATCGGGCCCATCCTTCCCGTTAAGCGCCGGCGCTCCATTAGAACTTTAATGGGTCTAGCTTGGATATCAACCGGGTAGTATGGTACAACATGTATTATCTGAGCCGCTTGGTAGCCCAAACTAGAGCACAACACAGCTTTTGACCAAGGGCGGACCGTGTTTATGCAATCGTTGAATTTCTGCTTAGGTAATAGATGGCCTGCTCCTTCTTTCTTGACCCATCGTGTTGCCCCAGCACACATCCCATTGAATTCTCGAAGACTGTTAAGTAGAGAATTAGTGGTCGACCAGGCGCTGGTGCGACTAAAATTGGAGCATTTGTCAAGTACTTTTTGATCTTTTCTAGGGCTTTTTGACATTCTTCATCCCACACGCCAGGATTATTCTTTCTAAGAAGTCTGAAGACCGGGTCGCATTGATTGGTTAATTGGGAAATGAAACGAGAGATATAATTCAGCCTCCCCAAGAAACCGCGAACTTCCTTTTGTGTGCGGGGTGGTGAAAGGTCCTGAATGGCTTTCACTTTATCCGGGTCAATTTCAATCCCTCTTCTGCTTACTACGAACCCCAAGAGTTTTCCAGAAGTAACGGCGAAGGTACACTTGGCAGGATTGAGCCTCAGTTGGTACTTCCGTAGTCTTTGGAATAGTTTTCTTAAGTTCTGTAGGTGCTCTTCCTCTGTTCGAGACTTGGCAATCATATCGTCCACGTATACTTCTATTTCTTTGTGCATCATGTCATGGAAAAGAGTCACCATTGCTCTTTGGTATGTTACCACTGCGTTCTTTAGCCCAAACGACATCACTTGATAACAAAAAGTGCCCCACATGGTTATGAATGTAGTTTTCTCCATGTCGTTAGGATCCATCTTTATCTGGTTGTACCCTGAGAAGCCGTCCATGAAGGAAAACCATGAATGTCCTACGGTGTTGTCAACCAGCGTGTCAATATGTGGCAAAGGGAAGTTGTCTTTAGGGCTAGCTCGATTCAGATCCCTATAATCTACACACATACGAACTTTCCCGTCTTTCTTTGGTATTGGCACAATGTTTGCAACCCATTCGGGATATTTGGATACCCCCAAGAATCCAGCATCAAATTGCTTTTTCACTTCTTCTCGGATTTTTAACAACATCTCTGGCCTCATTCTCCGAAGTTTTTGTTGTACTGGTTTGCACTCCGATTTTGTTGGCAATTTGTGCACCACTATGTCGGTGTTCAATCCCGGCATATCTTGATAAGTCCAGGCGAAGACATCCTTGAATTCCTGAAGCAGGGCTATCAGTTCATGTTTGGTTTTTGAGGAAATCGTCGTTCCTATTTTTATTTCTTTTCTCGCTTCTTCAGTCCCCAAGTTGACAATTTTTGTTTCTTCTTGGTGGGGCATAATCTGCCTTTCTTCATCGTCCACCATTCTCTTTAACTCTTCCGGGACCTCAATTTCTATTTCATCATATCCTCCCTCAATTTCCTCTGAGACCTCAGGGAATTCGAAATTTACTCCAGGATTGGATCCGGTATCTTTCATATCGTCAATCATGAGCGACCTGCATTAAATGAGAATGAATTGCATTGGGAAAGAGACGGCTTTATATGAAGGGAATGAATATGAAGGATGCATGAATGGAATAAATGAGACTTTGGTCATTTTTAAGAAAGTGGGGATATTTTCATTTCAATCAAAAAGTTAACATAGGTGCCCCATACAAGAGATCCCCATTGTCTATGGGCAAAAACAAAAGGTTGATTCGGAGCATTACTCTGATCTATTCCTAAAGACTACAGGTAGATCAATGCAGCTCCAGTTATCAAGTGTTTCCCCGGGATGGCAAGGGCGGATGTTGGTCAACATTTTGCTATCTCGGTCCTCTTCAGCTATTATGTTGATGTACATCCCTTCAAATGTTTTACTGAGTATTTCCTCCTGGTTAAATTCATCATTTTTCATCATTGCCTCTCCAATATCTTGACCTGGCTGGTAGAACCCTCCGGAGATGAAAGTGGCTTTCAGACTAGGAAATGACATCGACCTCCACGGAATGTCTTCTCCTTTAGATCTGGCTTTTCTTTGCTCCTCCTTTCTCTTATATTCCTCTTTCTTCTGTTGGACACTTGGTTGATAACCTATCCCGAAACGATCCTTCTTGGTTGTGATATTCTTGGGTCTCAGGTTTCCTTGTAATTCCTTCCCCAGCCCTTTTCCTATTTTGGCTCCTCGGCCCAGAGTTTCTGCGATGGTCATCTTGGTACAATTAGATAACCTAGGGTAGGGGATCCGGCTTCCTTCTGAAACGAATATGGCATTTACTAGTTCTAATGCTCGGAACGAGCATTCTGCAACATCTTCGTCATTTTGAATGTAGGGGGTGTCTGATGTCACGGAGGCAACAAATTCATGCTCTGCTTCTACGGTGACCAATTTGCCTTCAACTACAAATTTTAATTTCTGATGCAATGATGATGGGACAACTCCTGCGGAGTGGATCCACGGTCTTCCCAATAAGCAGCTGTAAGATGGTTTTATGTCCATCACCACAAAATTGATCACATATTCGGTTGGTCCGATCAATAGGGGCACCTCAAGTTTCCCCATTGTCCCTTTTTGCGTACCATCAAAGGCTCTTACCGAGTTGTAGCAAGGCTTTAGGTGTGAACCATCTATTGGCAATTTTTGCAGGGTTACCATAGGCAAGACATTCAATGCTGACCCGTTGTCGATCAGTACGCCTGGTAATACATATCCTTTTCAATGGGTAGTGATGTTAAGGGCTTTGGTAGACCCCATTCCTCCCTCCGGGATCTCATCATCACTGAACGTGATATGATTATAGGCAGTAATATGCCCCACTATCCTGTCCAGGTTTGTTACAGAAATGTTCTGGGGCACAAAAGTTTGATTCAGCACTTTCAATAGCGTCTCCCGATGCTTCTCTGAACTCAAGAGTAATTCCAGCACTGTGATCCTGGCCGGTTGTTTCCGTAGTTGTTCCACTACGCTGTACTCGCTATGCCTCAAGAACTTTAGAAATTCTTTGGCCTGGGCCTCAGTTACCGGTTCATTTATCTTTTGGGGAGGTTCTTCTCCGAATATCTGTGTAGGGCTAACTGTTGTATTCTTCCCCTTATCTTTTTCAGCTGCTCTTAAAGCCTCGGAGGAATAACATCAGCCGCTCCTTGTGAAATGGCCTGCTTCACCAACGTTCACATTGTTCTGGCTTTGTTGATCTTCCAGCGTAGGCTCTTTTACCTTTTTATGTTCTGATTCTTCTGGCATGGTCACATTCGCGGCATAATTCCAGGGAATTTGTCGCATGTCTTTGAATGGGAATGGAGATGGTGCTGAGATGACGACCTTGGGATTCATCTTGCTGGTTTCTCCTTGGGAGACACCTGCATTTCCTATCCTGGGAGAGATAATAAAAGGTCTATCTTTCCCGTATCTAATTTTGGGGCTATCTGTCATGTGCACGTCTGATCTTTTCCCCATGGGTTCCTCGAAGAATTCAATTTGTTTTTCATTCATCAATTTCTGCACCAATTTCTTGAACTCTTCGCATTCTTGGATATCATGCTCTTCAGTCTGATGGAATTCGCAATACTTTCCACATTCCTTCTGCCTTATTATCATGCCTTTGTTGATCACACGAGCCATGCATAATTGTTGAAATACCCACCGTAAAGGAGACTTGATTTCTGACACGTCATCTTTTATCTTCCTGGTAAAGCATTCTTCTATGGCGTTTACCCCCTGCTCCCATGATTGGGCAGCGGGTTGTTGGCTACGCTTGGCTCTTCAAACTTCAATATCCCAGAATCGATTAAGTTCTGTACAAGCTTTTTGAAGGCAAAGACAATTCTCGATGGGATGTCCAGGGTACCGCCGTGATAGTCGCAATGCGCGCTTGGATTATACCAAGGCGGGAAGGGTGGGTTGACAGGATTAACGATGTATGGTCGGACCAAGTCCGCTTCATACAATTGGGAATAAAGCTCTGAGTATGAAACAGGTAGGGGAGTGAAAGTTCTCCTCTCTTTATCCTTTCTGGTGACTCTCTCATCTCTTTGATTTGAATTTTGTGTTTTTCCCACGTGTGCTTGTGGCTGTGAGACTGTGAAGTTCTTCGGGGCGGTATAGGTACTGGTGGTGTTTACTTCATTTCTCTTGTTATACTTTCGAGACCCTTCCCCACCATCTATTCTTCCGCTCTTGATTGCCAGTTCGAGAGACTCCCCAGTCCTGATTAAGTCGGTGAAACACTGCGTTGTGTTATTAATGAGGCGGTCAAAGAGTGCCCCCTTCAGAGTATTGACAAATAATGGCGTGATTTCATGCTCCGGGATAGGTGGCTGGATTTGGTCGGCCACTTCTCTCCACCTCTGGGCATATTGTCGCAGACTTTCATTGGACTTCTGCCCCATATTTTCTAACATGATTCTGCTAGGGATCATGTCTGTTACATGTTTGTATTGTTCAGAAAATGCTTTAGACAAATCTTTCCATGTCTTGACATTTGCTTTGCTTAACTGAGTATACCAACGTAACGCCGCTCCAGTTAGACTATCCTGGAAACAGTGGATCAATAGCTTTTAATCTTTATGGTAAGCTGCCATTTTTCTACAATACATCGTTATGTGTGCAGAAGGGCATGTGGTTCCGTCATATTTATCGAATTCTGGTGTTTTGAATTTTGGCGGCAAGACAAGATCAGACACCAAACTTAGGTCACTAGCGTCGTTTCCTGATTCTTCATTTGATTGTAACGCTTTAAATTTTTCTTCCATGAGGCGAAATCTTTCTTCCCACTTTCTTTCTACCTCATTCCGGATCCTTTCGACCATATTCAGGTCCGGCACTTCTTCTTCATAAAGTGTTTCGGTATCAAGGTGTTGAGTCTCAGGTACCCCTATTTGAAAGCTGGAAGACATTCCTGTAGGGTCAATATACACCTTCCTGGCCTGGTTTGGTGCAGTTGGTTGAACCTTGTAGTGAGCCGGGGTACCTTCTGGCTCTGGGATATTTTCTCCTTCTACTCGTTTTCCAAGACTTTTTGCCAGCAATGCGGTTATGTCAGAAACTATAGATGTTTGTGACTGCGCAATCTGATCGCTAAGGCTTCTCTGGGCCTCTTCGAGCCTTGTCTCTAGCTCTCTTTGCCCTCTTTCTAGGCTGAATATTCTTTCTTCCATGGGCTTTCTTTGTAGCCGAGTAAAGTATGGGTGATGAATGATTGCGGGTTAACACTACATACAATGCCACAATATTGTTAATATGGTTGCAAAAAATAAATGCATGTACAATGATGCGAATGTTATGATGCAAATGCAAGAATGCATGCGAGACAAAATCTTGATTCATTGGTAATCACCCTTTTGAATTACTTCCATGGGAATTAAAGGGTCCTGATTACAACAAAATTCGTGTTACAAAGTAAAGATCCCTAGTACAAAAGATCTAATTATAACACAGAGTCCTATAGATAGATTCTAGCTCTATCTCCTAACTTTCCAATTGCCTTGAGCAGCTTGAGGAACCTAGGAGCTTCTTCCATTCCCGGGGCTATAAAAGGTCGGAGTGTCTCAGCCTCGACAGCTAAATCATTTACGTGTCTGGCGACTCGTTGTATGTCCACCATTAGATTTGCGTAGTACTGGTCTCTGTCCTGTACCATTCGAGCAGCGTCGCGTAATCTCTTCTGCCAATATGTGTCCCCTCCGGCTGCAGCTTCCTCGAACACATTAATTCTTTCCTTGTAATCCTCCACAACTGCTTCGAGGGACCCGATTCGTGCTTGTAACACACTCACTTCGCGTTCTCTTTCTTGCAGCTCAGCGAAATTATTCCTACGGCAGTACATTCGAAGTGAGTGTTCGACTTCCGCCATCTTTCCTTTTAATTCATCATTTTGACTTTGGCTTTGCCCCAATTTTTGAACAGTGTCATCGTACAGTTTCTGCACTTCTAACAGTCTGTTCCGGCTATTCATGGATTTTCTTTTCCATACGACGACACTTTCTCTCTCATGATGGACAGCTTGTTTCCCCTTACTGATTTCTTGTCTGAATCTTTCTCTCTCTTGATCAATGGCCTTCTTGGCGGACCGTTTTTCTTCTTCCATAGCCAAACGGCAGCTTTCAATCTCTTTCTCGATTGCTCTTTTGTTAATTTCTCGTTCTTCTTCCACCAAACAGATGCCGTTCATTCTTTCTCTTTCCACAGCTATGAACTGACTCCAGCCGGCCTTTTGTATTTTTGCTTATAATAGGAGGGCATCTTTTTGATAAAGAGTATTTTTGTCACTTAATTCTGCATTCAATTTCTTCAATTGCCTGATGATCCCATCCCGCTCGTCAACTTCTAAGCTTGCTTTATAGAGTTCGCTCGCATGTTGGGTCTGTTGGATGTCCATTTTCTTTTTAACTTCCTCGAGTTCACTTCTTAAGATATCGGCTTCGGACGGTACCACCCTTGTAAGTTCTTCGAGTGACATTGTTGGTCCTTGATCAGATTCAGGAATCACATTATTAATCCTCAAACGTCTCCAAAGATCGTAATCTGGGGTAGTCATGTGCTCGGTATCTCCTTCCACCCTGATCCGGTAACAATGATCCCAGGCCCTCATGATGGTCTGAATTTTTCCTTTGAACTCTCCTTTGAAAAGAAATTTAGTTTGGCTTAATCCAGCGGTATTGGGAATGAACTGTCGTGATCCGAACTGCCGAGATACTAAAAGTGGAGCACAAGCGATCCCTCCATGTAATCCTAACATCATCAGCCAGTTGAAGTCGCCACAACTGTATAGAAAATAATTAACTTTACCGAGCCATGGGACTCTCCATGCTATGTCTTCATCTTGAATGCTCCTGAAGAAACTGGTCCACATTTTTGTTTTCAAATCTTCTCGCCATTCCTTTGCTAAGTATTCTCGTAAAGGCGAAAAACCTTGGAAGGATATCCCCGGCAGGACCCGCGTCGGCGTCTTCCACATGTGACTCTGGATCCATACTTGCAATAGCTGTGCGTAGCCTCGAAAACGTCCTTCTTCATGTTTCCGGCTAGCGTTTAAGGAAATGAAAGTCTCGACCAAGATTGCTGGTACCGAGTTTGCTTTCCGTTTCACCCGCTCAAACAAATCTAGAATGGCTATGTCAATGTTCCCGAGTACTCTGGGAAAGATCACCAAGCCATATATTCCTAAAGCGAATAAGTCCATTTTCTTTGCCTCGTCTGGATGTGTTGATATGATGTCCCGAATACTTTCCCATGCAAAGACTGTATTATCTCCTCGGATTTGAAGGAGGCCACTAACCCAATCGTCACTCATTCCTGCAAAGGTCTTGAGTTTAGCAGTGTAATTCTGATTCCTTGGAGGCTTCGCGTAGATCCAATCTTCTTGAATATTTTTTTGGTTAAGTAAAATAGTGTATTCTTCTACCGTAGGCATCATGTCCTGCCCATTAAAGGTGAAGCAGCAAAAAGCCGGATTCCAGAACTGGACTATAGCTCGGAGTAGGGGTTGGTTAATCCGAACATATAATAGCTGTGCGATGTCGCCATAACTATCGCTAAATAAGTCTTGTAGTCTTCGGTCTCATCTTTCCCAAATGCTTTGAAGATCCCACAAGTCGTTCTGTTGGAGACTCACATAGGTGTATCCAACTATTACGCGTTCGTTAGGCAGACTATCCACTTGGATTTTCTGGCTGACCTCTGACCAATGTCTGACTGACAAATTAAGCTCTTCTTTCCTAAGACACCTTTTTTCCATAGTGAAAGACTTTCTGATCAGGCAAACCACTTGATCCAGTACCTTTATGTGATGCAAATGCAATGATGTATGAGAAAAAGAACAAAAAGCGAAAAAGAAAAAAAGTGTTTGTACCAAATAAAATTGATAAATATATAAATAAAATGACAAAATTAAATAGAAATAAACACACAAAACAACCCTATTTATCCCGTCTAAAACCTAAGGTTATCCGCATGGCTCTAACAGGGTAGGTTTCTATGTTCTCTACATGCAGTGTTGGTGCTAGGAGGTACTCGAATTGTCCTTGCTGTCCCCTACTAAGGGTAGCAAGGCCCCCGATCATCACCCATTATAGGCTCCTCTCAACCGGGTTCAATTCAGGGGGACCCATTCGCTTATGCCCGTACGAAGGAACGATATCCTTACGAAAGCATAAGGTACTCGAGCCCCGAAGGTACTTGCTAGGCCCATATGGGAGAACGATATCTCCACGAAAGCATTAGCGTTTTCCCCCCACTTAAAAAGACGGGTTTATATGTCATATTTTAAATGCGTTAAAATAAACGCGCAATTATGACCGAATGTTAATTTAATAGTCACTTTAATCCGGAACTTCCAATATTAGTAAAGCGGTAATTATTTTAAAAGCTTGACTCTCATTTGTTTTAAAAAAAAAACAAAAATAGTCCCAAATGAGTCGCCATCCATTGCGAAGTCTTTTACGTCCTTCTCTAAATAAAAAAAGATTGTTTTTTGAAAGGTTTTTTTTTTAAGGTTTTTTTTTTGAAAGGTGTTTGGATATAAAATATTTATTCCGTGGGGTTTACAAAAATCTTATAAAAATGGAGTCGCCACCGCCACTTAGGTAGGCGGACACCATAAAATCAGAGATTCAAAAAGACAGGGTTCGGGAGTCGGTTACGGATGGGGAAGGATTAGCACCCCCACACCGCCCAAAAATTGGTACTTTAATAATTACCGCTTTATTAATATTGGATTTTCTGGATCAGAGTGACGATTATTTTAAATTTCGGTCATAATTGCAAGTGTATTTTAAGGGTCCCGTTACCCGAGAATAAACGCCCAACCACTATCACTACGCTTGATACTGGCCCCGTTTACGCTCGGATAAAAGGACACCGCATTAACAATTTATATCTCGATATGCAATCTTAATGTCAAAAAATATAAAACATGGTAAAATGTTTAAATGTAGTAAATATTGTCATAACAGAATATTAATCTAACATAGATGATATCCTAGACTAAAACATGCATATACATATTATTCTAAATAATAGATAAAAACAACTATGATATGTCAAAATAACAAGGTAGGAATAAGTATATATAGACGAACAAATATTTCGAAAAGACATGCATATTGGTGATAAAACATATTTCAACATATACGGGTCAACATATCGTATAAAAAGGATAAATATACTAACATGTAGCCCTAAAAAATAAGAAAGCACACACATACAAAATACAAAATATACCATGTACGAATCAATTAAAACATAACATGTTTGATATGAATAACCGAAAAAGCATAAATATCATACTTAACACATATATACATAAAAACATGAAATACGAGTCATATACGAGGGTCATAAAATAAATAATATCAATACATACGATTATAATACGAACAATAATATTTACAAAGAAAACAGGACTGAAATGAAAGAAAAACAAAAGTCAGTGGCAGAAATTAAAGAACAATAATATATAATTTGGGGACGAAATTGCAAAACAGACAAAACCTGAAAGGACCAGGATTGTAATTATACCAAGGGGCAGACCCAAAGTGAAAATTTCAAAAACGCGGGATGGTTAAAGGCGTAATTTTACCATTCAGAAACTGATTCGGTGTAATTTAGTGACTAAATTGTGACTTTTTGAAAACTCAGGGGGACTGGGACTGTGATTATACCATGCGGCAAGACAAAATGAAAATATTGAAACGCGGTGGGATTAAGTGTGTAATTTACCCATTTAGTGAAATAATAACATCTATATAAGGGCTATTTTCAGGCCGAAACCAAATTTTCTCCATTTTTCGTTTCATTCTTGATTTCAAAATAACCCATGTTCATCCTTTCTCTCAAGTGTTCTTGAGAAACCCGAAATCCGGCGGCCGCCGCCGTTCTCCGCCGCCTAACCGCCGTAGGCTCTCCCAAAATACACCAAAACCTTCCTCTTGTCGTCCTCAACATGAATCCGTGGTTGGATTCGGAGGATCCCCTTTATTTACCCTAGATCTAAGAAATACGAACCCAAAAATATATTTTCTTTAGACCAAAACGAAACCACAAGGGGTCTTCCCTCCCTTTTGTTCACCGATCTGCTTGTAGAAGCCGAAAGGCTTGTCACAGAGAGGAAGGGAAGACCCACAGACAAAGCCAGTAAGACTTCTTTACTTGTTTCTTTTTTTTTTTTCTTTTGTGTTTCTTATATGCATGCAAAGAAAACAGGTAAGAAAAAGAGACAAAAAAAAATTACCACTGGACTGCCTTTTGATTATCTTGACTGGTTACAAGTTTCTGGTTTTTACAAGCTTTCTATTTTTTTTTTGTTACTACTCTCTCTGCTTTTTTTTTTTCGTTTCCTCAAAAAAAAAATCCCGTTACAACAACCCGTTTCATATATATTATTGCCTCTACGTATTTTGGTTGCAACTTGTATCTTCTTTTCGGATCGACATTTGCTTGTTGTCTTTGGCATAATCAACGCGGGGACTGAATATCGGCGCGGTGGCGGTGTGGTCGATTCTGCGAGGCGGACGCGCATTTTAGCCGTTAGATCGATATGATCTAACGGTTGAGATGGCTTGAAGAACGATCGGCCTGGATGAAGCCTCGATCTGATGAAACGGCTTCAGATTTCGCCACGTGGAGCTCCGCAGTCGAGGAGTCAGAACGCGTGGATCTTACGCGCGCGTGGGATATTAAAGCGTCTGCGCGTGATCTACACGCGCGCGTGGCACTCGAACGGTCCATACGTGTGGAGCACGCGCCTAGCAGATATTTTTGACTTCCATTGCATCGTGGTCGTTGGATCAGATCTTGATCCAACGGCCCACAGTTACCTGCACATTGTAATAGATAGGATTCAGATTTGGGCCAAACGGGCCTTGTAATTGGATTTGTAATTGGACTTGGATTTTATTTATTTGGATTTAATATATATTTAATTTTTCATTTTACTAGCCCAATAATAATAATAGTATACTTATAACAGCAATACATACGAAAATATATACTTATATTATACGATCATTAATTAATATACTATTCTAGTATACGTACGTATAATCATACGTATAATTAACATGACATCTACATACGCTTATACCCTAGATACATACGTGACATACATACGCCCCTAATACGTATACATAGCTTATACATGCACACACCTTACATTCATATAATAAATATACATGCAATATTAATATATTTAAGTAAAAATGAGTGATTACAATGGTCTGCCAAGAGATAGGGAGTGACTCTCTTCATCTTCAACCTCCCCAATAAGCTTCATTGAAAGGGTTTGTAGGTACTGTTCAACTACCATGGAGATGTTTTGGATGTTTATATCCCGAGAAAGAGAATTAGAGGTGGTCATAGGTTTGGCTTTGTTCGCTATAAATCCAAATTCTTTATATACGATTATCGAGTTAGAGTCCACTTGACTTGATTTGATCTTGATTGTATGCAAGGGAGAAGAAAGGAACCTTGGAGAAATAAGAACAATGAACAAGAGAATAATCGGAATGCGAAAATATAGGACTCGTTGCTGAAAGAGATCGGGTTAATAGATTCAGATATAAGTGTTGGGTGAGGGTCCCACTATGTGGCTAACCCATCACCGTTTCACCCCAAATTCAAAAGGGTTGTTGGTTGGCATGTCTGCCATATTTATTTTGTTTGACTTTTTAAATTTTATTGTTGCTTTATGTGGTGTGTGGGCAGCTAATTTTAGCATATTTGAGAGATTAAAGAAAGCTTAGAAAACGTTCGAGAGAAAAATAGGAGAGAAAAACTATTTCCAGCTTTGAGCAGTTTTGATCAACTCTTCGATCGGAGGTCCATCCGTGGTTCGATTGAGCTTATTTTTGGACAGCAGATAGGCGACTTGGTGATCTTAACTTTGTATGATCGGATTTTTCATCCGAGACCCGTAGCATCCGAAATCCTCATTTTACAGCAGTTGCGTTTTTGGTGATGTTCTCTCATTTTACTCTCTTTTGTTAAAGACTACTTGTTATTAGCCTTGTTAGAGTTGAATGCTTGTTGTAGGTTGGATATTGTAGTCTTGTAGTTGAACATTTGATTATAGTGCAGCTTTTGATCGGACTCTAAAGTCCCGTGGTTTTTACCCTTGATTTAGAGGGGTTTTCCACATAAAAATATCGGTGTCTCGATTTACTTGTGTTGTGGTTGCATTGATGATTTGTGGTTGATTAGTGTTGCTAGAGAACATATTTGTAATATTGTGCTTGCCATAATTATTTACTTGAGTTATAGGGAGAGAAAGAACACCAGTTGGGCTTCCACTTAATTTTAGTTGTTCAGTTTCTTCCCCAACAAACTGGAATCAGAGCTTGGTTATTGTATCAGATAATTATGGAGATTAATACAAGCAAGATGATTATGTTGAATGGCACGAATTATCAAATTTGGCGAAATAAAATGAAAGACTTGTTGTTTGTAAAGGCTTTGTATCTTCCGGTCTTTGCTACTCAAAAACCCGATTCAAAAAGTGATGAGGAATGGGAATTTGAGCATCAACAAGTGTGTGGCTATATTCGAAAATTTGATGAAGAAAATGTTTACAACCACATTGATTAGGAGACACATGCTCACACATTGTGGGAGAAGCTTGAAAGCTTGTATGCTTCGAGGTCGGGCAACAACAAATTGTTTTTGCTAAAGAAAATGATGGCGTTGAAATACAGAAAAGGAACGTCTATAGCTGACCATGCTAGTGAGTTTCAAAGTGTGATGAATCAGTTGCTTGGTATGGGTGTCAAATTTGATGATGAGATTTTAGGGCTTTGGTTGCTTGCTACTCTACATGACACTTGGGAGACTTTTTGGGTCTCACTCATTAATTCCGCTCTACATGGTATTATTACTTTGGATTTGGCTAAGAGTGGTGTGTTGAATGAAGAGGTTAGAAGAAGATCTCAGGGTTCTACATCACAGTCTGAAGTGTTGGTTACCGAGAATAGGGGAAGAAACAGAGAAAAAGATGGCAAGGGTAGTGATAAAAGTCGAAGCAAGTCAAGATCGAGATATAAGAATCTTGAGTGTCATCATTGTGGTAAGAAATGTAATATCAAGAAATATTGCTACAAGTGGAAGAGAGAGAATAAAAGCAGTGGTGATAAAAACGATCGAAATGATGATGAAAAATCCGAGCGTGTTGCTACTGCTACTTGTGAAGATCTATTGGTCATTTGTTCTGAGAATTTGGTCAAGCTAGCATACGATGAGACTAGTTGGGTGATTGATACTGGTGCTTCAATTCATGTCACGTCGAGGAGGGATTTCTTCATATCTTATACTCCTGGTGATTTTGGAGTATTGAAGATGGGTAATGATGGTTTGATTCCAGTTATTGGCATGGGAGATGTTAGCTTGGTGAGCAATAATGGAACAAAGTTAATTCTCAATGATGTCAAACATGCACCAGATATCTGTTTGAATTTGACTTCTGCAGGAAAGCTTGATGATGAGGGATTTTGTAACACCTTCAATGAGGGGCAGTGGAAGCTGACTAAAGGCTCATTGGTTGTGGCTCGAGGGAAGAAGGTAAAGTGCATTCATACCGATAATGGTGGCGAGTACACAGGGCCATTTCATGAGTATTATCTGCGACGTGGAATAAGACATCAGAGAACACCACTGAAGACTCCACAGTTAAATGGGTTAGCTGAAAGAATGAACCAAACATTGATTGAGAGAGCTAGATGTTTGCTGTCAGATGCAAATTTACCAAGATCATTTTGGGCTGAAGCCTTAAATACAGTGGCACATGTGATTAATTTGTCTCCTAGTGTTCCTTTACGAGGTGATATACCTGTCAGAGTTTGGTTTGGTAAAGACGTGTCATATGATCACCTACGTGTGTTCGGTTGTAAGGCATTTGTTCATGTTCCATAGGATGAAAGATCGAAGTTGGATGTCAAGACTCGTCAATGCATCTTTATTGGTTATGTTCTAGATGGTGAGTTTGGTTATGGACTCTACGATCCAGCTCGTGAGAAGCCGAGATGTTGTCTTCATTGAGGATCAGACCATTGATGACATTGATAAGACAGAGAAAGAGGATTCACAAGACAGTGGTGACTTGACCAATGTGAATCCAGTTCCCTTGGACCCTTCACCGAATCCTATACAGGATGATGAACAAGGTGATGTTAATAATGACCAGCAGGACATAGGTGACCTTGATGCTCCCATGGATGATGTTGTGAATGATCAACAACAAGCACCTATAGCTCCACCATCAGTTTCACTTCGAAGATCTTCTAGACAACGACGATCTTCTATCAAGTATTCTTCTGATGAATATGTTCTTTTGACTGACGGGGGAGAACCTGAATGTTATGAAGAGGCTATGAAGAGTGAATGCAAAGATCAGTGGGTTGAAGCAATGAAAGATGAACTTCAATCCTTGCATGATAACCATACCTTTAAGTTGGTGAAACTACCTAAGGGCAAGAGAGCTTTGAAGAATCGATGGGTTTACAGGTTGAAGCAAGAAGAAAAGTCTTCATCTCCACGATACAAAGCTAGATTGGTCGTTGATAAGTGTTCAAAAGTACTATTTTTCTTACCCTTTTTACTCATATTATTGTTAGACTTAGGCTCATATTAGTTACATAATTAGTCACTCATGCATTAATCCATGTTTCCTTCCATCGTTGAGCTTGATTGCATAACTTGGTTGTTTTGTGGGAAAAGATGCTGCTTTGGTGTGTTTTGTGTGTATATGCAGGATCACTTGCCAAAGCAAGGCTAGAGCTAGTTGCTAGGGCAATGCATGGAGGAGATACCGAGCTAGTTGTCAGGGCAATGCATGAAGGAGACGCCGAGCCAGTTGCCAGGGCAATTGTTGGCAAAGAATAAGGTGATATGGTAGTCGAAATTGATGACTAGACAAGCCCAAGATGACGTGGAGCAAAGCTAAATCCCAAAGGAGTTTGATTTCCATGAAGAGGTTAAAGAAGAATTAAATTCCAAGAAGATAGGAGAAGTTCTAGAAGGAATATAATTATAATAAAGAATTATATTCTTTAAAGATAATTTAATTCCAACTTAACTTCCTCCTCAAATGAGGACTTTGACCTAGCCCTATAAATAGATCACCAAGCAGTCAACTCCAAAGGGGGAGAGGGGAGAGAATTTTCGACAACATCAAGGGCAAGGAGGATTTCGACAAAACTTCATCCATCCTTCATCTTTTTCTTTCTTGTTCAATTAGGTTCATGCTAGGAATTCTTTATCTTATGTTTCTTTGGAACCTAGCCATGAACTAAATCTATTTGGCTAAGGTTATTGTGTCTTGTGGTTGTGAGAAACTATTGGATTTTGTTTAGGTAATAAGAGTTTGCACCAAGGTTTATTCATTCTTGGTTCTTATTCTTGTTTGCGAGTGAATTGAGAGAGGATCTCGTAACTTCATCTATTTATCTAATATCGAGAGAGTTAGATTCAAGAAACGAATGAGTATGATCTTTATTCAATCTATTGATGGTGAAGATTAATCTGGCTTAGGAATAAGTTAAGGATTTCAACGGCTAAGAGGAGCGCAAGATTGGTTGTTGTTCACCCTTAATTCACGCAGGGATGTATTATCAAGGCATGCACAAGTAGCTAGAGTTTCGACTTAGGGATAAGAAGAAACCATTGAAGAACACTCTACTGAACCTTGAAGGTTGCTGCCCAGACGCCTAAGTAGTTGCCCAACTAGTTGCCCAGGCAACCATCGATTAGTTTCCAAGGCAACCCCGTTGTGCAAGTTGTCACGACAATTGAGTTTCCCTTGCACTCTTTTACCAAGACGATCCAATCGGCTATCACACCTTAACTCACGATAACCTGGCCTATCTCTCTCATTTAATTACATCGTCTTTTACTTATTTGCTTTCTAGATTAGTTATTAGTTAAAACTCCTATAATCTTTTACTTGTGTTTTCTTTTACCTTTTACAGTGCAAGAGATTAGATTCTTGAAGTGGCACCAATCCATATGGAGACGATATCTTTTATACTATAACTTGCGACGTGTACACTTGCACAATTGTGGAGCACTTATTACGCGCAACAGTCGCCAAGAGTTATACTCAGAAAAAAGGGGATTGATTTTGAAGAAATATTTTCTCCAGTTGTGAATATGTCCTCTATTAGAACTATATTGGGTTTGACAGCCTGTTATGACTTAGAGGTTGAACAAATGGATGTGAAAACTGCTTTTCTTCATGGTGATTTGGAAGAAGAGCTTTACATGGAGCAGTCATAGGGATTTGTTTCACAGGGAAAAGATGACTACGTGTGCAGGTTGAAGAAGAGCTTGTATGGTTTGAAGCAAGCTCCTAGGCAATGGTACAAGAAGTTTGAGTCTGTTATGGGGGAGCAAGGCTACAAGAAGACTACTTCTGATCATTGTGTTTTTGTTAAGAGATTCTCTGGTGATGATTTTATTATCCTTTTACTCTATGTTGATAATATGCTTATTGTTGGTCATAATGCTTCTAGAATTGACAAGTTGAAGCAAGAGTTGAGTAAATCCTTTGTGATGAAGGATTTAGGGCCAACAAATTCTTGGCATAAGGTTAACACGTGATAGAAAGGCCAAGAAATTGTGGTTATCACAAGAGAGGTACATTGAGAAAGTACTTCAAAGGTTTAGTATGGACAAAGCTAAAGCGGTGAATACTCCATTTGCTACTCACTTCAGATTGAGTGTCAAGCATAGTCCTTCCACAGAAAATGAGAAGGAAGAGATGCAGAAAGTTCCTTACTCTTCAGCCGTGGGCAGTTTGATGTATGCAATGGTTTGCACGAGACCAGACTTGGCTTATGCTGTTGGTATAGTTATTCGGTTTCTTTCTAATCCAGACAGAGAGCATTGAAATGCAGTGAAGTGGATCATGAGATATCTTCGTGACAGTTCTAACTTGAAACTTTGTTTTGGCAATGAAAAACCTATTCTTGTTGAATATACAAATTCAAACATGGTCGGGGACATTGACTCGAGGAGATCTACTTAAGGTTACTTGATCACTTATATATGGGGGAGCTGTGGCATGGCAATCGAGATTGCAAAAGTGTGTTGCCTTATCCACCACCGAATCGGAGTTCATTGCAGCGACCGAAGCGTGTAAGGAGATGCTTTGGATGAAGAAATTTGTGCATGAACTTGGTTTTACTCAGGAGAGGTATGTCTTGTATTGTGATAGCCAGAGCGCGATTCATCTTGGTAAAAACTCAACTTTTCATGCTAGATCTAAGCATATTGATGTAAGGGACCATTAGATACGAGATGTTCTTGAAGCTAAATTGTTAGGGCTTGAGAAGATTCATACTGATGATAATGGTGCTGATATGTTGACTAAAGCCTTACCAAGAGGGAAGTTTGAAGCATGCTGCTTGATGGTCGGCATGAAGACATTTCCCACATAGCGGGAAGGGGAGATTTGTTGGGTAAGGGTCCCATTATGTGGGTAACCCATCACCGTTTCACCCCAATTCAAAGGGGTTGTTGGTTGGCATGTCTGCCATATTTATTTTGTTTGACTTTTTCAATTTTCTTGTTGCTTTATGTGGTGTGTGGGCAGCTAATTTCAGCATATTTGAGAGATTGAAGAAAGCTCAGAAAACGTTCGAGAGAAAAATAGGAGAGAAAAACTATTTCCAGCTTTGAGCAGTTTTGATCAACTCTTCGATCGGAGGTCCATCCGTGGTTCGATTGAGCTAATTTTTGGACAGCTGATAGGCGACTTGGTGATCTTAACTTTGTACGGTCGGATTTTTCATCCGAGACCTGTAGCGTCCGAAATCCCCATTTTACAGCAGTTGCGTTTTTTGTGATGTTCTCTCATTTTACTCTCTTTTGTTAAAGACTACTTGTTATTAGCCTTGTTGGAGTTGAATGCTTGTTGTAGGTTGGATATTGTAGTCTTGTAGTTGAACATTTGATTATAGTGGGGCTTTTGATCGGACTCTAAAGTCTCGTGGTTTTTACCCTTGATTTAGAGGGGTTTTCCACGTAAAAATATCGGTGTCTCGATTTACTTGTGTTGTGGTTGCATTTTGATGATTTGTGGTTGATTAGTGATGCTAGAGAACATATTTGTAATATTGTGGTTGCCATAATTATTGACTTGAGTTATAGGAAGAGAAAGAACACCGGTTGGGCTTCCGCTTAATTTTGGTTGTTCGGTTTCTTCCCCAACAATAAGGAATATTCTGAATAATTACCTTGTTGGTCGATGCAAAAGTTCTTGCGCGCTGACATAGCCAAAGAGCTGCACAATGAGGGCATTACATATGTTTCTATTATGAACATCTCGGGAGCAGATTTTTTGTCGATTTTTAAGGACCTTGTAAGTTTGGAAAATTTCAAGAAAAAGCACGAAGAAGCCTTAAGGAAATGGTACAGTGATATTCAGGTATGGGGTGAAGATTTCTCAGTATGTTATCATAGGGCATGGGTTTCATGTATTGGAAGTCCGAATCATGCGTGGAGCAAAGATACCTTTGGCAATTTAGCATCACTATGGAGGATATCATCTCCATTGATGAAAGAACTCTGAAATCAAGTTCTTTAATAAAGCATACTTCTAGATATTAACGAGAGTCCTTGGGAGCATCAATCAAATAGTGGAATTGGAGGTTGATTCAAAGATATTCAAATTTAACATTCGAGAATTTGAACCGTCGTTCTCTCCAAACCCAGTGTGGACGGATGAAGCAGAGTCGTTAGATAATTATTTGTCTTTGGATTTCAAGAAGAACCAGAAGCTGAATGATGCTGTTGGTGAGCAGAGGAACGAATCGTCTGGGTCATCAGCTGAGAATTTGGGAGTGGAATTATCAATTGAAGCTGTTCAGATAGCTTGCGATGACATGCAGGCAGGTGGGACAAAAGTTGTATTAAAAGATAAGATAGGGGCTCAAGGTTTGGGGGTTGTCGATTTATCTCCTAACGTCCCCGAGGTATAGCCGGACCACGAGGAGATCTCTGGCACTGGCAGTGCTCTAACAGTGAAGGGGTGGTGGGAGTTTCTCAAGCAGATCATAAAGTGTTTGCTGCTTTTAATGAGGAAAATCAAAGGAATGCTCTGCTGCCCAACTCTCTCGATTCACTAGCACTAGAGCGAGTGCTTAACTCAAAAGTGGCCAATGAGATGTTGGAATGTCCAATGTCAATCAACCCTGATTGCTATGATGGTAATCCCCCTCTGCAAACTGAAGTCGTTTTCGTTCCAAGTCCAGGGTGTTGTTCTGAGGCCTGGTCGATGATCTGATGGTAGATGGTTTTGATAATAACATGGAGGGTTCAGATGAGATTTCAATTCATGGGAGTATTCGAGCAGAGTCACATGGGGCTTGTCAATCAAGATTCTTGGGCTGAGAAGGTTTATACAGCCAACTCTGCAAGCTTTTCACTCCCAAAAATGCAGGATGTCTTCACTAAGTCATCGAGACAGTACGCTTTAATTTCAGCAAAGGAAAACAAACGTAGCGATCGTGCAATTAAAAGAAACAAGAGATCGGGGAAGGAGAATAACATCGTGCAATTTCATCTTCTGTGATCATTATGTTTATGTGGTGCTTGTTGTGACGGGTTTCGATTAACTTTGATGGGTGTGTAGGGAAACACTGGTATACCTCATGGCGTAGCAAAAAATTATCCGGCAAATTCTGCCAATGATCCATGTACGAGGAATAAATCCGGGGTGAAAAAGGATGAAAGGTTACCTCAATTAAATACGATAACTCATGAACATAGGAGAATCTGATTCTTCCAGTCAAGATGTTGAGTCTAAATCGTCACAGCAGCATTCTGACCTTTACGCAGTCCACCCGAATAAAAATGAACAATATTTACTTCTCTAACTGTTAAAGAGGTTTTTAGGAATAAACATATATTTAGCTGCTAGACTTTATGCCTTTATACAACATTCAAAATCATAATCCTAATTAAATTCGAATTCATTAAATATACAATATATTTAACTGAAGATAATTAAATATGTAAAATCTAATTCTATTTTAATTAGGTTTCTTTAGGGATATTTCTATTTTAATAGTATTTGATAATTACAATAATTATTTAGTATTAAAATATATATAACGAAATCATCTATATAATTATAATAATTATAATAATTTTGGTTTTAATTAATTTCGTGTATAATAAGTTTGCACACATGCTATCTAGTCGATAATTGTTCGTTTCAATCATAGGGTGTGACCCTTGTAGGTTCATGTAACGTTAACAGTAATATCTAGAACAATTCTAATATTACAAGCAATGAGTGGCATCTAGCAATACATCATTGCTATCAAAGTTACAGGAAGTCATGGTTCGACATAACCTCTTCGTGATTAACTCTTTTTCATGTGTTACATCATTTTGTCTGTTATATCTAGATTGGACACAAGTCATGGAATAGTCACACTTGTATAGTCTATCTAATATTTCCTGATATCTTGAGTAGACTACTATAAACAATTTATTCGAGCATGGCCATACATTTCTAGTCTCACTCAATCAAGTGGCATGTGATATTACTCCTATTATGTAGGAGGGACAAATCCTATCTTCATCAACCATATTTCGCTATATAGATTGTGACATATCCAATATCAGTCTTTATAGTGTAGTCAGTTACGACACACGTTTGACTGTATCAAAATATATCACTTATAATGTTGAAATAATGATGATCTCAAGTCTGAGGATCATACATGTAGTTTTCACTATGAGCAATGTTGTGACTGTCACATAATAATACACGAAACATGCTTATAGCAGGTCAATCCAGTATGTCGTTCTCTAACATATACTTATGTATTGATTTTGACATCTCTATGTCTATGACAACACTCTGTCATCAATCAACTACATATTAATATTAATATATTATTATTGTCCATGTCCACAATAATACTCGACTAAGGACATTCAAGAATAATTATATTATTCTAAGGACTTTATTATAATTTAGTTTGTTTATTTATTTATGCACAGAATAATAAATATAATAATAATAATGACTTTATATTAATAAACAAGATAAAATAAATATGTTTTTTACAATCATCTTATGATTAGTCTTTGGGCATACTCCAACAGGGTGATCATCTACTAGCAACCTGGATTTGTAATGGACGATGTTTCCTGCTTACTACAATTGTGCAGATTGGTTCGACGAACAGGTTTGGTGCTGTAATTGTTGGGCAAGTTTGATGGCTTGGTTGTGGTTGCTTTTTTAAGAGAGTTCTGTTTTGGTGCTTTTAATTTTCTGTTTTGGTAGTTCACAGATTTTCTTCTTGGTCACAAGCCTTTGACTTGTCTTTCCTTATGCTTTTGCTATCTTAAGAGAGTTCGGTTTTGATACATATTTGGTGTTATTGTAGTAGTGTTGTTGTAGTTGTAAGTTTTACTAACATTTATGCTTAGTTCACCCATTTGAGCTATTCATAAAATATAATTCGGCTAAGCAAAGAAATTGACAAAAATGTGAAAAATCTAGATTTTGGGGTTAAAATTATTTTGAGCCTCAAATAATTTGAGCAGTTTATCTAAAAGGTATGCTCATTATCAAGGGGCTAAGAAAAAAATGAATAGATACTACTGCGAGATCACACCAGATGATCAAATAAAATTATTAAATTATTAAATGATAGTATATTATACTTTTTCAAAATTATTTAATTCATAATTCAAACTTATTAATATATTATTTGTATACCATTTGAATACTTTTGGATAAATTTATCGACGATGATTTTTTCAGCTCGAAAATGTGAGGCTTTGAAAAGCTCGTTACAAAGATGAAGTCATCATTGATCGTTTTGGGCTGTGTATGACTGAATATCATTAAATTTAGTTTGCATTTAATATCGAGATCATGATCGGGCTCGAGAGTCGATTACACGTGAGTAAGATTAGAGCACCCCACAATACCTAAAATTTGATAGCCGGTAAAGATCATGTTACTACAAAGAAATGGTTAATAGAACTTCTAATAACATGAAATGATAAGTAAATGATGATGCGTTGATAAAAAAATGCAAAATAAATACACGCATAGAAATGAATTTGCAAATGATTTTACAGTTGTGGTTATAATTTGTTAAGAAATTTAATCAGGGTTAAATCAAAGTCCATTTGATAGCACAAGGTCAAATTTATTAACTACTTTTAAAACATGGACTAAATTAACTAAACCTAAGGCTGAATTCATTAATCAATTAAGGACCAATCTTTAGTAAAAAAAATTAAGTACCAATCTAAACTTGATTAAAAAAATTAAAGCTAAGTTCATTAATTAATCTTCATATTAAAAATATTGGAGTAAATTATAAAAATTAGAAATAAATAAGGGTCAATTTCGGTGAAAAATAAAATTTTAAGGACTAACATGAACACAAATATCATCATATTAAAAATATTAGACTAAATTACAAAAAAAATGAATAGCGGTCAATTTGGACTAAAAATTATATTGTAGCTACTAGAATAAACAAAAATATTATGTTAGCGATAGTGCCCTAAGGCCTGTTATATGGACATGATATTTTGATTATTGAATTTATTATTTTGATAAATTTACATGCTTTTGTATCCTTGAATATTATTATTTTAAATATCCCTAATCAGTTATTATTGTGGGAACAATACTAAGATAAGATTAGTATGAAGTTTGGTATATATTCATAAAATGAATATGTGAATGAGATTCAAATCAAATTCATATATGTATTTGTTGAGAACAAATATTATGATCGACTCGTCTTAAGATTAATACATGGATTAAAGTTATATATTAATCTTCAAACAATTATGACATTAAATCCTTAGACCTAAAATTGCTACTGTTCTCAACATGATAACTATTATGTTTTGACATAGTCAAACATCGTTCTTAATCGGACGATTATAAGGGTTATGCTTAAACATAATAAGGAATCATGCAGTGAAATGTGAGTGATTAAGATGGAATTTATCCATCTTAACATAAGAGAGATATCTTTGGGCCCCTCGATGATTGAGACTGAGAAATGCATGGTTGTGCTCAAATGAGTTGATAGAGATCAATGTCATTTGTTTAGTCAGTTCAATTGGGCATCGAGAAACTAAAGATAGAACGACATAAGGTTAGCATTTTCCATGCCTTATATTCTATCAACATATCGTGAGATAAAAGGATTATGACATAAACTGAATTAAGGTTGTCTCGGATTATGAGATTTTCATTTAACTTGGGTAGTCATAATGTCTTGCTAGAGCCACTTATGACTTGTAGAATAAAATGTGATTTTATCTACTACAAACGTTAAATGAACATATAGGGTCACACACTAAGAATGGTTGTGGTTATTACTCTCAATAATAAATTTAAAATAATGCGATTATTTTAAAGTATACTATTAGAGATTATTTATTCAAACTTAAAAGGTTAAATTCGTAATAGAATATCTTATTTATTTTATTATTTTATGAAAATAATATAAATAAATAATATTATCAAATAATCTCATTATCTAGATTTGATTGAATTTAAATTCCTTATCAGATAAGGAATCTATTTTAGAATATATTATTTATTTAAAATAAATAAATAATATTATTAAATAAATCACTTTATCTAGAGTTAGTTGAATTTGAATTTTTTATAAGATAAAACAATTCATTCTAAATTATAATTTATTTAAAAAAAGTTTTAACTAAATTGCAATAGTGAACTCAATATAACCCTATTCAAGTCATATATATATATATATGCCAAGGGTTTTGTTAAGTGATCTAGTTTTTTCGAAAATAGCCACCAAAACCACAAATATTAGATTTCCAAAATCTTGATTGGAATTAGCATTCTGATAGCCATTCGTCGTCTATTCGCATGTGGATACTCGTAGAGGGCGGCCGTCTTTTAGAAAGGCAGCGCCTTAACACAATCGGATTCCTGAATCAGAAATCAAGGTAATTTTTTTTCCTCTTGCGTACATTAATATGATTGCATGATATCCTGAAAATTTTTTGTAAGATAATATTTTCGCTGCTTTTATTTGTTTGATTAGATCAATTTATTTCCTATGAAACCCAACATATTATTGGACTAAATTGCCAAAAATATAAATAAATATGGGGTAATTTTGACAAAAAATTTAACTGTAGGGGCTAGAAGAAACAAAAAATATTATTCGGCTAAATTATCAAAAATAGAAGTATATATGGGTCAATTTCGGCTAAAAATAAAGTTTGAGGGACTAATGTGAACAAAAATAAACCCCAAATCCCTAAACTAATCCCATAACCCCAAACATTCAACTTGAAACATTTACCCCTAAACCCCAAACTTTAGTCCTTAAATCTTACAATCAATAATAATTAAAGTCCAAGCCGAATCCCCTAATCCTATAACCTCATACACTCAACTTGAAACATTTATTATACTCCTAAACCCCAAACCTCAACCCCTAAATCTTACAATCACTAATAATTAAAGTGAAAGCTTAATCCCCTAAACCCTTAATCCTTAAACTTATCCTATAACCTCAAACACTCAACTTGAAACATATATTAAACCCATAAACCCCAAACCTCAACCCCTAAATCTTACAATTGCTAATAATTAAAGTGCAAGCCTAATCCCATAATCCCTAAACTAATCTCATAACACCAAACACTCAACTCAACACATTTACCCCTAAACCGTAAACCTCAACCCATAAATCTTACAATCATTAATAATTAAAGTGCAAGCCTGATACCTTAAACCCTTAATCCCTAAACTAATCACATAACCCCAAACACTCAACTTGAAACATAAATTATACATATAAACCCCAAACCTCAACCCCTAGATCTTACAATCACTAATAATTAAAGTCCAAGCTGAATCCTTAATCCCTAAACTAATCCTATAACCCTAAACACTCAACTTAAAACATATATTATACCTCTAAACCCCAAACCTCAACCCCTAAATCTTACAATCGCTAATAATTAAAGTACATGCTTAATCCCTTAAACCCCTAATCCTTAAACTAATCCCATAACTTCAAACACTCAACTTGACACATTTACCCCTAAACCCCAAACATTAACCCCTAAATCTTACAATCACTATTAATTAAAGTGGAAGCCTAATCATTGAATCCCCTAATCCCTAAACTAATCCTATAACACAAACTCAATCACTTTCCACATTTTGATTCTTCCAAACCCTAATCCCTAACTTAATTAAAATAATAGGTTTAATATTATTCAATTCAGGACCTAATTGTATTTAATACGAAATATACAACCTGATTTTAAATCAAATAAGGACCAAATCAAAAACAAAACAACTTTTAAGCTCAATTTCGGAGTACCATGACCAAATTGAAACAATTGTAGAATAAGCGTGATATGATCTCGACTATGAGTTTTGAATCATATATATGAATGCCCGATCGTGATTCTAGTAAGAACTCTGCAGTGCTTTGAATGTATTCTGAAATTACTCAAACAACAATGTAAGTAGAAATAGATAAATAAGAAATAGAAATAATGGGATGAAAGATATGTAGAAGGGGTGTAGGAAGAGTGATAGTTGTGATTATGGAAGAAAAAAAAATAAAAGATGAAAATGTAGGTGAAGATGATGGGGTGTTGGCGTTAAGATGAAGAAATTCAAAGGATGGATTGTGACCCCCTAACTATAAAGAGTTAGGAACCAGCAATATAATAAAGTGGAAATGAAGTGGTAGGATATGGAACGTGACCCACTAGCTATAGATGAGCTAGGAACCAACGCTATAACAAAAGGGAAATGGATGAAGACTACAAGACTAACTTGAAGCCGATAAAGTTCCACAAGAGAACAAGAATGAAAGCAATCTTTCAAAGATGTTTTATATATTCAAAGTGTGTCTTACAATGATCCTAAAGATGCCTATTTATAGTAGAAGTAGGCAGAATATGAAAAGGTGTTACAAGAAAGATGAATGCTCATCTTAATGCACTTGAATACACATGAATGCTTTGTCCTTTCTTCTCATCTTCAAAGCTGATTAGTTTAGACAAATTGAGGTTGAATTTAGTCATATTTTCGTCCAAATTAAGAAAGACTCTTGGGCTGCCTTGTTTTGCTATCATATGAAGAGAAAGGGGATGAATGTGGACAAGGATGAATGTAGACATCCTTGCTGTCCAGTTTAAGTGCAACTCTTCATCTTCCAAGCTGATTAATATGACTTGAATGTCATAAAAGGTGAGTTTCATCCAGCCTTCATTTCATGTCTCCTCAATGAATTTTGAAACCCCCACTTGAATGGTGATAACATCAACCTTGAATGCCTTGAATTTGCTGAATTAAGATGGCCATCAATTGCTTGTCTCTTGGTAGAAGATGAAAGAACTCTTCCTTGGCTCAAATTCATTCAAATCATCCATGCATAAAATTCCCGTAATAAAAATTTCAGCCTGCACTGTCTTGATGAAATCATTCGTATCTCAAGCTCGATATCGGATTGAGGTGATTCAAAAGGCATTGGAAAGCTAAGAGATGGAGGAATAACGTCAATTGATTTCTGGATCCAAACACGTCTGTATCGCATCCAGAATTGGAAGACATTCTGCTGATATTCTTGCATCCGGTAAAACCGTTCATCTTCCTCATGCACCTAGACACAAAGGTAAACTTTATTCAATCTTTAATTGAAAACATGCATGTAAACAATTAAGAGTTAGTTTAATAAATGAGCTAGTTTGATGAATGAACTAGTTTAATTAATGAACTAACTTTATTCAATGAACTAATAATCTTGAATGAACTAGTTTAATCAATGAACTACTTAGTTAAATGAAGTGTATAACTAAATGAACTACATGTTTAAATGCAACGCATGCTTTAATGAACAACATGTTTATTGAATGCAATGAATGTTATGCAAACTTTAAATACTCATGCAAATTCATGCATAAGCAAAGTAAAGTGTTCCTCCCTTATTATTTCTTCTTTCTCACGTCCCAAGCTTGATGTAAACATATTTTCCATGGTCGCTTGGAACTCCTTGGCCCTTGCTCGAGTAATGGGGCCACCTGGGTACTTCTCTGGGTCTTTGCCATTGACGTTCATATCAGTCCCTCCCTCTTTAAGGCGATTTGTCCCCAAATCGTCATCTACATCATAAGGAGATAGGTCAGCAACATTGAAGGTTGCACTAACATTAAACTCACCTGGAAGATCTAATTGATAGGCATTGTCATTGATCTTCTTGACTATTTGGAATGGTCCATCTCCCGAGGCATTAATTTGGACTTTCGTTGAGCCGAACCTTTCTTTCCTCATGTGCAGCCACACCCAATCCCCTGCTCAAAGGAAATTCGCTTACGACCCTTATTTGCTTGTGCTCATATTGCTTGGTTCGTTTTTCAATGTTCTCCCGCACTTGTTGATGAAGCTTCTTAACAAATTCAGCTTTATTAAGTCCATCTTTATTCACAATTTGATCAGCGGGTAATGGTAACAAGTCTATCGGTGTTAATGGATTGAATCCATACACCACTTCAAAAGCGTCATACAATAGTACTATGGATCGAACGGTTGTATGCAAACTCCACATGTGGTAAACTCTCCTCTCATGTTTTCAAATTCTTCCTAATGATGGATCAAGTAACATAGAAAGTACTCGGTTCACCACTTCAGTTTGGCCATCCGTTTGAGGGTGGCAAGTGGTGGAGAATAGTAACTTAGTACCAATCTTACTCCATAGGGCTCTCAAAAAGTGACTTAAGAACTTCACATCCCGATCGGACACAATAGTTCTTGGTATGCCATGTAACCTTAAGATTTCCCTGAAAAACAAAGTAGCAATATGTGAGGCATCATTAGTTTTGTTACAGGGAATGAAATGAGCCATTTTGGAGAATCTATCACAACTACAAAGATGGAATCTTTGTTATTCTTGGTACGTGGAAGCCCTAGCACAAAATCCATTGAAATATCCATCCATGGTGCTTCCGGTATGGGTAGTGGTGTGTAAAAAGTCCATGTGGCATGACTTTAGATTTGGCCTTCCTGCAAGTGATGCATCGCTCACACAACCTCTCCACATCTCGTTTCATTTTAGGCCAATATAGGTGCTCTTGAAGTATAGCCAAAGTCTTTGCTATCCCAAAATGTCCCATTAATCCTCCTCCATGAGCTTCCTTAGTTAGCAATTCACGCATGGAACCTTGAGGGATGCATAGTCTTCCTTCCTTAAATAGGAAACCATCATGCTTATAGTATTTTTCAATTGACCTTTTCTCACAAGCTTTGTAAATCTCTCCAAAATCAGTCGAGACATATAAGTCTTTAATAAAAACAAAACCCAATAACTTAGATTCCAAAGTGTTTAAAAGAATATACCTCCGTGACAATGCATCGGCAACTATATTCTCCTTACCTTTCTTGTACTTGATAACATATGGGAAAGTTTCAAGAAACTCCACCCATTTGGCATGCCTTTTGTTGAGTTTATGCTGCCCCGGATATGTTTCAATGCCTCATGATCGGTGTGAATGATGAACTCCTTAGGCCAAAGGTAATGTTGCCATGTTTCCATTGCCCTCACAAGAGCATACATCTCCTTGTCATAGGTAGGGTAATTAAGCGTAGCTCCACTTAATTTTTCACCAAATAGGCTATAGGACGTCCACCTTGAGACAAAATCTGCTCCAATTCCTACACCCGATGCATCACATTCAATTTCAAAAGTTAGATTAAAATCAGGTAGAGCAAGTAAAGGGGCATGTATTAAACAATCTTTAATGCTATTAAAGGACTTCTCTTGATCTTCCCCCAAAGAATTTAGAATTCTTCTTAATAACACTTGTTAGTGGGGCGGCTATGGTCTTTGAAGTTGGGGACGAATCTTCGATAAAAACTTGCAAGTCCATGGAAGCTCCTAACTTGAGAAATGCTTGCTGGTCGTGGCCACTCTTCAATGGCTTTAACCTTCTCTTTGTCCACCTCAAAGCCTTCAGATCTCACAACGAAACCTAGGAAAACAACCCTGTCAAGACAAAATGTACATTTTTGTAAGTTAGCAAACAGTTTTTCCTTCCTCAAAACTAGCAAAACTGACCTTAAATGTTGAACATGTTCTTCCATGGTTTTACTATAGATTAGAATGTCATCAAAGTAAACCACACAAAACTTACCCAAGAATGGCCTAAGAACATGATTCATTAACCTCATAAACGTGCTTGGAGCATTAGTTAAGCCAAAAGGCATAACCAACCACTCATAAAGGCCTTGCTTAGTTTTGAATGTTGTTTTCCACTCATCACCTTCCCGCATTCGTATTTGGTGGTAACCACTTTTAAGATCAATCTTGGAAAAGAGGTTAGAACCACTAAGCTCATCTAACATGTCATCTAAGCGAGGAATAGGGTGACGATACTTTACCGTAATTTTGTTTACCGCTCGGCGGTCCACACACATGCGCCAAGTTCCATCCTTCTTTGGCACAAGTAGAACCGCACGGCACACATGGCTAAGGCTTTCCCTCACGTAGCCTTTTGACATCAACTCAGATACTTGCCTTTGCAACTCCTTAGTTTCTTCGGGTTGCTTGATGCGCTGGTCGGTTTGGAATGACGGCTCGGGAACAAAGTCTATTTGATGTTCTATGCCACGAATAGGTGGCAGCCCACTTGGTATTTCCTCCGGAAATAGGTCATCAAACTCCTGCAATAAAGACACAACAAAAGCAGGCAAATTTTGATCAAGGTAGTTAGTATTCAAGAAATTTTCCTTGTACATGAGCACAAGTGCTTCCTTTGTTGTCATTAAACTCTTTTTTTCAACTCTCTCTTTTAGAAAGAATGCTGATTTTCCTTCCCTCATTTTGATCACACTCCTTTGCTTTTACCTCCATTTTGGTCTCTCTCTCTTTGGCTTTTTCAATTTTTCCTCTCAATAAAATTTGGTCTTCATGTATTTGTTTTGGAGAAAGTGGGGCTAAAGTGATCTTCTTTGTTTCATGGGTGAACGTATACCGGTTGGTATACCCGTCATGGATCACTCGCCTATCAAATTGCCAAGGCCTTCCAAGTAATAAATGGCTTATGCGTGCATTGGAACGACATCGCATAATACCTCGTCTTTGTACTTCCCAATAGATAAAACAATTCGAACTTGTTTGGTCACCTTGAGTTCTCCTCCATCGTTGAGCCATTGTAGCTTATAAGGTTGTGGATGCTTTGTTGTTGCCAAGCCAAGTGTATCTACCATTAAGGTACTAGCAACATTAGTGCAACTACCACCATCAATAATAACAAAGCATACCTTTCCTCCAACATGGCAACGTGTATGGAAGATATTTTCTCGTTGTTCATTTCCTCCAACGGATTGTACGTTTAGGCTTCTTTTGACAACAAGAACCTCTCCTTCCACGCCATACTCTAATTCTTCTTCTTCGATGGCAACATCTTCATTCTCATCATCTTCTTGTTCCGATTCAACTTCTCCATCATCTCGAAGAAGCATGGTGTTGCGGTTCGGACATTGGCTTGCAATGTGTCCACGCCCCAAACACTTAAAACATTGTATGTCACGGAACGATTTGGAGTAAGCGGTAGTCTTACCCTTGCTGGTTTCGCAATGGGCTTACTTCCTTCGGTGGTCCTCCTTTTTCGTGGGACGGTATTGGAGGAGTCTTCTTGTATGAACTTTGCCCCCATTTTGATGTTGAACTCCCATAAGATCGTGTGGCACCCTTTCTTTTGAGCTGTTTTTCCACTTTCATGGCCATATGCACCATGTCTTCCATCTCCACATAATGTTGCAACTCGACCACGTTCGCAATGTCCGGATTTAGTCCCGCTAGGAATCTTGCCATTGTGGCTTCTCGATCCTCGTCGATGTTGGCTCGAATCATGGACACCTCCATCTCTTTGTAGTAATCTTCAACACTTCGGTTACCTTGTGAAAGATTTTGAAGACGGTTGAATAACTCGATGGTAGTGGGTTGGAATGAATCGCCTTCGCATCACCGCTTTCATTTCATCCCATGTAGTGATAGGATGTTCTCCATTCGTCTCCTACTTGATGTCAATTGATCCCACCATATTAGTGCATAATCCGTAAACTCAATGGCAGCGAGTTTTACCTTTTTAAGCTCGAATAGTTATGGCACTCAAAAATGTGCTCAACCTTCTTTTCCCATGCAAGATAGGTTTCAGGATCCGTTCTTCCTTGAAAAGGAGGAATGGTAATCTTGATGTTGCTGAGATTATCGCCTACTCGTGGTCGAGCTCTCCGCCTTGTTGTACCATGCTATGTTGGGATACTTGATCTTGCACATCATCTACTTCAACTTCTTGAGATACTCCTCATTACCCCTGATTAGCTTGTGAAATTTCAAGCTGGTCTATTCGTTCAATTAGGGGCTCCAATTGCTCTTGGATCATTTTGGCCATTGCTTGAAGCATAGCCTGATTTTGCAAATTGGGAACTCCTTCACCACTATGACCAGATCTTTGTGACATGTTAGATAAAGAAACAAAAGAAATTAAACCTTACTAACACAAAATCTCACCTTTCAAAGAAAATGCACTCACACTCGTGTTTCACTCGGGTTAGGCTTTTCCCTTAATGCACACTCATGCCTTTTACCACTCGTGCTTTATTTTCAAGTCCTTTTGGGAACTTCCTCAAGGCTTACAAGTGTCTCGTGGACTTGGTGAAACAATTCTAGCTTGGTAGGAGAATGATGAATAATAAAAGGATAATGGCTTCAAAAAGAAAGAATTACTAAGAATAGGTAAAGGAATTTGTAATTCAGCAATAAGAAATGATGTATTGTAATTTTTTTAAACAAGAATAGATTGCTCCTCCTCTTTAAGATTTTTTTGATTTTTTTATTTTTTTTACTAACCCGGAGAGAAAAAATACGCTTCAATCGTCTAGGCTCGATACCAAATGATATGATCTCGACTATGAGTTTTGAATCATATATATGAATGCCCGATCGTGATTCTAGTAAGAACTCTGCAGTGCTTTGAATGTATTCTGAAAAATTACTCAAACAACAATGTAAGTAGAAATAGATAAATAAGAAATAGAAATAATGGGATGAAAGATATGTAGAAGGGGTGTAGGAAGAGTGATAGTTGTGATTATGGAAGAAAAAAAAAAAAAATGAAAATGTAGGTGAAGATGATGGGGTGTTGGCGTTAAGATGAAGAAATTCAAAGGATGGATTGTGACCCCTAACTATAAAGAGTTAGGAACCAGCAATATAATAAAGTGGAAATGAAGTGGTAGGATATGGAACGTGACCCACTAGCTATAGATGAGCTAGGAACCAACGCTATAACAAAAGGGAAATGGATGAAGACTACAAGACTAACTTGAAGCCGATAAAGTTCCACAAGAGAACAAGAATGAAAGCAATCTTTCAAAGATGTTTTATATATTCAAAGTGTGTCTTACAATGATCCTAAAGATGCCTATTTATAGTAGAAGTAGGCAGAATATGAAAAGGTGTTACAAGAAAGATGAATGCTCATCTTAATGCACTTGAATACACATGAATGCTTTGTCCTTTCTTCTCATCTTCAAAGCTGATTAGTTTAGACAAATTGAGGTTGAATTTAGTCATATTTTCGTCCAAATTAAGAAAGACTCTTGGGCTGCCTTGTTTTGCTATCATATGAAGAGAAAGGGGATGAATGTGGACAAGGATGAATGTAGACATCCTTGCTGTCCAGTTTAAGTGCAACTCTTCATCTTCCAAGCTGATTAATATGACTTGAATGTCATAAAAGGTGAGTTTCATCCAGCCTTCATTTCATGTCTCCTCAATGAATTTTGAAACCCCACTTGAATGGTGATAACATCAACCTTGAATGCCTTGAATTTGCTGAATTAAGATGGCCATCAATTGCTTGTCTCTTGGTAGAAGATGAAAGAACTCTTCCTTGGCTCAAATTCATTCAAATCATCCATGCATAAAATTCCCGTAATAAAAATTTCAGCCTGCACTGTCTTCTTGATAAATCATTCGTATCTCAAGCTCCCGATATCGGATTGAGGTGATTCAAAAGGCATTGGAAAGCTAAGAGATGGAGGAATAACGTCCAATTGATTTCTGGATCCAAACACGTCTGTATCGCATCCAGAATTGGAAGACATTCTGCTGATATTCTTGCATCCGTAAAACCGTTCATCTTCCCTCATGCACCTAGACACAAAGGTAAACTTTATTCAATCTTTAATTGAAAACATGCATGTAAACAATTAAGAGTTAGTTTAATAAATGAGCTAGTTTGATGAATGAACTAGTTTAATTAATGAACTAACTTTATTCAATGAACTAATAATCTTGAATGAACTAGTTTAATCAATGAACTACTTAGTTAAATGAAGTGTATAACTAAATGAACTACATGTTTAAATGCAACGCATGCTTTAATGAACAACATGTTTATTGAATGCAATGAATGTTATGCAAACTTTAAATACTCATGCAAATTCATGCATAAGCAAAGTAAAGTGTTCCTCCCTTATTATTTCTTCTTTCTCACGTCCCAAGCTTGATGTAAACATATTTTCCATGGTCGCTTGGAACTCCTTGGCCCTTGCTCGAGTAATGGGGCCACCTGGTACTTCTCCGGTCTTTGCCATTGACGCTCATATCAGTCCCTCCCTCTTTAAGGCGATTTGTCCCCAAATCGTCATCTACATCATAAGGAGATAGGTCAGCAACATTGAAGGTTGCACTAACATTAAACTCACCGGAAGATCTAATTGATAGGCATTGTCATTGATCTTCTTGACTATTTGGAATGGTCCATCTCCCCGAGGCATTAATTTGGACTTTCGTTGAGCCGAACCTTTCTTTCCTCATGTGCAGCCACACCCAATCCCACGGCTCAAAGGAAATTCGCTTACGACCCTTATTTGCTTGCTCGCTCATATTGCTTGGTTCGTTTTTCAATGTTCTCCCGCACTTGTTGATGAAGCTTCTTAACAAATTCAGCTTTATTAAGTCCATCTTTATTCACAATTTGATCAGCGGGTAATGGTAACAAGTCTATCGGTGTTAATGGATTGAATCCATACACCACTTCAAAAGCGTGCATACAGTAGTACTATGGATCGAACGGTTGTATGCAAACTCCACATGTGGTAAACTCTCCTCTCATGTTTTCAAATTCTTCCTAATGATGGATCAAGTAACATAGAAAGTACTCGGTTCACCACTTCAGTTTGGCCATCCGTTTGAGGGTGGCAAGTGGTGGAGAATAGTAACTTAGTACCAATCTTACTCCATAGGGCTCTCCAAAAGTGACTTAAGAACTTCACATCCCGATCGGACACAATAGTTCTTGGTATGCCATGTAACCTTAAGATTTCCTGAAAAACAAAGTAGCAATATGTGAGGCATCATTAGTTTTGTTACAGGGAATGAAATGAGCCATTTTGGAGAATCTATCACAAACTACAAAGATGGAATCTTTGTTATTCTTGGTACGTGGAAGCCCTAGCACAAAATCCATTGAAATATCCATCCATGGTGCTTCCGGTATGGGTAGTGGTGTGTAAAGTCCATGTGGCATGACTTTAGATTTGGCCTTCCTGCAAGTGATGCATCGCTCACACAACCTCTCCACATCTCGTTTCATTTTAGGCCAATATAGGTGCTCTTGAAGTATAGCCAAAGTCTTTGCTATCCCAAAATGTCCCATTAATCCTCCTCCATGAGCTTCCTTAGTTAGCAATTCACGCATGGAACCTTGAGGATGCATAGTCTTCCTTCCTTAAATAGGAAACCATCATGCTTATAGTATTTTTCAATTGACCTTTTCTCACAAGCTTTGTAAATCTCTCCAAAATCAGAGTCGAGACATATAAGTCTTTAATAAAAACAAAACCCAATAACTTAGATTCCAAAGTGTTTAAAAGAATATACCTCCGTGACAATGCATCGGCAACTATATTCTCCTTACCTTTCTTGTACTTGATAACATATGGGAAAGTTTCAAGAAACTCCACCCATTTGGCATGCCTTTTGTTGAGTTTATGCTGCCCCGGATATGTTTCAATGCCTCATGATCAGTGTGAATGATGAACTCCTTAGGCCAAAGGTAATGTTGCCATGTTTCCATTGCCCTCACAAGAGCATACATCTCCTTGTCATAGGTAGGGTAATTAAGCGTAGCTCCACTTAATTTTTCACTTGAAATAGGCTATAGGACGTCCACCTTGAGACAAAACTGCTCCAATTCCTACACCTGATGCATCACATTCAATTTCAAAAGTTAGATTAAAATCAGGTAGAGCAAGTAAAGGGGCATGTATTAAACAATCTTTAATGCTATTAAAGGACTTCTCTTGATCTTCCCCAAAAGAATTTAGAATTCTTCTTAATAACACTTGTTAGTGGGGCGGCTATGGTGCTGAAGTTGGGGACGAATCTTGATAAAAACTTGCAAGTCCATGGAAGCTCCTAACTTGAGAAATGCTTGCTGGTCGTGGCCACTCTTCAATGGCTTTAACCTTCTCTTTGTCCACCTCCAAGCCTTCAGATCTCACAACGAAACCTAGGAAAACAACCTGTCAAGACAAAATGTACATTTTTGTAAGTTAGCAAACAGTTTTTCCTTCCTCAAAACTAGCAAAACTGACCTTAAATGTTGAACATGTTCTTCCATGGTTTTACTATAGATTAGAATGTCATCAAAGTAAACCACACAAAACTTACCCAAGAATGGCCTAAGAACATGATTCATTAACCTCATAAACGTGCTTGGAGCATTAGTTAAGCCAAAAGGCATAACCAACCACTCATAAAGGCCTTGCTTAGTTTTGAATGTTGTTTTCCACTCATCACCTTCCCGCATTCGTATTTGGTGGTAACCACTTTTAAGATCAATCTTGGAAAAGAGGTTAGAACCACTAAGCTCATCTAACATGTCATCTAAGCGAGGAATAGGGTGACGATACTTTACTGTAATTTTGTTTACCGCTTCGGCAGTCCACACACATGCGCCAAGTTCCATCCTTCTTTGGCACAAGTAGAACCGCACGCGGCACATGGGCTAAGGCTTTCCCTCACGTAGCCTTTTGACATCAACTCAGATACTTGCCTTTGCAACTCCTTAGTTTCTTCGGGTTTGCTTGATGCACGCTGGTCGGTTTGGAATGACGGCTCCGAACAAAGTCTATTTGATGTTCTATGCCACGAATAGGTGGCAGCCCACTTGGTATTTCCTCCGGAAATAGGTCATCAAACTCCTGCAATAAAGACACAACAAAAGCAGGCAAATTTTGATCAAGGTAGTTAGTATTCAAGAAATTTTCCTTGTACATGAGCACAAGTGCTTCCTTTGCTGTCATTAAACTCTTTTCAACTCTCTCTTTTAGAAAGAATGCTGATTTTCCTTCCTCATTTTGATCACACTCCTTTGCTTTTACCTCCATTTTGGTCTCTCTCTTTTGGCTTTTTCAATTTTTCCTCTCAATAAAATTTGGTCTTCATGTATTTGTTTTGGAGAAAGTGGGGCTAAAGTGATCTTCTTTGTTCATGGGTGAACGATATACGGTTGGTATACCCGTCATGGATCACTCGCCTATCAAATTGCCAAGGCCTTCCAAGTAATAAATGGCTTGCGTGCATTGGAACGACATCGCATAATACCTCGTCTTTGTACTTCCCAATAGATAAAACAATTCGAACTTGTTTGGTCACCTTGAGTTCTCCTCCATCGTTGAGCCATTGTAGCTTATAAGGTTGTGGATGCTTTGTTGTTGCCAAGCCAAGTGTATCTACCATTAAGGTACTAGCAACATTAGTGCAACTACCACCATCAATAATAACAAAGCATACCTTTCCTCCAACATGGCAACGTGTATGGAAGATATTTTCTCGTTGTTCATTTCCTCCAACGGATTGTACGTTTAGGCTTCTTTTGACAACAAGAACCTCTCCTTCCACGCCATACTCTAATTCTTCTTCTTCGATGGCAACATCTTCATTCTCATCATCTTCTTGTTCCGATTCAACTTCTCCATCATCTCGAAGAAGCATGGTGTTGCGGTTCGGACATTGGCTTGCAATGTGTCCACGCCCCAAACACTTAAAACATTGTATGTCACGGGAACGATTTGGAGTAGCGGTAGTCTTACCCTTGCTGGTTTCGCAATGGGCTTACTTCCTTCGGTGGTCCTCCTTTTTCGTGGGACGGTATTGGAGGAGTCTTCTTGTATGAACTTTGCCCCATTTTGATGTTGAACTCCCATAAGATCGTGTGGCACCCTTTCTTTTGAGCTGTTTTTCCACTTTCATGGCCATATGCACCATGTCTTCCATCTCCACATAATGTTGCAACTCGACCACGTTCGCAATGTCCGGATTTAGTCCCGCTAGAATCTTGCCATTGTGGCTTCTCGATCCTCGTCGATGTTGGCTCGAATCATGGACACCTCCATCTCTTTGTAGTAATCTTCAACACTTCGGTTACCTTGTGAAAGATTTTGAAGACGGTTGAATAACTCTCGATGGTAGTGGGTTGGAATGAATCGCCTTCGCATCACCGCTTTCATTTCATCCCATGTAGTGATAGGATGTTCTCCATTGCGTCTCCTACTTGATGTCAATTGATCCCACCATATTAGTGCATAATCCGTAAACTCAATGGCAGCGAGTTTTACCTTTTTAAGCTCTCAATAGTTATGGCACTCAAAAATGTGCTCAACCTTCTTTTCCCATGCAAGATAGGTTTCAGGATCCGTTCTTCCTTGAAAAGGAGGAATGGTAATCTTGATGTTGCTGAGATTATCGCCTACTCGTGGTCGAGCTCTCGCCTTGTTGTACCATGCTATGTTGGGATACTTGATCTTGCACATCATCTACTTCAACTTCTTCAGATACTCCTCATTACCCTGATTAGCTTGTGAAATTTCAAGCTGGTCTATTCGCTCAATTAGGGGCTCCAATTGCTCTTGGATCATTTTGGCCATTGCTTGAAGCATAGCCTGATTTTGCAAATTGGGAACTCCTTCACCACTATGACCAGATCTTTGTGACATGTTAGATAAAGAAACAAAAGAAATTAAACCTTACTAACACAAAATCTCACCTTTCAAAGAAAATGCACTCACACTCGTGTTTCACTCAGGGTTAGGCTTTTCCCCTTAATGCACACTCATGCCTTTTACCACTCGTGCTTTATTTTCAAGTCCTTTTGGGAACTTCCTCAAGGCTTACAAGTGTCTCGTGGACTTCGGGTGAAACAATTCTAGCTTGGTAGGAGAATGATGAATAATAAAAGGATAATGGCTTCAAAAAAAAAAGAATTACTAAGAATAGGTAAAGGAATTTGTAATTCAGCAATAAGAAATGATGTATTGTAATTTTTTTAAACAAGAATAGATTGCTCCCTCCCTCTTTAAGATTTTTTTGATTTTTTTTTTTTTTTTTTTTTACTAACCCGAGAGAGAAAATAATACGCTTTACTGAATCGTCTAGGCTCTGATACCAAATGATATGATCTCGACTATGAGTTTTGAATCATATATATGAATGCCCGATCGTGATTCTAGTAAGAACTCTGCAGTGCTTTGAATGTATTCTGAAATTACTCAAACAACAATGTAAGTAGAAATAGATAAATAAGAAATAGAAATAATGGGATGAAAGATATGTAGAAGGGGTGTAGGAAGAGTGATAGTTGTGATTATGGAAGAAAAAAAAAAAGATGAAAATGTAGGTGAAGATGATGGGGTGTTGGCGTTAAGATGAAGAAATTCAAAGGATGGATTGTGACCCCTAACTATAAAGAGTTAGGAACCAGCAATATAATAAAGTGGAAATGAAGTGGTAGGATATGGAACGTGACCCACTAGCTATAGATGAGCTAGGAACCAACGCTATAACAAAAGGGAAATGGATGAAGACTACAAGACTAACTTGAAGCCGATAAAGTTCCACAAGAGAACAAGAATGAAAGCAATCTTTCAAAGATGTTTTATATATTCAAAGTGTGTCTTACAATGATCCTAAAGATGCCTATTTATAGTAGAAGTAGGCAGAATATGAAAAGGTGTTACAAGAAAGATGAATGCTCATCTTAATGCACTTGAATACACATGAATGCTTTGTCCTTTCTTCTCATCTTCAAAGCTGATTAGTTTAGACAAATTGAGGTTGAATTTAGTCATATTTTCGTCCAAATTAAGAAAGACTCTTGGGCTGCCTTGTTTTGCTATCATATGAAGAGAAAGGGGATGAATGTGGACAAGGATGAATGTAGACATCCTTGCTGTCCAGTTTAAGTGCAACTCTTCATCTTCCAAGCTGATTAATATGACTTGAATTTCATAAAAAGGTGAGTTTCATTCAGCCTTCATTTCATGTCTCCTTAATGAATTTTGAAACCCCCACTTGAATGGTGATAACATCAACCTTGAATGCCTTGAATTTGCTGAATTAAGATGGCCATCAATTGCTTGTCTCTTGGTAGAAGATGAAAGAACTCTTCCTTGGCTCAAATTCATTCAAATCATCCATGCATAAAATTCCCGTAATAAAAATTTCAGCCTGCACTGTCTTGATAAAATCATTCGTATCTCAAGCTCCCGATATCGGATTGAGGTGATTCAAAAGGCATTGGAAAGCTAAGAGATGGAGGAATAACGTCCAATTGATTTCTGGATCCAAACACGTCTGTATCGCATCCAGAATTGGAAGACATTCTGCTGATATTCTTGCATCCGTAAAACCGCTTCATCTTCCCTCATGCACCTAGACACAAAGGTAAACTTTATTCAATCTTTAATTGAAAACATGCATGTAAACAATTAAGAGTTAGTTTAATAAATGAGCTAGTTTGATGAATGAACTAGTTTAATTAATGAACTAACTTTATTCAATGAACTAATAATCTTGAATGAACTAGTTTAATCAATGAACTACTTAGTTAAATGAAGTGTATAACTAAATGAACTACATGTTTAAATGCAACGCATGCTTTAATGAACAACATGTTTATTGAATGCAATGAATGTTATGCAAACTTTAAATACTCATGCAAATTCATGCATAAGCAAAGTAAAGTGTTCCTCCCTTATTATTTCTTCTTTCTCACGTCCCAAGCTTGATGTAAACATATTTTCCATGGCTGCTTGGAACTCCTTGGCCCTTGCTCGAGTAATGGGGCCACCTGGGTACTTCTCTGGGTCTTTGCCATTGACGTTCATATCAAAGCGGTATAGCGGTGCGAGATCCAAAATTTTAGGCGCGGCCCATATAACAAGGCGTGGATCTTATTACCCGACCTAAAGTCCTATGTAAACCCCAAAATTTTAGAATCTAACCATTTCTCATTTAGATTTTCTCTTTCCAAACACTGCCCAAATTTTCTCTCTCTAGATTCTTTGCCTTTTCTCTAGGATAAACCTCTTATTCCTAGAAAATCTCTCCATTTTCGATTGAAACCCTTGAACTTCAACCCAATTAATCCATGTTCTTCGATAACACCCTTCCACAACTTATATAAACATCAAAACCCTTCCCAAAATTATTTCTTCTCAATCTAAACCCAAAATTTCTTAAGAACAACCTCATGTTCTTCCACTTTCCCCTTTTCAATTCTTCCAAACCCTAATCCCCAAATCAATTTTGTTATACCCTAAAAATTTCTAGCAACTCAAATTTCTTAAAATCTTTCCATTTTCTTTCTCTAATCCCTTCAACCTTTTCAAATTCGTCCATACTCTCCTCTAAGCTCTTCAGATTCTCTAACCCTTCAATTTCTAGATACATTAAACTTCTCATCTCTCCCTTTTCATCTTTGACTTTTCCCTTCTTTGCAACCCCACCATTTCTTCCAAAACTCCTTTTGCAGAAACTAAAATCCCTAAACTAAAGCTCTCAAACTCTAAAGCTTCCCCTCTTTCTGTCATTTCTCGGTTCTGGTCTAAATCTCTCAGCCTCTCAGTTGGTTTGTGCTTCGCTTTTATAAATATATGTTTGTTTGTATATATGATCTTTGTTGGTATATATGTTTGTGCTTTTGGTTTGATTTGTATATGCTTGTTTGTATATATGTTCTTTATGACCAGTTTGTTTGTATTTTTGTTGTTCGTGTAATTCTAGTTGCCCTTTTTTTAGAAAAAAAATAGATATATTTTAATTATTATATCGTATGTTTATGTTATGTTTTATAATGGTTAATTATGCTCATAGTCATGTGGATGTATTAATTGTAATTTACACTTAACATTAATATTCTTTGTTGGTTTGTATATATATGTTCTCTGTTAGTTTTCACTTTGTATATATATGTTTACATGTATGGTTTAACATGGTATGTTCTCTGTTTCGTTAGTTTAATCCGAGTATATTGACTAGACATCCTGTTCTACGAGGCTACTAGTGTCAAATGAGATTTCTAAAGGACCTCGTGAACTGGTTTAACAATGCCACATGCAATGATTAAATCGTTGTTCTTTGTTGCTTTGTATATATGTTGTCTATTCTGTTTTTCTTTGTGCATACATGTTTAAATGTCTGGTTTATGGTTATATGTTCTATGTTCTTTTGGTTTAATCTGAAGTAACTCATCTCAAAATACAAGTGTATCAAGTTTCAGTCGGCCTCGAACATTTAAAAAATCCAATCTACTTTAGGTTAGTTTTTATTTTCTTAAATTTCACTTAAGTTTCTGTTTTTACAGTTTATTAAATTTTTTTGTTGCAAATTATAGTTTATTAATTAACTCTGTATCTTGTTTCATGTTAGAACTTTGATGCCAATTTAGCTGCTTCTAGAGTGGAAAATCTGATGTTGACTCCTATATTAATTTGCCCCTTCTCCCTCATACTGAAGATGCTGAGTTTGATATTTTAGAGTATTGGAAAGCACAAACTGTTTCTTTTCCCGTACTTTCGCACATAGCGATAGATGTTTTAGCCATTCCAATCACTTCAGTTGCTTTCGAATCTTCATTTAGCATGGGGTCGGAATTTGAACAAGTTGAGGGCTAAACTCTTACCTAAAAATGTTGAGATATTTGTAACAACCCGTAATTGGTTGTATAATTTTGAATCGGAGGAAATGGATGAAGATTGTCTTACTGTGGTGAAAGACTCTTCAGTCTTTAAACTTGGTGAAGATTCATTTCCCATTTAAGGTAAAGCATTTAAATTAGTTTTCTAATTTTTAATGTTTAGTCATTTTTCAAAATGGTTTGTGATTATGTTTTCTTTTGTAGGGTTCCTTCACAACAAGCAAGCACATTAATGCTTAGAGGGTCAGTTAACTTGTGAATTGTGATGTAAAAACATGTATTTTTCTTTTCTATTCTCTAAATTTAAGTATGTTAATTCTTATTTTTTTCTATTCATGTTTTCTTCATTTGCTTAACTTTGGACTGACTCTATTCATGTTATAAGCTGTTTTATCCTATATCTATGGACCATTTCTATTAATGCGTATGGTATAAGTTAACTTTATATGGACAAAATTTAAGTTGTCTATTTCTATTAATGTTTCGATTCATTTGCTTATGGTATAAGTTAACTTTATATATTAATACTTATACCATAGTTAACTTTGGACTGAATTTAAGCTGTTTTATCCTATATCTATGGACTCTTTGTTCTGGATGAATAATGGTCACTATTTTATTCATTTTTAGGGACTGAACTTTTTTGTTAATATGGGTTACTCGCTTAATATTGTTGTTGTTGCTGATTGTCGCATGCTGCTGGTTGCTGGTTGTTGTTGATTGTTGGTTGACTTATAGTTCTTTTTTTCTTCTTATCTAAGTAGTTGTCCTTGGTTATATTATGCTAGATTCTTAGATGAGAAGTTACCCATAATTTAACCATGATGTTAGCATTTAGATCTTTTAAGAGCTCGAAAAGGAAATTTATGGTGGCAAAGTCGAGCATTTAGCCTCGTAAAACTTTTGCTATAAGATCTGAGAGCTTAAATTTTCACACAAAAAACTTTATGTTGTAATCAATTCAGTATTATCTTGTTTTTTTAATTTCAGTTTGTACATTTGTTATCTAATACTTATGTTAAATTTCATAATTTCAGTTTGTACGTTTGTAAGTTTACTAAGTTGTAATATATTTTTAAGTTGTAATAAACTTTTATTTTATTCATTTTTAAATTTACTTACATTTGGTTCTTATCAAATCAAGTAATCAACAAAGAGTTTTCAATCTTCCCCAATAAATTTTGGTCAAGTTAATCAATAAAATTTGGTCAAGTTAATAAGAAAAAAAGACAAATCCATTCAAGTTATGGTGTACTTTACCCAAAAGATAATTAAAAATGGCTGTCTTTTATGTGTAAAAATAGAAGCATAATATAACATGTCATTAAAAATGAATTTAAGTATGTTAATTCTTATTAATTTGACAAATAATTTATATTGAGTGAGTTAGTACTAAGCATATTGAATTATTTCTAAGCATTGAATTACTGAACAAAATTTCAAACTTAGTAGTGTCAAATGAATATCTAAATCCAATCTTTCCTTTTTTATATTTTTAATTGATTATATATGTATATATAACAAAAAGATTATTTAACACTCTAAATTGATTTAAAAAATTAATAGTTTACATTTATCAACACTTAATACTTTACATTTATCAACACTTTAAAATCATCAAATCATAGATTTTCTCAATTACATGTTAGGTAAATATCAAGCCAGGTCAATATCAGTTTAGGTCAACAACAGGTCGGGTTCAAAACAAGTCGCGCCAATTAATAGGTCGAGTTTAAAACAGGTCAGATTCTAAATAGGTCGGCTAAAATCTGATCTCTGGTCAATTCAGTCGGGTAATATCGATTATCTGCCAGGTCAGTCTCGGGTTTGGGTTTGTTTCAGTCGAGTGCAAGTTGGATTTCGAGTCCACAGTAACAAGTTCAATTCGGGTTCGGGTCGTTCTTGGTCGGATGCAGGTCGGGTTTGATTACTACAATAGCAGGTCCAACTCGAGTTCGGGTCAACAACAATCGCTTACAGATCGATTTCAGATCATTGCATCCTCGAGTCAAACCAGGTTTTGACTCGAGCAGATTTTAGTCGGATTTTCGGGTCGGGTCAGCTTTTTACATCCCTAGTAAAGGGTTATACGGTTCAGTCCTATTTCATTTTTTAATATTAACGTGGATTATGGAATTTTTTATTTTATTTTGATAAAATATTGTTTTAATAGTCATGCAATTTGAAGATAAAGCGATTTGAACCTGGGTCATTTAAGATAAATATCATTATTTTTTTTGTAGTGGATTACTTGTTGGGTCCCATTTTGACAAGATATATGTATTTGTTTTATGACTTTTAAACATAATTTAGTAACATTTTGAAGTTTTTTTTTCATAAATATAATTTGCATATGACAAATCGTTCAAATAATAAAATTCGAGTCGATTTTAGGTCCATCAATTTTTTTCTCAACCCAACTTTAACGCAATACTTCATAATGCATCTCCAACCCAATAATTAAAAGCTTAGACAACCTCTCAATGTAATCACTTCACCTGAGAGAGCTGACCGATTAGTAAAATATACTCATAATAATCCAATAAACATGTTCTCCACCATAATGTTTAATCCAAAAACATTAAAAAAAAATCCCACCTGGCGTGAGCGTAGATGCTTCTAATATCGTGCTTAAGTGTTCAATCCTATGTTTTTTTGTAACTTTTTCAGGACATGTTTTCTGGAGGAACCGATACAACATCAACAACAGCAGAATGGGTAATGTCTGAATTATTGAAAAATCCAAATGTGTTGAAAAAAGTTCAACAACAGGTAAGAAGGGTAGGTGAAAACAAATCAAAGATCGAGTTAAACGACCTATATCAAATGAAGTACTTGAAATGTGTGATCAAAGAGACATTGAGGCTTCATCCGGCCGTCGTTTTCTTGATCAGTCGAGGAACATCGGAAGCCGTTAAGCTCGGAAACTACGACATACCGCCTGAAACTACAGTTTTCGTCAATGTTTGGACGATTCAAAGGGACCCAAAATGGTGGGAAAACGAAGAAGAGTTTTTCCCGGAAAGATTCGAGAACTCCACGGTGGATTTAAAAGGTGGCCAAGATTTTCAGTTCATCCCATTTGGATGTGGACGAAGGGATTGCCCCGGGATGTTGTTTGGGATTGCTTCCGTTGAATATTTGGTGGCTAATCTGTTGTTTCGGTTTGATTGGAAGTTGGGTGATGGTCTAAATTCAGACACTTTGGATTTGTCTGAAAACTATGGTCTCACCGTTAACAAGAAATTTCCTCTTCGTGTTCGTCCCATTATACCTACTCCATGAATTTAGTCGTATTTACAATTAAAGTGATCTCATTATACCTAGTCCATGAATTTAGTCGTATATAATAATTTTTATTATATACAATTAAAGGCATTTATGTAAATTCGAGAAGTGATCTCAGTAATAAAGGGTGGTGATAGGGGTTCTAACTAAGTTAAGCAGCTCTTGAGTAGTTTGAGTTCAACTCAGTCAACGCTCAATTCAAGACATTAACGAGTTGAGTCGAGTAAAGTTTCACTCAACTCGATAAGTTTACGAGCAACTCGTTATTTTTTTATAATATGTTAATTTGGTGTATTTGTGTATTGTTACTTTGAAGTTTAGATTTTAAAATTGATTCACACACTATTTTGATTTTTTTTGTTAAATTTGTTAAATTTATGTTATATTAAATTGCATATATCATTATTAGATTTTACATATATTAAAAAAACAAGGTAAAATTTCTGGTAAGCTTAATGAGCAACAATTTTTTTTAATGAGCACCACTTTGCTCGTGATTAACTCGCTCGATAAGCACCCCTAGGTGGTGTATTTCATCCAACTAACCTGAATTCGAGCATCTTAGTAGGCAGTTGTACATTAATTTATCTAGATTTGAAACCAAACACATATACTAACTACATTGTAATATAATAATTATAAAAAAAAAGTATTTATGTTCTCATGTTCTTATGTTTGTGTCATATTCTAAGTAGATTTTTCTCAAACCACACTATCAAAAGAAGACAACAAGTGGAGTATAAGAAACTTGAACCATGTTCTTACAAGAAAATGAAACAAAAGAAAAAAGTTATGAAAATCTTGAGAGAGCCTTTATAACATTATCCATGGTGGGTCTATGATGAGGATCCGTTTCAACACAAGCCTTTGCCAAGAATGCCAAACACAAAGCATCAGCCAATGGATAATTCGGGTCCATATTCGGATCCATAAACTGCTCCAACTTTTCCAAGTACCCTGAACAACCTTCAATCTCAGGATCCGCAAATATGTTCACAAATTCCTTCATAACTTCCCCATCTTCTGCCCCCTGTTTAGCCGATAACAACTCGATCAGAACAACCCCAAATCCGAATACGTCGACGTTGAAGCTCATTTCTCCATCTTCTTCACTACTAATCAATGGCTTTGCCAATGTAAAACCAGTTATTTTAGCCCTCCAATCCTTTGTTATCAGCACGTTTTTACTAGTATGTTTCGATGGATAAAACAAGGCTTCGTGCAATAATGTATGTAATGGAGAGCCACCGCTATGTCAAAAGCAATCGTTGTTCTTTACTCCCATGTAAGCTGCCTCGCAACATTAACATTCGATAAGCAGTCCCTTAAGCTACCGTATTCTGCAAACTCGAACACCAGATACGGATTGGTACCATAGCAGCATCCTTCGATCTTCACTGTGTTTAGATGGTTAATCTTGGTCAATATGCTAAGGACACGGCGAGCGGCTTCATCTGTGTTCATCCGCTCGATCACCACCTTGTAACTACCGATTTTCCCCCTATATGCAGCTTTCCCTGCCTTGGATCCTTCATTGAAATCCTCAGTTGCATCCCTGAGTTCCTCCAAGGTGAAATTCGTCAACGACTGCTTTAATTCGGACACTCTATTGAGAAAATCAGGTGAGACATTTGATGACACCGAACTTCTACCGGACAAAAGCTGAAAACTGGTTCGGTTACGCGTTTTCCGAATGCGGCAATGGATGCAATCAGCAGGATAACCCCTGCAAAAAGGCCGAGTCCGAAAATATATATGAACTCAAGTGCTTTGTTTTCTTGCTCGGTTCAATTACCTCAAACGGACTTGCCACTCTAGGACTAGAGGGTAAATCTTCATGGACATCTGGATTCATTAACGGGACATCTTTAGTCTGAACAAGTAGTGTTGTGAGAGGGAAAATAGTCGGAGAAGATTGCATCATAGTGGCATTCCATATGATTTCTTCCGATACTCCGAATTTCCGAGCAATTATTTCGGTATGATCATTTACCAACACTGGATATGTTACAAGATGTTGAACCCCATTTCTACTCTGATTTGCATCCGACAAGCACATCGAATCGGTACCTTGATCATCAAGTCACTGGCAAGATTCAGTTCAAAGTCCACATTCTCCTTCTGGAGACTTTGCACTTTCGACAGCCCTTCGAAAACTCCACAAGCAACTGAAGCTAACGAAGTGGTATTGCTAGAAATATGGCACATGAAGATCGACTGAGAGATCGTACGAACACACGAGCATTCAACTGGTATGATGATCTCCTTTCTTAGCTTTAGATCGGTCGAATCAGCTTCAGTCATATGATTGATTTCAAGGAGATCGAACATGGTTAAATTGAAAAGAGATGCAACGGACGACATTGATTCAAAATCCTTTTGAACCCTATAAACTACGTAAGTATGGCATGGGAGATCTTCTGGGGTGCAAAGGTAGTTTGGTTCATGAACTTGTGAAGTTGCACTGCAATTCGATTCGTCATAAGATTGCAGCGAAGATATCGGATCGATTAGAAACACAAGTACGCATAAACCGATGAAGTTGGGAAGAAAAACCATGATGAAAGATCAAAATTGCAAGCTGACAAAAGGAATGTAGCAGGTTATAAGCGAGTTGTTGAGAGATTGTTGATAATGGAACTCAGTATATGAAATAAACCAATGAGCCGGCCGGCCGGGCACCGGCCTTTCACTTTCAATGAAAAGGCAATTTAGTCTTTTGTCAAAGGGTCGTCACTGTTGCAAGTGTAATGGTCATTGGACTGCAGCACTTGGAGCACTGGAATTTAATAATACAGTAAATCACAATTGAGCAACAAATGTTGGGAGTCTCAACATAGGTTTAAAATTTGGGAATATATTATTAAGAGAGACAATTATAAATTCTGAATATATAATAAAAATAGACTTATGAATAAAGTATCATTTAAAGTGCGACAATTATGAATTAGTATCATGTAAATTATTCCATGTCGAAATATACTTTAAATTAGAGGTGACGAGTCGTTCGGATCGAGTTTGGGTCGGGTCATTTTAGGTCGGGTTGATTTTCGATTCAGATTGCTTTCAGTTTAGGTTCGCTTCGGGTCGGGTCGGATCGGGTCTGATTTGAATTAAGTACGCGTCTATATTATTTCAGGTCGGGTTGGGTCAAAATCGGGTCGGTCGCTTTCGATGTGAGTCAATATATGAAGATAGTCATTTAAAGGAGAGCAAATAATAGTAAACTATTAAACTATTACAAAAGGTAGTTGTTAGTTAGTAATATAATACAAAATGAGAATAAAACATACATATTTGAGCAAATTAAATTCGGATTGATTTCGGTTCGGTTTGATTTTCAGTTCAGGTAGATTACTTGTTCATGTTACTTTCAGTTCGTGTTAATTTTCGGTTTGGAATATTTTCGGTTTTGATTAATTTCAGTTCGGGTTGATTTTCAGTTTAACTAAATTCGGGCCGATTTTAATTTAGATTCAGATCAAGTTTAGACCATCATATTCGAGTTCATATCAAATCTCGGGTCAAGTTTATCATATCTACTTTAAATGATACTTTAAATATGTGACGTTATGAATTAGTATCATTTAAAGTAGTATATTTTAACACGGAATAATTTAAATTACAATTAAACAAAGTTTCTTGATATTTGAAATTTGAGAAGAGGATATTATTTCATTTTAAGCTTAGCACCTTCTTGCTTATATATATGGAAAATTCTATAATGGGCGTCGAACACCGCTGAACACCATTAAATTATAGGAGTGTTCAAATTCGGGTACCCGGTATTCGGGTACCCGAAGTACCGGGTACCCAAATCTTCGGGTAAGACAAAATGCGGCTCGTGTCCCGACTTGGGTTTTGCGGGTACCTGGAAGTCACGGGTACCCGAAAATTCAAGTATTTGGGTACTCGGATATAAAAATATATATATATATATATTTTTAAATATAAAAATATTTTATTAGTTTAATATAAAATATAGAAAATATGCATTTATTAGCTTAATATAAAAATATGTATTTATTAAATATAAAAATATAAAAAAATTAAGATTTTTTATTAGTTTAATATAAAAATATATATATTGAATATAAAAAATATTAATTTTAAATATATCTGAGTACCCAAAAATTCCTAATTTTGTGACCCAAGCCTAACCCGAAAAATGACGGGCCGAGTACCTGACCCGGGTAAATACCCGGTTATTTATGTTCGGGTAGTCGGGTCGGGTATTTTTGAACACCCCTATTAAATTTTTTAATAAAGATTAAAAATTTTAAGGACTCAACATACAATTAATAATTATTTAAAATAAAATTATAATTAAATTATTTTTCATATATATTATATTTTCTTAAAAAATAAATAATTGGATCAAATACATACCATAGTCAATCCCTAAATTAAAAAAATCCTAAACCTTTTTCCTTTGCCATTCTAGCCGTCGCTGCCGCTAGCTACAGTTCACCGACGAGATTGTCGTCGGCGCGCTGCCGTACTTGCGTGACCGCCGTTCGAGCCTGGCCGCCGTTCGTCGAGAATCAACCACACAACTGCAGTTCTCCAGTCAAATACAACTAGGCCTTGGGTATTTCGATTGAACAAGGGATTTTACTATTTAAAGAGATGTTAGAGAAGTGATTGAACCAGATGAGGTGGCATTTGTAACTGTCATCTCAACTTGTGGTCGCACCGGTCAAATACAACTAGGCCTTGAGTATTTCGATTGTATGAGTCGTGTTTACAATTTGAATTCCGGTCCGAAGCACTGCAGTTGTGTGGTTGATTCCTGGAGAACGGCATCTAGGCTCGAACAGTGATACGTAAAGACGAAAGCACGACGGTGACAATCTCGTCGACAGACAATGACTAACGGCGACGACAAATGGAATGGCAAATGAAAATTTTAGGGTTTCTAATTTAGCGATTGATTATAGTTAGTATTTGATCTAATTATTTGAAGAAAAAAAGATTAAAAAATATAATATATATGAAAAATAATTTAAGTGAAATTTATTTTAAATAATTATCAATTGTATGTTGAGTCCTTGAGATTTTTTATGTTTATTAATCAATTTAATGGTGTTCAGCGTTAGTGGTGTTCAGCGGTGTTCGACGCACATAGTAGACTCATCTATCTATCTATCTATTTGTCTATCTGTATGTATGTATGTATGTATGTATGTATGTATGTATGTATGTATGTATGTATGTATGTATGTATGTATGTATGTATGTATGTATGTATGTATGTATGTATGTATGTATGTATGTATGTATGTATGTATGTATGTATGTCTATCTATCTATCTATATGGGATAGGATCAAGTTACATGATATAAAACTCATTTAGTTTTACACTAATCCATGATCATTGGATGAATATATATAATAGATGGATGGGACTAAACACTCATTTTTTTCTCTCCTTAAAGATCTCCTTATTTTCAACTTTTGATCTCAATCATCCAATGGCCATGGATTAGTGTAAAACTAAATGAGTTTTACACCATGGAACTTGATCCTAACCCTATATATATGGGTTAAGATCCACCTATATTGTGTAAAACTCAATTACTTTTACACATTTTTAGACCGTTGAATGATGGTAATAAATGGCTAAGATTATTTCTTTATTTTTTTTCAAGTGATAATCTTCACATTTTCTACCATTAATCTCATCCATCCATTTACCTTCATCCAACGATCCAAAAAATGTATACAACTTTCAAGTTTTACATAGTGTAAGAGGATATTATCCATATATATATAGATGAGATTTGCTTATATGGTGTAAAAATATGAGTGTAAGATGATCATATCTCATATATATATAAGGAAAAAAATGAGTGAAAAATCAAAAACCTATTAATTCTCTCAAATCAATTTGCAACAAATAGAGTTGTTAGCATTCATAAAAATAATAAATTAATTTGTTTCGTTAACGAAAATTATAATTGAGCAGTTTGGCAATTAATTATTGTTGGCACCGAAAAATTATTAGATGGATCTAGCTCATTAAGTTATTCGTGGCTCCAACTAATAAAATTCACTCATCTATTTTTTTACAAGATAAATCTTCACTTCTTTCCTACATGTAAATAAGGAGTGAGTAGTTATTTGGAAATTACTTTAAGATAAATGTATCGTATTGGTTTACACCATGGATGACGTGGTGAGCTGAATCCATCTAGTAATTTCTGTTGGCATCACAAATGAAATTCTTGTGAGGGTGGCATGTGTTATCTTCACAAAAGGTTCAATTGATTATTCTTTGATGTTAAAAAATAAACTGAATACAAACTATATATATATATATATGGCTATAGGATCTACTTACTCTCTATATATATTAACCAACAAGTGTTGGGTTGGTGCAATTGCAAGGCACATTGCATTCCCAATGAAAGAATCTAGTTTTGAACATTAGAGATGACTTTGTTGGAAGAGAATGCCAGGAATTTCAAACCTGAATGGGCCTGCACTATAGAAATTAAATTAAATAAATAATAGTAAAATGTTATAAATATATATATATATAAACCAAACAAAGAACATTAAAAATTATAGGGATAAATATGAAAACTATATATGAACTTTAAACAAATATATAATGTACTATATGAACTTTGATTTGGTGCAATTATACAATAAAACTATGTTGTATCATCCGGAGTGAGTGTATTTCAACAACCACCTCCACACTTGCCTAGTCCACTCCGTTGTGTGTTGAAGATATGTACGCGACACCACCTTCTATACGGATGTTGGATGACCACCCATGATAGGACGAGCAGAATCTGGAGGATCCGCAATCGCCATGGAGGATGGCTCAACCTCCACGACGGTATGATCAGACATCTTCCCTGCACAGACAATAAGTGCCGAGGAGGGGGAGAAAACAAGTTGTTTTTTTATTTGGGATTTAATAATGTTGGTTTAACCTTTTATTTGGAACGATTTCAGTTGTTCATATTTGGGAATTTTTATATATTTTATATTATGTCGATTTAACTTTTTCTAATTAGAATTTATTTTGTTTTATTTTTTTTGTTATTATGGAACAAACGCACTGAATTTCAAAATGTTCCATTTACTTCATTAATTAAAGTTTACAAAAGCAATCAAAATAGGGCATACATGTATGCGGGAAGTCGGTCGACTCTTTAGCTTTCTTCGAAGACTGAGATTTCTATTCTTCGTATATTGGATCTGTTGGCCAATATTCCTGATTTGGAATCGTCCAAAACATAGGCCTGTAGATATTTGACATAGTTTACAGCCTAAAGCAATCGTCCACGAATATATATGGGTTTATACGGACATGCATGTGGTGATTGCGTGAGAGCACGGTTATCTATATGTCTGAAAACAGCCGCAGTCACACCATCTCACATGTATGTTTACTCGAAACAATTTTTACTCGTTCGGGCGTACCTGGGCTTGGACATTAAATTCAGCATCGTTGGGGTTGAAGGAATCCACTATCATGCTTCTTACATCCTCTTAAAGTTTCTCCATACTCTTTTGAAGAGTTTTAGACCATTGTAGTCCCCTATTTATTTGAGAGTTAACCTCTTTCCCTTTGTCGCACTATACTTTGCCCAGTCTGAAGTACGTCTCCCAAACAATACTGACAATTGAAAGATGGCGTGTCCCTTTCAACACAGAGTTGATAGCCTCGGCAAGGTTAGTGGTCACATGCCCATAATGTCGACCTTCATCATAGGCCTGTGACCATCGTTCCCTAGGATTTTCAGTGACAAAATTATGTACATGTTGTTCGTGCCTTATAAAACGTACACAATAACAAATTACACCTTACCTGCATTTAAAATTTCTTGACGAATCTGATTGCTCAGGAACCAAGTCTTTGTATTGGCAGCAATATGTCGTACACAATAGGTTGGATAAGCATGTGGAGGTGTCCATAAACTTCTGCGCCTATTGAATACTAATAACAGTGCAGGCCCTCTATCAAAAATCACACAAATACCATCCTCTTTGATTACATGTCGGCGTAATTGTTTCAAAAAGAATTCCTATCCCTTGGCATTTTCCTTTTCAACTATAGCAAAGGCTATTAGAAATATATTTCTGTCTCCGTCTTGCGCCACAAAAATAAGCAATATTTGGTCGTATTTTTCGTGCAACCATGTGCCATCAATTTGAATCATACATTTGTAGAATGTGAATCCTTTAATGCACGGCTGGAATGCCTAGAATAACTTACCGAATAGTTTTTTTGGGAATTACTTTACCTTGTAGTGTTGCCGCCAGCAACGTTTCGTACTCCACAATAGTTCTTGGGATAAATATTTGCATTGCTCGTAATAGAGTCCGTAGATCATTATATGATTTATCCCAATCGTCGTAAACAAGCGCTATCGTCTTTTGCTTCGCAATCACGCCTTATAGTAAGATGGGATGTATCCAAGCTGTGCACGGATTGATGCTACCAACACTTTAATGACGATCCTCGGATTCTTCTCAACCAACAACTTTGTATAAGCGCATATCAAATAGAAGTCAAGATTTATGTGGTCCTGTGATATTAAAGTCATGGTACAAGAGTGTTGATAAATGAACTTGTTCACCTCCCACGTCTTTTTTCGTTTCATAAACGAAACTCTTATCCTTCAGTTACATTTGCTTTTATAATTCAAGCACCTTACGTAATATGTTCCGCTATCAGATTCAGCTACGCAAGATTGTATATGTCGTCTGATGCAGTACTCTTTAATTGCTAATTGAGCATCTTTCTTTGTATCGAATAGAGCTTCAAGTTCAAACTCTTCATCGGTTGAAAATGATGAATGAGAAAATACACATGCCTCATATTATGAATCTCGCATTGCAGCATAGTCTACCTCATACATGAGGATTAAAGGCACGTAAGCTAAAAGATTGGGTTCCGATTGCTGGGGCTCCGGTTGAACATAACCCCAAATCGGTGGCTCGTCAACCAATCTATATCTAGCAGACGCTGCTGCCTAAACATCTTCTTTAACATCAAGATCATGGCCCTGAGCAGCAGTGGTCCTAAGAACATCAACATCAGCATCAAGCAACTCGACATCATCATCTTCTGCCATTGGTATAATATTTTCATCGTCCTAATTGAAATAATCAACTATTTGCCCCAACGACCAAAAACATTTTCGGTATCATAATACATCGTGATATGAACTCCGCCTGAAATGTCATCATATTAGAAATACATTTTAAAAATACATTGTACCATACTGTAAAAGTTAACTTAAATTCACTTACCTAATTTCAAAATATTTTACCACACCCAATGAGTCTCTTAATTCCTCCAAAATGCTCCCGAAAACTCTCTCAAAACTTAAACTTTCAAAAAGAAACAAAATAACTCTCGGGCAGCTGCAACATATATGCACACGCAGGGGCATGTCGCCACCTGTAGATGGCGTCCAAACCAAAACGAAATTACAAAATTAGGTTTCTGTCGCCACCTGCAAACGGCGTCCTAGTCAAATGTTGCCTTCTGCAAATGGCGTTCACATAGAAATCTTACAGACCTGTACATCTTTTATGCATGACGTCTTGTCGAGCCAGCTTTATTCGGCTGCCAAGGCTGACAAACAGAAAGTAGTTGGCTGAGCTCGCTGGATTCACGGATCAAATATTGTATTTGAACAAAAGATGCCACCTCCTAGCTTTATGTCGCCTTCTGCAGATGGCATCCTCCAGATACTGTAGTTTTTGCCGTAGAATCCTAATTATCACCCAGCGCACCTTATATCCCCAAATGGGTTCTACGACAAAAACTACAGTAACTGGAGGACGCCATCTGCAGAAGTTTAGATTGTATGATTTAGAATTTAAGGTTTATGATTGGAGTTTAAAATCTAGAGGTTTAGGTTTGAGTTATATTTTGATACATAAACTGAGTAAAAAAATATTGCTCAGCCCTTTAAAATCTAAATTACTAGACATAAAACCCTAAATCCTAAATTCCAAATCTTACGACATAAATCCCTAAACTTTAAACCCTAAACTTAAACTCTAAACCCTAAATCTAACAAGTTTGTGTAAACTAAAATTTACACAAGCTTGTTTATCAAAGTTCTTTCCTTTAAGTTTTAAGTTTAGTAATTAGAATTTAGATTTTAAAGAATGGTTGTAATAACTCATTTTTTACCGGGCTTGAGCCCAATTAAAATAAACCCATACACTAACCCAGCATACAAACCCAGACCCATTTTATACCTATTACAATATAAATCCATACCCAATACCAAATCTGGTAACCCAATTAAATAACCCATTAACCCAAAATACCCAAATTAACACTAACCCTAAAAAATTATAACATAAACCCTAGCTTAACAGTCTGTCACCGCCGCTCATTCAATCATCCATCTCCCACGCGCGACCGCCATGCGCGACGCCATTGGCCATATCGACCGGCCACCGCCCAAGCCGCCTGCTCCACCGCCCACCACCACACAAACCTTAAAAGCAAGGAACAAAGATCAGATCTGGAGAATCCGAAATCAAATTGCATGTTATATTTTACTTTAAATTACTGTAACACCCCAAATTTTGCCCTAATTCAGAAAACCTAAATTGCGAAATCCCTAATTCAGAAACCCTAACATTTGGGGATTTTAGTTTGAAACCACTAATTGAGAATTGGGAATTTTTTTGAATTTCAGTAATAATTTTTAGTGACCAAATCGAATTAAAGTAAAACTTTGGTGGTTATTTTGTAACTCGGGTAAAGTTTGGGTACTGTTCTGCAAACCCTTAAAGAGTTGGATGACCTTATGTGCGTTTTATCCTTGGAGCATGTTATTTAATCCCTTTTCAGCTTCAGAAACCTGGGGACTTGTCGTTTCAAGTTCTGCAGCCGCACCCTTCTTTTTTTCCCCTCTTTCGAAAACTTGTCCATCTCCCTAAATCCTAAATTCCAAATCTTACGACATAAATCCCTAAACTCTAAACCCTAAATCTAACAAGTTTGTGTAAACTAAAATTTACACAAACTTGTATATCAAAGTTCTTTCCTTTAAGTTTTAAGTTTAGTAATTAGAATTTAGATTTTAAAGAATGGTTGTAATAACTCATTTTTTACCGGGCTTGAGCCCAATTAAAATAAACCCATACACTAACCCAGCATACAAACCCAGACCTATTTTATACCTATTACAATATAAATCCATACCCAATACCAAATCTGGTAACCCAATTAAATAACCCATTAACCCAAAATACCCAAATTAACACTAACCCTAAAAAATTATAACCTAAACCCTAGCTTAACACTCTGCCGCCGCCGCTCATTCAATCATCCATCTCCCATGCGTGGCCGCCATGCGTGACGCCATTGGCCATATCGACCGGCCACCGCCCAAGCCGCCTGCTTCACCGCCCACCACCACACAAACCTTAAAAGCAAGGAACAAAGATCAGATCTGGAGAATCCGAAATCAAATTGCATGTTATATTTTACTTTAAATTACTGTAACACCCCAAATTTTGCCCTAATTCAGAAAACCTAAATTGCAAAATCCCTAATTCAGAAACCCTAACATTTGGGGATTTTAGTTTGAAACCACTAATTGAGAATTGGGAATTTTTTTGAATTTCAGTAATAATTTTTAGTGACCAAATCGAATTAAAGTAAAACTTTGATGGTTATTTTGTAACTCGGGTAAAGTTTGGGTACTGTTCTGCAAACCCTTAAAGAGTTGGATGACCTTATGTGCGTTTTACCCTTGGAGCATGTTATTTAATCCCTTTTCAGCTTCAGAAACCTGGGGACTTGTCGTTTCAAGTTCTGCAGCCCCACCCTTCTTTTTTTCCCCTCTTTCGAAAACTTGTCCATCTGCCTTGCTTCGTCCAACGAACCTCCGATAATCGCTTTGGCCTTGTCCGTACGCCGCGCCGTTCACCTCATTTTGTTTGTCTTATCCTTGCGATCAAAACCCACCCTCCATTGTTCCCTCGTCGGCCGTTGTCTGTGCCAAATCGGTAAAAAACCGTTCGAATCCCTTACTTTGTGCCACCGTTGTCTCCACCCCTTCTCCTTTGTTTGTTTGAGTTGGGTAAGTATTTGGGTAAGCTATCGGTGTTCCTTTTTTGTTGTTTTTTATTTCATTTGAATGGTTATTGATTTTGGGTTCTGTTTGTGTTTGACCGAAATTGACCCTTAGGGTTGTTGTTTTTCGTTGCCGGTGTACCGTGGCCGTCGAATGGTTGTGTCGTCGCCTTTCGGGCCGTTCTCGCTGCCGCCATGTTGTTGCAATGCTGCTGCCGTGGTGCACTTGTGCCGTCAAGGGTTCTTTGAAATTTAATTTTTGATTGCAGCAATATTTTGTTAGTTGGGCTTTGGGTGTAGTTGGGTTAAACCCAACCGTTGAGTTACACCTTGCTTATGGTGTATTAATGTTAGGCCAATCCATTGACTAAGTGAGAGGGGGCCTGTTTTAGTGTGTAAGTAACCCAATTTGGGCTTTTGCAAGATGAACCGGATCTGAGTTTGTGAAACACAGAGCTTGAGTGCCGAACCAAACCAGTGAATCAAACCGAACCGACAGTATTGATTGACTTTGGACCGTTGGCTAGACCCGACCTGACCCGTGAACCCAACCCGACCGTTAACCCGATCTGATTCGTTGACTAGATGATGTTAGTGTTGACCTTGATGATATCAATGTTGACCCTTTGACTTTGACCAATTGATTTTGATCTTGACCTTTAATTTTGACCTTGACTAGTTTGATCAATTGACTTTGACTAGGGTTGAGTTTGACTCAAAGTTGACTTTTTTAGAAAACGTTTATCTTAACCTTATTCGACGTCCTGAGTTCGAATTCCCTGCCCGTTTTGTCTAATTCGAACCAGAAAGCTATGTTTTGCTATTTACGATTAATTTGGACCTTAGTAATTTCATCAGAATTAAGTATCGGATTAACCTGAGTTATTCCCGTGTTCAGGTATTATCTCTGAGGCTCAGTAGTTACCACCTCATTTTGTTAAGATCGATTGTGCACGTTCTTTGATGCCTTTACGTGAGTACGCCTTTGGTTCAGTTCTTATGGTTTTAGTGGTAGTTTAGTGTTTGAAATGGTTATTAATATAGAGTTATCATCGTAGGTTTTGATTCATCTAGACCTGAACGTGAGGCGAGTTCTTCTCGGTATTAGAGCTACTGCTTGCTAAGGTGTGTCTCTTCATGTGCCACATATTTGTGTGTTCCTGCTGTGCTATATTCTGAAAAATAATGTTTTATATTTTGCTTGATTATGATTTGAGAATGTTTTAAAAACATCATGCATGACATATTAAACTGTGATTTAAAATTAAGCATCAGATTTTTAATAATGAGACACTCGTAAGAGTTCGAATTTATTCTTTTAGAAATCATATTATGTGCCATGAGATCAGAATTGTGTTCGGAAAAAGTGAGGGAAACCTCCACTCTGGCGAGGGAAACCTCCACTCTATATGATATCGGATAGTCGGGTATTGAGTCAAGTATCGGACATCATATCATTATGATTTGAATTTATCAGATTTATATGCATTCAAAAAAGACTTTATCAGAAAATAAAAATACTATTTTGTTTTTGTGTTGTTCGCACTTTAGAGACACACTCAGCTCTTTAGCTTACACCCCTATAGTTTCTTCTTTCAATTACTCAGAATAATTAGGCGACTCGGTACTTGGAGCATCTCGCATTTTATTCGGATAATTTATTATTCAGTACGAACTCTTTTCAATTATTCGGATTAATGATTTAACATATTTTGGAACATTTTGTAATTCGGACATTTGAGACATTTAAATTGGGGTTGTGTTTCAACATGCATTTATGAATTAATTCGGATATTTTATTGAATTTTCATGATATATTTTAATGTCGCGATTCATTTTTAAATGAGTTATTTTACGATAATTATTATTAGTAAATAATAGTTTTGTTTCCTAAACAAGTAAACCTAAAATGCGTTTCTTGAGGGGAAGTTTTTCAAACTTAACTCCTAAGATTTAACCTAAGCAATTAGGTTAAATTTAGGGGGTTACAATTACCGGGTATAAAACCCTTGCAAACCGAATGTAAGAGGAAGGGTTTTTTTAGGTTCAAAAATTTATCAAAAAACTTAGTATCGATATTTACAAAATAAATATCGATACTAAAAAAAACTCAAAAAAACAACCAAAAATTTTAGCAAGAAGTCTAACATTTTCAATTCGTAGATAAATTTTAAAATTTATACGAATTATTTTTTAACTATTTGTTGTTACAACAAGAGAGTAATAACAATTTTTTTTTCACTAAAACCACTTTATAAGTTAACAAATTATTAAATCTAAACTATCAAACAAGTCAATAATCGCAAAAGTCGGCTTTCTTGTAACAATGCACTTGTCCTCTATATTTAAATTTGCGTGCACTTACCAACCCATTTGAGAATTTGAGTCAAACATTTAGCTTCTACCACTCATTTTCTATAAATAAAAAGTTTAAATACGCTAAAAGTATATACTATTTCAAAATTTAAAATTTAGCTTCTATACTTTATGTTTTATAAAATTGAGTCAGTATACTATATTTTATTTAAAAATCATGGTCCCTCTCATGTTTTTTTTTATTTTACTGTTAACTGTTGACTTGACCGATATAAAAAAGAACAACCTTTTTAGTTTTAAATGTTTACAATTTTTTTTTATCAATTTAACATTTAATCTTTCAAAGGTATAATTGATTAAACAATATAGTTTTTCAATCATTTAAGTTTACAACTTTTTAAGGGTCAAATTGATAAAAAAAAATTGTAAAGGTAGAGGAATAAAAAAGTTAGTATGCCTTTTATACAGTTGTTGGGTCAGCAGTTAACGGTAATATTGAATAAAAATCGTATATATGACTAAGGTTTCAAAACTAAACAAAGTTCAGGGTCTCAATTTTGCAAAAATAAAATATATGAGTTAAATTTTAAAATTTGAAATTAATAGTATAACGATCTTTAACGTATTTAAACCTATAATAATGTGAGCACCAACTATTAAAATATGAAGAAAAAAAATATCATGTAGAAAAGCAGGTCTAAAGAAAACTATCAATTATAATGCAACCTTTTCAAATATGAAAATTCTTCATATGACCGTGGAAATTATAAGGAAGAAACATAATTATGTGAATGTTAGATTCCATTTTAACTTTTTAGCTTTTTCAAAGGAATAATTATGTGATTAACTATGATAAAACTTTATTTTAAGACCAAGTGGTGAATGTTTTTATTGTCACTTTTAGAAAGGGGTCGTGATACTTGTTTTAATTTCCTTTATCTGCATCATTCCGCATAGATAAAATAATATTAATGGAATATTTTACTTATAATATTTATAAAGGAGAAACTTTGATAGTTAACACGAGTTTGAGTTTGTTAGGCTTAGGTTTTAGGGTTTAGATGTTTAGAATGTATGATTTAGAATTTAGGGTTTATGATTAAAGTTTAAAATTTAGAGTTTTAGGTTTGAGTTATTTTTTGATACACAAACTGTGTAAAAAATATTGCTCAGTCATTTAAAATCTAAATTCTAAATTACTAAACATAAAACCCTAATCCTAAATTCTAAATCCTATGACATAAACCCCTAAACTCTAAACACTATACTTAAACTCTAAGCCCTAAATCTAACAAGTTTGTGTAAACTAAAATTTACACAAGCTTGTGTATCAAAGTTTTTCCTTTAGGTTTAGTAATTAGAATTTAGATTTTAAAGAATGGTTGTATAATATTTTTTTTACACAACAACTCATTTATAAATATCATGTATGCTTTTTTATCCCGGTTTTTCTTGTTTAAATCTCATTACATGTAGGTTATGTTAAAAATTAGGGTTATATTTTGATACACAAGCTTGTGTAAAAAAAATATTACACAACCTTCTTTAAAATTTAAAATCTAAATCCCTACAACTAAAACATAAACCCTAAACATAAGCCTTAAACCTTAAACTCTAACCCTAACTCCTAAATTCTAAACCATACAACCTAAACTCTAAAGTTTAAAATAACATCACAAACCCTTAATTTAACAAGCTTGTGTAAACTAAAGTTTACACAATTTGTGTATCAAAATTTTTTCCTAAAAATTATTCCAGATATATTTCAGTTATCATTCCATTTATTTGTGTATTATAATAATTGATTATGATTGTAGTTTTTTTTAATAAACTTAAGGTGATTACAATGTTATATTTGTTCATACTTTTTCTTAATCCTTTGATTATGTATACACACCTTGCAGACAAAACTACTTGAACTCGGATCATCTAAGATAAATATCTTCATCTTTTCTACTACGACTACTCGTTGAGTTCGAATACGATTGTAGTTGTATCAATAAATTAGTTACAATCACATTTGTAAATTATATTAAAAATAACTTACGAAGCTTGAACCAAGTTAGTTAAAATCCGATCTAATTTAATATGGGAGACATGGTGTAGGCATGATTTAATTGTCATTTGTTTTATTTTTCCAAATTAAGGGGAGGCGATGGGCTGTTTTTGTGGAGGAGACTAAAAAAGTTGAAAGATTTCGTTAGATGCCAAAGTCAAATCCCATTTTACCATTTTACCTCAAAAAAACACTTATTGTGTTTTCTTCATTTAAAACAATTACTTGGTTAATAAAATGAAATGTTGAGTTTTTTTAAGCAAAATTAAATGATTGATTCGTGACATTGTGAATGAAGTAAGCTGAATGTGAGAATCGTTCTCTAGGCCTCTAGAATACTGGATTTGAATTAGTCGGCTAATAGATTAAATAATGGTACTTATACTAAAAAATTTGCCGAGAATTAATTTTCTTAATTTTTATTTAATATTTATATTTTTTTCTTAATTTTATAAAATTCTTAAATATAAACGTTTTGAATTATTTTATTTTTATGATATAAATTAAACAATATAAAATGTTATAAACTGAAAAAAAATATTTTGTGATATAATATCTCAACTATTCATAATCTTATAAACTCGTTGAATTGGAAAGAATCGGATTTGAACGTATTAGAACTTAACTAACCAAACTAAAACATGATCCATAAAAATAAACGAAATTAAACTCCAAAAAGAATGACAATAGATAACGCGTTAGTTAATAAAATTAACGTAATAATAAATTTAATCCCCGACTTTTAAACTTTATTTTAATTTGATTCTATCGTTAATATTTTAATAGTATATCAATTTAATTCTTTATTTAACATGTTATACTACTGGGACGATAATGACGCGATAAGTAAATAAGCGCAAACAAAAAAAATAACACAAAGAATTTACGTGGAAAACCCAAAAGGGAAAAACCACTGGCAGAGGATGAGAATTTCACTATGATGGAGAAAGAGATTACAACTGATTTATAATATTCTATCTAAACCCCTAATCCCTAGTATCTATTTATAGGGATAGATTCCTTGTTTACAGAGGAAACTTGCATAGAAACAAATTATACTCAAACTGAGTTTCATACTTTTAATTAATATAAAGTAAACAAGATCTACTAAAAGTAGGATTCTTACTTTAAACCAAATCCCAAAAGAATTTAGATCACAATTATAACAATCTCCACCTTGAGACAAATTCTTATCGAACAATATCTCCACATCTTCCACGAAACCCTTTCAAGGGGTAATCTTCAGCAATGAGCACCGACCGAATCCAAGCTTGCCCAAGCTTGGATGTACAAGGTAATTTAGTCTTCACGTCGGTAAGATCAACATTAGTGCCAACTTTGCTCACAACTATATCACCACGAGCAATAACACGACCCCGATCATCAATGGCACTACTACCTTTCTCATTATTTATCTTTGAAACAAACTTAACTCTCTTAAGCTTCTCAAATCCGTTATACCCACAAAATTCAACTTTATTCTTCTTTTCAAATTCGTTATGCCCACGAAATCGAACTCTTTTCTGCCTACCAGAACCGTTATTCCCAAGGTTGTTATGTTCAACACAAAATCTCTTTTACTTGATTCAGTTAAGACGCCTTCACCAGTAACATCGTCATTTGACATGCAGGAAGAAACAACAGATGCATCACCTAAAATAGTTTAACCTTACTGAACATAAAAATTGGCAGCTCTTTTATACCCTTTCATCACAACGAGAGCGCCATTGCAAATTCTCATAGATCAACCTCCATTGGAGTATCTGTATCGTTTTGAATCCAGAGTACCTAACGAAATCAGATTTCTACTTAAATCTGGAACATGCCTCACATTACCAAGTGTTTGAACAATCTCATCGAACATCTTAATCTTAATTGTGCCAATACCTGCAACTTTACAAGAGACATTATTTCCCAACAAGAAAGCACTTGTAGACACAGATTTATACGTAGCAAACCAATCCCGATTTGGACTCATATAAAACTACTACCAGAGTCAAGAATCCACTCCTCACTCGCTATAGAGTCTTCGCCGGAAGCAACTAAAAGTTCACCATCATTATACTCCTCTGCAATATCAGCTTCATCTTCACTGGAATTCTGATTCTCAAATTCTCTTTTTATCTTATTTTGCAATCTGTAACACTCAGATTTAATATGACCTTTCTTTTTACAAAAATAACATGTTTTACCTCGATTTGACGACTTGGACCTACCTCTATTTTGACCGCCAGAATTACGATCATCTTTTCTTTCGCGGTCTAAACTAGTCGATACATGCACCATGAGACCATCTGCTTGGAACTCGGAGCCAGTAAGATGTTGCATCTTGTCACGTGAATTCAAATTATCATATACATCTTCAAGAGGAAGGGTATCACGGCTGTGTAGGAGGGTCCTTCTAACATACGAATATGAAGTGGGCAATGAGCAAAGTAAAATCAAACATAAGTCTTCCTCATTGTACTTTCACTCCATCGTTTCTAAATTTGAGACGATCTCCTTGAAATCGGTTAGGTGGTCATCAAGACGCGAACCTTCTGCTAACTTGTGGGAGTATAGGCATTGCTTCAGGAGCAACTTGCTGGTCAAAGTTTTCTTCATACAAATTTGTTCCAATTTTTCCCATAAGTGACAACTGTCTTCTCTTTGTGAACATCCTGCAAAATATTGTTTGATAAGTGCAAACGTATCTAGGAAGCAGCTTTTCTATCCTTACCACGCTTCTCTGTATCCGACCATTCTTTTGGCATAGTATCAAACCCATCTAATGCATCATCTAAATCCATCTGAACAAGAACATCTCGAACTTTCACCTGCCATAGCGAAAACCTAACGTTGAGCCAGCAGCAGAATTTAATACTTCACCTTCGTCATTATCCTGAGTAACTTGAAAAGCTCTGATGCCAATTTGTTATACTACCAGGATGATAATGACGAGACAAGTAAATAAGCGCAAACGCAGAAAAGGAAAATAACACCAAGAATTTACGTGAAAAACCTAAAAGGAAAAAACCACGGGCAGAGGCTGAGAACTTTCACTATGATAGAGAAAGAGATTACAACTGATTTATGATGTTCTATCTAAACCCCTAATCCCTAGTATATATTTATAGGGATAGATTCCTTGTTTACACAGGAAACTTGCATAGAAACAAATTATACTCAAACTGAGTTTCCTACCTTTAATTAATATAAAGTAAACAATATCTACTAAAAGTAGTATTCTTACTTTAAACCAAATCCCAAAAGAATTTGAATCACAATTCTAACATAACCCATTTTCGTAACTTGTACAACCAAAAAAGAGTTAGGTTTTGATGTATGATATTAAAGAACATGACATTCCGTCAACGATCTCTATAGCAAGTGGTTAAAGCTCTTAGTTGACACATTCCCCTTTTCCTAGGTTGTAAGTTCAAAACGCAATAGGAGCAAAATTCTCTTTTCCCCTCTTCCTAGGTAGAAATTGTTAAAAAAAAAAAACACAACACTACCACTTTAGCTGTGACTGCAATTTAAAAAAAACATCAATTTTATGAGTCCTTTGTCTTTTTTTTTTGGATAAATTTCTTCTTTATTATCCAAGAAAAGTAGCATAAGCTACTTCATCCAACGTGTTACAAGTTATAAAGGTATCTAAATCATATAATCCCTCAATCTATACACAACTGTGTATTTACATTTCTATTTATACATTTCCCGAGTAATCTAACGTCCTTTTTATTTTTATTAATATTTCTATCTTCAAAATCTAATGAGATTATAGATATATTATATAGTTTTAGATGATATTTGATTTATTGAATAATATTACAAAGCTTATTTATACTTGTAAAAAAATATGTATACATGGACAGAACTAGGATGGAATCATGACGGAAGCAAATTATTTAATTTTGTAACGATCGGGATCTTAAAAAGTAATTAAACCATTAAAATTAAAGGAGATATGATTTAATTTCACTAATTTAAAATTAAAAGGTTTGAAAAAGTAATTAAACTAAAAAATAGGTCTGAATGCTTAATTTAATTAATTTTAAAACTGATTAGGTTCTAAAAATAAATTATGTCAGACACTTTCAGGAGGAACATGTAACACCCTAAACCCAGATGTCACATTTGGGCCTTAAGCCAACCCATTTCTAAAAAAATTTCTCAACTCGGTTTAGCCCAAATAATATATTTTCCAAAAACATTAAATCCAACAGTTGAAAATATAGATAAAAAATTTAAATCGCTACAAAGAAGCTCCACTTTAATTTAAAATATTTAAATGTTTGTCTTGATCTATACAATTCAACAATAAGAGGTGCAAACTCGACCACATAAGGTCCTATGAATACACAGCCCACTAAACACAAGTATCGTACTTTGGAAATCACCACATACTAGAATCCTATATTGATAGTGCTCCTCGATCCCACGATCCAACGATCAACCTACGCATGAAAATAATAATTTCGAGCATTGAGCTTACAAAGCTCAGTGATATACATCTACTCTACTATACTTCATGCTAATCATAAACATAAGTATGCAAGCTAGTACGAGCAATAAGAAGAGATATAAAAACATGTTGCGCTACCACTAGTCGCCTAAACACATATTCTTATCATGCAAAATACCAAATATGGCACACAAGGCCCAACCATACTCGGGATCTCACTAGATCATCCGAGAAAAAAACACAAAGTCATACAACAAACTTAGAGTGAAGCCCGATGTCACATAGCCTCGGGAACGTACACTCTGTGTGAAGCTCGATGTCATATAGCCTTGGGAACGTACACTCTTTGGGTGAGGCCCGGTGCCACATAGCCTTGGGAACGTATACACATGCTCAAAATCCCTCATCTAGTATCTTCAAATGAGGCCTAGTGTTACATAGCCTCAGGAACGTACATTCAACATCTCTAACCATGGTGTTGCAACACGTTCTCCGGGTATCCGGATCTCATCAACCAAAGGTGATTCAACCAACTAACATGATTACCATAGAACACACACCATTAGTAAAATTACCATAACTCTATGGTTTCTATCAATTATCAAGTCACCCAATTAAGTTTACCAACTTGTTAATACATTATGGAAGTGTACATTAATCATCCAATTAAGTCTCATTAATCAATCTTATTTATTAAGGCATAAATTAATTATCTCATTACTCATCCTCATTATGGAAGCATACATTATGGAAAGTGCATTAAACATCCTCGATCCCACGATCTAACAATCAACCTACGCACAGAAATAACGATTCAAAGAGCTGAGCTTACAAAGCTCAGTGGTACATATATGCTCTACTATACTTCATGCTAATTATAAACAAAAGCATGCAAGCTAGTACGAGCAATAAGGAGAGATAAATAAACATGTAGTGATATCACTAGTTGCCTAAACACATGCTTTCATCATGCAAAATATCAAACATGGCACACAAAGCCTAACCATACTCGGGATCTCACCAGATCATCCTAGCAAAAACATATAAAGTCATAACCATAAACATGGAGTGAGGTCCGGTGTCACACAACCTTAGGAACGTGCACTCTGAGTGAGGCCCAGTATCACACAGCCTCGAGAACATACACTCTCTCTAGGTGAGACCCGGTGTCACAAATCCTCAAGAACGTACATTGTAACATCTCTAATCTGGATATCACAAATTGGGCCTCAAGCCTAAACTCAAAACCATAAAATTTTGCAACTAGATTTAGTCCAACACATCTATTTCATAAAATTTGTTAAGTTTGAATGTTTCAAGTCATTTAACCATTTAAAATGTTACATGGGAGTTCCATTTAAAATTACATAATTTTAAAGCATTCGACACATAATTTAAAATCTAAAATAAGAGTTACAACACAACATAGGGTCCTACGAATACATAGCCCAAATATCTAAGTGATGTACTTGGACACAGGTCGATGCTGAAGTCCTACTTCGATAGTGCTCTGACGATGCACGTCAACATACTAACCTTTGAACAGAAAAAAAATTCGAACACTAAGCTAACGAAGCTCAGTGGATGCCCTTCCACTCAACCTTGCTTCATGTAAATCATAAATAAGAGCAAGTAACTAAAGAATGATATCATGGCATAAAAATAACAACATTGGTGCTACCTCTAGCCGCCTAAACACATAGCAAAGCAAAGAGAAACCATTAACACATAACAATATACCATACCAACAAACCTGCAGTGAGGTCTGGTGCCACACAGCTTCGGGAACGTACACTCTTGGATGAGGCCCGGTGCCATACAGCTTTGGAAATATACACCCATGATCGAAATCTCTCATCGAGCATATTCAAATAAGGCCATGTGCCATACAACTTTAAGAACGTATATTTGAGAAAACATCTAACCATGGAGTTGCAACACTCTTTTTGGGTATTTGGATCTCACCAAACAAGGTACTCAATCATACAATTCCCTTACGTAGCACACAACATTTATTTGATCCACCAAAGATCCTTATTGCTCACTACAAACAAACCACCAAGGTTTTAAACTAAGTTATTTACTCATTTTGTACGTTTAAGAGGTTAGATTCTCGGTTTCTCAATTTTACTATTCATTTTACCACATTAGAGGCCCATCGAACCTTAATCCTCAAATTATAGACCCTCAAAAATCAAAATGTAAATTTCAGGCAGATTGGCCAACGATTTTGATACCCACTTAAGGGTATCGATATGTGGCCACGGGTACCGATACTTACTTATGTGTATCGATACCCTGCATGCATACAGTAAAGGTTTAACCAATATTCGATACTTATACACAGCCCCTGAGTATCGGTACCTAATAGGTACCGATACGCCCTAAAATATACCGATACTCAAAAATGCTACTAGAATTTGGGTAGAATAGAGGGTACCAAAACGCACCCATGCGTATCAATACGCCCTTCAAACTCTGTTTGAGTTAGCCAATAACACAAAGGGGGTACCGATACTAGTTCATTCGATATCGGTACGCAAGCCTAGAACCTAAGTTTTAGAGCTCGAAAAATACCCCCAACGCCTATTAACCCTTATGTTTAGGCCCCAAAACAATCCTACAAGTTATGAAGGGTGATTTAAGTGAGTTTTCCACCAATTTTAAGCCATATTAATACCAATTTTATGATTTGCCATTAATGAAGTCTCAAGCATTCAAACAACCAATTTATCAATCTAGCAACCAAGCAATCACATTGATGATTTCCAGGAATATAAGGGAGTTAGTTGTGTACTAACCTTGATTCTAAGCTGAAAAAGAAGCCCTTAGCTAAACCCCTCAAGACCTCATCTTCTCTTGAGCCTTGAAAGCTTCTCTTACCTCTTTCACTACAATAAAATATTGTAAGACGAGTTACAACATTGTTGGGAGATTAAAAGGAGCTAAAGAAATGCTTCAACAATAAAAAAACAAAGATATAAACTCTCAATCCCATATATCTTCTTCAACCCCCACCAAAATCTTATTTTCTCTTACCACCACCATTCCCCTTCAAACTTACCTTGAACAATAGATCATTGAAAGCTAATGACATTTTCCTTAACTGGAATTTTGAGATTTGCATCTAAAACTATAAAGATTACACCTTTAGTATAGGCTCATGAAGGAAGAAGAGAAAGGAGTGGGATGAAACATAAAGACAATGGTGATCTCATCCACCAAATTTGCAGGTGAAAAAATTAAATGGATTCAACTTTTATCTTTAAAATTAGGGAAATTATTCTCACACCCTCTGATATTTTTCCCACACATTCAACCTAAGCCCAAGAAATAAGGAAAAAAAGCCCACAAAAGCTACCTTATAACCGAATAAGCTTTCTTACCTTGGCCCAAATACGAAGCTCGTGCTTTGGGTAAAAATTGACCTTTGAATTTTGAAACCCGGGTTGTTACAAACAGCCTCGAGAACGTATATTTGACATCTCTAACCATGGTGTTGCAACACTCTTCTAGGCATCAACCAAAGGTGACTCAACCAACCAAGTATCCAAACCGCATACAACATTGATACGATTATAATAAAACACACAACATTGGCACGATTACCGAACTCTATGGTTTTTATCAATTAGCAAGCCACCCATTTAAGTTTACCAACTTGTTAATATATTATGGAAGTGTACATTAATCATCCTCATTAATTATCTCTATTAATCCATATTATCTCATTAATATCTCACGTTAATTTCCATCCTCTTATTAGTATTATAGATTATTCTATTCAATAGGTACAAATACTCAAACACGAGTATCGGTACAATACCCTTAGGTATCGTTACTCACACGCGTACTAATACCAACATAGCTTAATAGAAATCTTTAATTTCCAAAATTACCAATATGTGTCAACTCGTACCGATACGACCCCCAAATACATACTCGTACGGCTAAAGCCCGTACCGATACATTATTTATGGGTTCATACCATTTCCTTGAATTATGATATTACAATGCTTTATTCGATCCCTAAAGCTTATAAAAGTCATTAGGGTTTGTTTACTAACACATATAATCAATTAATATTAATTATCGGCTTCATAGTCATTTAATCTAGTATTTATCACTATTATCTCTTAAGCATAATTGTTAGAATAATCAATCAATTGAGATGGTGGCCAAGAAGGGGTGAATTGGCAATTTTGAAGTTTGAAAGCAAATTGAAAGATTTGGATAAAAGACACAAGGATTTATAGTGGTTCAACCTTCTAACAACGTCTACGTCTACTACCTTAGCTTCCTACTAAGGATTTTCAAACAATTCATTATAGAACTCTTCCCCTTTTATAGGCTAAGGTGGCAACCGTTACACGTTATAAGCTTTCTACCTAAAGCTTTGAACAATTCACTCTTAATACAAAGAAAGAAATTTGGCAAATGAAATATCCTCACAAGATACAAAATTTTGTCCAAATAAGATTTCTCACAACCCCAAACTTGAAACAAGGATTTACAAAAGAATTACACAAGTTGGGCGTACAAGATATGACTCTAAAAGCACAAAGGTTGGATTTTAGCTTGAATGCTTGAGTGTTGATCAAAATAGGTTCATTAGTTGTTGCTGCAGCATTGGAGTCTTGTATTTATACCCTATCATTGAATTCTATCCATTTGGGTGGTTGAGGTATTGAATATAGCCGTTGGTGAGCAAATTTCCCGCAATAAATGTTGTCTGGTCACCTACCGTATCGGTACACGTAGGCCCATATCGATACCTGTTGCAAGAAAAATATAGTCTTTGTGCAGAAGCGTATCGATACGTGAGAGGTTGTATCAAAATGGTCATAGTGTAAAATTAGGGGCGATTCAAAACGGTAGGCCGTATTGGTACGATATTTGCTCACCGAAATCTAAGTTGAAAAATTGCATCGCTACGCCTAGGGGCTTATCGATATGGTTAACTAAAAAATTAAAAGTTCATTGATTCCAATAACTGACAAGGCAATGGTCAAAAACATTTAATGCAAGCCGTATCGATACGGATGGAACCGTATCAGTACGAATAAAAATTTCTTAAACCCAGATTTCAGACCGTATCGAAACAGTGTAAGTTGTATCGAATCACTTTACAAAAACATTTGCCCAGATGAATATTGTATCGAAATGGGTGAGGCCATATAGATACGCGTTGTTTAAAATACAAGCTTAGTTGAAGGTCGATCGAAACGGTCAAGGCTGTATCGAAATGTTTTACCAAAATCAAATTCCAATAGCTAAAATCTGTATCGAAACACCAAGGGGTGTATCGATACGCTGGTGTGTTTGTGTATTTTGGCTTAAGACACTTTGAAGAGCTTTGGGTTTATGGTTTGGACTTAAAAAAATTCCTTGTCATTATGTGAGACTTTTGAGTACTTAAAAATTTATATTCTTTTACAATTTGTTATATCAAAATCAAATATAGGTTTTACAATCTCCCTCTTTTTGATATAACAAAACCAAAGTAAAATTTTTAAGTAACTTTGAAAATTTTGAAAAATACTCCCACTTACTTTAAGCTTAACTTTGAAAATTTTTGGCTAAATTCCTTTTTCCCCTTTTTGTTAGATCAAAATCAATAATATATAAGAGTAAGAAAATAAACTCCAAGCATGTAAAGGAAAAGCAACACAAACATTAAAATTCAAATCATAGTTCAAGTAACATAATTAAATCCAACTCAAGACCTAAAAACATAAACCAAACAAAAACCAAAGCATAGGAATCCAAAAACATAAAAAATAGGTGCATAAACTAATCCTAATATGATATGATATGTAATGCAAACATGCCTAAAGATCTATCCCATCGTCTTTATCTTCGTCATCTTCATCCGCATCATCATCGTTGGCTTGAGGCTCAAGGGATTGATGCCATTCTCCATGAAATGTGGTAAGAGTGATATCCATTGAGCTTTTGGCGATTTTCAATAGCCGTCACTCTTTCCTCCAAGAATGTGAAGCGTGTGTCAATCGCGGCAAACCCAAAAGTCATGGTTGTGTTCAAGCTAGTGAATTTCTCATTGAGGTATACCATGAGAGCATCAAGATTAGGTTGGGCCACCGGATCTTGTAGAATGGGAACTTTGTGCGACAAAGAGAACGCTCATCAATTGGATCGGTGAGAGGTTCTGCAAGGTCATATGAGCAATCAATTCCCATCTTGTGAAATATATAGCTCAAGGCGGTGCCATATGTGAAAGATATAACCATAGAGGTATGGTGATGTTGCATAAGGAAGACGATTTTGCGGGAACATGATTTGAGCAAAGTTTGGTCGCTTCTCCTCACGAAACCAACAGAGCTAAAAGTCATCAACTTGGCGGATTGTAGAAAACTTGCCACCAGATGGACAGAACCACCAAGTGATCATGAGGTGTAGGATGAGGTCATGGGCATCTAGCACGGTCACGGAGCCTCCAAGGACATGTCCCAACTCATTCTCATCATCAATTCATGTATCCTCGAACACAAATAGTTTGCTAAAATGGTTGAATCAATGCGAAATTTCTTACCCATCAAATAAGATTCAATCGCAATAACCAATGATCTATTTTCATTGAAAATACACCGGGCATTGAAATAAAAAATCAAAACAAGGTTTTGGTATAAAACCCGGGTATACCCAAAAAAGCCATAAATTTCCATTCTTGCATTAAATGAAGATATTTAAATAGAAATCTTTCGGATTGTAGAAAAGGATCTAAGTAACACGCTTTCGGCAAATTTTATAACTTTGATATTTTTTAAAACGATCCACGACATTTGGAAATTATGGTTCATTAAAACAATTTTGATAGATATGGGTGAGATTGGGTCAATTACCATTATGGTCGGATTGTGACTAGGAGGATTGGAACTAGAAGCTATTTCTTTTCTCACACGTTTCTTTGGTGCCATTATCTGAAATCAAATCAAACCAAAACCAATGTATGCATAAATCAATACATTCAATCCAAAAATTAATCCAATGTTCAAGGTATTGATAAAAATCTATATAATATAGTTTAAAGAAATATACAAGTATAAAAATAAATTTTGGGTAAAGAAAATTTCAAGAACATAGTTAAAAATTATATGGTATAATGTTATATTCAAACAAAAAAATTTTGTATTTTGAAGTTTTTATAAAACATTGAAAACTATACTATGTATATTCTAAATCTATGATTATAATGTAAAATTAGTGTATAAATATGTACGAAAATTAAAAAGAAAAAGTTAGGGTTTATACCTTAAAATTGGGATTAAGGATGAATGAAGAGATGTTGATGTATAAACTTGATGAATTTTGCTTGGATTTGATGTAAAAACCAAAAGCCCTCAAAAAATTTGAAGAGATGTGTGAAAAATATTGAGGGATTGGGAGGTTTTATAGAAAATTTTCGAATCTAGGGTTTTTGAAAAAGAAGATGTGTTTGAATTAAAGTTGGAAACATCTTTTAATGCCCGAATAACTACCTAGTGGTTGCGTGTACCGATATGCCACATGCCATATCGAAACGCAATATCTAAACGCTTATTAACGCGTGTTTCGATACTCGACCAGTACCGGTACATATAAAGCCGTACCAAAACATATATCAATAACATGTATCGATGCGAGGAACATTGTATCGATACGCCTATGCCAGAAATGACATTTTTGGCAGTAGGTTGCTCAAAAATTTGATTTGCATCGAATCGAAATGCATTGAAATAATATGAGATCATCATAAATAGGCATAAATAGATGCATACTCACCCAGCAACAAGTATAGATGCATATAGGAGAAAAACACATAAGCAATCAATCAAACAAATTTAAGCATGTTTTTAAGACCAAAAGAGGCTCTAAGGGTCAAGGAAGGCTGGTTAAACCTAACTCTCTCCTAAGAGAACAAAAACGCTCTTTGTCTAATGGTTTGGTAAAGATGTCCGCTAATTGGTTTGAGGTGTCTACATATTCTATAACTACATCATTTTTCAAGACATGATCTCTAATAAAATGATGCCTTATTTCCATGTGCTTGGTTCTAGAATGTTGGATGGGATTCTTAGTGAAACAAATAGCACTAGTGTTGTCACACCTAATAGGGATGATACCTACATCAATTCCATAATCTAAGAGTTGTTGCTTTATCCAAAGGACTTGAGCACAAAAAATCTCTACCGATATATATTACGCTTCAGTGGTAGATAATGCTACACTATTTTGCTTCTTAGAAAACCATGATATTAGCATACTACCTAGGAATTGACATGTACTGGAGGTACTTTTTCTATCTATCTTACAACCCCCATAATCCGCATCCGAGAAGGTATATAATTTAAATGAAGACTCTCTAAGATACCAAAGACCTAAACAAGGTGTATCTCAAAGGTATCTAAAGATTATCTTACTAGCTATAAGGTGTGATTCTCTAGGACTAGCTTGAAATCTAGCACACAAGAAAATACTAAAGATAATGTCGGGTCTACTTGCGGTAGATAAAGCAAAGATCTAATCATAGAGCGATAAAGCTTTAAATCAACACACTTACCTCCTTCATCTTTATCAAGCTTTGTGGAAAAACTCATTGGTGTGGCTTGAGGTTTCACATTCTCCAAGCCAAACTTCTTGAGCATGTCCTTGATGCACTTAGCTTGATTAATGAGGATGTTGTCCTTCCTTTGTTTAATTTAGAGCCGCAAGAAAAATGAAAACTCCCCCATCATGCTCATCTCAAACTCACATTGCATCAACTTAGCAAAATTTTGGCAAAATAATTCATTAGTAGAACCAAAGATTATATCATCAACGTATAATTGAATTACTAAAATATCATTGCCATTTCTTTTAATAAAGAGTGTAGTATCCACCTTTCATTTATCAAAACCTTTTTCAATTAAAAAACTTGATAATCTTTCATACCAAGCTCTAGGAGCTTATTTCAAACCGTATAAAGCTTTTGAAAATTTAAAAACATGGTTTGGGTAATTTGGATCTTCAAAATCGGGTGGTTGTTCTACATACACTTATTCATTAATAAAACCATTTAAAAATGCACTTTTTACATCCATTTGAAAAAGCTTAAATTTGTGATAACATGCAAATGCTAGAAGCATCCTAATGGCTTCCATTCTAGCTACGGGTGCATAGGGTTCATCAAAATCAATTCCATCTTCTTGTGTGTAACCTTGAGCAACAAGTCTAGCCTTGTTCCTCACTATGTTACCACTCTTATCTAGTTTGTTTCTAAAGACCCATTTACTTCCTATAGTAGATTTATTACTAGGCCTATCAACTAATGTTCAAACTTGACTTCTCTCAAATTGGTTTAATTCATCTTGTATAGCCATTATCCAATAGTCACCATTTAATGCTTCTTTGACATTTTTAGGCTCTATGCATGAGATAAATGCAACACTACATGCATTTTTAAGAGAAAGTCTAGTGGTTACCCCTTTGGATGGATCACCCAAAATCTCACCACCTTTGACATAGTTGTACTCTCTTAGGTAGCTCACTTCCTTTTTCCTCTAGGCTAATGTCCTTTAAGGCTTCTAGAGGTGGATCTTGTGCTTCTTCTTCTTTGGTTGGAACTCCATCCACCTTTGATGCTTGCTCACCATCATTGGCTTCAAAGATTCCTACATCATCATCATCACAAGAATCCTTCCTCGGAAGGAGGTTATCATAAAAAATCACATGTATTAACTCTTCAACAACTAAAGTTCTTTTATTAAATACTCGATAGGCTTTAGAGTTTAAAGAATACCTTAAGAAAATAGCTTCATCGCTTTTAGAGTCAAATTTGCCTAAATTGTCTTTTCCATTGTTTAAAACAAAACATTTACAACCAAATGGATGAAAATAGCTAATGTTAGGCTTTTTGGATTTTAAAATCTCATAAGAAGTTTTCTTTAAAATAGGCCTAATCATTACTCTATTTATGATATAGCAAGTCGTATTAGTGGCTTCTGCCCAAAAATATTTTGGCAATTTGTTTTCACAAAGCATGGTTCTAGCCATTTCCTCTAATGTTCAATTTTTCCTTTCAACAACCCCATTTTGTTGAGGTGTTCTAGGAGCTAAAAAATTGTGGCTAATACCATTTGAGTTACAAAAATCCTCCAAACCTAAATTTTGAAATTTTGTGCCATAGTCACTTCGAATGTGAGAAATAGTTTGACCAAGGTCATTTTGAGTAATTTTTGAAAATGTGATGAATTTTTCTAAAGCCTCATCTTTGGTACTTAAGAATAAAACCCAAGTGTATCTAGAGTAATCATTAACTAAAACATATGCATATGATTTTTCACCCAAGCTAATAGTTCTAATAGGACCAAAAAGAACCATGTGGATCAATTGTAAAACTCTACTAGTTGAAACATCATTAATAGGTTTGAAAAAAACTCTTTTATGTTTGCCTTTTGTACAAGCATCACAAATTTTATCATTTGAAAACTTTATTTTAGGCAAACCTCTTACTAGATCTTTTGAAACCAATTTTTCTAAAACACTCATGCTTGCATGCCCTAATTTTCTATGCCATCATTTCATCATTTGCATCAAAACATGCATTAGAAATATGAATGTCATCTAAATGCACCTTGTATATGTTTCCTATGCGATGACCAAAAACCATAATTTTGTGGGTTTCGACGTTCATAATTTTGCAACCATATTTATCAAAAATCACTACGAAACCTTTATCACAAAGTTGGCTTATGCTTAACAAGTTATGTTTAAGACCATTGACAGACAAAACATTTTCAATAAGTATGGAAGAGTAATTACTGATGGAACATATTCCTTCAATTTGACCTTTGGAGTTGTCACCAAATGTCACTAATCCTCCTCTCTTTGGATCAAGTTCCACGAATATACTCTTGTCTCCGGTCATGTGTCTCGAGCACCCACTATCAAGGAACCAGGAATTTGCACTTGAAGCTTTGGTATTGTAGCAATGCTCCCCCTAAAAACATAGAATTAATTTTTGATTTTTTGTACCCAAATCTTTTTGGGTCTATGAACATTAGTTCTCAAAATCTTGGTTCCCTTATGAATCCAAGAATCAATCTCATTAACATTGTTAGAAGCAATAACATCCTTAGGAATCCATACAGTTCGAACTTTCTTACCATAATAAGGCCTTGATTACCCTCCATGTTTGTACCCACCAAAGTTCCTTTTTACATGGTTGGGTTTTGAAGATTGCCCTTTTTCAAAGCTTGGTTTCCCAAACTTGTTTAATGAAGCTTTGAGATTATTTACCTCCTTGTGGTCATGATCATTTAACTCAGAAAGAAGGTTGTTTAAATCAATATTAGACAATCAAAATATTTTTGATTGTCTAATAAATCACAAACCTTCTTTTCAAGTTCTGAATTAGTTTTGATCAAAGAACCGTTTTATTTTTCAACTCGAAAATTATTTGCTTGTTTTTCAAATGTTATTCTTTGTATTTCAAAACTAACTCATTATAAGCCTTTTACAACTCATTAAAATCATCAATAATTGATCATAAGTAGGATCATTAGATGAGTTGGAGGTTACCTTAGGATCATCTTCAAAGGCCATGAGACATAGGTTTGCAACTTCTTGCTCATCACTTGACAATTTTTCATCGCTCCAAGTGGCTACATGGTGTTTCTTCTTCTTCTCGAAGCCTTTTTTTTAGTTGGGGACAATTGATCTTGATGTGTCCCAACTTCTTGCATTCATAGCATTCAACAGGATCCTTCTCTTCTTCCTTGCTCTTACCCTTGAAATCCCTTCTTCGATTGAACTTCCTTCTCCGGTTGGATCTCATGAGCCGAGTGAATCGCTTGGCTAGCATAGCCAATTCCTCATCTTTCTCATCACTTGAATTACTCTCTTCTTATGAAGTTTTGAGAGCAATTTCCATATTTTTCTTCTCTACTTCCTTCTATTCGACCTTCATTTCCTCTTTCTTCTTTTCTTTCTCTCTTCTTTTCTTCATTATCTCATGGGTGAGAAGATAACCCATGAGAGCATCGAGCTTTAGCATTTTGAGATCCTTCGCTTCTATGATGGCCGTTCTTTTACCATCCCAAGACTCGAGAAGTGAGTAGAGTATTTTCTGAACTAGCTTCTCCTCCTGAATAATTTCTCCTAGACCCTTGAGGCCATTGACAATGATGGAGAATCGTTTGAACATTTTAGAGATTTCTTCATCCGGCTCTACTTGAAATTTTTATAGCTCAAATTAAGAAGCCCAATCTTGGTCTCCTTAACTTCATTAGTGCCTTCGTAAGTGATTTCTAGCTTGTCCCATATTTCTTTGGCACTTGAGCAAGATGACATCTTGGAGTACTCGTCTGGTCCAAGTGAGCAAAATAGCATGTGCATTGCTTTATCATTGATTTGGAGCTTCTTTCGATCTTCATCGATCATCTCTTGCTTGGACTTGGTACTAACTGATCACTTTCTCTCTTCATCAGAATTGCCGATCCATCTCCCACTACATCCCACAGGAGGTAGTTATGGGATTTGATGAAGAACCTCATACGATTTTTCCAATAGGGATAGTTATCCCCATTGAAGTATAGAGGTTTGGTGATGGAATGAGACTCATACAAGTTGTTTCCGGAGGTGGATGCCATGACTTTAACTTCTATTAATTGAATCACCTTATAGGATCGCCTCAAAAGTTGTTAGACATTCGGTTGAGTATGGCTCTGATATCAATTGTTAGGATGATCAATCAATTAAGATGGTGGCCAAGAGGGAGTGAATTGGCAATTTTAAAGTTTGGAAGCAAATTGAAAGATTTGGACAATGAGAAACAATGATTTATAGTGGTTCAGCCTTCTAACAAGGTCTACGCCCACTACCTTATCTTCCTACTAAGGATTTTCAAACAATTTACTATAGAATTCTTCCCATTTTCTAGGCTAAGGAGGCAATCGTTACATGTTCTAAGCTTTCTACCCAAAGCTTTGAACAGTTCACTCTTAATACAAAGAAAGAAATTTGGCAAATGAAATATCCTAACAAGAAACAAATTTTTGCCCAAATAAGATTTCTCACAACCCCAAACTTGAAACAAGGACTTACAAAAGAATTACACAAGTTGGGTGTACAAGATATGACTTTAAGAGCACAAAGGTTGGATTTTAGCTTGAATGCTTGAGTGTTGATCAAAATAGGTTCATAAGTTGTTGCTGTAGCATTGGAGTCTTGTATTTATACCCTCTCATTGAATTCTATCCGTTTGGGTGGTTGAGGTATTGAATATAGCCTTTGGTGAGCAAATTTCCTGTGATAAATATTGTCTGGTCACCTACCGTATCGGTACACGTAGGCCCGTATCGATACCTGTTGCAAGAAAAATATAGTCGTTGTGCAGAAGAGTATCGATACACGGGAGGTCGTATCGAAACAACCATAGTGTAAAATTGGGGGCGTATCAAAACGACAAGGTCGTATCGGTATGATATTTGCTCACTGGAATCTAATTTGAAAAATTGTATCGGTACGCCTAAGGGCGTATCAATATGGTTAATTGAAAAATTAAAAGTTCGTTGATTCCAATAACTGACAAGGCAATGGTCGAAAACATTTAATGCAAGCCGTATCGATACGGATGGAACCGTATCGGTACGAATAAAAATTTCTTAAACCCAGATTGCAGATTGTATCAATATAGCGTAAGCTGTATCGAAACACTTTACAAAAACATTTGCCCAGATGAATACCATATTGAAACGGGTGAGGCCGTATCGATACACAAATTTTGAAATGCAGGCTTAGTTGAAGGCCGTATCGAAACGTCAAGGTTGTATCAAAACATTTTGCTAAAATCAAATTCCAATAGCTAAAATCCGTATCGAAATACCAAGGGTTGTATCGATACGCCTGGGCGTATTTGTGTATTTTGGCTTGAAAACACTTAGAAGAACTTTGGGTTTAAGGTTTGGACTTAAAAAGAAATTTTCTTTGTCATTAGGTGAGACTTTTGAGTACTTAAAAATTTATATTCTTTTATAATTTGGTCCTTAAACAATTTGTTATATCAAAATCAAATATAGGTTTTACAATAATTCCCTTCAAATCACGTCAATCCATTCGAACAAACAAACAAGGTATCATAATTTTATCAAACACTCATCAAATAATTGTACGAGCATCTCAAACGACCCTACATGGTCTCTAAAGTCTCCATGAGTCTCATCATATTTGTAACATCATCATGTATCATAGATATCAAGTCTCATACTTTCGGTCTCTAAACATGCTTATTCATTGTCTACCTATTTTAAAGATACTAACACGCAAAACAATCATATTTATGATGCTCATGAAGCATTCGGAGTTTTAGGTGTACCAACCTTAAGCCAAAATGATAAATCCTCAGGCAAACTCTTCCAAACGTCTATTTAAATCCAATATTCGAGTCTACAAATCTCTCAGATAAAATAAATATGACTACATATGCCATTTCACATTATCGAACTAATTTAGGGGATAAAATGCGTAAAAATAGCTTATCAGGTTTGAATTTGGTGAAATAGACTATGCCAACAGACTCAGAACATCGAGAAACCCTTAGATAGGGTCCTCCAAAAAAATCAACGCTGATCAACGATAACGATCAATGGCAGTGGTTGGCAGTTCGACTCGGGTCAACGATGGCCCAGCTTACTGGACTGATCTAGACCGACTTAACAAGTTGGCTTGACGGCTGGTCCAGCGGCTTGGCCCAACCGTCTGGATAGTTTCAACCAATGCTAGAGCTCGCCCACATGCAGGTAGCGACGCGTGCGACTTTCGGTGGCTGAAATCAGTTGGCGAGCTTCAGTCCGACATTTTCGGCCATGCTGATTCCAATAGTGGCCTCAGATTTTGGTTTTGAACACTCATACCTCTTCGTCTTAAAAACCCAAAACTTTTTTCTCTCACCCCTCTGACGGTAGCTCTTACGGTGATGCCACGACCACCAGTTGACTTGTCTCAGCGAGATGAACACAATGATGTGGGAGGTGTTGAACACAGACACTCTGATGATCATAGATCGGACATAAAAGTTTGATGGAAGAAAAAGAAAAGAGAGAAAAGATGAAAGAGAGAAAAAAGATAAAATCTGATTTTTCTCCCTTCTCTTCTATTCTCTTTAATTCAAAATATTGTCTTTCAAATATAGATGGAAAATTTGCACTCGAGGTCCACTATCTTCGATCTTCACTCAAAATGATCACCTCTTTTCTTTAAAATTAATCTTTCAAAGTTTCATTTCATTAATTTAATTCTTGAATTAAATATTTGACCCGAATTCAAGATCCGCAAGATCGACCCGGAAAATTGGGTTGTTACGGGATAATGGCTTAATTGAAATGGTTTCAAAACTATCAATGGCCTAAAATGTAGTTAAATCATCAAAGTGGGGAGAATTACCCCTCTCGCCCTCAACGTAATTTCGTCCTTGTATGTATATCGTATATGGTTATATAAAGATGATTAAATTTGAATCAATCAATATTGTAACACTATAAATATTTATAATTAAATTTAAACAAAAATTTGAATAACTCAACTCAAATTTTGTAAATATGACTCAGCTAAAAAATAAGTTTAAATGATATAATTCGACTTGTCAACATACCTGATTAAAAAAAAATAAGTTTATAATTTTGTGCACATAAAAGGGAAGAAATGAGTAAAAAGGAATGGTTGTTTATTGTGTTTTGCAGACATTGTAAGAATCTTGAAGTGTGGGCCGACATTGAAAACTAAGAGAGGAATCCTGTTGTGGAATATGATTTCTGCTCAAGAATAATTTGGGAAGGAGGGCTTGGGGTTTTGGGAAATTCTAAAAACAGTCTAATTTAAGACTATAAAATAGTGGATGGGTTACGATCGTAGTCTGGAGATGCAACATTTTAGGTTGGATGTGGATAACATTTTATGTTTAGCTTAAAATATTATCTACGTCTAACCTAAATATTGTATGTTTTTATAACATTTCTGATTACAATCGGTCACGTTATTTTTTTTAGCTTTATTTAATTGCCGCAGAATTACCCTTGAGGTTTTTCATTCTCACATTCCCTAATTCTTCAAGATTTGAAAACAATGTATGGTGTCATTAAACTAACAGAAATTAACGACTCAGCTATAAAAATAAAATAAACGACTAAAACATAATATTTTCAAAATTAAATGGACCGGAAATGAAAGTGACCATTAGTATTGTCCTTAATTTGAATGGAATTTAGAACTCCCAAAGGTCCGCAAAAGCTTTTTGTTCATTTGGGGCGCCTACTTGAATGTTTTTTTTCATGGTTTCCATAGGTTAATTGGATTGCTCTGCCTCTCCTTTATCTTTTTATTGAACACGCGGTTTTGCTTTCTCTGCTCTGCAGGCATATCCCCTCTTTTTACCTTCTCACGCACTTCAACCTCTTCCATGGATTTCTCTGCTATCATCGCCATTAAACCTTCTTCCTCGAGCTCGACTTGTTCATCGTTTTTTACCGTCTCTCAAACCCAGAATTCAAGCTCAAAATCACACCATTTAAACTTCAACGGAATACCCAGATTCCATCGAAACGCTTTCTTCAAGTCCCTCAAATGCATTCAATCCCATACGCCCGGTTCTCTTCCTTCAAACACCACTTCGTTTTCATGCTCTGCTGGTACACTGTCGCCGACCCAGACCGCTCATCTTCCACCGCGTAATCTCTCGGCCCTCGTCGAAGAATTTCAGTCCCTTTTAGAGCCTCTCGACCGTGTGAAGCTTCTTCTTCATTACGCTTCCCTTCTCCCTTCTCTCCCGGATTCGTCCCGGACTGACTCGAACCGGGTCATGGGTTGCACGGCCCGAGTTTGGCTCGATGCCCAGATGGACTCCGAAGGGAATATCAGATTCTGGGCCGACAGCGATTCCGAGATTACCAAAGGGTTTTGTTCTTGTTTGGTTTCGATTCTTGATGGGGCGGCGCCGGAGGAAGTGCTGGGGTTGAAAACGGGGGATTTGGCGGCGCTTAACGTCGGGCTTCCCGGTGGCGAAAGGTCTCGGGTTAACACATGGCATAATGTTTTAGTTAGCATGCAGAAACGAACCAGGGCCTTGGCTGCTCAAAAGGAAGGGAAAGCTCCATTTGAGCCATTTCCATCGTTGGTGATCACTGCTGAAGGACTCCAACCAAAAGGAGCCTACGCCGAGGCTCAGGTTAGTTCTTTGCTAATTTTTGCAACTTTTTGTTTCCATGGTGGTGTTAGGATCCTAAGTTTGGAATCTAGTTGAATTGCAGGCAAGGTATTTGTTCCCTGACAAGTTAAAGGTGGATGAACTTGTCAAAGTGTTGAAAGAGAAGAAAATTGGTGTGGTGGCTCATTTTTACATGGACCCTGAAGTGCAAGGCATCCTAACTGCTGCCCAAGAGGAGTGGCCTCACATTCATATATCTGACTCATTGGTAATGGCTGATTCAGCTGTCAATATGGCAAAATCTGGATGTAAATTCATCACTGTTTTGGGTGTTGATTTTATGTCTGAAAATGTGCGGGCAATTCTTGATCAAGCTGGCTTTGGACAGGTATATCTTTTGCATTAATAAAGGCCATAGCACCGAGTCTTTAATTATCCTGGAGTATTCTTATCCGAGTCTGAGTAACATAGAATAAAGCAGTGGGATGTATAATGTATATTATCATGTATGATGTTGTTGTATGAGGTATAATGTATAGTATTTTATTAAAGCCTATAGATCAAACATTAGAGTCACTCTATAGCCTTTTCAAGTCCTCAGCTGGGCTTTTTCGACTGTTTTGGACATAAACTATATAATTTAAGGATGTATTATCTGAAATTTAATGGTATGAGGCATGAATTTTTGTTTAATTATGGTACTGTTGTGGCATGTGGATATGCTTATTTGTATAAATTGATTTGCAGGTTGGTGTTTACAGGATGTCAAGTGAACGCATTGGTTGTTCTTTGGCCGATGCTGCTGCTACTCCTGATTATATGAACTATCTTGGTGCAGCGTCTAGCTCGCGTCCTTCGTTGCATGTTATGTACATTAATACGTCGCTAGAAACAAAAGCTTATGCTCATGAGCTTGTGCCCACAATCACTTGTACTTCTTCAAATGTTGTGCAAACCATTCTGCAGGTACGTTGTATTTCGAGTATTTTATGTTTTTCTTCTCCTTTTGTCATTCAATGCTTTAGTCTTTGTTTTGAGGCATCTCTTTTTTTTTTCATTCACTTCTCTCGCCTTCCACAGGCTTTCGCTCAAGTTCCAGACTTAACAGTATGGTATGGGCCCGATTCCTACATGGGTGCGAATATTAAAGAGTTGTTCTTGCAGATGACTATGATGTCGGATGAGGAAATTGCTGAGATACACCCGAAACATAACAGATACTCAATTAAATCACTGCTGCCACGCCTGCACTATTACGAGGTACCTTCAAGTGTCAACTTTCATAATGAGGTCTTATGCATCTAAATAAACCTGGTTTTTTGCATTTAGGTTGTTACTGATAGTATTTATCACATTTACACTAAATCTTAAGGAATGACATTCACTTGTTTGTTGAAATATCTTAAGTGGATAGCAAAATTGAAGAATTACTGGAAAAATGAATGAAGCATTCCAACCCCTCTCCTTGTATGAATTTACCATCTTACTAACATCGTGGAATGAAACTTTATTTTCCCAGTGAAATCAAACATGAACTTCACTGAAGATCTATCTCCATGTCTTTCAGAAATTCTTCCTTCAAATATATGGAAATTGTCTATCAAGTACGATTCATCATAATATATGTGAAATGGAAGACCTATGATTTGACAGAAATTTCAGTGAAACACACTTAAAGCGAGAGTGTTCAGCCTTCAGCCTTTTCATTCTTTTCGCAATGCTCTGTGTCCAACTCATATCTTCAGAGATCTTTGTATATCTTCCAGTTTTTTCATAGGCCTAGAAAATATTTCTTAGTTTGTCACTTTAGCTGAACCTGTTACTCTGTTACTTCTACATGTATGTAACACTTCTGCAGAGATCTTTGTATATCTTCCTGTGTTTTCATGTTGCATTTGTGGGCTTTGTGGTACCACTATTTTGCCTTTTATGGCTGACCTTTATCATATTTCTCTATCAGGATGGAACATGTATAGTTCATCACCTTTTTGGACATGAAGTTGTAGAGGAGATAAATGAAATGTACTGTGATGCATTTCTAACGGCACATTTTGAGGTTCCTGGAGAAATGTTCTCTTTGGCAATGGAAGCCAAGAGAAGAGGAATGGGTGTTGTTGGTTCCACTCAAAACATATTGGATTTCATAAAACAAAGGGTTCAGAAAGCACTAGATAGAAATGTCGATGACCACCTACAATTTGTCTTGGGTACAGAATCTGGAATGGTGACATCAATTGTTGCTGCAGTTCGCAGTTTGTTGGATTCTTCAAAGTCAACTTCCAGCACAAAAATCAATGTTGAAATTGTCTTTCCAGTCTCGTCAGACGCAATGACGAAAACATCTACAAGCACATCACCGGTCCTTGAATCAATTAAATTGGGTGATTTTACAGTCCCTGTTGTACCTGGAGTCGCTAGTGGGGAGGGATGCTCAATTCACGGTGGCTGCGCATCTTGTCCATACATGAAGGTTAGCAATTTGGATATATCTTAGCTCATTACTTGAAGTTTTCAATTTCCTGAATATTATCTAATCGAAAAATTTAGGCTGCCTGCTTCTTGTCTTGAATCAATTTTGTTGTTAAGTTGTATGGCTAGAATTGGATTTGCAATTTGTTCGATAATTGAAAAGAGCAGTAAGAAAATGAAAATTGTTTTGAAGAAGATTTAATTAGCCAAATCAGGTAGTTCTGCAGCCTATATGCATCATGTTCTTAAGCTGCTAGCAGTCCACTATGAAGATATAGAATCACTAGAAATCACTTTATTCCATATCTGCGAAGATATATGTGAAACATGGGTTCGGATTTGGTTTTGTTGTGACGAGGAAATAGGTTAATGTTTACTCAAAGTTAAGCTTCTCACATTCAGTTAAACGCTTACCTGCCAGATGAACTCTCTTAGCTCACTCTTGCACGTTTGCAACCATTTGCCTGATGAAAGAAACAACCTTAAAGCATACGAAACCGAACGATTCAAATCGCAAACCCCACTAGGGAAATCTATTGCAGATGTTGGATGTCAGCCTATACTGCATATGAGACACTTTCAGGTTAGCATTTACCCTTTTTTTTCAATGATAGTAATTTCATCCAAAATTCTCTGATTCAACCTAATATGTATGTTCTTACATTTACAGGCAAAGAAAGAACTGTCCAAGGAACTTGTATACCAGGTTCTCGGTCCACACAGTAATGGGAAGCCGGTGTAGATAGACTAAGCCGGTCAATGAACTGCATCCGGGTTTTCATCCAATGAAAGCAGAGTTGGTCTGGAAAGAGGGATACTAGTGAACCAGAGGTTTTATAATAAAAAGTTTTAACGTACAATTTCAGTGATAGAAAGTTGCTTAAAATATAATTAGGGTCGATCCCAGTGTTAACTTTTTACAAGAAGTTAAATTAAATGGATCTTATCTTGATTTATTTTCTAGACCAATATATTTTTATTCTTATTATCAGCATGCATCTTTCCCGTTCTTAAAGCTGACAAAATAGGATGGAGCTCCAAAAGTATAGATTTATAGTATTTATTTGGGTTTGGTAGTATAGACTTTGAATAATATTAATATATTTGGATATGAGTTTAGTTATAAATATTTTTAAAGAGTGAATTTAGACTTAATAATGAGACTTAAAAATATTACATATATATTATAATGTTGAATAAAATATCTTTGTTATAAAAAAAACTATATAAAATTTATGCAAGTTATGAGGTCAATTTAAATTGTATTATCATTTTTTTAAAAATTGAGATTAATTAATATATTCTAATAAATAATTATAATTTACAAAACTTCAAAATTATTTGAATCTTCTAGAAGTTGTCCAACCTAAACTGAATTTGAAATAATCCAAACTTAAAAAATCAAAATTTAAATAGCATGAGAGCAAGAGTATTTGGTCAGTTGGCTAAGTTATTCATTTTTTTTCACTCATATTCACTTAAGTTATGGGTTATAGATTTATTAGGAGCGACCCTTTTTCCCTTACAATCTTTTTTTTCTCTTTTTAAGTAAGATTATGATTAGAATTAAAATTTGTGGAATAAAAAATCCGAATAGCATGAGCCCTCCTAATAAAAAAACAACCTTTTCCGAACCCTCTCCAACTATTTTTTATATAATCATTTTTATCTGGGTTTCAAGTTTGTTGCATATCATTCCTCTTAAAGGTCCAGGATGCGTATGCGTGTAGAGTCAACTACATGGTTGTTTGGTAATCGTTTAGCCATTTGATAACACTAACTTAATCACCAAGAAAATATTGATTGTATTATACGAAATATGTGCACATGTATATAGATATAGTTCTTTTATATAAAGGTCGTGAAACTTTAGTTTATGTAATTCTATTTAAGGATTTAGTTTAAGGTCCAGAATTTAAGTGTTTAGATTTTAAAGTTTATGATTTATGTTTAGGTGCATCAAAAAGGACAAAGGAATTTTATTTAAAATTAAACAAAAATCTTTTATCCTTTTTCGTACTTCTATTTATGTCCCATTACTAAAATACAAAACCTTATATTTTTACTATATATCCTAAAATCTAAACATTACACCTTAAAGCTTAAACCATAAACTCTAAACTTAAACTTCAACCTTAAACCTAATTTCTTTAGTGCTAGAGCATACATATTGGCACCAAAATGAGCTGAGGATTTCTATTCAAAATTGGATAAAAATCTTATGCCCCTTTTTGGTGCCCTATGTATGCCACAACAGTAAAGAAACTAAAATCTACATCTTAAAACATAAACTCCAAACCTAAAACTTTAATCTTAAACCCTTACTCTAAACTTTAAACCTAATTTTTTAGTGTTGGACGTACATAAAGACATAAAAAAGACAAATAATTTCTATTCAAATTTGAACAAAAATCTTTTGCCCCATTTTGGTGCCCATATGCATGTCCTATTACTAAAAAACTAAACCCTAAACTTTTACTCTAAATTTTAAAGGCTTAATTCACTTTTCCCCTCTAAACTATACATATTTTTTCAACTTGCCTCCTAAGGTATTTTTTGACCTCTTTTGCCCCCTAACGTTTTTGCCGTTACACATTTCACCAAAAAAACTAACACCGTTTAAAAAATCGCTCTGACCAATAAAAACGTGGCAGGTCATTTTCTTTATTTATTTTTAAATTTTAAAATAAAATAAAAATATTTATTAATTTAATTATATTTCCAAAATATCCTCATCTTCTTCCTCCGATCGTCTTCTTCCCCAATTTTTCAAAAATTTCATGTTCAAGTTGATTCCATGAACTATTAGAACTCTTTTCCTATATGAGAACTGAGAATTAAACCTGGACATATTATTTTAGATGAATGTATGATTTAAATTTTCAAAGCAAAAAAATCCCCGAATCGAGCTCACTGTACTCATTCCTGAAGCAGTCGTTTTGCTGTTGTAAATATGCTACCAAATGATTTGGGGGGTAGCGAATGAGGTCGGGTGCTTGAGGGAAAGAGGTGGGTTGTTTTGCTTGGAAATGAAGAGAGTCACTGTTCTTATTTATTGAAGTTATATAATTTTTTATTCATTTTTATGAACTTCAGTTGATTTCCATTGATTTTGATCTCTGGGAAAATTTAATTTTATTTTTTTTCTAGGAATTTCATTGGAAGGGAAAAAAGAGCTAAAAAATCAAAACTCAATCAGAGATGAATTTTTTGTTTTTACATATGAATTCAAACAACACTTTGTGAGGAAAATTAATTACAGCCAATGAAGTCAAATCCTACTTCAAAAGATCATAAAAGAACACTTTCTAATAAAAACTATTTGGTAGCATATTTACAACAGCAAAATCAACCATGGAAATCAGGAACAACACACATCTAATTAATACCCAAAAAAAATAATCTTAAATTTCCAAATCTTATAACTCAAGAACCATAACCAGATAAAAAAATTGAATGGTTTAACTCATCTATAACCTACAAAGGGAGAAAACAAAATCCAATCAAAGAACAGAAAACGATGAACAAAGAGAGAAGAAAGGGTCTTACTTTTTCGAGTAAACGTGAAAAAAATTAATCGTTATTATCTCAAAATTACAATCACATTCACTGGGAATTGGGGGTTTGGGGAAGAGATGGTGGTAGTTTTGATAAAATAAAACTAATTTAATATATTAAATCAAAAATTAAGAAAAAATAATTAGCTGAAGTGGCGCGTTCTGATTGGTTAAGCCGAGTTTTTTTTAACTGTTGGGGCAATATGGGTAACGAAGAAAATTTTAGGGGGCAAAAAAAGTAAAAAAATACTTTAGAGGCAAGTTGGGAAAACATGTATAGTTTAGGGGGAGAAGTGCATTAAGCCAATTCTAAACTCTAAACTCTATAGGGCAAAGATTTCTATTTAAAAATAAATAGGAGCACAAAAATTCTTTACCCCTTTTTGGTGCCCAACCCTAAAAATTAAATCATAAACACTAAAAATAAACTCGCACATTAAAATATAAACTTAAAACTCTTATCTTAAACCTAAACCATAAACTTAATTTTTTTAGTGTTGGCACAAATATCGGGGCACCAAAATAGGTAGATAATTTCTATTCAAAATTGAACAATAATCTGTTGCCCCCCTTTTTGATGTCCTATGTATGTCACAACACTAAAAAATTAAATCATATGCCTTAAAACATAAACCCTAAAACTTTGATCTTAAATTCTTACTCTTATCCTTAAACTTATTTTTTTGTGTTAGGCATATATAAGGCATCAAAAGGGGCATATGATTTCCTAATAAAAATCTCCTGCCTATTTTTGGTTCCCTATGTATGGCCCAATAGTAAAAAACTAAACCTTATACTTTTACCATAAATCCTAAGCACTAAAATCTAAATCTTAAACCATACATCTTAAAACATAAACCATAAACTTATTTTTTTTAGTGTAATAGCATGCATATAAACCCCCAAAAGACGCAAAAGATTTCCTTTCAAAATTGAACAAAAATTATTTGTCCCTCTTTAATGCCCCTATGTATGCCCAAACACTAAAAAATTGAACCCTACAATTTTATCCTTAATCTTAAACTCTGACCATAAACACTAAAAACTTAAACCCTAAACTCTAATCTTAAGACACAACCTAGACATAATTTTTTAGTGTTAGGGCATACATAGAGACACAAAAAATGGGCTGAATATTTCTATTCAAAATTGAACAAAAATTCTGTCACTTTTTGGTGTTCCCCCAACATTAAAAAATTAAACCCTACACTTTTACTTTAAATCCTAATCTTTAAACATTATATCCTAAAAATTAAATCCTAAATTATGACCTTAAAACTCCAACCCTAAACACTAAACTTAATTTTTTTTAGTATTTTTATTTTTAAAAATTAAAATTTTAAGATTTAAAATTAGAAATTTAGTATTAAAAATAGTAAAAACTTATATATATATATATGGGATGAGATCCAATTACACTATGTAAAACTTAACTAGTTTTATACTAATCCATGACCATTAGATGAGTGAAATGGAGGGATGAGATTAGAAGCAGCATATGTGAAGACTATCACTTGGAAAAAAAGTAAGGAGTTAATCTCATTCATCCATTTCACCCATCTAATGGCTATGAATTAGTGTAAAACCAGTTGAGTTTTACATAGTATAAGTGAATCCTAACTATATATATCAAAGTCAATGAAGTTGTTACAACTTACCGTATGATATGATCATTAAATTAGTCTCTCTAGACTTTGACCAAGTATAATTTAAATCTACAAATAAAAAGAAAAAAATGGCTTAGACTATTTAACTACCGTAATTTTCACCATCATTATTCATCACCATCTAGTGTTTTTTTTTTTACTTAAATTGAGTGGTTGTAGTTCAAATAATTTGAACTTGGGCTTTATTTACATATTTTATATATTTTTTAGTTTAATCAACTATATCTAATTTATTGATTGGTTAATTCAGATTGGTACCGTAAAGATTTGTTATGAGACATCTTTCTAACTTAATTTGCTCCAATAATAAAGGTTTTTTTTTTTAAAAATAAAACTAAGCATATAGAACTATTTGAAAAGGCATCAAAGGAGATGTCACTCGGAGATCAGAATGACACTCCCAGTAGAATACTGTGAAAATTTAAAAAATAGAAGATGGAGTCGCCACAGACTACTTTGGTAGATCGGACTCCGTTAAAAATTAACCAGAGATTCAAAACGCTTGGGTTTGGGAGTCGGTTACGCGGGAGAAAAAATTAGCACCCCACAACGCCCAATTGGTACTGCGTTGATTAAGCGTCGTCGTTGCAAGGAAAAAAAATCCAAATTTAATTTAAAATTTAATCTCAAAAAGCGGTCTAAGAAGAACATTTTCTTATTTACAAAAACCGAAGAATATGACATCTGAATGAGTCAGAATACCACTTTCTAACCGCTTCTCAAAATAAAGTGAAAAACATCTGTTAATATAAAAATGCGAACAAATATGCATACAGTATAGCATGATTATATAAAATGTAATTACAGCATGTACATATAATACATTAAATAATATATACATAATATAGTACTGGAAATAACTAATGCATAAGTTTATACCTATTACATATTAATAATTTAAACTATCATATATATTTATGTACATATAAAAATATATATACACATAAAGACATTATAATATAAAAAACTATATATAATATAATATATGATACTATACATATTATAAATAGATACTATATAATAATGAAATAATATAATAACAATAATAATAATAATAATAATAATAATAAAGAAAACAGTGACCGAATTGTAAAAGAAATAAAATTTCAAAAACTAAAAAAATAGACAAAATTGAAAGAAAGACGAAATGGGAAGGGTTGCAAAAAAGATAAAAATAGGATAGAGGGATTTATGAAGTAATTAAGCCGTTTGTTTAGATTAGTATATAAGATAAAACAGAGAAAAGTTTTCATTTTTTCATGTTTAAAAAAAAAATCAGAGCCCAATTCTCTCAAACCAGCTCTGCCATGCTCGGTCGCCGCCCGAGTTCGTTGAAGCATCGTTGCGTGCCGCCGCTCGCCGTTGTTCGTCGACGATGGCTGCCTCCGTCTATGGTCGCCAGAGGGAGTAAAAAATACGCCGGTGAACTCGGGTAAGCCTCCTAAACCCAAATCTTTGATTTATTTCTAGTAATAACCCCCAATCCCCTTAGATCCTAAAAAACCCCCGAAAGTTTTAAAAGATTTTTTTTTACCTTTTTTGGGATCTATTTTTTTGTTGTTGTTGTTTTTGATTCAAATTATGATGATGATAATAATCCTTAAAAAATATTTTATTTCGAATCCAAAAAAAGTCATCCTTTTTCTTTTCTTTTTTTAACCCCCTTTTCAGATTACATGTATGAGTTTATATACCTGAAAAGATACAAATAAAAACTATAACTTGTTCCACTTGGGTTTGCTTTTCCAGATTTAATGATTCTCTGTGTTTTTCAGATCTGACTTGGCGGCATACGTGATGGGCGGTGGCCATTGCAGAAGTGGCAGACGACTGTTAGAGTGGGCGGTGGAATGCGCATGATGGTCACGGAAGGTGAGAAGCCAGCGCGTGGCATTCATGCGCTAGGTAAATGTGAAAGGGTAGGGCGGTTTGCGGTTGTGTAGTTTAGGGTATTATGGTTTTTAATATTAGGGTTAAAAGAGTTGGGTCAAATGTAGTTTATTGGGTATATGGTAATCTGGTATGGGTTTAATTAATAGATTTAATAAAATTGGGTCTGGCCCGAACCAAAAATGGGTACTACTGCTACCCCTATTTGTTCATTGATGTGTAACAGGAATAGAGCAAAGATAAAAGAGTAACCATTTTTGTCTGGTCGGTCAGGGTTCTTTCTCTGGCCACCGCTTCTTCTTGGGCTTTACTTGATATTCTCTGCCGCTCTTGTATGCAAAATCTTCAAAATTGAGGATCTATTGGGGAAGACAAAAAATGAGTTTGGCTTGCTATGACTCTGACGACGGTGCAATACCTGGAGAAATTTTAACTCAGCTGTAACACTGACGAAGACACATGATCGAAAGATGAAGGTTTGGCCCAGCTACAACACCGACGAAGAGGCAGGACCAAAAGTTATTAAGTTTTAATCCAGAGCTTAGATCATAGATTTCTTTTGCATTTTTCCAAATACACAGGGATCAACAGTTTTGAGTTGCCTTTACCGGTAGCCATTTGCTCTGGGCTAGCTATATCATTCCCCTGGGTACAATCAGTTTATACCAATCATGACATTGGATTTTTCCAAAGGATTTATTTTCCTTTGACTATTCGTAAAAATGGATTTTCGATGGACATTTGAATTATCTATTATCTTAAACTTTGCCGTGTTTAAGCACGTTACGCCAATATTTTTGTCGGACTTGCCAAAATGGCTTTGATCTAGCTGCCACACTAACGAAGAGATAGGATCAAAAGATGAAGATTCTGATGTCTGATCCAGCTATAACCCTGACGAAGAGACATGATCTGAAAGAGTAGATTTGTCCCAGCTACAACACCTAACGAAGAGGCATGACCGAAGAATAATATAGTTCAACCAAGCTACAACACCTGACGAAGAGGCATGGTCTAAAGTCAATAGGGTTAATCCAGCTACAACACCGATGAAGAGGCATGATCGAAAGCCAGTGAATTTGGTCTAGCTACAACACCGATGAAGAGATAAGACCTAAAGTCAGTAAGGTTTGACCCAGCTACAGCACCGACAATGAGGCAAGGTCTGAAGTCAGTAGGGTTGATCCAACTACAACACCGACGAAGAGGCGGGATCAGAATTTAGTAAATTTGGTCTAGCTATAAAACCGACAAAGAGGCAAGACCTGAAGTCAGTAAGGTTTGACCTAGCTATAGCACCGACGAAAAGGCAAGGTCTGAAGTTAGTTGGATTGATCCAGCTACAACACCGACGAAGAGGCAGAATCAAAAGTTAATAAATTTTGTCCAGCTACAACACTAACAAAGAGGCAAGACCTGAAGTCAGTAAGGTTTGACCCAGCTACAACATTGACGAAGAGGCAAGGTCTAAAATTAGTAGAGTTGATCCAGCTACAACATCGACGAAGAGACATGATCGAAAGTCAGTAATTTGGTCCAGCTACAGCACCGATAAAGAGGCAAGACTTGAAGTCAGTAAGGTTTAACCCATATACAACACTAACGAAGAGGCAGAATTGAGAGTCTGTAAATTTGGTCTAGCTACAACATCGACGAAGAGGCAAAACCAGGATTTGACCGAGCTACAACACCGACGAAGAGGCACGTCTAAAGGTAAAAGTTTTGATCCAGTTGCAATACTGACGAAGAGGTAGGATCAAAATTTGGAATATTTGGTCTATTAATTCTAACGGAATGACAAAATTGGATTACAGCAACTTGGATTCTACCGCACCATCAACAGAGAAGCAGAATTGAATAACAACAACTCAAACCCTACTACACCATCAACAAAAGAGAAAGATTGGATAGCAACTTAGACCCAATCACACCATCAATGGAGGGACATGATTGGATAATAGCAACTTAGATTCTACTGCACTATCAACAAAGAAGCAGAATCAAATAACAGCAACTCAAACTTTACTACACTATCAATGGCAGAGCAGGATTGAACAACAACTTGGACCCAGTCACACCATCAACTTAGAGACAGTATCAGATAACAACACTTGGATTCTACCGCACCATCAAAGGAGAAGCAGAATCGAATAACAACAACTTGGACTCAACCACTCCATCAACAGAGGGGCAGGATAGGAGGATAAAGCTTTTGATTTTTTTTAATTTTTTCCTTGATTTTTATTTTGATTTATTATTATTATTTTGATTTCTTCATTTGTTTTAATTTTGTTTTTTTAATTTTTTAACTTTTTGACCTTTTTTTTTCTTTTTTTGAGCTATAACTATAAAGAAGGGATAAGACTGAGGAAGAAGTTTGGTCTAGCTGCAACACCGACGAAGAGGCAAGACCTGGATAGGGTTTGATCTGCTACCCCACTGGCGGAGAGACAAGATCTAAACTAGGTTGGACTACAACCACTTACGGAGGCATAATCCACAAAATGCTTGACCTGTTACACCACTAACAGAGAGGTAAGATTTGAAAAATATGAGATTCATTACACCACTGACGGAGAGATGAGATCTGGAGGGAAAATAAAATCTACAAAATGTTTGATTTGCTTCATCACCGGTGGAGAGACAAGATCTGAAATGTATGGGGATCCACAACACCCCTGGCATAGAGATGAGATTCAAAAGAAAATTTGATCTTGCAACACTATTGATGGAGAAGCGGGATCAAGAAAAAAGTGGGATCCGCTATATCACTGACGAAGAGACGAGATCTGGAAGAAAATTTTAATTTGCTGCATCATTAACGGAGAAACAAGATTCTCAAAAATTTGATCTGCCACAATATCAACGGAGAGACAAGACCACTAACGGAGGTAAAATCGAAAAAATGGTTATGCTATTCCTTGGCGAGATTCATAACCTGAAAATGAAAGAAAGCATTAGTTAGTATTTTTTTTAAATTTTTACCGTTGATATCTGGATGTTTGAGCTTTCTGCCTATCCAGCCTCCTTCAGGGCTAAAGGTTGATCATCAAGTTGTTGCCCCCTTAGTTGAGGTCCTTCGGCCTTTTCCTTGGACTTGTTTATATGTTCAAGCCAAAAAAACAAATGCATGATGAATGAATGCATATTTATGCCTAAATGCATGTGTTTAGTCTAAATGCATGATAAAATTTAGGTGTATGCGTGCTTAATGTAACATGATGAATGTGACATGATTTTCCTCGGCCATAAAAGGGGTGCCCCTGATTCTGCTGGTCATGTTGGGTCTATTGTCTCTTGTATGCGATGATGTACCAACCTCCTTCATTTTTGATCATATTTCTCTAAATCAGCTCTCTTTTGGATACATGCCCCAAAATTGTGTTCAGATATCTTGGTCTAATAATGCTCTTGAAGCAAATTCAAAACTTGAAGTATGTTTTCGCCTTTTCTCGAAGGGCTTTCATTCTTCTCATGAATGAGTTATGTTGCCTCAAGTCGTGTCCATGAATTTTTTTTATGTTGGATCATGTCAACTTATTACTTTCGGCTCTAGCGAAATGCTACAGGCGATAATTGATATAGTCGTCTAGGGTACAGAAGTCTGACTTGGCATTAGAGGCTCGCTTTTAGAACTAGTTGGGAAATGCCCCTAGACGTAGGGCCTTGCAGAGGCATGGTGTCTGTATGAACGCGAAGGTTATTCTCAAAAATGTCCCTGAATCGGGCTCTTGTATAGGTTCAACCCTGAGACCGATTTTAAAATTTTAAATGTATGCACGTAAATGCAAGGTGCATGTTATAGGTGCAGAGATACTAATTCAAAAGTAGTTTTCGTGGCTCAACTTCCAAACTTAGGGGATTTATTTGCAACTTTGAATATTGTGTTGATATCTAGGGTACTAGATTTTCTCCTGATAATGAATCTTTTCGAATTGGAAACTAGTCGTGAATCAGTACTTTATGCTCTTACACGAATGAAATAAAAAAAAATAATCATGTTTCTAAAAATGTTATGCAAATAAAATGGATGTGATATAAATATCAAATGCAAAAAAGAAAAGCAAAATGGGTTAGTGCCGATGAAAATGTTTAATTACATAAATAAACCGAACAATAAATTTGGCAGACACTTTAACCACTGAAAGAAAAAAACTATACACAAATAACATATAATAGACAAAGGCACCAAAGCCTAACAGGGTACGGCAGAGTTTCGCATGGCTCTAAAGAGGTGGCTCCTAGAGCTTACTATATGCAGTTTAGATCTAAAGTAAAGCGTACTCGAACTATCGCGAGGACATCGATTCGAGGGAATGCGACCCTTATATTATTCGGGGGTGAAAACTACACGGAATATAAGGATCAGATTCTAGGAGCACATTACAACACTATATGAGGGTGAAAACCCCACAAAGTAAAGTAATCTCTCCCACTTAAGGGTCGAGAAGCTTGGGGTAGAAAGCTTATGCATGAATGTCGAGGGATTAAAAATTAAATTAAATCTATTTTTTTGAATTTCTTGCAAGACGACACGAAATAAACATTGGTCTGACTCTCTTAAAAATATCCCCAGCGGAGTCACCATCTGTAGTAAAGGTTTTTTTGAAAAATAAAATTAAGCGTATAGAAATATTTGGAAAAGGCATCAAAGGAGATGTCACCTGGAGACTGAGATGACACTCCCAGTAGAATACCATAAAAATTTTAAAAATGGAAGATGGAATTGCCATCGGCCACTTTGGTAGGCTGGACACCGTTAAAAATTAACCAGAGATTCAAAACGTTTGGTTCAGGAGTCGGTTACGCGTGGGGAAGGATTAGCACCCCCATAGCGCCCAAAATTGGTACCGTGTTGATTGAGTGTCGTCGTTGCAAGAAAACAAAAATTCAAATTTTAATTTAAAATGTAATCTCAAAAAGTAGTCTAAGGAGAATATTTCCTTATTTACAAAAACCGAGGAAGATGACACCTGAATGAGTCAGGACATCGCTTCCTAGGTTTCCGAAATAAAGTGGAAAACGTCCTTTAATATAAAACCGCAAACAAATATGTATATAGTATAGCATGATTATATAAAATATAATTACGACATGTACATATAATACATTAAATAACACATACATACATACATACATACATACATACATACATACATACATAATATGATACTAAAAATAACTAATATATAAGTTTATACCTATTACATATTAATAATTTAAACTATCATATATATTTATGTACATATAAATATATATATATATACACACATAAATACATTATAATATAAAATATATATATAATAATATAATATATGATACTATACTTATTATAATATATACTATATAATAATGAAATAATATACTATACATAATAATAACAATAATAATAATAAACAAAAAAGTAAACAATGATCGAATTGTAAAAAAATAAAGTTTAAAAAACTAAAAATGGATGAAATTAAAAGAAAGAGGAAATGGGAAGGGTTGCAGAAATGATAAAAATAGAACAGAAGGATTTAGGAAGTAATTAAGCCGTTTGTTTATACTAGTATATAAGATAAAAATTGAGAAAAGTTTTCATTTTTTCATTTTTCAAAAAAAATCAGAGTCCAGTTCTCTCAAACCAGCTCTGTCGTGCTCGGTCGTCGCCGGAGTCCGCTGAAGTGTCACCGCATGCCATCGCTCGCTAACGACGGCCGCCACCGTCTATGGCCGTCGAAGGGAGTAAAAAATACGCCGGTGAACTCGGATAAGCCTCCTAAACCCAAATCTTTGATTTATTTCCGATAATAACACCTCAATCCCCCTAGATCATGAAAAAAAACCCGAAGTTTTAAAAGATTTTTTTAACTTTTTTGGGATTTTTTATTTTTATTTTGGTTGTTTTTTATTCAAACTCGGATGACGATGATAATGCTTAAAAATTGTTTTTATTTTGAATTCGAAAAAAGTCATCCCTTTTATTTTCATTTTTTTGAACCCCTCTTTTAGATTACATGCATGAGTTTATATACCCGAAATGATACAAATAAAAAACTATAACTTGTCCCACTTGAGTTTGCTTTTCCAGATTTAATGATTCTTTGTATTTTTCAGATCTGACTTATCGGTCTAAATGTTGGGCGGTGGCCATTGCGGCGGTGGCAGACGGCTGTAAGAGTGGGCGATAAAATGCGCTTGGTGGCCACGAAAGGTGAGGAGCCGACGCTTGGCATGCACGCGCCAGGAGAAGGTGAAAGGGTAGGGCGGCGGCGGCTGTGTAATTTAATGTATTAAAGTTTTCAATATTAGTGTTAAAAGAGTTGGGTCAGATGTGAGTTATTGGGTATATGAGTAATCTGGTATGGGCTTAATTAATGGATTTAATAAAATTAGATTTGGCCCGGACTAAAAATGAGTATTACAACTCCATTCACAGCGTGAGGATTCAAACTCTTTTCCTCTAGAATTGTTAAGTTAAAATAAATTTAAGATCAAAATATTCAAAATACTTTGATAAAGAAGAAAAAGAAACTCGATTAAACTCGTGAGATTATCAAATTAAGATACACCAAAGATCATTGGTTAAATTCATCTAGATTTCGGATATTTTTTCTTGTGTAATTAGAGTCGATCGAATTCGATTCAAATTTCAACCACTAAAAAACATATAAAACTAAATTTTGATAATATATAGGTCATATTTGGTAAACAGTGGTTTGAGCCAAAATTAGAGATTTGAGCTAAAATTAGATGTAACACCCCTTTCCCGTATCCGTATACTGAACACGAGTCAAAGATGTCACAAATACTTATAGATCATTATATTTAAAAATAAGGGCTGTAAAAATTTTTCAATGAACTTATAAATATTAATCTCATCATATTAAAAAGTTAAATATAAAACATATTAATTATACATACCATATCTCGTATAGTATATAAAAACAAAACCATTACAAGGTAGGCCGATTTATTAATTTTTCAAAATAGACAGATTATTTCGCACATGCCACTATTTACATACAAAACTAGGATGTCATAGGTACTGAAAATAACATGTCAATATCGTATTTCCTTCCAAAAGATCTGATGCAAAAGCTCGACCCAACTACTCCGGATTATCTACGTGTATTCAGAAATACACACTGAGAATATACTCAGTAAGGCATAAGGTAAGTAACATAAATAAATATATACAATTACATGATACTTTTAAAACATGATCATCTTTGAAATCACCTACTTTAATATGCAGGAATATTTATACAAGAAGGTATATCATATCGTTCTTTAACATAAAGCATACTTATCATGTGAAATCATATAGCCCAAGGTAACTGTTGAGTGACTAATATTCGAGTCGAGTACCTATCCTTTACAAGCGCCATAATTAAATGACGAAATCGAGCGCCACAATAAAGTGATGAAAACAAGCAACACAATAAAGTATCGAATACAAGCGACACAAAGAGTCGAATACGAGCGACATATCGAATAACAAATATGACTCATAATGGTATACCACAATATTGTCTAACTCATAATTCTATTACCAAGGGCAACATTAAATCATTTCCTGAAATAATGGCCAGCAATCCATATATATCCCATAACCATATCATATAAAACACATTCATACTGGAGCAGTTCATACTCCAGTATGTACTTTAACATTCATAATATGCTGCCGTTAAAAAATTGTAATCAAGTATCATGCAAAAACATATAATGCTTTCAAAAATAATTACCTTTTTAGGTCGACTTATCATAAGTCTTCCTATAATATGTATGTTACTAACATACATTATAAAAACATGTATGCACTCACCTTTGCCTTGCAATGCCCCTTTTTACTATTCGATTAATCTCGAACTTTTTCTTTTCCCGGTATACTAGTACGACCTTGATCTTTATCAATATCTACATAAAAATAACATATACCATTTCAAAGCATATGTTAGAACATACCCAATCTATATAAAATAACGGAAAGTAAATGAATAACTATCCATTATTTACAAAAATTGATCCGATAAAATTTCTATATTCGAACCAATATTTCTTAAACTATTCTTTAAATTTCCAACTTTTCCCAAAATTTACACTTTAGTCCCTAAGGACACTTTTAAGCCTCCAAACATCATTTTCAAGCCAAATCCTTACAATTCTCACCATTTACACTTTAGGACCCAAACTTTAAAAATTAACATAATGGTCCTTGAATTTTCTGAAATTCACAAAATCATCCAAAAGTTAGAATAAACTTCAAAATCAACCTCCAAATCACCTAACTTGATTTTTCAACCCAATATTCTTCAAAAACAAGTTCAACAATAAAGTCCCTAAACTTTCCAAAAATTACAATGTAGACTCTCTAGGTGAATGCTGGCAAAAGTGGCAAAAAATATGTATTGGAAAATATAAGAATGTGCCAAAAATGAGTCTTTTGCGTGCAAGTAATACAACTGGGAAGCTGAGTATCGATCCCATAGAGATTAACTTGGAATTCAATTGCTTTGATTGTTACTTGCCTTAAGAAAAAATTGATTTGATTTGAATTTGGTTTTGGAAAATAATTTAAAAGTAAAGAAAGGAAAGTAAAGTAAAGACGTTGGCAAGGAAGGTGTTTTAATGAATGATGAGTGTTGGCAGGGAATGCCTGGTTTTCATGCTCTTCATGCCATGCCTGTCTTGGCATTGTTTGCCGAGCAGATTCAAAATTAGCAAAGCCTCTCTCAATGGTCATTGCCCTAAATTGATCATGTAAAAACCCCTATATCTCTATAGTGTTTGTTTTTAAATAAACCAATTTGATTAAGCACCAATCTATACTCCTAAGTGGTAGATTTCACTCCCGAAGTAAGTTCATCTACTTGAATGACTTCTCTCGAAGTTTCTCTCCTCAGTATTCAACAACTTAATCGTTGCCACCTCAAGTCTGTTAAGATATTGAGGAGCAATAGGCCAACAGTGCCAGCTCTCGCTTGGCATAGTATTTAGGAAATATTAAAGTATGTCGAATAGATAAAACATTGCCAAGGCATATTTATTATTAAAAACTAAAGCATGATAATAACATAAAACCCAAAAATCCCCCACCAACTATTAAATTAGTTCATGGTGAGGGATTTAACCAAAAATCCACAAACGTTTTCAAAGTACATCATCCTTAAAAATAAGATAAAATAACTTAAAAAAGAGAATGGGCTAGAAGGGGTCTCTCGATGCAGCCCTTCAAGATCCAGGCTTCTCGTCCAAGTTGGTCGAACCACCCTTCCTAGGTGTAGCTGTTTGTCAATCATCACACACCAACTCCTCACGATCCAATCTCCTCCTCCTCTAAATGCTAGCTTGGTTGGTGTTTAAATAGGCGGCGAGGAAGGGATATGATGAACTCCTCATTTGAATTTTGAATTTTAACTGCCCAAGGGATAAGTGATTATCATCTTATCCAAATTTGAATGAGAGATGATCAAGCTAGGGCTGATGTCATACTGCAGATGCTGCATTGGAATCCAAGCTTGGCATGAATCTGCCAACAAGTCTTGGCACCATCTTATCCACTTTTTTTTTCGGAGATTGATCCAATTGCTATCTTTTTGGAGCCTGATCATTTCCTATTTTTTCAGGGTCCAACAGCTTTTTGGCGTTGCATCAAGTTCACTTCTCTGCCAACCGGTGCTTGGCATTGTCTGGTCCATATGTGCCAATAGCACTCGGCATTCTCTCTGGCGCTCCTTCATGTGTTGTTTTTCTAGGCCAACTCCTAGGCCAAACCTGCAAAATTGCCAACAAAACAACCTTTCACACTGGCATAGACAAAACTCTAAACTCCTTATGCAAATGCATGATTCTAACAGCATAATGCAACTAAATGTACCTAAAAACAAGCAAAAGCATTGTAAGATTAGCATTAAAAACCGTACTTTTGGAGAGGTAACACACCCCAAACCTAACTCATTGCTTATCCTCAAGTAATAGAAACAAAATAAAAACAAAAACCGTGAAAAAGTTACCTCAACAAAATTTTGGTTGAATGCCAACACGTGCTGGCAAGCAGAATTTGGCTCTATTTCTGTCCTCAGTATCTCAGTGCAATAATGCCAAGTAGGTAGTAATTCAAGTGCAGCAATATAACTCTAGTTTAAGTTCATGAAGAGTGCATGATGTGCAGGCAATATGCATCAAATATCCTTTTTACTCCCTTAGACAAATTTTACTACCTAAACTCAGATTTTTTTTCTTTTCATTCATTTTTTTCCTTTTCTTTCTTCGCCAAGGGTTTTTGGTGGCATTAATTTAAGCTTGCTTCGTGACACTATTTAGCGTGTGAGTTAAGAGGGAGCATACCATGAATCCCCACCTTAATCTAGACATCACTAGGCTTTCTCTTCAACTCATACCCTAAGGTTTTGGACTTGAGAACTAAGAGAGAGCAAACCACGAAGCCCCAAGTAGCTTATTATCCCTAAGGTAGAGGAGAGTTCTATTTTTTTCTTGCCTTGACAGAACATTGCTGCCTTATTTATTTCTTTTTACCCTGGCATCATCATTTTTTTATATCTGAGCTTAGTTTCAAAAAGTCTAAGTTTGCTAAGGGACTAGATACATACTACGTGTTAAGTGAAATTTCAGTTCCTTAAACTAGAGATCAATTGCCAAGCTAACCTGGCATGCTACTCTGCTGGCATGGCATGACAACTAAAGATTAGAGTTTCCTCATTGGACAAATACCTAGATCAAATTAAACTTGCCTAACAAATGTTATCATTTTCCCAGAATTGAACCGAGGCAAAATTTTCTTTTTCTTTTTTTTAGTGGTTCGATATGCATCTATCCTAAATGACCTAAATGGCATGGCGATAGAAATTAAACATGAAATGCATGGCATAAATATGAAGAAATGCACACCCCCAAACCCAAGATGTGCATTGTCCTCAATGTATGAAACAACACATATATACAAGAAAACAAAATACAATAAAATAAAATGCATGATCATGTAAATGCAATGGAATGAAATGTAAAAGAGTTTAGGAAGAAGAGAACTCCCCTTTGGAGACTATTTATCGTATGGCACGAGTTTTTCTTCTCACAAAAGGCCCACGATTAAGGGCCATGTGTTTCTTCCTTTTCAGGCTTAGTTTTGAAACGACAGTGGAGGCTCCAACTTCCTCATTTTCCTTGGTAGGCTCTGACTCAACAGGTGCATCGGTGGCATCAAATGGCGTATGGACATCAAGTGTTACTGGAGAGTTGGCTTTGGTTTCCTTCGATTTAGATAAAGAATCAGAACTGGCAGAATCGACTTCAACTAGGGACAACGAGATTGTGGCATCAGATGAGGTATGAACTGGACTAGCTGGCATGGCATTGTCGCTGGCAGAAAGCTCGACAGAGAAGTCTGGAAATTCTGGCACAAAATCAGTTGATAATTTTGTAAAAGCCTTATTGATCACCGCATCTTTGGCCTGGATGTAGTGTCTCAGCTTGAAATTGAGCTCCTCAGCCTTTTCCAGCTTTTGTAGAATAATCTCTTGGCGTTGGTGAATTTGGGACAGCATTACTAGTGAACTGTCTAGCACTGTTTCTGGCATGGTTGCTGGCACGACCCTTGACTCCTTGGGCTTTGGTGTGGGTGCCCTTGCCTTTCCCTTGCCCTTGTCTTTGGGCTCGGCAGCAACTAGATTTCTCCATATAGCAGTGGTAATCATTGTTTCTTTGATCGTTTGCCCCTTATCCGTATCCAGCCTTGGCACATCATGGAGCATACAAACGTTAGAAAACAACAAAGGGAAAAACAAACTGCCAGTACCTTTCACTGTGCACTTGTAGGTTTCCTCAATAATAAGCTTGCCTACATTGATCTTGCGCCCCATAACATTGGAGTGCTACAAAATCATCCTCTCTTCCGACACGGTCTCGTTATGGGATGTGGGCATCAGATTAGCCTCGAGGAAATGATTCTATCCCCTCTATTGGGGTTTCAATGCCAGCCTCTTCACCATACGGTACCCCTTGGATGACATTGTCCATGCCGTGCCAGGTTCATACAGATCTGCCAGCAGCCTCTTTCTCTTGGCAGCATTCATTGAATTCGTGTACTCGAAATACTCATCCTTTGCACCATCTAACTCAAACATATTATTGATATAACCTTCATCGAAATGAACACATTTACCTCTAATCATCAAGAATGGTGAATCCTTGGTCACAAGGTGCGCATAGAATTCTTGGACGATTGTGGCATAGACCTCCCCCCTTTGCTGGAAGAACTGAGTCCATTTATGCAAGTTAATCGTAGACATAACTTCCAGTGGAAAGCCATTATTCGTCTCTGTTTGGAGGTCAAAGTGCTTCTCATAGCAAAAGCTCCTCGAGGCAAAGTTATATTCGAACTTTTTCTCGATCTCCTCATTGAAAAATCGCTTGAAGGGGATAGAGGATGAAGCCATTGAAGCTTGTTGAAAGAACCTGAAACGATGTTGAAAGATGAAGACAAAGAAAGATTTGGGTTTGTACTTGCTTATCGAAAAGGAAGTAAAAAGTGAGAGAGATGTTTGGGTTTTCTTTAATCGGCAAGGGTGAGAAAGTGAAAGGATTTTTGGAATGGTTGAGTGTTTTAATGGGAGTAGTAATTAGGGATAACGATGGGAGATAAAAATAATTAATTTAAAAATGGATGGAGTGATAAGGTTGAAGTGACAAGGTGATAGGTGATAAGATAGGTTAAGGATTAGAGTGATAAGGTAATTGATTTGAAATTTTAAATTTCAACCAAGATTTGGGCGGCTAGGGTTTAAAGTTAATAAAAATCACTCTCTCATTTTACTGGGCCGATAAAACCAGGGTTTTTTCTCTTTCTTATATATTTTGTACCGCTGTATGCCAAGCTACTCTAGCACTACGTCTGGCAGATTTTTTTTTATTGAAGCGTTAGCTCCTGCCAGTGACCCTGGCAGTGTTCCTGGCATAATGAATCTGCACAACTCAAAGAAAACCTTTCAACACAGTAAAGGAATAAAAACATGAAACTTAAAAAGAAAGAAAAACAATTAAAAACCTAAAAATCTAAAAATAAAGAAAAACACTAACCTAATATTAGCAAAAGTTCAAACCTGATGGTGTTTTCATGTTAGCTCTGCCAAGAGGATCACCTCTTTGGCATTGTTCTGATCACCTTCCATGTAGTGCTTCAAACGTTGGCCATTCACCTTAAAGATTTCACCCTTCTTCAAATTCTTGATGTCCACAGCTCCATGAGCATAGGGCTTCACAACTTCATAAGGGTCCGTCCATCTTGATCTGAGTTTCCCTAGAAACAACTTAAGCTGTGAGTTGAATAACAAAACACGTTGGCCTACCTCAAACTATCGTGGCATTATCCTACTATCATGCCAACGTTTTGACTTTTCCTTGTAGATCCTGGCATTCTCATAGGCTTGTGTTCTGAATTCCTCCAACTCATTTAGGTTTAGTAACCTCTTTTCTCCAGCAGCCCTCCATGCCATGCCAAGTATTCTGATGGCCCAGTAGGCTTTATGCTCAAGCTCCACTAGCAGATGGCATGGTTTTATGAAAATAAGTCTAAATGGCAATGTACCCAAAGGAGTTTTAAATGCAGTCCTGTAAGCCCAAAAGGACTCATCTAGTCTCAAGGACTAGTCCTTTATTGATGGATTAACAGTATTCTTTAAGATGTTTTTAATCTCCTTATTTGAAATCTCAACTTGCTCATTTGTTTGTGGGTGATATGCCGTGGCAATTCTCTATTGTATACCATACCTGTACAAGGCTTTAGAAATTAGATTACATTTGAAATGAGTACCTTCATCATGAATAATCATTCTAGGGGTGTCAAATCTAGTAAAGATACGCTTGTATAAAAACTTGGCAACGACCTTGGCATCGTTCGTTGGCAGAGCAACAACTTCTACCCACTTAAATACGTAGTCAATAGCCACAAGAATGTATATATTACCGAATGAGGGTGGAAAAGGACCCATAAAGTCTATCCTTAATACATCAAATAAATCCACAAGCATAATGTTTTGAAGCGGTAGTTGGTGTCTGCCAGAGATGTTTCCTGTCCGTTGGCATTGATCACATGCCTTGGCATACTCATGGGCATCCTTATATAGTGTGGGCCAAAAGAATCCTGACTGCAATACCTTGGCAGTAGTCTTTACCCCAGCAAAGCGACCTCCATATGGTGCGGCATGGCATAGATGCAATATGTTATGCTGCTCATCCTCGGGAACACACCAGCGGATCACTTGGTCGGCACACTATTTGAACAATATTGGCTCGTCATAATAGTATTGTCTGACTTCCCGCAAGAACCTTTTCTTGGTATTGTATGCCAAGTCTAGTGGCAGAATGTTACTTACCAAGTAGTTGACAATATCGGCATACCATGGCATGGCATTAACTGCAAGCAAATACTCATCAGGAAATTCATCTCGTATCGAATTGGTCTTTCCATCTTCAATATGATGCTCTAAATGTGAGAGATGGTCAACTACTAAGTTTTCACTGCCCTTCTTGTCTCGAATCTCAAGGTCGAATTCTTAAAGTAGGAGCGTCCATCGGATTAGTCTGGGCTTGACATCCTTCTTTACCAAGAGATACTTCAATGCCGAATGATCTGTAAAAACCATAACTTTATTACCAATTAAATAAGATCTAAATTTGTCAAAAGCAAATACAACCGCAAGAAATTCTTTCTCGATCGTAGAGTAATTCAGTATGCTTCGTTCAATGTTCGGCTGGCATAATAGATGTCATGGAAAACCTTGCCATGCCTTTGTCCCAATACTGCTCCAACGGCATAGTCGATGGTATCACACATAAGCTTGAAGGGCTCATTCCAATCCGGTGCCACAACTATAAGGGCATTGATCAACTTTTCTTTAAGCTCCTGAAATGCTCTCAAACAAGAATCGTTAAACGCAAAAGTAGTTATATGTTCTAACAACAGGCATAAAGGTTTAGCAATTTTTGAAAAGTCTTTAATAAAATGCTAGAAACCGGCATATCCTAAAAGGCTCCTTATACCTTTGACACTTGTTGGAGGCGGTAACTGTTTAATTACCTCAACTTTTGCTTGGTCCACTTCTAGCCCTCTCTCAATTACCTTCTGCCCGAGAACAATGCCCTTCTTCACCATGAAGTGGCATTTTTCCCAATTCAACACTAGGTTTGTCTCTATGCATCTCTTCAAGACTTGCTCTAAACTCTGAAGACATTCCTCAAATGTTTTGCCAAACACTGAGAAATCATCCATGAACACTTCCATGTTGTGTTCGATCATATCAGAAAAAATGGACATCATGCAACGTTGAAACATTGCCGGTGCATTACATAGGCCGAACGGCATCTTTCTAAACGTAAACGTCCCATATGGGCACGTGAACGTAGTATTCTCTTGATCATTAAGGGCAATGGAAATCTGATTATAACCTGAATAACCATCCAAAAAATAATAGAAAGCTTTACCTGCCAACCTGTCTAGCATCTGATCAATGAATGGCAATGGGAAGTGGTCATTCCTCGTGGCATTATTCAGCCTCCTATAGTCCATGCACACTCTCCGCCCTGTGATAGTTCTGGATGGGATCAACTCAGCTTCACTATTTTGTACCACGGTCATGCCACCCTTCTTTGGCACGCATTGCACCGGGCTAACCCAAGAGCTATCGGAAATGGGATATATAATCCCAGCATCAAGCCATTTTATGATCTCTTTTTTCACTACCTCCTTCACGCTTGGGTTTAGCCTTCTCTGGCCTTCAATGGTCTTGCATGGTACTCCTCCAAGATAATCTTATGCATGCAAATGATTGGGCTAATACCTTTGATGTCTTCCAAAGTCCGCCCTAATGCTTGCTTATAGTCGCGTAATATTGCCAACAATCTTTCCTCATAATCATTAGTGAGACCAGTGGCAATGATCGCTAGCAGAGTTGAGTGTTCACCTAAGTAAGCATACTTCAAGTGTTCTAACAGTGGTTTCAGTTCCAAAGATAGTGGCTCCTCAATTGATGGTTTAGGTGCCTTGAGTTCTCTGCCGGCCAACTGTAGTGGCTCAAAATAACTCACATTTTCAGCCTCTGAGACTGGTTCTTCAAATAGATCAGATATGCCATCTAAATTGTTGGCATCAAATTCTGTATCCTGGCTTAACTATGCCGTGTCCAAAGTGTAAATGGAGTTCATCATCTCCTCTGCTTGGCACTCATCAGATTTATCTGCATATTTCAAAGCTTGAAACACATTAAATGTAACCTACTGGTCATTCATACGCATTGTTAGCTCCCCTTTATGAACATTAATCAAAGCCCTACCCTTGGCAAGAAAAGGTCTCCCTAAAATAATCGGGACATTAATATCAGCCTCATAATCTAAAATGATAAAATCAGCTGGAAAAATAAATTTATCTACCTTTACCAACGCATCCTCAATCTTACCCTTGGGGTGTGCATAGGATCGGTCTGCCAGCTGAAGTGTCACTGTGGTAGGTCTTGCTTCTATGCAAAGCTTCTGAAAAACTGACATTGGCATCAAGTTGATACTGGCTCCTAGGTCACACAGTGCTTTTCCCATGAATTTGTTGCCAATGGTGCAGGGATTAGTGAAACTTCTAGGATCTTTCAGCTTAGGTGGCAAACGATTTAAGATCTTGGCACTGCATCCTTCGGTCAGAGCTACCGTTTTAAAGTCTCCCAACTTCATATTTTTAGACGGAATGTCCTTCATAAATTTGACATAGTTGGGCATTTGTTCAAGGGCTTCTACCAATGGAATGTTGATTTGTAATTGTTTAAGAACCTCCAAGAAGCGCTTGAATTGCTGATCTTTCTTATGCTTTTGAAGTCTTACTGGAAATGGTGGTGGCGAATAAACATATGGCGACGCTGCTGTCTTTGCAGTGTAGTGCTGGCATCAGTGTGTTTAGCTTCGGTGCTAGCATCAGTGTGTTGTCTGGCATCGGTTCTGGCATCATCTATTTTTGTTTCCTCTTTCTCTGCTTCTCTGGGATTATCTGCTGGCACAAGCTTCTCAACTTGGTAATTAATTTGCTGGTTAGCAACATTCTCCATCTCGTACTGCTTACCATTCTGAAGAATTATAGCTTTGCACTCCTCATTGTCTTCGTGCCGAGTATCTTCTGTGTCACTTAGCAATGCTCCTAGAGGTCGATTGCTGAGTGCACTGGCGGTCTGCCCAAGCTGGACTTCCAAGTTTCTCATTAATGCTGCCAAACTCTAGACTGTGGCATCATTCCTCTACATGTACTCTGTGAGAGTGCCTCCTTGGTTGAGTCTCTACCCTTGCTGAAAATTGTTTTAGGCTTTCTGTTGCATGGCATTCTGATAGAATACTGGCATGGCATTGTTATTTTGCCTCTGGGTATTCTGGCGCTGGGCATTGTACTGGTTACCTCCTTGATTTCCTCAAGCTAAATTAGGGTGTTGTCTCCAACCTGCATTATAAGTATTAGAGTTAGGGTTATAGTAACGATTAACATTGCCAACAAAATTTATCGATTCAGGGTTGGTAGGGCATTCATCCACATGATGATTTTCTCCACAGATTGTATAGAATGGGTCTAATGCTTTGACTTCTTGGGACTCATTGTTCTTTTGCAACGTTCTTACCATGCTAGTAAGGTTGGAAATCTCGGCATGAATAGATATTAGTTCATCAACCTAAAATCTCCCATTGGCTTTAGTTTCGGTCCCAAGTCTCGTAACAGGATATTCAAAATTATTGATTGCAATCCTCTATAAAATGTCAACAGCCTCAATATATGTCTTGTCAAGCAATGCGCCAGCTGCTGAAGCATCAACAACAGTCCTCGTTTGTGCATTCAATCCATTATAAAAGGTCTGGATCTGAGTCCAATTTGGGAATCCATACATAGAACACCTCCTCAACAAGTCTTTAAATCATTCCAGGCATCATATAAGGTCTCATCCTTAGCCTGCCTGAATGTAATGATCTCACCCCACAGCTTGGCAGTGAGCCTTGGTGGCTGGAACCTTGTCAAGAACTTTTGACATAAGTCTTCCCATGAAGTAACCGAGCCAGGTGGCATGGAATTAATCCAAGCCTTTGCTCTGTCTCTCAAAGAAAAAGTAAACAACTTCAGCTTCACAGTATCTTCTGTTACTCCATTTTGTTGGAATAGCTGGCAAATCTCCATGAACTATTTTAGATGTTGCCTAGGATCTCCAGTAAGTGCTCCATCAAACTGACCTACATTCAAAAGAGTTTGAATCATTACCGGCTTAAGTTCAAAATTGACAGCATTTACCTCTGTGCCAACAAGTTCTGGCATCAAATTATCAATGGTTGGTGCTGAAAGTTCTCTAATAGGTCTCTCATTAATAACTGGGACAGCAGGTGGTGGTGGTATCTCATTGTTAAGTAGATTTCCTCCATTGGTCACCACACCATTCCCTCCATTACATTGGTTCATCACTCGAAATCTTCTTTTTAACCTCCACATGGTTTTCTCAATTTTCGGATCGTATGACCACTGTCCACCACAGGATGGCTTCTGGTCATACACCGACAAAAACAAAAGGTAAAAACAAAAATAAAAATAAAAGTAAAAGTAAGAATAAAAATAAGACAAGTAAAAAAAATTAAAAACAATCGATTCCGTTGCAATCCCCGGCAACGGCGCCAAAAACTTGTAGACTCTCTAGGTGAATGCTGGCAAAAGTGGCAGAAAATATGTATTGGAAAATATAAGAATGTGCCAAAAGGAGTCTTTTGCGTGCAAGTATACACGGTCTGCAAGTAATATAGCTGGTAAGCTGAGTATCGATCCCACAGAGATTGACTTGGAATTCAATTGCTTTGGTTGTTACTTGCCTTAAGAAAAAATTGATTTGATTCGAAATTGGTTTTGGAAAATAATTAAAAAGTAAAGAAAGGAAAGTAAAGTAAAGACGTTGGTAAGGAAGGTGTTTTAATGAATGATGAGTGTTGGCAGGGAATGCCTGGTTTCCACGCTCTTCATGCCGTGCCAACTTTTAACAATAACCTGTCTTGGCATTGTTTGCCAAGCAGATTCAAAATTAGCAAAGCATCTCTCGATGGTCATTGCCCTAAATTGATCTTGTAAAAACCCCTATATCTCTATAGTGTTTGTTTTTAAATAAACCAATTTGATTAAGCATCAATCTATACTTCTAAGGGGTAGATTTCACTCCAGAAGTAAGTTCATCTACTTGAACGGCCTCTCTCGAAGCTTCTCTCCTCAGTATTCAACAACTTAATCATTGCCACCTTAAGTTTGTTAAGATATTGAGGAGCAATAGGCCAACAGTGCCAGCTCTCGCTTGACATAGTATTTAGGAAATATTAAAGTATGCCAAATAGATAAAACATTGCCAAGATAGATTTATTATTAAAAACCAAAGCATGAAAATAACATAAAATCCAAACATCCCCCACCAACTATTAAATTAGTTCATGGTGAGGGATTTAACAACCAATCCACAAACGTTTTCAAAGTACATCATTCTTAAAAACAAGATAAAATAACTTAAAAGAGAGAATGGGCTAGAAGGGGTCTCTCGATGCAGCCCTTCAAGATCCAAGCTTCTCGTCCAAGTTGGTCAGTCCACCCTTCCTAGGTGCAGCCGGTTGTCAATCACCACACACCAACTCCTCACGATCCAATCTCCTCATCCTCTAAATGCTAGCTTGGTTGGTGTTTAAATAGGCGTGCGAGGAAGGGATAGGATGAACTCCTCATTTGAATTTCAACTGCCCATAGGATAAAAGATTATCATTTTATCCAAATTTGAAGGAGAACTGATCAGGCTAGGGCTGACGTCATACTGCCGAAGCTGCCTTGGCGTCCAAGCTTGGCATGAATATGCCAACAAGTCTTGGCACCATCTTATCCGCTATTTTTTCGGAGATTGATCCAATTTCTATCTTTTTAGAGGCTGATCATTTCATATTTTTTCGGGGTCCAACAGCTTCTTGGCGTGGCATCAAGTTCACTTCTCTACCAACCGGTGCTTGGCATTGTCGGGTCCATCTGTGCCAACAGCACTCAGCATTCTCTCTGGCGCTCCTTTCTGTGTTGCTTTTCTGGGCCAAATCCTATGCCAAACCTGCAAAATTGCCAACAAAACAACCCTTCACACTGACATAGACAAAACTCTAAACTCCTTATGCAAATGCATGATTCTAACATCCTAATGCAACTAAATGTACCTAAAAAGAAGAAAAAGCATTGTAAGATTGGCATTAAAAACAATACTTTTGGAGAGGTAACATACAACTTAATCTCCAATGTCAAATAATTAGGGATTTTCATTCCAAACCACTTATATCATCATATTTAACCATTCTTCCTTCATTAGCACCTTAAAATTCCAAACTTGGCTCAAACCCTAATTTTTCCATAATTCAAAACATAGGTGTTTCTTCATCCTAACATCAAAATCATACTAATCTAACATCATTCTCATCATTTCCAACATCAAACAAATTTTTGCCATAATTTCCCTTAATTTTTCCATGGTAGCCAAATAGTCACTACTAGGTTTTCCATGGAATTTTCAACATTTAAACAATAGAAACAACACCACAAACATGTCTCCAACATGAAAAACCATTAAAACTTAAAATTCCATCATGCTCTTCATCAACCCTAATTACCAAACTCAACCTTCGAGACATGGAAACTAAGTAAAAATTATACCAAAAGATAGAGAATTTCGTGGAGATTATTTTCTTGTTTCATGTCTCTAGCTCAAATCTAACTCAAGAAGCTTAAAAATTGAATCAAAATTTTCCCCCTTACCTAGATGAAGCTTGCGGCAGCTATGGAGAAAGATGAAGATGATTTTTTGCAAATTTTTGGTCTTTAATTATGCCAAATGGCATAATATTTAACCATATTAAAATAATAAAAATCCTTAATAGTCAAAAGACCACTTTAGCCTTGAATTATGACTAATCATCTTCCAACACATATATTATTTTATCCAAAAATAATCAATTACCTTAATAAAATATGGGTGAAAAGTCTCTTTTGTCCTCCAACTAATTTAATAATTACTAGTTTGCCATACTAGTAAAAATCCAACCAAACTAGTTGGAATCCTACCAACTAGAATAGAATATTCCCAAAATAATATTCCATGACTTTTCTATAGCATTTTTCATTTTGATTTGATCCGATATACCGATAATCATAAAATACTTCTACTGCGATTTACTCCTTTTTTGAACTATCGAATTTAATCCATATGAATCTTCTCTATTCTTACTGAGTCCAAAATATCGATAAAAATCACTTTTATGGAACCTTCCCGGAAATCACCCATCATAAAATTTCTCTGACTTGAGCACGCTTAACAATTATATTCGATCCAATATCAGTACCTTTTTCCCATCTTAATTCTAAAAACCGACATTAAGGTACTTAATTCGATCTGATCTACCCTTAACTGAATAAAATTACTTAATGGGGAAATTACCATCTTGGTCCCTGAACTTTTCCTAACTTTTCACTTTAGCCACCAAACTTTGAATTTTTACGTTTTAGTCACTGAACTAAAACCACCAACTTTTAATTCTTTGCATTTTAGTCACTAAGCAAATATTGGGGTATTACAATTCTCCCCCTAAAGAAAATTCATCCTCGAATTTTCAATACGTACCTGGTTTAAACAAATGCGAGTACTACTTTTCCATCGTGTCCTTTGTTTCCCGTGTTGCTTCTTCTACTTTGTTATTGCGCCATAGAACTTTCACTAATGGTATCTACTTGTTCCTCAATTCTTTGACATCATAGGCTAATATCTTGACCGACTCCTCTTCATAGGTTAAATCTGACTGCAGCTCAATCTCTTCTGAAGCAATCACATGAGATGGATCTGATCTATATCGTTGAAGCATCGATACATGGAAAACATTATGAATCTTGCTCATCTCTGGTGGAAGGGCCAATTGATATGCCACTGGGGCAATTTTTTTCAAAATTTCGTACGGTCCGATATACTTGGGACTTAACTTCCCTTTTCGGCCAAATCTCATATTTTCTTCCAGGGAGAAACTTTCAAAAATACCTTTTCTCCAACTTTAAACTGAATATCCTTTCTCTTCAAATCTGCATATGCCTTTTGTCGATCAGCGGCCTTTTTGAGATTGTCTTGCACAATCTTGACTTTTTCTTCCATGTCTTGCAGCAAATCTGGCTTAATAAGCTTACGATCATGAAGTTCAAACCAGTTCAAAGGTGTTCTGCATTTCCTACCATAAAGAACTTCATAGGGTGCCATTTGAATACTTGCTTGATAAATGTTGTTGTAGGAAAACTCTGCTAATGGCAAGTACTTTTCCCGCGATCCTTCAAATTCAATAACACAAGCTCTTAACATATCTTCAAGTATCTAAATTATCTTTTCTAACTGACCATCAGTTTGGGGATGAAATGTTGTGTTGAAGTTCAGTCGTGTCCCCAAAGCTCTATGCAAATCTTTCCAAAATCTCGATGTGAACTTTGGATCTCGATCAGGTACTATGTATATTGCCACTCTATGTAGTCGAACTATTTCTTTAATATATATCTCAGCGTACTTACTCATTTGATAATCTATCTGAACTGGTATAAAATGAGCTGATTTAGTCAACCTGTCTACAATTACCCAGATAGAGTTTTTTTTACTGGGAGTCAAAGGCAATCATGTTATAAAGTTCATCGTAACTCTATCCCACTTCCATTGTGGAATCTAAATAGGCTGCAACTTTCCATATGGCACTTGGTGTTCAGCTTTCACCTTTTGGCAAGTCAAGAACTTGGCAACAAATTCTGATATCATTCTTTTCATGCCAAGCCACCAATACCGACTTTTCAAATCTTGATACATTTTGTTTCCACCAGGATGCATGGTTAACATGCTATAGTGTGCCTCAGTAAGCAAATCCTGTCTCAACTCAGCATCTTCAAGAATATATACTTTGCCTTTGTAATAAAGACATCCATCAGGTTTACTTTCATAATCCTTAGTTTCACCCGATTCCACTTGTTTCATCTTTGCTACATAATCTTTATCTCGGTGCTGGCTTTCTTTGATTCGATCTAGCAACGATGATCTTAAATGCAACTCTACCGATAAAGAACCATCTGATTATCCCTCTAACTGTGCATTTAAGGTCCTCAATACAGCAAATTTTTTCTGACTCAAAGCATCTACCACAACATTAGCTCGTCCAGGATGATAATCAATGGTCAAATCATAATCCTTTATTAGTTCTAACCACCTTCGTTGCCGCAGATTCAGCTCTTTTTGTGTCATCAAATACTTTAGACTCTTGTGATCAGTATAAACATGGTAACGTTCACCATACAGATAATGTCGCCATACTTTCAAGGCAAACACTACTATTGCGAGCACTAAATCATGTGTTGGATAGTTTCTTTCATGTTGCTTTAAATGTCGGGAAGCATAAGCAATTACCTTTCCATCTTGCATTAATACACAACCCAAACCATTGTAGGAAGCATCACTGTATAATGTAAATTCCTTACCCGACTCCGGTTGCACTAAAACTGGAGCTTCTGTCAAAACTTTCTTCAACTGGTCGAAACTTTCTTGGCATTTGTCAGTTCAAACAAATAGAACATCTTTTCTCAGCAGCTTTGTGAGTGGAGCCGCTATCATCGAGAAATTCTTCACAAACATGCGATAGTATCCAGCCAATCGCAAGAAACTACAAACCTCTGTAATATTCTTGGGAACTTTCCATTCAATAATGGATGTATCTTCTTGAGATCCACTCTGATTCCTTCAGCTGAAACTATATGTCCCAAGAAAGCCACTTCAGATAACCAAAACTCACACTTTGAGAGTTTAGCATACAACTTCTTTTCTCTTGGAATCTGTAATACTATCCTCAAGTGTGCATCATGATCTTCTTTGGTTTTTGAATATACCAATATATAATCGATGAAAACTACAACAAATTGATCAAGGTACAGCTGGAATACTTGATTCATCAAATCCATGAATGCAGCTGGAGCATTAGTAAGACCAAATGGCATCACTACAAATTCATAATGACCATACCTTGCTCGAAAAGCTATCTTTGGGGCATCTTCTTTCTTAACTTTCAACTGATAGTAGCCCGATCGAATATCAATATTAGAAAATACAACTGCTCCCTTCAGCTGATCAAACAGATCTTCTATTCTTGGTAGTGGATACTTGTTCTTTATTGTTACCTTATTCAACTGTTGATAGTCGATACACAGTCGCAATGATCCATCTTTCTTTTTTACGAACAACATCAGAGCTCTCCACGGTGATATACTGGGATGTATAAATCCTTTATCCAATAATTCTTGCAACTGTGACTTTAACTCCCTTAATTCTGCAGGTGACATTCTATACGGAGTCATTGACACTGGTTCAGTACCTGGAATAACCTCGATTCCAAACTGAACTTCTCTTTCTAGAGGTAACCCCGGTAATTCCTATAGAAATACATCAGAAAAATCTTGGACTGTCGGAATGGTACTGAGATCATTATTAGTCTTCTTAGTATCCACCACATGTGCTAAGAAAGCCTCACAACCTTGCTCCGGTAATTTCTTAGCTCTAAAGGCCGGTATTACATTTTTTAACCACTGCGATCCTTCTCCCAAAACTATAATTTCTGAACCATTAACAGTTTTTAGAATCAACTGTTGTTGGCGACATCTCACAATAGCATCATGAGCATGAGGCCAATCCATACCTAAAATAATCTCTAGATCACTAAAGGGCAATTCCAACAAATCAGCTGGAAATTCAATTCCCTGAACTACGAGTGGACACCTTCTACTTATTTTGGTTACCCGAGCACTTTGACCAAGTGGGTTAATCGCTATCACATCACTATGAGTTAGTTCTAAATAAATTCCTATTTCCCGAACTAAATTAGAACTAACATAAGAGTGTGTGGATCCAGTGTCTATCAAAACAAATACAGGTTTACCATAAAATTGGAATGTACCTGTAATAATATTGGGTTCATCCTTATCATCGCTGTCATCATGTGTCCGAATATAATAGACTCTAGTTGTAGCTCAGTCATCTCGACTTGTAGCAGCTTTAGTGTCCCTTCTAGAACCTACTCTGAACGAACATGCAGATCCTTGACCTCGTCCTCTCTGCATACCAACTGACCTCTCGATCTGAACCGATTTATCTTCCTGAGCTGAACAATCTTGAACAAAAGTCCTATTTCTTCACAATTGAAACAGGCTCTTGTAATCCTCCGACATTGAGGAGGTCCTGATTTATTCCCAAAACTCTGTGTTGCTGTCGAAGTATTTTTAGATTTCCCGGCTCGGTTTGACTGTCCTCAAGATCTAGATTTTCCTTGTTGTGCAAATCCCTTGCCTCGCTTAGATGATCGCGAAGAAAATATGTATTAGCACCTCTCTTCTGTCCTTGAGACTTTTTCTCATCTTTATCTCGAACATTCTCCATTTTTTTTGCTCTATTGACAACATCCTGGAAATCTCGGGGAGCAAAGGCCACTAATACTTCTTGATATCTCGCATCAAGCCCACTAATAAAACTTTCTGTGATGGCCTTCTCAGTTGAAAGCAGCTCTGAAGCAAATTTGCACAGTCTATTGAACTCACATTCATACTCGTACACAGAATGATCTCTCTGTCTTAAGTCTAGAAACTGCTACCTTATTTCTCGAACAAAGACATCTCCGATGTATTTCCTTCTAAACTCGCAGAGGAAAAACTGCCAGTTTACTTCTTCGTTAACACGGGAAGTGACGTTGTTCCACTAGACCAAAGCTTGTTCCCTCAACAAGGAAACTACATCTTCCAATTTCCCCCGATCGTCGCAACCAATTCTGGTTAGCATGGTCTGTACATCATTCAGCCAAAATTCAGCAGACATCAGATTCCCATCAATATCTCCCAAAAAATTAGGAGCTTGCAGCTTCTTCAACTCTTTCGGCACTGACACTCGAGGAGGCATATTTATAATCGCATCCAGAGCTTGTAAAAATGTGACTCGATCTTGTACTGGCATATCTCGTTGCACAGGCTGTTGTACCTCCTCTCCAACATTTAGGGCATTCTCAGGCCCCACCTGCTGAGTAGCATGTCGGGATCCTTCTCCTTCTGACATCTGTACTCATAACATATACCTAAACTAATAAGCAATTGCATCAATCATACAAGTATCATTTTCAAGTAAATACGACATCCTAGTGGCATGTATTATTTAAAATACTTTCTTTGAGTTTAAATTATTCCAGAACTGGCTAAATCTATGGCTCTGATACCAATAAATGTAACACCCCTTTCTCGTATCCGTATACCGAACACTAATCAAAGATGTCACAAATACTTATAGATCATTATATTTAAAAATAAGGGTTATCAAAAACTTTCAATTAACTTATAAATATTAATCTCATCATATTAAAAAGTTAAATATAAAACATATTAATTATACATACATATCTCGTATAGTGTATAAAAACAAAACCATTACAAGGCAGACAGTTTATTAATTTTTCAAAATAGACAGATTATTTCGTACATGCCACTATTTACATACAAAACTAGGTTGTCATAGGTACTGAAAATAACATGTCAATATCGTATTTCCTTCCAAAGAATCTGATGCAAAAGCTCAGCCCAACTACTCCGGATTACCTACGCGTATTCAGAAATACACGCTGAGAATATACTCAGTAAGGCATAAGGTAAGTAACATAAATAAACATATACAATTACATGATACTTTTAAAACATGATCATCTTTGAAATCACCTACTTTAATATGCAGGAATATTTATACAAGAAGGTATATCATATCGTTCTTTAACATAAAGCATACTTATCATGTGAAATCATATAGCCCAAGGTAACTGTCGAGTGACTAATATTCGAGTCGAGTACTAAAAAGTACTATTTTTTACAAGTGCCATAATTAAATGACGAAATCAAGTGCCACAATGAAATGACGAAAACAAGCGACACAATAAAGTATCGAATACAAGTGACACAAAGTGTCGAATACGAGTGACATGTCGAATAAAAAATATGACTCATAATGGCATACCACAATATTGTCTAACTCATAATTCTATTACCAAGGGCAACATTAAAACATTTCCTGCAATAATTGCCAGCAATCCATATATATCCCATAACCATATCATATAAAACACATTCACACTGTAGCAGTTCATACTCCAATATGTACTTTAACATTCATAATATGCTGCCATTAAAAAAAATTAAAATCAAGTATCATGCTAAAACATATTATGCTTTCAAAAATAATTACCTTTTTAGGTCGACTTATCATAAGTCTTCCTATAATATGTATGTTACTAACATACATTATAAAAACATGTATGCACTCACCTTTGCCTTGCAATGCCCCTTTTTACTATTCGATTAATCTCGAATTTTTTCTTTTCCCGATCTACTAGTACGACCTTGATCTTTATCAGTATCTACATAAAAATAACATATACCATTTCAAAGCATATGTTAGAACATACTCAATCTATATAAAATAATGGAAAGTAAATGAATAACTATCCATTATTTACAAAAATTGATCCGATAAAATTTCTATATTCGAACCAATATTTCTTAAACTATTCTTTAAATTTCCAACTTTTCCCAAAATTTACATTTTAGTCCCTAAGGACACTTTTAAGCCTCCAAACATCATTTTCAAGCCAAATCCTTACAATTCTCACCATTCACACTTTAGGACCCAAACTTTAAAAATTAACATAATGGTCCTTGAATTTTCCGAAATTCACAAAATGGTCCAAAAGTTAGAATAAACTTCAAAATCAACCTCTAAATCACCTAACTTGATTTTTAAACCCAATATTCTTCAAAAACAAGTTCAACAATCAAGTCCCTAAACTTTCCAAAAATTACAACTTAATCCCTAATGTCAAATAATTAGGGATTTTCATTCCAAACCACTTATATCATCATATTTAACCATTCTTCCTTCATTAGCACCTTAAAATTCCAAACTTGGCTCAAACCCTAATTTTTCCATAATTCAAGGGCATAGGTATTTCTTCATCCTAACATCAAAATCATACTAATCTAACATCATTCTCATCATTTCCAACATCAAACAAATTTTTTCCATAATTTCCCTTAATTTTTCCATGGTAGCCGAATAGTCACTACTAGGTTTTCCATGGAATTTTCAACATTTAAACAATAGAAACAACACCACAAGCATGTCTCCAACATGAAAAACCATTAAAACTCAAAATTCCATCATGCTCTTCATCAACCCTAATTACCAAACTCAACCTTCGAGACATGGAAACTAAGTAAAAATTATACCAAAAGATAGAGAATTTCGTGGAGATTATTTTCTTGTTTCATGTCTCTAGCTCAAATCTAACTCAAGAAGCTTAAAAATTGAATCAAAATTTTCCCCCTTACCTAGATGAAGCTTGCGGCAGCTATGGACAAAGATGAAGATGATTTTTGCAAATTTTTGGTCTTTAATTATGCCAAATGGCATAATATTTAACCATATTAAAATAATAAAAATCCTTAATAGTCAAAAGACCACTTTAGCCTTGAATTATGACTAATCATCTTCCAACACATATATCATTTTATCCAAAAATAATCAATTACCTTAATAAAATATGGGTGAAAAGTCTCTTTTGTCCTCCAACTAATTTAATAATTACTAGTTTGCCATACTAGTAAAAATCCAACCAAACTAGTTGGAATCCAACCAACTAGAATAGAATATTCCCAAAATAATATTCCATGACTTTTCTATAGCATTTTAATTCAACCTCTGAAATTTTGATTCAATTCGATATACCGATATTTATAAAATACTTCTACTGCGATTTACCCCTTTTTCGAACTATCGAATTTAATCCATACGAATATTCTACTCTTACTGAGTCCAAAATATCGATAAAAATCACTTTTATGGAACCTTCCCGGAAGTCACCCATCATAAAATTTCTCTTACTTGAGCACGCTTAACAATTATATTCGATCCAATGTCAGTACTTTTTCCCCATCTTAATTCTAAAAACCGACATTAAGGTACTTAATTTGATCTGATCTACACTTATACGGAATAAAATTACTTAATGGGGAAATTACCATCTTGGTCCCTGAACTTTTCCTAACTTTTCACTTTAGCCACCAAACTTTGATTTTTGCATTTTAGTCACTGAACTAAAACCACCAACTTTTAATTATTTGCATTTTAGTCACTAAGCAAATATTGGGGTATTAAATTAGAAGTTTAACCGGTCAATTCCGCTAATTTGAATATTTGGTAAACAACGATTTGAGCCAAAATTAGAGATTTGACCGATCAAATCCGCTAATTTGAATATTTGGTGAATAGCTATTTGGGGTGAAACCTTTAATTTTAAAAAAACTGCTAATAAGAGCTTTTTGAAATTAGAGATTTTGATGTAAGAGTTATAAAGACCCTTAACAATTATAAAAAAATATCCAAATAACCTAAATTTAGCCTTTTTTATTTTAATTCTTCACCCTCATATATCTACATTGTGTCATTTGTAAACTAATATTTTCGTTTTTTTTTCTTTTTATTCTCACACATTTATATTTGTATTTAAATTTAATGATTAATTAAATTTTATTATAAATAATTATATAAATAATAAATTAATACATAGATCCTTCAAATATGCTTAGTAATGTTATATTAAAAAATATTTTCATAATCTAATTAATATTATTAGATACAAAATATTTATAACTAATAAACAATCCAAAGAAGTATCGATTATAATCATGTCCTTATATGTCATTTTGTTTGTTTAAATAATCAAACAACTAATGTAAGATAATAAGTACAATCGTATGTAAGATAAGATTAGATTGAATAGTTCACTCATAGATAATAAGTACAATCGTATGTAAGATCAGATTAGATTGAATAAGTCATCAAAATTACTTAAGATGTTCATAACTGACATGACAAAAGACTATTCAATCACACCTAAATATATATATATATGTAAGAGGTCCACTATGATTTAGTTACTAACTCCTTTTAATAAAACACATGTATAGAGAAATTCACATTACTCTATACAATTTTTTTCTAGAACATCATTTTTACAACTAATGCTATGAGCACAACATTTTATATTACTCGTAAGTAACTGAAACCATCTAAAATAACTTCCCACACTTTATATGAATGATCACTAATCTTTATCACCAAATCTTTAACAACTTTACTTTTTAATGAAAATACACAGATTTGCTAAGAATTTAAGAAATTTGTTAAATAATAAAAAACTAGTAACTTAAGAAGTTTAATTATTAATTTATTTTAAAATAAAAGAAAAATAACGAAGCCATTCAAAAAATATATGAAATTATTAAGAAAACTATAAAATAATACGAAAAAGTTAACTTTTGTAAAAAATTACAGGCTAGCAATAACTAAATCGAAGGTTTTCATAAATAATTTTAAATAGATACTAATGAATTTAATTTTATGTAGATACTAATTATAGATCTAACATTAAAAATAATTATAAATATATTTACATATATAAATTTGTATACTAGAATAATTAATGATTTTAAAAGAAGTACTCTAGTGTTAACGAGGGTATTCATGCGATTTGGAGAAGAAAATGACTAAATTGAATTCTTTTTTAAGTATTAAGGGTTAGATTAATTGAATTATTTTGAATTAGGATTAAATTGGTAGAATATATAAGTTTTGAGGACTAAAACTATCATTATACCAAATCTTGTTAGATGTTCGTTTGTATTTTAACAAAGGAGTGATATGAGCGTAACTAAAACTTTAATTGAGTGACTTAATTATAACTTTTAATAACTGAATGACCCAATTGTAACTTTATTAATAATTAAGTGAGCTCTGATGTAGTTTATCCAATTTTTATGGTAGGTCAAGTGAGCTACCTTGACCTATGGTAGATACGACCTTGTACACAAGCCGTGTAAATTTTAGTTTGCATGTGACTTTTAGTTTAGGGTTTAAAGTTTAGGGGTTTAGGTTGTAGAGTTTAGAACTTAATGTTAGTGTTTAGAATTTAGGGTATAAGGTTTAAGGTTTAGGGTTTAGTTTTTTAGGGTTAGGGTTAGGGTTAGGAATTTAGGATTTGGGTTGTATAATGTAAACATACAAGCTTGTGTAAGATTAGTTTTACACAGCATGTGTATCAAAATTTTACGCTTTATTTATATATGGATGTCTATTATGATAAGAACTTTACCTAGGAAATTTAATTTACTTTATAATTAGAAATTTAGAGTTCATTGTATCATGTAATTCTTATACTTATATATAGATGATTTCAGGGGCGGAGCCAGGATTTTTATATAGTGGGGTCAGAGTAGGGTATGAGATATGAAGGATTTCTATACCATTACAATAAGTATTGTTCCATATCCCAACAAATTAAGTGTGATCAATTCTAATATATTTTATGAAAAAATCTGATACAATTATAATATTTCTATATGTGGGTATTTTTTGATGGAGTCAATTGTACCCCTAACTTGTCATGTACATCCGCCCATAGATGATTTGATAAATACATTATATATATTTTAATATTAAAAATAAACACAATTTTTTCTCTTTCTCTCATCATTTTTTATTCTTATTCTTTTACTTTATTTACGACCGTCCCTTTAACATGGTATAGAGGTGGGATTTTAAAAGGTTTTTGTATATTTTTCATATTTTATATTTGAGATTTCTTACTTTCAACAATATTTTTTTTTAAATTCGAATCTGACTTATCACCTTAATTTTAAATTATTAATGTTACATTTTCATCCACGTTGATATAATAATTCTGTGTTTGTCCCCGATGATTAGGAAAGTCTTCTGCGAGGCTTATTTATGTAAAAAAATTTATTTTTAATAGTTATCTAGAAAAATGACTTATATTTAAAGTTATCTAGAAAAATGACATCTAAGTGGTCCATTTAAAAAGAGCTCGCTTTCTACAAAGCACGAGTTTCGCGTTGAATAAGTTAATAAGAAAAGGGAAAAAATAATTTCTCGTGTTTTTTAACATGGAACTCGTTTTTTTGTAAAACGCGAGATCTTTTTATGTGGATGATTTAAGAGTCATTTTTTTAAACAACTTTAAATATGAGTCATTTTTCTAGATAACTATCAAAATGAGTTTTTTCATTTAATAAAGCCCTACGACGAAGCAAAAATCACCAAGAAAATATTAATTTAAATATTCAAGTTTGCTGGGTATTCATAAGTCAACTACATTTGATAACACTAACTTAATCACCAAGAAAATGTTAATTTAAATATTTTATTAGATGCAAAATATGCATATATATATATATATATATATTAAAGTTTACAAAAAAATTATTTATTTTACGATTTAAGAATTTAGTTTTTTCGCTAAACAATTATTATTTTATTTTATAATTTTTGTAATCTCAAAATGAAATTACAAGATTAGAGGTTGCAAAGCCAACATACAACCACATCAAAGAAACCTATAACTCTTGAGGATTTAATTTAGGGGTCGGGTTTAAAATTTTAAATTTTTTAGATTTATGATTTAAGTTTAGAATTTATAGTTAAAAATTCAGATTTCAGAGTTAAAAACAGTGAATTGACAAGTTTAATTTAAGTCTACAAATATAAAAAAAATGGCCTAGACTATTCAACTACTGCAATTTTCACATCATTATACATCACCATCTACTTTTTTTTTTTACTTAAATTGAGTGATTGTAGTTTAAATACTATACTCTAAATTTGAGCTAGATTTTAAATAAAATCAAATTATTTTGAACTTGACATGATTAAACTTAAACTTATTTACTTGATTCATATATTTGAGTTCAAATTCAAACAAAATAATAAATTTAATATCAAAATATTGAAAGTTTTTTTTGTTGTTTTTTCGATTTCCAAAGCTTAATCTTGATTAATTCGGATCGACCCGCGTCACACTTATAGTTTTAGTAGGTGAGCCTCTCGGCAGGAATTTTTTTATTAAGTAGGACAATTTTTCTTGTGTAATTAAAAAGACATATAATTAAATTTCGATGCTATATATATAATTTTAATCTGACCCAACTTATAAACACTTCGAAGTCCATATGTAATGGAAACATATACTTGTTTATAACAAAAATATGAAAGTACAAAATTGATCGGACACTAAAATCAGCAGAAACACAACCCAATTTTCAACTTTCATATATAACAAAGAGATTATCATAGGCAATCCCGTTTCTTTTATTTCCCCATTCCCACTAAAACACAACACACTTTAAAAACATAACTAATAGTAAATCTACACCATAAAAGCATGCAAATCAAACCCATTACCATAAACCATTTGAAAGGTTTAATTAGGGTTCTTAAATCTTAATCTACTGCTGAGCCTTCCTTCCCTTTCTCTTCTCAGCAAAGAAGAATCCGATCAATGACACGACGGAGAAAACACTAAAGCAAACCGACGCTATATCGAGCGAAGCATGGCGGCCTGTGATCGATTGAATTTCAAACAAATTGGTTGTCTTCTCGGCGTTGGTGTTTTGACCGTACGCCACCTCGTCGTCGTGCTCGTCCAAAGCGTAGGCTCGGACGAAGAACGTTGCCGTCGGGACGTCTCGTTCGATGGTCCATTCAAGGGTTTCGTTGGTGTTGGCGAAAGGTTTTTCGACGATCTTGAACTGGCAGGTCTTGTCTTTGGAAAGATGGTCCTCGGTTTTCCGCCATGCACGGTCGACTTGGCTGATGGGTGCGTAGCAGAGCTGTACCTTGATGGTCCTATAGTTCGAGTCGGTGCCGGCCGGGAAACTCTGATTCAGTCCCCATGTCAAAGTGATTTTGTCTTCCCCAGCTATCAAAACTGCATGATTTTTATCAATAATGCAACGAAATTAAGATCAAGTTCAAGTCATAGTATCAAATAAAAGTCGCAACACAACGACCGCACCGTAATGGTTCTGAAGTTCGTCGCAACAAAGAAATGAAATACTAGGAAGAAGGATGTTCTTACGTCCTTGTCTATGGGAGGCAGTGACCACAAGTGTTCTTCGAAGGGAGGAAAAAGAAATCGCCCCGTAGCATATCTCTGCAAAACAAGAGAACATAAGAATTGAAACCAAAACAAGAACTCGAGCCGCCATTGAAGAAGCAATCTAAAAGCTTGGAAACTCCTTATGATGATGATGAACAAAGTTGAGATTCAAGACACTTATATAGAAAATAATCTTAGACTAGAAATAAAATTAATATTATTTTAATACTAAATGTTTCCACAAAAAGTCCAAATGCCCCCCGTATTTGATCAGTTTGTCTACTTAAGAATAAGAAGAGAGATTCTTACCTTTTTTCCATGAATAATTTAATCAAAATAATGTCCCTTTAACATGGCATAGAGGTGGGGGTTGAAAGGTTTTTTTTTTAAATATTTTTCATATATGTTGTACTGTTTATGTTTGAAATTTATAATTTTTAATAATATTTTTCTAATATTCGAATTTGACTTTCCACTCTTATTTAAATTTAGGGTAAACTACCGTGGTAGTCACCAAACTTTTTGGGTGCTTTTAATAAGGTCATTGAACTTTTAAAATTTTCATTATGGTCACCCAACTTTTATATTATCATTTTCATTACGGTCACTGTCATTAGTTGCCTTTAAAAAGCTAATGTGGCACGTTATTTTTCTTTGGGTAAACTACATTGGTAGTCAATAAACTTTTGGGACTCTTTTATTACGGTCTCTAAACTTTTAAAATTTTCATTACGGTCACCGAACTTTTATAAACAATACATGCATTACAATCCCTAAATTGTAAGGATCCATTATTAAGAGCAAGATTATTTATTAACGTCCAATATAAAGTGCAATGGTTCACAAACTTCTAAACATGTACATTTTAGAAGTCTGGAACCATCGTAAAGTTTACAAATGATTCAATACTGATACTTGGAATAACTAAAAGGCGTATGCACCGTGCTACAAATGTAGAATTCTAATGTCTAAGTAAAAATTTTCGAAGAAAAGGAAGGCATAAAAAAATCAGATTGTTTACTTGCCTGATAATCTAGAAGTCTTTGATTCTTTAAGTTCTTTAGGTGCATAACTAACAAGAGGAATATCACTTATGTCCACCTTAACGCTTACCCTGTCATCGACAACTTTAAGTTCAACTACAACAACAGACCCTTTACTTAACTGTTGATCCTGACCCTACATCAGATTGTTTTTGGATCCCAGCCTGTAAATAAAAAAATATGTTGCTGGAGTCAAAGGATTCAATGTATTTCTTATAAAATATATAACAAGGATAACTCATAAGTTTATAAGCAATATAAATAAAAGTTCATCTACAAGGAGAAAAACTCACAGTTTTTCTTTATTAATTTACTACTTTAGATACTAACCAGACTGTCAACATAAACAATCATTTTAAACTAGTTCAACGCTCCTTCAAACAAGAGATCCTTAAATTTTTCGTGAAGTCGATCATAGAGAATGAAGGCTTTGCTTCTATGTTCCAGTAAGATCTCTCCACTTCTGAAACTTCATACAACTCGAAATTCTGATCTAAAGAAATGGTTCGGCCATCGATACATTGATACTCCACTGGCAGCAAACCTCCAATGTAAATTCTTTAATGCGAGACTTTTTAACATTATATTCCATCATAACTCAGATTTTCATAGAGGATAAAGAGAGGAGAAGGGGAAAAAAAAGAGAGAAATGAAGAAATAGCGTTCCACATTAGCGCTTTTTAACGACAATGACCAAATGAAAGCGATCTAAAAGTTGGGTGACCGTAATGGAAGTTTTAAAAGTTCGGTGACCATAATAAAAGTGTCCTAAAAGTTCAGTGGCTACCAATGTAATTTATCCAAAGAAAAATAACGTGCCATGTCCGACCGTAATAAAAACGATATAAAAATTAGGTAACCGTAATAAAAGTTTTAAAAGTTCGGTGACCGTATTAAAACGCTCTAAAAATTCGGTGACTACCACTGTAGTTTACCCTTAAAATTATTAATGTTAAACCCTCGCATAGCTTTTTTTTTCTCTAACCTTGACACCTAATTTTTTCAACGGTAGCCGGGGACACCAATATTAGTGTTGGTCGCGAAGGCTGGTATTTTTTTCTCTTGCTTTACTGTACTACTCCTCTGTCTTACTCATTATGTCCTTTTTGTGTTTTGAAATTGTCCCACTTAAAATGTCTCATTGAAAAAATCAACAATTTTTATAAGGCACATTTCCCTTTATACATTTTTTTAGTTTCCCAACAAAACAAAATTTAACTTTTCAAGGATAAAATTGTCGTTTTAATTATTTTACATCATATTTCTTACACATTTTTACACAAACTTTTTCTTCCTAAAACTTTTTGAAAAGTAAATGGGACGGATGGAGTATATTTTTTTAATTTTGAATAAGGATAACTCTATATTTGTAGTACGTTTTCTTCTGCTTTTTGGCATGTTTGTCTTCTTTCTCGGTCGTTTTGTCATTCTTTTCGTTTTATGTTTTTTCATGAGTGAATTTGATGACGTCGCGATCGATCAAAATGACACTTATTTGTTGTCATGTTGATCTTCTATATTTTGGATCCCAAGATTGAATTTAGATACACATTTACAATCATCGTTTCTTGCTCTGATTGAATTGTGGTAACGGCCGTTTTATCAACACATCATAAATCAGAGTTATCTATATATAATTCAGGCACCTATATAAAAAAGGGTAAACTACATGGGAGACCACCGATCTTTGGGGTTGGTGTCGAAATGACCACCGATCTTTCAATTTTGTCAAAATGACCACTCAACTATTGATATGGTTCCAATATAGCAACCAGCCATTAAAACCTAACGGAGATGCTGACGTGGCAGTTAACCTAAACTTGTATAATTACGCATTTAGTCCCCGCGATTTTCAAATTTAATCAATTTAGTCCTAGTTTCAATTTAATAAAATAAATTAATTATTCAATTAAGGTGGTGACACGTGTGTCACGTGGCTAGAGTTCCAACCAGGCCACCGTGCGGCCTTAGGTGATGTGACTCAAGACAAACGCCTAAGTAAGCCTTTTCAACCCTCTCGGAAGATCAAACTTCCCAAGCACCGACAAACGCAAAGCGTTCTACGCGAAATCGGATCAAACGAGATGAGCGAAGAAGAACTTCGAAAGAACGCTCAAGAACAAAGAAAATAACACAAGAACACTCAGATGATTTAGAGTAAATGACTTTATTCCTTGGAAACTTGGATACATAAAATGAGGACTAATCCAACGGTCTATACAAATTTACATCGACGGCTATGATCGAAGCCCACCAACCACAATGGTACAATCCTGGGAATATTCCCTTCTATCTATGGTAACAAATCCTATGTATACAAGGCAAGTTTACATAGGTCAAAGTGGATGGATAAGCCTTCTAGAATCTCTCATAGATCGGGCTAAGTCTGGTGGTCTCTTTGGGCCCAAAATCTCTATCAGAACCTCTTGGGAACCCTGGTGTGCACCCTGTGGTGCCAATGACTCGGACCTTGGCTCGCGGCCCGTGACATTCTCCCCCACAAACTTGGGGACGCCCGCGTCGCGCCTCTCGAACAAAGTTGAGATCGATCCTGGAGCTTCCTCTCGCGCACCTTGGCTTGCTCCCAACTCGGAATCTGGCTTGATTGTCCCTCCATAAAGATTGCTCTCCCCATAAAGAGCATCGGACTCTGATTCGGTTGTCCCCCCATAAGGACTGCTCGCACCGCCATGCGAAATTACCCGTCCCAGGCACATCTTGATCATAGGAACTCTTTCCTACCAGCTCTGACTTGCCCCGATCTGGACTCTCCCGATCCTTGTGCACAAACTTGGACGCCTTCACGTTGAACACCGAACGAACCTTCGAAACTCTAAAAGGTTGCTTCGGCCCGCACCAAGTCTTGGCAACTCTATTTGATGGGTTAGGTTTTCTACGCCCTACACCCAACAATCCGGCAAATTAAACTGTAAAACACAATCACTGTGTTCAAGATGTACCTCACTCATTTTCCCGGCATTTACTCTACGCATCAATCCTTCGTCCCTGAAGTTTGACGCCCCACTGCTCCTCGGTAATGCAAAACCCATCGACACTTCTCTCCCATTGAAGTTCGATGCCTCGACCACCTCGCTCATAAGTGGCTCATCGACGGCCTTCACGCCAACTACCTCGGGCAACTCTCGCCCATCCAAGGTAGTGTCCCCAACTGTCGCCTCCAACTCGATGTCTCCTTGGCTTGGAGAATCTTCGACAAGCTGAATGGCTACCAGCTTCTTGGTTCCAAACCGTTGTCTCGGCATACAGGCACAACGCATCGTTGTCTCGAATCCAAGATGCACACGACGTCGGCAAACGGAATGATGAAAGATTCAATACGGTCAAGGAAGCTTAGTCCCAAAATAAAATCAAAGTCATCTAACTCGATTACCTTAAAATCCTCTTTGGCCTTCTAATCCCCAATCTGCAACTCAATCTTCCGCACTGTTCCCACAACTGGAACTTCCCTTGAATTCACAGCCTTGATCTTACAGGTTGAATCCACAACTTTAAGACCAAGCATCTCAGCAGCCTTCTTAGACATAAATAGATCGCTTGCCCCAATGTCCACCAAAGCACTCATCGATCATCCCGCCACGTTAATGTCGACAAACATCAACCCTTTCTGCTTCTGTCCCTTCCTCGCCTTGGCAGAATTCAAGATCATCGAGCCAAGCTTCGCAGCCTCATCACTCTCAGGCTCATCTTCCTTGGACTTCTTGACTTGATCCGGGCACTCTCACGCTAAATGTGACCCCTTACATCGGTAACAATTTTGATGTACTTTTTCTACCCTCGGCTTCCCTCCATTGACGTTGGCGATTGCACCAACTCTACCGGGTTCTCCATCTGACTCATCGTCCTCATAGACAATGGCATCGAGGAGGCTCTTCTTCTTGGGACAGTCTTTCACTACGTGTGGACCATCAAAATGGTAGCACCTTATGGATCATCGATCCTTCTGATCATCTGGCTTCACATACTGATTGGTCTTGGTCGATGGCCTCTCATTGCCATCATCGCTGCTATCTCCGGACTCGTCCTCATCTCTCCCACCATTGCCCTTACCACGGGGCTTGGAAGACTTAGACTCCATGGACTTGTAAGCACTATAGTCGGTCAAAGACTCTGCAATGGCTAGGGCTTTGAAAAGTTCATGCACATCCCTCCGCTCTAACTCGGTCCTGGCCCATGGCTTCATTCCATCCATAAACGTGAAAAGTTCATCCTTCTCACACAAGCCGGGGATAAGGAGTTGTAGCTCACTAAACTCTTGAATATAATCTGCAATGGATCCCTCGTGTCGAAGCCTCCTAAACTTGGTCCTGGCTTCTTTCTCCTTGTTACTTGGGCAAAACTACTCCTTGAACTCCGCTTGGAACTCCTCCCACGTTCCAACGCCCGTGCCCCTACTATTCTCATCAAGGCACCTACGTCGCCACCATAACAAAGCAACGTCAGTCAAGTAAACAACAACAGTATTTACCTTCTCAGCATTATTTGTGATGCACATTGCCCAGAAGTACTGGTCCATGCACCAAATGAAGTTCTCAACATCTTTCGCCGATTGGTTCCCCTTGAACTCTTTTGGCTTCAGAATGTCCTTAATTGGTCTAGGTGTCGTCGTGGTTAACACACTGTTCCGCATGACAGCCTGATAAACCATCACTTCCGCATTTAGATCTACCATTTCCACCCTCAAGGCCTTCAGCATGGCTTCGAGAGCATCTCTCTTTCCCTCTGACTGATCACCCTGGTCATCTAGCTCATCGAGCTGTGTATCCACTACGTCGAGTCGCTCTACAAAATCCTTCACAGATCCCTCAAGCCTAGTGACCCTCTCCTCGAGCGCCGACAACTTGTCATTCGAGTTTGCTCGGCTTCCTTTGTTAGCCTGGGTCTCCACACCCTTCTAGCTTGCAGCAGCATTCTCTTCATTCTTTGGTCCCATCTCAACTCGATGCTTCGTGCCTCGGTCTAGCTCACGTCGCTCGAATAAGGCTCTAATACCAACTATCACGTGGCTAGAGTTCCAACCAGTCCACCATGCGGCCTTAGGCGATGTGACTCAAGACAAACGCCTAAGTAAGCCTTTTCAACCCTCTCTAGGAAGATCAAACTTCCCAAGCACCAACAAACGCAAAGCGTTTTACGCGGAATCGGATCAAACTAGATGAGCGAAGAAAAACTTCGAAAGAACGCTCAAGAACAAAGAAAATAATACAAGAACACTCAGAGGATTTAGAGTAAATGCCTTTATTCCTTGGAAACTTGGATACATAAAATGAGGAGGGGGATGCCTCTATTTATAGTTGAGTTCCCCCTAATCCAACAGTCTATACAAATTTACATCGACGGCTATGATCGAAGCCCGCCAACCACAATGGTACAATCCTGGGAATATTCCCGTCTATCTATGGTAACAAATTCTATGTATACAAGGCAAGTTTACATAGGTCAAAGTGGATGGATAAGCCTTCTAGAATCTCCCACGGATCGGGCTAAGTCTGGTGGTCTCTTTGGGCCCCAAAATCTCTATCAGAACCTCTTGGGAACCCTGGTGTGCACCCTGTGGTGCCAATGACTCGGACCTTGGCTCGCGGCCCGTGACACGTGTCACCACCTTATTAGAATACTTTATCTAATGTATTTTTATTTAATTAAATTAATTTATTTTCCTCCTCCAATCAGGTGGTGAAGAGAAAAATCAAAGCATTGCACAAATGTAGTTGGGGGGAATCGAACCCACAACCCTTGGGTGTAGGGGGAAAGCCTTTGCCACTGGGCTAGGCACATATTTATGACATAAAACACAAAATTTAATATACGAGTTATATGATTGTTAATGCCATGAAAAAAGAATTAAATGTGATTTTAGGGGATTCGATCATGACACACTCATGATGCATAAAAACATCTAATCCAAAATTTTATAAACCCTAAACCTTAAAAATTTTATAGACCTTAAAACCTAAAAAAATATGAACCATAAACCTTAACAAATTTATAAGCCCTAAACCCTAAAAACTATAGTTAGTGCATAATTTAAAAAAATCTCTAAACCCTAAAAATATAGTTAGTGCACGATTTAAAAAATTTATAAACCCTAAACACTAAAAATTTTATAAACCATAAACCTTAAAAAATTTATAAACCCTAAACCCTAAAATTATAAAACCATAAACCCTAAAAAGTATACACTCTAGAACCTAAAAATTTTATAAACCCTAAACCCTAAAAATATGTAAACTATAAACCCTAAAAAATTATAGTTGGTACATGATTTGAAAATTTGTAAACCCTAAACCCTAAAAATTTATAAACCATAAACCCTAAAACCTAAAAATTTATAAACCCTAAGCTCCTAAACCCTAAGAAATATGTAAACTCTAAACCCTAAAAATTATAGTTAGCGCATGATTTAACTTTTTATAGACCTAAACCGTATACCCTAAAAATTATAGTTAGTGCATGATTTAAAAAAGTATAAACTCTAATCCCAAACCCTAAAAATTATAGTTAGTGCACGGTTTATGATTTTTAACTTAATTAATAATTTTTAGGGTTTAGGGTTTATAAAATTTTTAGGGTTCATGATTTATAAATTTTTTAAATCGTGCACTAACTATACTTTTAGGGTTTAGGGTTTAGAGATTTTTTAAATCATGCACTAACTATAGTTTTTAGGGTTTATGGTTTATAAAATTTTTAGGGTTTAGGGTTCATAAATTTTTTAGGTTTTAGGGTTAATAAAATTTTCAGTGTTTAGGGTTTATAAAATTTTGGGTTAGATGTTTTTATGCATCATGAGTGTGTCATGTTCGAATCTCCTAAAATCACATTTAATTCTTTTTTCATCGCATTAACAATCATATAACTTATATATTAAATTTTGTGTTTCATGTCATAAATATGTGTCTAGCCCAGTGGTAGAGACTTTCCTCCTACACCCAAGGGATTGTGGGTTTGATTCCCTCTAACTTCATTTGTGCAATGCTTTGATTTTTCTCTCCAATAAGGTGGTGACACCTAATTGAATAATTAATTTATTTTATTAAATTAAAACTAAGATTAAATTGATTAAATGTGAAAATTGCGGGGATTAAATGTGTAATTATACAAATTTCTGTTAACTGCCACGTCAGCCTCTCCATTAGGTTTTAACAACTGGTGGCTATATTGGAACCATATCAATAGTTGAGTGGTCATTTCGACAAAATTAAAAGATCGGTGGTCATTTCGACATCAACTCCAAAAATCAGTGATCTCCAGTATAATTTATCCTATAAAAAATATATAGTTTAAGCACGTCTTTCAAAAAGTCTAAGAAGAAGCAATATTCAAAGGGCAGGGAGATGTTGTAGGCAAAATTGAAGGATAAATTCTGAATTTAATACATTAAAATAAACGCAACTCTTGACTTTTTGTCTTGGATCAATAATATTGTTGTGTACTTTAAGCTTGTTATAAGTACTTCCGTACTCTGGCAAAAACAACACGTCAGAATTTAATTAATTTATTGGAATTGAAATTTTTGTCAATTTAATAATAATAATAATAATAAACTAAATGAAACATTTTAACCTACTTGTTTTTCTCCTTTCTAATCTAGATTTTCTCTCAAAATTTTTATATCGTCTTTTTCTTTAATTTTTTTAGCTGGTGACAGCACTAATTTTAATGTTGGTTGCCGATCGTCGTTGTTTATTATTTTTTTTATTTTTTGTATTATGTGTTTTGTTTTCTTTTTTCTCTTTAAAAGTACATATAAGTTAGCATTGCACCTATCATTTATTGATATATATTTTTTTCTTCATATTATAATTATATTTAAACATTATATATTCATAAAAAATAATATGAGTAAGTTATATTATATAAATATTTTTTTTCCGTTTAATATCGTATTTATATCATATAACAGTTGGTGAATCTTATGGGTTTGTCCCCTGATGTTTATTAAAGCCTTGTTTTCAAAGGGTGAGGAGATGTTGCCAGCAAAGTGTTGACATTCACCAAGTTGGGCTCATTGGACCAATTTTGAGCAGAAATTGTCACTAGTTCCGTACGCTGGGCTAAGACAACACGTCAGACTTTAATTAATTTATTGGGATTGAGAAATTAGCCAATTTAATAATAATAAATGAGACTTTTTTAAAAAAAATCAAAATAAAGATTCGACATTCAAGTTTACCAAACAAAATTCAATATTCAAGATAGAAAAACATTGTTGAGCTCGTGATTGATCGGTAAGTTTGAGGTACGACATATATAAGGTACGGTTAAAAGACTATAAGTTTTGAAATTTGTTCACGAATTTAAAATATTAAATTTTTTTGATAATATTTTTATTATTTTTTATGAATTTTTTTAAGTATCGATATTTATTTTGTAAGTGTAATTTTTTAATAAATTTTCAGTTTAAGACAAAATATCGATACTTAAAAAAAAATTAAGAATAAAATAACTAAAATTGTTATAAAAAAGCTTAACCTTTTTAATTCGAATATGAATTTTAAAACTCATCGTCTTTTAATTATACCCTAAATATATCTAACGTTAGACTTGCCCATGATCGATAGTGAAGTCTTTGTTGGAGCATTGGTAGTTCAATCCTGAAAAAAAAAATAAACCGTCTAGAATGGTCGTGGATTCTTAAATAAAATTTCTCTTATTTTATTTTTCTTTACTAAGAAATGTGGTAGATTTCTAAATAAAATCTCTCTTACTTAGTTTTTCAAATATAATATTCCCTAAACTTATTCAAAATAAATAATACATTAAAGTGATGTTAATTTTATTTTTATTATTTTTAAAATAAAATATGTAAAGTGTTTTTTAAATGGTTATTTTTATACACAAACTGTGTAAAAATATATTACACAGTCCTTCTTTGAAATTTAAATTTTAAATTATTAAACTTAAAATCTTAAATCTTAAACTCTAACCATAAATTCCAAATTTAAACCATGTAACTTAAAATTCCAAACTCTAAACTTTAAACCCTAAAATTTAAATCATATAGCCTAAATTCGTAAACTCTATATTCTAAATTTAAACCTTACAACCTAAACTCATAAATTCTAAACTCTAAACTCTAAATCTAATAAGCTTTTATAAACTAAAGTTCTATACAAACTTGTGTTTCATCAATACCTAAAAACTGACACCCATGTTACCTAAATGACTTTGTCAATATGTTTTTTTTATAAAGGAAAGGAAACAACATCTAGCACATACCTATTACAATAAACATGTAACTGGTGCAACACTTCCCCCGGAGGTGATAGGAAACGATGGTATAAAAAATCTCCAAAGCTCGAAAGCTTCACCATACAATCGATAAGTTGCTTATCCTCTCATAACACATGTTGAACCTTAATCATTCAAGTCCCCTGTAGCAAAACGACAATACGTGGAAACGACGAACACCCACTGTAACGACTGAAATTTCTGAGTTAAAGTTTGGGTGTTAACCTGAGTTATGAACCTTCGTGTGAAATTGGCTAATGGGATCCCTTGGGCCGAGTTTGGGCTTTTATTATTGAGAATTAAACTTATTGGGCTTAAGAAGTGACCATTTGGTGAAGTAGGAGAATGTTGGGGGATTTATGATGTGAATATCCCTTTTTGAAATAAAAGGGCTGGCCAACCATTTATTTGGTTTATCCCCACGTGATAAAGGAAAGAGGGACAAAGTGATATCACATTTTTTTCCCTTTATCTTCCTTCTTACATACACCACCATTTACTCATTCTACAACCTTGGTTTCTAGAGCTAAAGATTCAAGATTTATACCCCAAATTTCTCATCCAAGATTCAAGGTTCAAGTATGTTAGTCTCCAACTCTCAAGCTTCAGGAAAAACATAGTATTGTGGTGGAAAGGTAAGAGTTGCATTTATGGGTTTTTGGAAGTTTAAGGCTTTATGGTTTTTCCTTTGGATTTAAAGGTGTAAATTCGTTGTTAGGCCTTCCCCTAAAGATTATTTTAGGTTTTGATTTGTTTTTCATGTTTGTGTGGAAAGATGAGGTGTTGGAGGTTCTTCTTCTAGCTTTAGCCAAAAGGAAAAGTTGAAGAAGCTTAGGGTAAGAGTGCACTTCGGGATTTCTTGCTAAAGGTCGGTAGATCTCTGACTCCTATTATTCTTGAGGATCATAAAGTAATTGCTTTGTTGATTTTATGGTTTATGGGTATTGTATGGGCGGAGCTTGCTTTAAGTAATCAAAGTAATGAATTTGATGGCGTGAATGTTGTTAGATGACTATAATATATCCATAAATAACTTGGTAAACTTTAGCAATGCTTTAGGGTGGTTTGGATACGATTATAGAAGTTATGAGTGATTATCGAGCCTTAAAAATGATTCTGATTAAGGTTTCGAAACTATATGAACATGTTGCGATACTTTATGAATTTCTACTAAAAAATGGATTCTATAGTAGAGGTTTTGAAACCTCTAAGAAAAGGTTTCGAAACCTTTGGGCAAAGGTTTCTATACCTTTAAGAAGGTTTTCGTACCTTATGAAGGATAATGTTAGGCATTGTTCTAAATGTTGAGAAACGTTTCGAATGGACATAGAAGTGATGTTTCATCGATTAATGGCTAATGACGTGATAAAACCCTTGAATAAAATGTGTATTCACTAAAGGTGACAGTGTTGATTAATAAGTCGATGATAATTCAATAATGAGACTTGAATTGTAGAAATGACTAGATATCCTTCGTAATGTACTAAAGGCTTGATAGTGGGGCCTTGGGGCCCTTACCCCGTAATGGGGTATATCAATGCTTGGGGAGCATTACTTATCATATGAATGTTGTATAAAAGAATCTGGATGTCCTATAGAGTCAGTACTACAATACTTGTATTAAAAGATGCATACTTCGGGCTGGGTGAACAAGTACATTCGACGCACCCACGGGTTGAGTGATCTGGGTGCGATTAAAACCTATCTGTGGCTATACTGATCCAGATAAGGTAATAAATTCGATAGGCTAAGTGACCTCATGTAAGGACCATTTGTGGCTAATATGATCCAAGTATGTCTAAGACGTATTTGTGACTACGGTGATCCAGATACGGTCTATCTAACCCGACGGCTGTGTGAACATGGGCAACCCAACGACTGTGTGAGTATGGGTAAAGTAAGTCTCCGTTGGCCATTTATATAAATGATATATAGATTCATTATGTATTGTTAGAATTGTGATCCAAATTCTTTTAGGATTTGGTTTAAAGTAAGAAACCTACTTTTAGTATACCTTAGAAACCTACTTTTAGTATACCTTGTTTACTTTATATTAATTAAAGGTAGAAAACTCAGTTTGAGTAGAATTTGTTTTTATGCAAGTTTTCTCTGTAAACAAGGAATCTATCTCTATAAATAGATACTAGGGATTATGGGTTTAGACAGAACATCATAAATTAGTTGTAATATCTTTCTCCATCATAGTGAAAGTTCTCATCCTCTGCCCGTGATTTTTTCCTTTTGGGTTTTCCACGTAAATTCTTGGTGTTATTTTTCTTTTTTGCGTTTGCGCTTATTTACTTGTCTCGTCATTATCGTCCTGATAGTATAACAAATTAGAATCGGAGCTTTTTAGGTTACTCAGGATAATGACGACGGTGAAGTATAAATTCTGTTACTGGACCGCAACGTCAAGTTTTCGCTTTGGCAGGTGAAGGTTCGAGATGTTCTTGTTCAGTTAGATTTAGATGATGCATTAGATGGGTTTGATAATATACCAAAAGAATGGTTGGATATAGAGAAGCGCCGCAAGAATAGGAAAGTTGCTTTCCAGATTCGTTTGCACTTATCAAACAGTATTTTGCAGGATGTTCACAAAGAGAATACAATTGTCGACTTATAGGCAAAATTGGAACAAATTTGCATGAAGAAAACTTTGACTAGCAAGTTGTTCCTAAAGCAACGCCTATACTCCCACAAGTTGGCAGAAGGTTCGTGTCTTGACGACCACCTAATCGATTTCAAGGAGATCGTCTCAGATTTGGAAATGATGAAGGTAAAGTACAATGAGGAAGACATATATTTAATTTTACTTTGCTCATTACCCGCTTCATATTCGTCTGTTAGAAACACCCTCCTACACATCTGTGATACCCTTACTCTTGAAAAGGTATATGATAATTTGAATTCACATGACAATATACAACATCTTACCGGCTCCGAGTTCCAAGCAAAGGGTCTCATGGTGAATGGATCATTAGTTCAGATCGCGAAAGAAAAGGTGATCATAATTTTAACAGTCAAAATAGAGGCAGGTCCAAGTCATCAAATCGAGGTAAAATATGTTATTTCTACAAAAAATGTCATATTAAATCTGAGTGTTACAGATTACAGAATAAGATAAAGAGGGAATTTGAGAATCAGAATTCCAGTGAAGATAAAGCTGATATTGCAGAGGAGTATAATGTGGTGAACTTTTAGTTACTTCCGGCAAAAACTCTATAGCGATTGAGGAGTGGATTCTTGACTCTGGTAGTAGTTTTTATATGAGTCCAAATCGGGATTGGTTTGTGACGTATAAACATGTGTCTACAGGCCAAATCGGGATTGGTTTGTGACGTATAAACATGTGTCTACAGGTGCTGTCTTGTTGGGAAATAATATCTCTTGTAAAGTTGCAAGTATTGGCACAATCAAAATTAAGATGCTCGATAGGATTGTTCGAACACTTGGTAATGTAAGGCATGTTCCAGATTTAAGAAAAAATCTAATTTCGTTAGGTACTCTGGATTTAAAAGGATACAAATACTCCAATGAAGGTGGAGCTATGAAAATTTGCAAGGGTGCTTGTTGTGATGAAAGGGTATAAAAGAGCTGCCAATTTTTATGTTATGCAAGGTTTAACTATTTTAGGTGATGTATCTGTTGTTTTCTCCTGCATGTCAAATGACGGTGTTACTGGTGAAGGCGTTTTGACTGAATCAAGTAAAAGAGGATTTTTTGTTGAATATAATAACCGTGGGCATAACAGTTCTGGTAGGCAGAAAAAAGTTCGATTTTGTGGGCATAACGAATTTGAAAAGAAGAATAAAGTTGAATTCCGTGGGTATAACGGATTTGAGAAGCTTAAAAGAGTTTGATTTGCTTCAAAGATAAATAATGAGAAAGGTAGTAGTGCCATTGATGATAGGGTTTAGACAGAACATCATAAATCAGTCGTAATCTCTTTCTCCATCATAGTGAAAGTTTTCATCCTTTGCCTGTGATTTTTCCCTTTTGGGTTTTCCACGTAAATTCTTGGTGCTATTTTTCTTTTCTACGTTTGCACTTATTTACTTGTCTCGTCATTATCGTCCCGGTAGTATAACAAATTATTTGTTATATTTTGACTCAAATTCTAATTGGTAATTATGCTGGGTTTTATTGTAATTCTTGTGGTTGAAGATTACTTGGTAATTAGGATTTACTTTAATGAGTAAATATCTATTTTAGGTAGAGATCCTATTGAATAAGGTTTATTGGTGACCAATTATTTGGGTATATAAATATAGGCTAGGTTTAACATTTTGAATTATGAGAGAATGAAAGAGAGGGGGAATTACTCTAAAGAGATGTAACCACTTTTAGGTTCTCTACAACTATTATGCCTACATTGTAGAGATGGGTATTGTAGGGATGTTGGGAAGAGTATTTTGGTTCCACCGAGTCATGCGATTTGTACACCGACTTTTGGGATTACATGGGTTATTATGTATTTGTACTCTTCATGTTCTCTACGTTATTAGTGGATTGTTCGTTCCTCTCGTCTGTAGAGATAAGCTATGCTGAACCACGTTAAATCTTGTCTCTTGTGCATGTCTTGGTCTATGCCGTTATCGCTTTGGTTATTTTACTGTATACCAAATTCTTAACAAATGGTATCATGAGCTATAGTTCGAGCTATACGGTTATGGATGAATTTTTGCTGCGGATTTTGCGGTGCGATGTTGGAGACATGCCAGAGGAGTATTACTGCAACGATCTTTTAGTTGTAGGGGGAGTAATTCTCAAAATTCAACAATGTTTCAACGGATACTACGTAAGAATTGGAGTTGTTGAAGACTTGGTGGCGGTGCTTCAACAGATATTTGGCTTACGTAAAAATTAAAGCTGTTGAAGACTTGAAGACCAATGCTCGAATAGAATTTGTGTCAAGGGGGAGATTTTTTATATTTTGACTCAAATTCTAATTGGTAATTAAGTTGAGTTTTATTGTAATTCTAGTGGTTGAAGATTACTTGGCAATTAGGATTTACTTTAACGAGTAAATATCTATTTTAGGTAGAGATCTTATTGAATAAGGTTTCTTGGTGACCAAGTATTTGGGTATATAAATATAGACTAGGTTTAACCTTTTGAATTATGAGAGAATGAGAGAGATGGTGAATTACTCTGGAGAGATGACCACTTTTAGGTTCTCTACAACTATTGTGTCTACGTTGTAGAGATGAGCATTGTAGGGATGTTGGGAAGAGTGTTTTGGTTCCACCGGTCATGGGATTTGTACACCGGCTTTTGGGATTACATGGGTTCTCATGTATTTGTACTCTTCAGGTTCTCTACGTTATTAGTGGATTGTTTGTTTCTCGTCCGTGGAGGTAGGCTATGCTGCACCACGTTAAATCTTGCCTCATGTGCATGTCTTGGTCTATGTCGTTATCGCTTTGGATGCTATAGATGATAGCTTATGTACCCGATGGCTGGGTGATCAGGGTGCGGTATGTATTAACTCGATGGGCTGTGTAAGCTCGAGTAACTCGATAGGCTATGTGACCTCGAGTACGACAAAACTTTGTGGATCATGTAAGACTTCTTGTTAACTTCTTGATGACTTGAGATAGGTGAACTAAGATCTCTAGCTAGTGTAGGCTAGATGATGACTCATAGATAGTAAAGCCGTATCTATGCTCTCTAAATTATATTTATCTTGCATGCTTATTTTATGATAATCACAAATTATAGTAGAGTAAAAATGTATCACTGAGCTTTGTAAGCTCAGCGTTCGAAATCGTTATTTCCGTTCGTAAGTTAGTAGGTGGATATGGCCGAAGAGCACATGAAGAAGGGATTTCCCAGCACCACTTTGCTTCAGAGTACAATGCTTAGTATTTAGTTTTGGGCTTATGTATTCATAGGACCTTACGAGTTATTGAGTCTGTAAACTCTATTGAAATGTTATTTTGTTATACGATGTTTTAAACTTAGAGCTTCTGTTTCGTAAACCTAATTATAATGTTTATTTAACTTCATGGATTTATGGATGACTAATATTTTTAAATGATGGCTAAACTTATAATTTTAAATGGAAATTTTGATAGGTCGTTTTAGGTGACTCGAATGTAGTACTTTAGATATGAATTCGAATCAGGGTGTTACACCCACATTATAACTACGAATATGATGAATAGCATCAAGGCTGTCCGACTCAGTGATTAAACGCCTAATTTCAATAAACTAAGCAGCTGGTAGCTCTCAAGAACTCCTCACAATTCCACCACGACAATCGAGCAAACACCAAATCCTTTTCGAGAACTGAATCAACCAACTTTTTATTAGTAAGTTGTTTACCACTCAAATGATCATCAAACTTTTAATTGGCCACAAAATGAAAAGAAAATTAAAATGTAATCTTTAATATATAAAGATATGTGTCGTCATCTAATTTAATCACAAAAAAAAATTCTTTGAACTTGAAAATCCTAGAGTAAATCCCTAGCTCAACCATAGCTATTGCACCAAAGTAAATATTTATTATATAATTGAAAATAATTTTAAGGTTGAACTTAAATACATTTAGAAGTAAAAAATCAAGGCTAAAGGGGTTATTTTGCCCCGAGTTCGACCCAAATTAGCAATATTTTTCCTCGCGCAAAAACGCGTTCAATTAGGTCATTTTGTTCGCACATTGCAACAAATTACTCCATCGACTAACGTTGACCGACAAAAAAAAGTTAACTTCTATATGAATCACCATTAACTATTTCTAAGTCAACTGTTTGATGATGTGGCCTAGAATAAAAAATCATCATTTCTTCTTCTTCATTGTCTTCTGCATTACCATCTTCATCACAATATAAGCATGAAAAAAAAGCTAAAAAGCTTTCAAATTCTTACATTGCTATTGTCATGGTAGACAAAATTTTGATTTCAAAGACTCGTATAAAGCTATAACAAAGGTGAAAAATGTTAGAAAAACCTTTACCAAGCCACTAGCGTCTTTTTCTTTTTTCCCTCTCTCTTATTTTTATCTTATTTACATCCCCATTTTATGAATTAGCATAGAAATACAACTTAACCGATTTTCGACCGGCCAAACTATAGGTAAAGTTGGAATGAAAAACACGGGCAGTCAAGTAGGGAACTTCAGGGACAGAGGGATCTTGCGTGGCAGTTCGGGAAGCAACGAAGTTCCAAGTTCCGACAAGAACTTGGACCCGAAATCAGGGGTCCATTTTCAGTCATCTTGTCGGTGAGCTCTGATTTCTCACCGTAGTTTAGAAGGATTTTCTCAGTTGGTACATAATCAGCAGCTAAGACAAGTTGAAAGTACATCAACAACAAGGATGCAAGAATTGTAACCGACATGAAAATGAGTTATCAGCTGAGTACATCACGAGTTCATAATGTGGAGACCATAATACACAAAAAAAAAGATTTAATATTGAAACATAAAGGAAAAAATGAATGTAAACCCAGAATTCCTTAGCTAACAGAGAATAGGGAGCTGAAGAAAGAATGGAGAACTCAGTGAGTGGAATCGGAGAAGATGATAAAAGAAAATATTAGGGTGAAGAAAGAAACAAATAAAAAGAAAAAACGACGGCAGTGGAAGAAGAGAGAAAAAATAAGATAAAAAATTTAAAATTTAATTTTTAATTTATTTGTCACGTCAATACCACATTATCATTTTGATTTTTTAATGCTGATATTATATGTTATCTGACGAAGACGACTGACGTGTAAAAAAATAACGGTTAGATTAATGATTTCGTCGGTCAACGTTAATCAAATAGTTAATTTGCTGCAATATGCGAACTAAAAAATCTAATTGAATGTATTTTCGTACGAAAAATAACATTAATAATTTGAATCGAATTTGAGGGCAAAATAATCGTTTAGCCAAAAATCAATTGGGTATATAATGGCTGGGCTGGGCTAAGCATGGTATTATAGTAAAAGTACTTGGATAAACAACAGGTCCAATCCAGAAAATCCTATACCAACATAGGGGTATATTTGGAAAAACAGATCATTAAACCTCTGTTCGCTCCTGGAGGGTTTTGAACGGCGGGTCGTTGATTTGCCGGAATTTCGTTTTTTTCCCCAATTACTTTCTCGCTTTTTCTCAGCAACCAAACGGGGGGTGAGGAGCTATAATGCAGTCGTTCATTGGTGGGAGTATCCGTTTAGGTAAACGTCAAGGTTTTTGCAGATGTAACAGTGCTCATTTCAAATCCTCAACAATAGCTTATCTACCATCTCAAACTAGCAGCAACGTAGTCCGAGGAACCAACAATTCAATCAAATCTTCCAGAAATCATCTCCTGAAGTTTCTAGGAGTATGGGTTCTTTTTCTTTGCTTTAATTTTTCTGGGTTTTGTTGCTCAAGTGATTTTCTTCCTTCAAAATGTCGTTTTTTTTCTTCTATTTTTTAAAAGTTTAATTTGAATGTTAGAATGTTACTAGGTAAAATTTTCTAATTCACGTTGTTTCTCATGTTTTTGTAAGTCTAATTTTAGGTAAGCTTGTCTTTTAAACCTTGCAAATTGTTTTAGCAGACAAGATTTTGATCCCAAGCAAAATAATTGATGTTTCCCGGCAGTTCTAGCGGTTGTTCGGTTCCAGTTTTGTCTCCATTGGCTGCAATGATGCCTTCATCTTCAAGCAGATATATGACAACAGCTGCCTCACCTACTATGGATTCTTCCGAGTCTGTCACTGATGTGCCGACTCGAAGTAAATTTAAGAGACTTGATAAAACTGCCAGGCACATAATGCAGGAAAGCTGCTTTTTCCTTTTGTAATGTTGTTGTTATGTTTTCTCCGGTTTTTATACTAGTCTCAGACCTGCTGGTCGCCGTCTCGCTGTATCTTGAGGATGTATCTATGAATTGACTGAGTTAACATTCGGGTTTTATTATTATTATTATTATTTTTCCGATTTTGAATTGCATGGATTATGTGCTTGCAGATTCTGGATAAGGAAGCAGTGGGGGAAGTGAAGGGGCAAAGGGAGATACCTGAGATAAAACCTGGCTACATTGTGCAACTCAAAGTGGTATGACATTTGAGGTGTTATTACTACATGTAATTGGTAAAATAATTTTGAGCGGAATAAGGTAACTGGTGTGCTGTTGGTGAGAGCAGGAAGTACCTGAAAACAAGCGGCGCCTTTCAATAATAAAAGACATTGTTATCGCAAGACGTAATGCTGGCCTGAATACTACATTTCGAATACGGAGCATAATTAAACTTGGATGTTTCTTACAATGGGAAGAGAGATTCAACTCTAAAAAACTAAACCACACACCCTAAATTTTAAATTCTAAACACTAACCTTAAATTTTAAACCTTACAACCTAATCCCCTAATCCTTAAACCCTAAACTAAAACTCTAACCCCTAAAACTAAAAGGCATGGGTAAACTAAAGTTTACACGGCTTGTATATCAAAATTTTTTCATTTATTTAATACCAAAATAAATATTATTATAAAATGACTTAACTATAAAATAAGTATTTAAATTATGTCTTTTTTTATAATAAATATTTAAAGTTTTGTTATTTGTTGAAATATGTATATAAAATTTTACTTTTAATTTTTTTTAAAGTCAATTAAGATATTTATTTTGACTAGAAAAAATTTTAAGTACTTATTTAGAAAGAATTAAGTAATTATTTTAGTCAAATCAGTCACAGTCGGTTTGTTAATGGCCTGAACCATTTAAACGCTTTTCTTTGACGAAACTACTCCGTCTCCAATCTCTATCCCTTCACCTTTTTCTGACTTTTTCTTCATTTCCCATCAAACAGAGAGATCGAAATCGAAATTCTCTTTAAAAAAAACTGATTTTTTTTTAATTTTCTTTTGTGTTTCTGTTTGAAAAGACTAGAATGCCGCCGGAGACAACGTCGGACCAAGAACAGGATGATTCAGATGCTGAATTCGTCGAGGTTGATCCTACAGGTCGTTACGGTCGGGTTAGTTTTCTCTCACTGTTTCATTTCATTTGGTTTAAACGAAGTTGCCTAATTTAGAATGAAGTTCGTTTGAGCTATATTTGATGTTGATTGACATTTGGGTTAGCTTTAATTGATGTTACCTTTAATGGGTTTCTTTTATTCTTTCTCTTCCGAATTGATTGTTTGCAGTACAAGGAGGTTTTGGGAAGAGGAGCTTTCAAAAAAGTGTATCCTTTTATTTCCCTGTTTTTCATGGTTTATTAGTTTGTTTATGAATGCATTTTGATGCTTAATTTTTTAGTTTGGTTTCAAGATGTGGGAACGTAGATATAATTGATTTGCTAAACTTGAAGATATATGGATGTGTAGTTTATCATTTTGTGTAGGATTCTACGAATGTATTTTGAGGCTTAATTTGTGAGTTTAAGCTTTTGCTGAATCCTTCATTAAGTTGTGGGAACTTAGATATAAGGCATTTGATGAACTTGAAGGTATAGAAGTAGCATGGAATCAAGTTAAGGTCACGGATCTATTGCGACATTCTGAAGATTTGGAGCGCCTTTATTCGGAAGTTCATTTGCTTAAAACTTTGAAGCATAAAAATATAATTAAATTTTACAATTCCTGGGTTGATACCAAAAATGAACATATCAACTTCATCACCGAGATTTTCACTTCAGGAACATTGCGCCAGTAAGTCTTTTTCGATTCTCGAACTTATATTTTTTTTACGTGTTTAAAGTTTCACATATTGTTTCGGTTTTTTCAAAAGTTTGTGTTTGATTGTGTAGGTATCGAAACAAGCATAAGCATGTTGACTTGAGGGCATTGAAGAAATGGTCTAGGCAGATCTTGGAGGGTCTTCTCTATCTTCACAGTCACGATCCCCCGGTGATTCACAGGGATCTGAAATGTGATAACATCTTCGTCAATGGTAACCAAGGTGAGGTGAAGATTGGAGATCTAGGGTTGGCTGCCATTCTTTGCCAGGCCCGTTCGGCACATAGTGTTATTGGTGGGGATCATCATGTCCTTAATTACTGTCAATACTACAAGATTCGTAACTATTGCTGATTTGTATAATACAAATGATAAAGCAATTGTTGTAATGTGATATAGGTACACCGGAGTTTATGGCACCGGAACTCTACGAGGAGGAATACAATGAGCTTGTAGATATTTATGCTTTCGGCATGTGTTTGCTGGAGTTAGTAACTTTCGAGTATCCATATGTTGAATGTGCTAATGCAGCTCAAATATTCAAGAAAGTGACATCGGTAAGACATTAATGACCTTACCTATTTTTCAATATTTATTATTAAGGGTTTGCAAATTTTTAAGTTTGCTAAGCCGCGAGGTGTCAACTTATTGATCACCATCAGTGTATAGAAAACCAGATATAAACCCTTTACCCATCTTTTTTTATGTAGCTTAGGCATAATTTATTAACAAGTTCCCGTAAATTGTTTATTCCCTGAGATATTTGTTTGTCATACACCGAATAGAACATTATCGTTGTATGTTACGAAGCAAAGGAACTAAAACCTAGACTGTTCTTGTGCTTATTCACTAAATGAGGCATGCCATGAGACAACTTTGCTTGTTAACACTGTAATTTGCAAGACCTATGTTACTTAAGCTCAGGTTTAAGAGTCTAATACGGGTACGTGTTTGACACGGGGCACCCTTTGACTAAAATATATACCCTGCTTCCTTATGGGAAATTATTAAATCAATAATAAACAATCAAATAAATCTTAGAACTGTAAGTCCTATTAACTTGTTTTTCGTTTTTCCGATTATTGACTTGAACCAAATTGGATTATCAATTTTTCCTATGGTAGACTCATTGTCTCGAAATTATAATAGTTGCTTGGTGATTGAAATCTTAGGTAAATGTTGCTCTTTCAGTGAATTTAATAAATGTTGATAATGCAAACATTTCTTCATGATTTGTTCCTTCCTTGGGCAGGGAATAAAACCGGCATCATTGGCAAAAGTGACAGATCCCGGAGTGAAGTTCTTTATTGAAAAATGTATTGCTAAAGCCTCAGATCGGTTGTCTGCAAAGGAACTTTTAAGGGATCCATTTCTCCAACCTGATGAGGAAAATGACAGTGTAGGTCGTTCTTTACGAGCTAACGTCCAATCTTTAGGTAGAATTCTAGAGCATTTTTGGAGCTTGAAGGCTTTGAGTATTTTTCGCCTCACAATTTTACATGATAAATGCAGGTAGTACTTCTGATCGGGCTAGTTTATGTGGAAATACCAAAGATCTTCAATCCGAGACGGGCGTGGATGTCAAAGTGCAAGGTCAGAGGAAAGACAATAACACAATATTTCTGAAACTAAGGATATCGGATTCTACAGGTCTCTCTCTTTCTCTCTCATATGTAACACCGTAGGAAAATATTTCATTCATTAACATTCAAAGTCGTTTTCTTATTGAAAACTGAGATGCTTCCACATGGTCCTAGGTCATATCCGCAACATCCACTTCCCCTTCGATATTGAAGCAGATACAGCGACAGCCGTTGCTGGAGAAATGGTTGAAGAGTTGAACTTGACAGATCAAGATGTTCCAACAATTTCCGAAATGATTGAATCGGAAATCCGGTCCCATATTCCTGATTGGATTCCAAAAGAAACTCCTAGTGGTACTTTGGGAGAAATTGCAAATTCTGGGAACTCTCTCTCTGAAAATAAGGGTGATGGATCTCCATTGGCTTATGAGCCAACATCATCTCCTGGCTGTTTTTCATCGGAGAGATTACCTTCTGGTCGAAGATTCTGGTCTGAGCCACCCAAAATAGCTGATGGAATCTCTCCAGCCAGTTTTGGTGGTTCAGATGTTGCTTTTCGAGTGGATTTCGTAAGGCCTGCAGATAGCATGGTTGAACATGATGAACAATCTCATGAAAGCTATGGAAGTGGAGGTAAAATAAACAGTAGTACTTCATTTGGACAACCTGACAATGAGTTCACACATCACAATGGCAGAGACGATGATGGTCATGGAAAAGATGATGGCGGTAATAGAACACATATGTCGAAAGAGAACTGTAAGCCATTAATGGATGCTGAATCAGGAGTGAAGGTATTAACAGAGAGACTCGAGTCTCTGTTGTTAAAGCAGCAAATGGAGGTTGATGAACTAAAGAAGAAACACAAATTAGCCATATCGGACCTCCTGAAAGAACTATCTCGGGAAACCTGTGAAAAGGTTTTGGCTGCATGTAAGATGAAGATTCCAGATTATGCTATTCAAAACAACACAAACCGCTAAATGTGCATCCGACATACCATGCTCTTACACGGAGTTTGAATACGCTTCTAGTCTCTTTGGTATTTCGGTTTGATAATAGTGAGTTATCTTCATACTTGAATATCTAACTTCTATAGAAAGATAACCTTATCCATCTCAGAAGGGATGATGGTACTAATAGAAACTTCATTACTGCTTAAGAGAGCTGCATTTTGTTGGTCAAGTCGGCTGATAAATCTGTAGGAATGCCTCGTGTACAGCTATCAAAGGTGAGACGAGATCAACAATGCTCTGTAACTATAACGGCGGCACATCGCATGGCGAGTTATAAGGAAAGGACGATTAAGCCGAAACCTTGGTCTCGACAAATTTGAGTGTGCTATTGAGGTGAGGCATTGTTCCTGCAAGTCATGTATCTATGTAATATAGTTTCTATGTCTGAGGATTTCTGCACATCATGGATACACAGTTTTGTTTTGCTTTTACTGGGATTTGTTTTGATTTGAAAAACTTCCCCGGGAGCATATACTTGTACGTATGATTTTGTTTGCTTCAAATTAGACTGTCCAGGACATTGACTTTCATTGATATCTTAGATGACTTTCCTAACATCTTCAATATATCCGAAGCACTCGAACTTAAATCTAGAGTTGTTAGCCTCTTTCTTTTAATAAACTACCTCCAAGGTCACTAAACTATTGGTTTAGTTCTATTTTGACCATTAAACTATGGATTTTGTCAATTAAACTATTAAAATAGGTTCATCAACGGATTCTATATCCTATCCTTTGTCGTTTAGTTGGTTTATGTTTCTTATAGGATAAGAAGCCGTTATATGATACTTATGAGATTGATGATATTTTACCAAATCTTATCAATCGAAACATTTTTCTTTTGAAAAATATGAGACATTTAAGTCATACAAGAAAAGAGATCTATTCATTGATAAGGGAAAAAAACGTGAGCGGTGATTGATTGATGATAAAATAGAATTTTGGGTCGCGAATAATGATTTGATTGATGATTAAGAAAGAGAATTATTGGTTTAGTTTTCCACCTTAACGGCATAAAAAAGGATTGATCAAATTCAATTGAATCTGGCTTATAGTGATTATTTATCAAAGAATGACTTTGGTTATCAAATGATTGAACAACCGGACCAATTTACTTACGATACTTAGTCGACATTCATAAAAGGTATTTAATTAATTACGAGTTCAATACATCTTGTTTAACAGAAAGGTGAATATTCCTTGCTCATTATTAGACAATCACTTATTCACAAACTTTATGTGGGGCTAATAATTTTCATTTCCCGTCAATCAAGTCATTGGCCATTTGACTTTTGACGTATTATCACATCATCAATTTCGCCAAAAAGTTAATAGTTAGTAGTTTGATTGAACCCTTTTAATAGTTTAATAATTTAATTGATAAAATTTATAATTTAATGGTCAAATAGAATCAAACCAGTAGTGGTCTTGGAGGTACTTTACCCAAAATTAAAATTGATTATCAAAAATAAAATTGAACCTGATTCAAGATGCTTATAAAAGTCTTGGTAATATTGTTTGATTGTACCCACTTGATTAAGGGCCACTAGTTGGACTATCAAATCCTCAGCCCCTCGGGTGCGAATCGATCCTTCGTTGATTAACAGAGTCAAAGAATGCAGCAGTGATGCTAGAAGATATTTGAGATTTCAGTTTTTCAATTTAAATTTTAGTGGATAGAGATTTGAATTTTTAGTACTTAAATATAGGTTATATTTTAGGAAAATTCTACAACGTTCGACGAGTACCCCTGAACAACACTAACGATAGACACTATTAAATTAATTAATAAAGATTAAAAAACTCGACTAAACATATAATTATAAATTATTTAAAATAAAATATTAATTAAATTATTTTCTATATATATAATTTTTGTTAATTTTTTTAAAAATAATTGGATCAAATACCAACCACTAAACCCTAAATCCAAAGCCATAAACCATAAACACTAAACCCAAAACCCTAACCACTAAACACCAAACCCTAAATCCAATATTTAAATTCAACATTTAGGGTTTATGGTTTAGCATTTTGAGTTTAAGTTTTAGGGTTTAGGGTTTAGGGTTTGGGTTTTGTGTTTAGGGTTTACAATTTATTGTTTAGGGTTTAGAGTTTAGGATTTAGGGTTTAAAGTTTTTATTTTTTAAACTGACTAAGATTGGTATTTGATTAAAAAATAAAAATATTATATATATAGAAAATAATTTAATTAATATTTTATTTTAAATAATTTATAATTATATGTTTAAATAATTTATAATTATATGTTAGGTCCTTTAGATTTTAATCTTTATTAATTAATTTAATGATGTTTATCGGTGTTCATCGTTAGTGATGTTCATCGGTGCTTGTCGAGCGTGTAGACTCATCCTATATTTTAATACACAATCTGTGTAAATAAAATTTGCACAACCCTTCATATTTAAACTATAAAATCTAAAACCTAAATCTCTAATCCTAACACACTAAAATATAAACCTTAAACCCTAAACTTTGAATTCTAACCATAAACCTTAAATTCTGCGCCTTACAACCTAAACTCATAAACCCTAAACCACAACATAAATATCTAAACCCTAAAATTAAAAGGCTTAGTTTACACAAACGCGTGTATCAAAGTATTTTCATTTAAGTATTGTTATATATTTTTTCATTTCTTATTCTAGTCTATTATACGAGAAATTATAGTGTAAAATGTATTACACAATTTGGCTTATTTCAATCTCAAAATCTAAAATTCAAAGGAAAATACTTTGATACAAAAGCTATTAATTTTAGGGTTTAAGGTTTTATGTTAGGGTTTAAGGTTTAGAGGACTAGTGTATATGGGGTAGAATTCAAGGTTTATGGTTAGAATTTAGAGTTTAGGGTGTTAGGGTTTGAGATTTAGGTTTTAAATTTTATAGAAGGGTTGTGTAATTTCTTTACACAACTTGTGTATCAAAATATAACCTAAATTCAAAAACACTAAATAAAATATGGATAATTATTCAATGCACGAGCGTGTGTAGAAATTTTGTTTCCACAAGTGTCTTAGTTTTAGGGTTTAAGGATTTTATTTAGGGTCTAGTGTTTAAGGGATTAGGTGTACGAATTTTGAATTTAGTGTGTGGTTACAATTTAGGTTTTAGGGTTAAAATGTAAGGTTTATAGCTCAAAACCTAAACCCTTAATCATATTACCCTAAACCTCAACCCTAACCTCTAAACCCTAAATTCTAATGATAAACCTTAAATTCTAACCATAAACCCTAAATTCTAAACCATACTGTAACATCCAAAATCGAGCCTAGTCAGAATTCAATTCTGGCAACCAAAAATTTTGCACCGAAAAGTCAAATCATAGTATTAACCTTTGACAAATGGTCAATTATTGGATTATTGAACTCTAATTAAGTGTTGATGTTGTTTAGGGATCTCATTGTAAATATTGAAACTTGTCTTAGTAACTAAATTGAGAAAATTGAAAGTTTGGGGGCAAAAGTATAAAAAGTAAAGAGTTGAGGGACTAACCTTGCGATTAGCCCCTCCTCAAGATTAATCACCACTTACATGGTTGTTTGGGGTGAAGTTACTTCACCTAAAGGAAAGCGAAGTAAGTAAAATAGGAAATAAAAAGAAAGAAAAGCTTACCCGGTAGATTTTTCAAGCAAGCACCTTCATCAGCTTCTTTCTCTTCCTTTATACAAGCAAGAACCTCCATTAGAGGATAACTTAAGCTTTGATTTTTTTTCAAATTTCTTAGTCCTAGACTATAACTATTGATCGGGTAAGCAATTCTCCTTAATTGATTTATCGATCCCATGGCTAAAACCAAGTTTAATTCCATATTCAAGAATCAAGGAACCCTAGAAATTCTCTAGGGATATCATAGCTTATTCGTTATTGCTTTTCATAGCTAATAAATTGCTATGAATCTATTATCGATATTGAAATCCTTGTAATTCCTATTTTCCTTGTAGCTCAAGAGAACCAAGGTAAAGAATCACCAAATCTTTCAAATTCCACTAAGCTAAAGAACATGATAATTGTCATCCGGGAGCATTGAAGCCTCAGAAGTATCGGTGGGTGTAGTCGGAGTCTCAGGATTGGCTAGGCGTCTTTCCCAATTTCATTGATATTTTTCATTGCATATCCATCCATGAACTCAAGGTATGTTTATGTAGAAACCTCGTAGGAGGTACCATTGGTAAGCTTGGTAAGCCTATGGCATTAATATGTGAGTTATTGAATAATTACATTGCTATCGATATCATTGAAACATTGAGGAAGGTCATATTGATCATTGTTTATTGATATTGCTATATGGTTATTGTTATTGCTACTGTTATTGTTATTGCTATTGGCCTAAGTATTGAATCCTTGGATACGAATAAACATGGGATATAATTGGCATGCCATAGAATTTATGAACTCATTGGTACGAAGTAGACTATGGTCCTTGAGCTAAGGCTATATTTGGCAATGTTTGCGGGATGTGTTGGTTTTGGTCTTATTGGCGATGTTGGAGGATATTGACCATTTATTGTTGGCGATGTTGGTTGGGAATTCGCGTATCCACATTTACATGTCGATCCAAGGAAATAAATTATTGCAATTATTGTTAAAATATAATTTAAGATGTATTTATTATGATATACATGTTAGTGGTGTCATTATTATTCTTTCCATCATTGTTGACTGCCTCATTATGCTATAGAAGCCTAATGCATCTCATTTCTATGCATTTTCGGTTAAAAGGACGTCGGATCAAGGATCGGAGCAAGGACGTTTTCGAAGCAAGTCACCAAGTTACATGTAATGTAAACTTTGTCCTTAAACTCCTAGAAAGGTGGCACAGGGTCTAGACATGTTAGTTTAGCCTCATTTTGTGTGTATATCATGCTCACCATGTTGAAAGAGTTAAAGTACGAAATATGGCATGTTGCATGTTGATAAAAATATTAAAAATAGCCTATGATACACTAATATGTGAAATCGTGGTAAATGGATCCGAAATGGCATGAAAATTGACATGAGCATAGATTAAGTGGATAAAAACTTGTCTGTAAAATTTGGTAACAATTGGACAAGGTTAAGGCCCTTATTTTGATTAAATACCAGATAAAATCTTTCATTATAGGCATGACCGTACCAGTACGGGTAATGGCGTATCGGTACGGGTATGCATTTTGGGAACGTAGGTAACAGGGCATATTGATACATACAATGTCGTATCGGTACGTGGTTTACTCTCTAGAATTTATGTATAGTCATGTATCGATACACATCTAGGCATATCGGTATATATCATACTCATTGGAAAAGTATTAAAATACCGTATCGACACTGTATCGATCCTGAAGGTTGACTTTCTGAGTGTTGACCATGCATACTGATACCCAGTATCGGTACGAGCTTAAAGAAAATAACCGTTTTAATGGTCAAAGTGTGCGTACCGATACAACCTTAGGTTTTTGGTACGGCTGGTCGATTTTGGAATCTGGGTTTAACTAAAACATCATAGCGTACCGATATAGATGTATCCGTATTTGTACAACCCTTAATGTCTGTAATCATTTTTAAAGACCATAACGAAGGCGTACCGATACGGCCTCTTCGAGTATCTGTACCGATCCTGAAGGTTGACTTTCTGAGTGTTGACCATGCGTACTGATACCCAGTATCAGTACGAGCTTAAAGAAAATAACCATTTTAATGGTCAAGGTGTGCGTACTGATATGACCCTAGGCGTTCTAGTACAAATAGTCGGTTCTAGAATCTGGGTTTAACTAAGACATCATAGCGTACCGATACCGATGTATCCGTATCGGTACGACCCTTAATGTCTGTAATCATTTTTAAAGGCCATAATGAAAGCTTACTGATACTACCTCTTCGAGTATCGGTACCGATGTAGGCTTAGTTGGATTCTAATAAGCCACTATTCATCAATAAAAGAAATCTCAAAATTGCTTCCATGTCCCTTTTGGGCAAAATGACCAAAATGCCCTTTATCGATTAACTTATTCACAAAATTGCCATTCTATATCATTTCAATCGATTTAAAATTTTCCCGATCTTTTTAACATCCAAATATTCATAAAATGATATTTTATGACTTTTCTAAAGTCCATGGAACTATCTCTGAAATTTTAGCTCGATCCGATTATCAGAATATTTTTCCAAACTTTATCGCTTTATAGCCATTAATACAAACTCCGTATGAAAATTACGGGTTAACACAGAAACGACATTCTTGGGAGTAAACTATTAATTTAAGGGGTTAAAATACATAACTTTTGAAAATTACACTTTGATCCCTAATCTTTTCCAAAGTTTATACTTTAGGCATAAAACTTTTAAAATTTACATTTTGGTCACTAGCCAAAATTGGGATATTACAATATATATAACATATTATATAGTATATAATAAAAAATAGTATATAAACTATGTAACATAATATATGTTATGAATATTTAAAGAAATGACTAAAATGCAAAAAAAAGAGTTAGATTCAAAAGAACGGAATGAAAAAAGAGAGAAATTAAAGGAAAAAACAAAAGAGAGGGAACAAGACTGGAATTAAATCACGGGTGATTTGCATAGGGGAGAAACTTGGAGGACCTAATTGGCGATTAACCCACAACACGCGGATCCTTCCCCCAAGTCGGGTCACCGCGCGAATCTTAGCATGCCCAAAACGGCAGTGTTTTACAAATTGCATAAATAATGAAAAAATGAGACAAAAAACTATAAAGCAAATACTTTAAAATTTAAAAAATGAAGAAACCCTAGCACGACCTTGAAATGTCGCTCCTCGACAGCACCACATTGCCGACTATTCCTGGAGTTCGAAAACACCCGTAGACGGAAGCCTGGTTTTCGAACGACCAGGTAACCTCGAAAACCTTCACCTTCTTTAAAAAATGATCTTTGATCCCCATTTTCAAAACCAATTCGATTTCTAAAATCCTTAACTTGTTGTTTTTGCTTTTTTGTATTCAAAATAAAAAAAACCTTTTGTTGAAGCTTTTCTGTATTGATTGCAAAAGTCCCCATTTATAATGTTATTTCATGTTGGCTTTATAGCCAGATTTATATCGATTTTTAAAAAAATGAAATATATGGTTGGCCTAATTTCTGGTACTCTGCATTTTTGGTGTTGCATACGATGTTGTTGTGTTTTTTGTTTTTTGCAGGTGCTCGGTACGGCTGAGAATAGAGCCAGTCTTGGCCCAATGCGCATGTAAGGCGGAGAGGGTGGTGATGTCGCGGCTTGCCTGGAAATGAGGTGGTGATAAGGTGGCCGAAAACTGGACGACCAAGGGCTGCTGAAGGCACTACTTCCAGAAGCTTCTAGGAGATGAAGGGGTGGAAGACAAAAGGGTGGCGGATAGGGTTTTATTATATTAGGGCTAGCTAATGGGTTATGATATCTGGGTCAGGTAGGCTTAGAAGTTGGATTGGTTAATTGGGTCAATGGGTAGATTGGGTTATTGTAAATGGACATTAAAGGACTTTTTTGTTTTTATGAATTTAATTTTATTATTATAGTTTTTTGAATTTTTGGATTTTAATTATAGACATGTGTGCAGAAAAGGTATTGATTCAAAGAGTAACCATCATAAGAGAACTTTTATTAAGTAAAAGGTCTCGTTTCATCATGTATCAAAGTTTACAAATAAGAATGATCTCTAGAGCCTAGCTTTTCCAACTTCTTCAAAAGCCATGTCAATTTCTCGTCATAGTCTGAGAATGAGTCGTCATTTTGACTCAACTCTGTTGTTGTATTAGCCAAGTTTGCCACCTGTCGGACCACTTTTCGTGCTTCGACAATGACATCTTTCATGTGGTTGTCTTTTTCTTTTATTTTTTCTTCATCTCTTAAAGTTGGCATGACCACTTCTTATCATTTTTGTAAGGCTTTCTTAAGATCATCCACAAGATCCTTATACTCCAATAGAGAACTATTACGCTCATTTGTTTGCTTCTTTAGCTTTTCAACTTCAGCTTGACTATCTTTTAACTCAGCAACGGTATTCTTACACAGACGCATACACATGTTCAAAACCTTGCACTTGGCTTGACTACACTTCAACTCATCATTGAAAGCAATGCATTGATCTTCCATTGCTTGTAGTTTGAGAGTTAATGTCTTAGCTCGATTTTTATTGGCCTTGGAATTTCTCTTCCAATATTCAGCATCATTTTTTAATCGAATTGCCCTTTTCTTCCATTAATCTGGAGTATCTCCCAAGCCAGCATATCTGAATGCTAAGCATAGCTCTTAGTAGTTATCTTGCAAGCTCTTTAGTTATTTGTTCAGATCGTCTCTTTCTTTCCTCAATATGTTGACTTGTGCATCATGTTCTAAATGATTTTTTTATTTTCTTAGAACTCTTTTGGTTTCACTCCAATTGGGTAAACAGTAGCTTAATCATGTTGATGCTCATTTTTAAAATTCCACATCTTACACTTTAGGAGATTTGCGAACTAGACGCTTGAAGGCAGTGCAATTTTCAATAGAATGCCCCCTTAATTCTAACATGATACTCACAATGAACTTTGATGGCATACCCTTTGGGGTATGGAGGTTGTAAAGGCATAAGATGACATGAGGCCACCAATCGTGCCTCTAGTAACTGCAGATATAATTCTCTATTCGAAATGGGTATGAGATCAAAATAACCATTTACTCTCGATTTTTGGTCGCCAATTGAAGATAATTTTGAATATTGGACACTAGAATTCAAACTTTGGACTTGACACTGGATTATGAGCGTTGGATATTAACTCATCTCTGCATACTTTAGTGCTTCACTATTGCCTGGGCTTTTGGAAATCTTGGGATTTTTTTCTTCAAAACTTAATAGCCTTTTTTCAATTAGGTTTCTGACTTTGTTCTTCAGATCTCTACACATCTCAGTAGTATGAACCGTACCTCATAGATGATAGTTACATATGGCCTTGACGTTGTAACCTTTAAGATAAGGGGGCTGTTTGGCTTTGATTGAACTGGAGTCACAAGACTTTCCTTGAGTAGTATCGGAAGCAACTTTGTATATGCCATTAGAATATGAAATGTGGATTTATCTCTAGCTTCTTCTTTGCTGACTTTTCTTTGGCTTGTCACCATTCTCCTTGAGCTTGCCACCTTTTCATCTACTGGCGTCTAATTGATGTCGACCGTGATAGTGCACAATCTCTTGGGCTTACTAAAGTTGGCTTGTTCAGTTGTAGACTTTTGAATACTGGACAATTTATCCTGGTGTTGGACGTAATAAGTGCTACGCAAATGTGCAAGTATACACGTCGCAAGTTATAGTATAAAAGATATCGTCTCCATAGGGATTGGTGCTACTTCAAGAATCTAGTCTCTTGCACTGTAAAAAAAGTAAAAACAGAAGTAAAGGATTATAGGAGTTTAACTAATGACTAATCTAGAAAGCAATAAAGTAAAAGAAAAGATGAATTCAAATGAGAGAGAGATAGGCCATGTTATCGTGAGTTGAGGTGTGATAGCCGATTGGATCGTTTTGGTAAAAGAGTGCACGGGCAACTCAGTTGCCGTGGCAACTTGCACAACGGGGTTGCCTTGGCAACTAATCGATGGTTGCCTGGGCAACTACTTGGGCGTTTGGGCAGCAACCTTCAAGGTTCGGCAGAGCATTCTTCAATGGTTTCTTCTTATCCCTAAGTCGAAACTCTAGCTACTTGTGCATGCCTTGATAATACATCCCTGCGTGAATCAAGGGTGAACAACAACCAATCTTGCGCTCCTCTTAGCCGTTGAAATCCTTAACTTATTCCTAAGTTGGATTAATCTTCACCATCATTAGATTGAATAAAGATCATATTCATTTGTTTCTTGAATCTAACTCTCCCGATATTAGATAAATAGATGAAATCACGAGATCCTCTCCCAATTCACTCGCAAACAAGAATAAGAACAAAAAATGAATAAACCTTGAAATAGAAAAGTGCAAACTCTTATTACCTAAACAAAAACCAATAGTTTCTCACAACCACAAAACACAATAACCATAGCCAAGTAGATTTAGTTCATGGCTAGGTTCCAAAGAAACACAAGATAAACAATCCCTAGCATGAACCCAATCGAACAAGAAAGAAAAGGATGAAGGAGGAGGCTTGTCGAAATCCTCCTTGCCCTAGATGCTTGTCGAAAATTCTCTCATCTTGCCCTCCTTGGACTTGTCGAAATTTCCCTATTGCTCCCCCTCCATCTTGTCGAAATCTCCATCTTATTTATAGGGCTAGGCCAAAGTCCTTCTTTGAGGAGGAGTTTAAGTTGGAATTAAATTATCTTTAAAGAATATAATTCTTTATTATAATTGTATTCCTACTAGAACTTCTCCTATCTTCTTGGAATTTAATTCTTCTTTAATCTCTGCATGGAAATCAAATTCCTTTGGGTTTGGGCTTTGCTCCACGTCATCTTGGGCTTGTCTAGTCATCAATTTCGACTACCATATCACCTTTGCTCTTGTCGACAATTGCCATGGCAACTGCCTCGGCGTCTCCTTCATGTATTGCCCTGGCAACTAGCTCGGCGTCTCCTTCATGCATTGCCCTGGCAACTAGCTCTAGCCTTGCTTTGGCAAGTGATCCTGCACATACACACACAAAGCACAACAAAGCAGCATCTTTTCCACAAAAACTACCAAGTTATGTAATCAAGCTCAACGATGGAAGGAAACATGGATTAATGCATGAATGGCTAACTATGCAACTAATATGAGCCTAAGTCTAACAATAATATGAGTAAAAAGGGTAAGAAAAATAGTACTTTTGAACACTTATCACACCCCCAAACTCGAACTATTGCTTGTCCTCAAGCAATGCAAACTCATAATTATCTGCCAAGACTTCAATTTTCACAAACTTAGCTTTGAAATTGATTTCAATTCTCTGAACCAGGGCACAGTATGATTGGCTTTTTATTTTTTGGAAAACTTAGGAGTTACTCGGAATCAAACTATAATGCTTGTGAGTGTGTGCGGAGTTGTGTGCAAGTTGATTTTTCGGATTCTATGCAAACAAGAGGTTTTCAAATTACTTCATTGGGTTCTTTTTAACATGTTTTAACTAGAGCCAGTTTTGGGCACCTCTAGTGTTTTGTTTTTAGTTTTATTAAGTTTATTTAATCGACTAGAGCCGATTTCGGGCACCTCTAGTTAAATTTTTTTAACACATCCTAGAGCCAGTTTCGGGCACCTCTAGTGATCAATTTTTTTAGCACATGCTAGAGCCAATTTCGGGCACCTCTAGCATTCATCCAATTTTTATTCTAATCCCCCAATTTGTTAATTATCAACCTAAGTTCACTAGAATTCCTTAAATCAATCAAACCACAACAGTGTTTCATCAAATTTAGCATCATAGTATCCTAGAATAAAAATTTCTATCAGTTAAGTGCATTGGCAAAGTCATCATCGAATATTCATCAAATCTAAGCAATTCTTGTTCCAATTAAAGGCATGGCAAGCAATTTATGTATCCTAAATATAATGCTTAAGATGAATGTAACTAAACATGGTAACTACTAATAACAATCCCCCCCAAACTCGAGTGAGGCATTGTCCTCAATGCATGCATAAAAATAACGAAAAATAAAAATGCATACGAGGACTTACTCCGAGAGTTCGTCATCGTAGATGATTAGTTTCCTTTTGGTCGGTGTCTTGATTCTCTTGCTTGAACGCGATGGTTGTTTTCTTGTTGCCGGGATGTCTTTAGCTTTGGTTGTCGTGGCATCAGCTTGTGCAGGCACGATGTAGGTTGCCACGACATCTTCTTTATTGGTTGCCGGGGCAAGGATCTCGGCAGTAAATTTCCTTAGCATAGTAGTTGTGAGTCTTGTTGTGGAAAAGAAAACAAAGAAAACCTGAAAACTAAAGAATATGAAGAAAAATAAAATATCTCCTAAAAATAAAAATGAAAAGAAAAAGAAAAAGAAAAAGAAAATATTGAAAGGAGAGCATGCTCATGCATCTCCTAAGGTGATCAATTGTTTGTTACGTTCCATATGGGCACCATTGTAGTGCTTCAATCTTTGTCCATTAACTTTGAATTCATGGTTGTCAGAGATGGACTTGATTATCACGGCACCATGGGAGAATGGTTTGACGACTTCGAATGGTCCCGACCATCTTGATTTCAGCTTTCCCGAGAAAAGTTTTAGCCGAAAATTGAATAGGATAACTAGTTGCCCTGGCGTGAATTGCCGTGGCAATAGTTTCTTGTCGTGCCATCGCTTTGTTTTCTCCTTGTAGATTCGTGCATTGTTATAGGCGAGTGCACGGAATTCTTCTATCTCGTTGAGATCCATCAATCGCTTTTGTCCGGCACTTTCCCTATCCATATTCACGGTCTTGATTGCCCAGTATGCCTTGTGCTCGATTTCCACCGGTAGATGACATGTTTTACCATAGACAAGTCGGAAGGGGGACATACCTAAGGGTGTTTTGAATGCAGTGCGATATGCCCAAAGTGCGTCATCTAGTCTTAATGACCAATCCTTCCTAGAGGGATTTATGAATTTCTCGAGTATTCTCTTCAACTCCCGGTTGGAAATTTCTGCTTGCCCGTTGGTTTGTGGGTGATATGCCGTGGCGATCTTGTGTTATATGCCGAAGCGTTGCAACATCTTGGCAATTAGTCTGTTGTCAAAATGCTTGCCTTCGTCACTGATAATTGCTCTTGGCATCCCAAACCGTGTAAATATGTTTTTCTGCAGGAATCGTTGCACGGTATTGGAATCATTGTTGGGAACTGCAGCTGCCTCCACCCATTTAGACACATAGTCGACGACAAGTAGAATGTAGAGGTTGCCGAATGAAGATGGGAAAGGTACCATAAAATCGACCCCCCACATATCGAACAATTCTACCTCGATGATGTTCTGGAGCGGCATCTCATGTCGTCTAGAGATATTGCCCATCCTCTGGCAACGATCACATTGCTTGTAAAAGTCTTGGGCATCTTTGTACAATGTTGGCCAATACAAACCGGATTGCAAAACCTTGGCCGCGGTACGAGTTCCTCCAAAATGTCCTCCATAGGGTGAAGAATGGCATTGCTAGAGTACATTCTGTTGCTCTTCTTCAGGGACACATCGGCGTATAACCTGATCTGCACATTGTTTAAACAAGAGAGGCTCGTCCCAAAAGTAATGCTTAGAATCATGGCGGAACCGCTTCTTCCCTTGGTGAGTAATGCCATAAGGTAAAATACCACAAACAAGGAAATTAACTAAATCCGCGTACCAGGGTATTGCCGAGGCATGTGCTGCCGTGGCGACTGCTCCCAAAATTGCCGTGGCGTGCGCGTCAAAGACTGCTGTGGCGTCGAGAGTTGTCGAGGCGTTGAGGGTTGCCGAGGCGTCGAGGGTTGCCGAGGCGTGCGCATCCATGGTTGCCGAGGCAACTAAAAGTTGATCATCCGGGAATGCATCGCATATCTCTAGATCTGCGTCCTCCTCCTTATTGCATTCCAAACGTGATAAGTGATCGGCCACTTGATTTTCTGTTCCTTTCCTGTCCTTAATTTCAATATCAAATTCTTGTAAAAGTAATATCCAACGAATCAAACGAGGTTTAGCATCCTTTTTAGCAAATAGATATTTGATTGCCGAATGGTCCGTATGAACAATTACCTTTGTACCAATTAAATAGGATCGAAACTTGTCAAATGCGAAAACTACAGCTAGTAACTCTTTCTCCGTTGTTGTGTAATTCACTTGAGCACTATTAAGAGTTTTACTAGCGTAGCATATCACATGGAAGGTCTTACCTGTGCGTTGGCCTAGGACTTCTCCTACTGCGAAATCACTTGCATCACACATGAGCTCAAAAGGTAGCATCCAATCTGGTGGAATGACAATGGGTGCCGAGGCAAGCTTTTTCTTTAGGGTTTCGAATGCTTGGGTGCAAGAATCATCAAAATTGAAGACTTTATCCTGTTCAAGCAGATTACACAAGGGTTTAGTGATTTTAGAAAAATTATGAATGAACCTCCTGTAAAAACCTGCATGTCCGAGAAAACTTCGAATTCCTTTAACCGAACTTGGTGGGGGTAATCTCTCGATCACGTCCACCTTGGCTTTGTCTACTTCAATTCCCTTGGATGAAATCTTATGGCCGAGCACTATTCCTTCATCTACCATAAAATGCCCTTTTTCCCAATTGAGGACTAAATCCGTTTTTTCACATCTTGCCAACACCCTTTCTAGATTGCCGAGCACTGTTGTAGGTCTTGCCTTCCCGATTCCTAGTTTCTGAAAAACCGATTTAGGCATCAAGTTTATGCTAGCACCAAGGTCGCATAATGTTTTCCCGACATAGTGATTTCCAATGGAATATGGTATTGTGAAACTTCCGGGATCCTTCAACTTGGGTGGCATACGATTGTTCAACATTGCCATGCATCCCTCCGTTATGCAATCAAGCTTCAAACTCTCATAGCCTTGTTCTCTTGGACACAATGTCTTTAAGAAACTTGGCATAGTTTGACATTTGTTCAATTGCTTCCACCAATGGCAAGTTGATGTGGACTTGCTTTAGGATATCAAGAAACTTCTTGAATTGGTATTCTTGCTTTTGTCGCTTCAACCTTTGTGGGAATGGTGGTGGAAGTCGGATATCTTGATCCTTTCATTGGTTTGAAACCTGATTGACGGTATTGCTGGGACAACTGGAGTTGCCGAGGCATTATCAACTGGGGTTGCCGAGGTATACTTTTCACAAGTTGCCGAGGCATCTTTATCGTCGGTTGTCGAGGCATGCTTATTGCTGGTTGCCGCGGCAATTCCTGGTTCAGCATCTGAGGCTTTGCCGCTAGGTTCGTCTTGATCTTTTTGTGGAGTTTTGTTTGATGAGCGGGTTTGAGCCTCTCTAAGTTGTTGGCCACTTCTAGTGGTGATTGCCTTACATTGCTCGTGGCCAGTTCCTCTTACGACTTCAGTATCGCTAGGTAAACCTCCTTGTGGTCTAGTATTCAGATTTTGAGCAAACTGTCCGACTTGATTTTCCAATGATTTGATTGTCGCCTCTTGGTTTTGCAATCTCATCTCGGTCCTGTTAATAAAAGTATCAGATCTTTTTATGAAATTACTATGCTCAGCCATATAAGATTCAGTTTTCATCATAAAAGCATTTAGAGAATTTTCCAAAGAACTAGATGTCGCTTCGGTTGTTCTTTGTGGCAACTGCTGCCGTGGCATATTCTCACCGGAATCGATGCTTGTGCATTCTGATTGTTCTGTTTAGAGCATTGTTGGGATTACTCCATGAAAAATTCGGTGCTTCTTCCAAGCTGGATTGTATGTATTGGACATCACGTTGTTGCTCGATTGTAATTCCCCACATAGAAGCCGGATTCCGGATTCTCGCATACATTCGTAAGAATTATGGTTATCACCACATAACTCACAAAAAGAATCCATTACCTTGACTTCATGTGTGTTGTTTGGTTTTTTGCATGTTCGGACCATCTTGGTTAAAGTGGCCAACTGTGCGAAATTGAATCGATGATCCTAGTTCATGTATTGTGGCTTAGCGCCTAACTCCTCCTCTTCTAGTAGATGGGAATTGATAATCATTCTTGGCCAGCCTGTTTAAGATTTGCATTGCTTCTTCCGGCGACTTATCTATGAGTATGTCGTTTGCCGAGGCATCTAGCATCATCCTTGTTGGTGTATTCACGGCGTTGTAAAATATTGTTACTTGAGTCCACACCGAATCCATGTAGGGGCATTTGTGTAGAAGTTCTCTATATCGCTCCCAAGCCTCGTACATGGATTCATCATCCGCTGTCGAAAAGAAGTAATGTCGTTCTGAAGCTTATCACCAAATTTGTAGGATTAAATCTAGCAAGAAAATCACGACAAAGATCAGTCCAAGATGCTATGGATCCGGCAGAATGCTATTCAACCATGCTTTCGCCCTATCCTCGGTGAATAGGGAATAATCTTAATCGTAATACATCGGGGTGACTCCGTGTATCTTGAACGAGTTGCAAATCTCGAGGAAAGATTTCAGATGTTGCCGTGCATCTTCGATTCTTTGAGCCGCCAAATTGACCTATTGTGTTGATCATATTAAACATTACGGTTTCAACTCAAAGTGGTCGGCTTCAATTTCAAAGCGACAACTCCGGGTTAAGTCCATCAAAATCTTCTTCAAGATAGTCTCGAATAGTTCTGTTTCGTGCAAGAATCACTCCTCCTCCCGCTCGAACATCTTGATTCATATTGCCGCCTTGATTAGCCATTGCTTTTCTTATCCTTCGCTAAGTCTTTGTAAGGTTCGTTCGATTTACGGATCAAAGGGATATTCTCACTGAAGTCGGTCTCGCCTGTCATATACCAATGCAAAACCAAAGTTTGTTAGCCCTTTGAATTTTAAACAAGAAAAATAAAAAGAAAGTGCAAGAAAATAAAAACAAAGTCGCTATTGCCAATCCCGCAACGGCGCCAAAAAACTTGTTGCGCGTAATAAGTGCTACTACAAAATGTGCAAGTATACACGCCGCAAGTTATAGTATAAAAGATATCGTCTCCACGGGATTGGTGCTACTTCAAGAATCTAGTCTCTTGCACTGTAAAAAAAAAGTAAAAACACAAGTAAAGGATTATAGGAGTTTAACTAATGACTAATCTAGAAAGCAATAAAGTAAAAGAAAAGATGAATTAAAATGAGAGAGAGATAGGCCAGGTTATCGTGAGTTGAGGTGTGATAGCCGATTGGATCGTTTTGGTAAAAGAGTTCACGGGCAACTCGATTCTTTGGGCAACTTGCTGTGGGGGTTGCCTTGGCAACTAATCGATGGTTGCCTCGGGCAACTACTTGGGCGTCTGGGCAGCAACCTTCAAGGTTCGGCAGAGCGTTCTTCAATGGTTTCTTCTTATCCCTAAGTCGAAACTCTAGCTACTTGTGCATGTCTTGATAATACATCTCTGCGTGAATCAAGGGTGAACAACAATCAATCTTGCGCTCCTCTTAGCCGTTGAAATCCTTAACTTATTCCTAAGCCGGATTAATCTTCACCATTATTAGATTGAATAAAGATCATATTCATTCGTTTCTTGAATCTAACTCTCCCGATATTAGATAAATAGATGAAATCACGAGATCCTCTCCCAATTCACTCGCAAACAAGAATAAGAACCAAGAATGAATAAAGCTTGAAATAGAAAAGTGCAAACTCTTATTACCTAAACAAAAACCAATAGTTTCTCACAACCACAAAACACAATAACCATAGCCAAGTAGATTTAGCTCATGGCTAGGTTCCAAAGAAACACAAGATAAACAATCCCTAGCATGAACCCAATCGAACAAGAAAGAAAAGGATAAAGGAGGAGGCTTGTCGAAATCCTCCTTGCCCTAGATGCTTGTCGAAAATTCTCTCATCTTGCCCTCCTTGGACTTGTCGAAATTTCCCTATTGCTCCCCCTCCATCTTGTCGAAATCTCCATCTTATTTATAGGGCTAGGCCAAAGTCCTTCTTTGAGGAGGAGTTTAAGTTGGAATTAAATTATCTTTAAAGAATATAATTCTTTATTATAATTGTATTCCTACTAGAACTTCTCATATCTTCTTGGAATTTAATTCTTCTTTAATCTCTGCATGGAAATCAAATTCCTTTGGGTTTGGGCTTTGCTCCACGTCATCTTGGGCTTGTCTAGTCATCAATTTCGACTACCATATCACATTTTCTCTTGTCGACAATTGCCATGGCAACTGACTCGGCGTCTCCTTCATGTATTGCCCTGGCAACTAGCTCGGCGTCTCCTTCATGCATTGCCCTGGCAACTAGCTCTAGCCTTGCTTTGGCAAGTGATCCTGCACATACACACACAAAGCACACCAAAGCAGCATCTTTCCCACAAAAACTACCAAGTTATGTAATCAAGCTCAACGATGGAAGGAAACATGGATTAATGCATGAATGGCTAACTATTCAACTAATATGAGCCTAAGTCTAACAATAATATGAGTAAAAAGGGTAAGAAAAATAGTACTTTTGAACACTTATCACCTGGCTTCCACTCAGTTCATCTTTATCTCTTTATATATCGGGTTCTTTCCCCTTAGCCATGGTGGTCATCATACTCATCATCTTGGTCGTTTGTCTTTTCAGCTCTTTTATTTCATTCAACTTGGTATCGGTATGAGTTCCAGCATATATGTCTGACGTGTAACCTTCAAAATAAAAAGCATATCGCTTCTTTTGGTATCACTTCAGAACACTGTCTCATATCTGCATTACTTTTTATCTGATCACATGACCTTTTATTCATTATGAAAGTTCTCTAGATTAAAGATCGTCCGTGAATCAACACATTTTATTTATGTCATGAATATGCAATGCAAAATAAAAAACATAGAAAACAAAAAATTGGTTAGTACACATGGAAATAATCAGACTAAAAATAGGAATGTTAATTATTAAAAAGTAAATTTATACAACCTACCTAAGCATACTTTTCTACCCGAATATGTTCTAAAAAAGTGGGTCGTACCCAAACATGCTTTCTATCCATATACTTTATTTTACATACATAAAACATATCAACATGATGTCTAGTTGCATGTTATGCTGCGGAAAAATAAATAATATTAAAATTAAAGAGCAGAATTGAAAGAAATTAAATAAAACTCAATCTCTCTCTAAAATGCACTTATCGGGTGACTCTCTAAATGGGCAGAGGTTCAGTATGACTTTAAAGAAGGTATGCTCTTACGGTTCACTACATGTGGTTTTGTTCTAACTGAGATACCTGAATTGTCCTCACTATCACCTGGTAAGGCTAGCAAGTTCAATTCAGGGGGATACATTTCCCTAGGTCTGCACAGAGATGAAGATCTCATGAAGACAAAGGTATAGATGTATTTCAGAAGCAATCCACTATCATGCACGAAGGTGATACCTCACGAAAAATAGGTTCTCACTCCCACTTAGAAGGGACGGAGCTCGAGTGCAGAGCTTATGATATGAAAAACCAGAAATAGATTTTATAAAAACTTTTGTAAAAAATTCAGAAATAAAAAGGAAGAGATCACAAATTAAATTAAATTAAAGTCATAATTTTCATCTATTTAGACAAAAAGTAATTAACTTGTGGTTTGACTCTCTAAAAGAAAAAGTCCGCAGCGGAGTCGCCAAGCTGTAATAACGGGTCTGCGAGCTTGACACTCGTTTTACAAAAATATTTTGGTTTTAATGGGAGTCGCCACCAATCTTTTAATTTAGGTCAAATTGGATCACCTGAAAACTCGATTATTTTAATAAAACTTAATTTTGTCATTTTATTAAAACAACAAATTTTGGTCTGCAAAACTAGAAAAATAGGTTTAGAATTCGGTCACGCGTAGGGAAGGATGAGCACCCCCACAACGCCCAAAATTGGTACCTAATCAATTACATAGTGTCTTAATGGTGGAAATTATGAATTCGAATATAATTTAAAATATAATCCCTAAATGCGCAAAAAATTATTTGTTCAAAAATATTTTTAAGAATACTCTTTTGTTTAGGATTAACGAGAAAGTTACGTCCCTTTAAGCGCAAGACATAATTTTATCGAGACTCCCGAATAAAGGAATAGAATTTCAAATATTGTGATTTTAGTTAAAGATATTTATTTAGGATTATCGAAAAAGCAATTGCGCCTCTTTAAGCTCGAGACACGATTTTATCGAGAATCCCAAATAAAATATTTTAGTTAAAATGACATGCTTCTATTTAAGGCTAATAGAGAAATCCACGCCTTTTAAGCTCGAGACAAGATTTTATCGGAAACCCAAATAAAAAGTATTTACTTTATTTTCATAAAAAATTTGATTGTAAAAAAATAAATATAAATACATGATATATGTACCTTAGTTTAGTTATGGTCATTTTGGGGTTTGACGACAACTGGCGATGACGGCGGAGACTGAAGCATCGATGGCGACGACGACTGAGACTTGAATGAGCGGCGATAACGGTTAGGGTTAAATTTAGGGTTAGTTAGTTAAGTTTAGGTATTTGCTAGATATGATATTGGGCCGATTGGGTATTTGAGTTGTGGGTTGTATTGTTATTGGGCTCAAAAGTCCAAACAGAATTGAATTCTTACAAAATTTATATAATAACAAATTTAGTCTTTAATTTTTATATATTATTATAATTAGTCTTTAATTGTTACATCAATTTAATCATTTTTAATTGTTCTTCCCCATCCTCAACATCAATAGCACAAACAGTTGGCTCGGCTACACATGAGATTGGAATTGCAAAAATATACTTCCAACTGACTTCAAGTGTTTGCAAACATAATAAAATTCAGCCCACATGAATGACGGCCCAACTGACTTCAACAGACTAACTGTCCAACACTATCCTAGTAAACTAGTCGAGTCGAGTGATAGAATTAAGATTAAACATTAAAAAGGACAAAAATTTATTAAATTTTAAAATTAAAAGGGACAAAAGTCTTATTTAATTAATATTTCACTAAAAAAACTAAAAATGCTATTATACCGGTAATTGAAAATCTGAAAATGGATTAAAATAATTGAAAATCTGAAAATGGATTAAAATAATTCGAATTTGAATTTACTTATGTTTGTACTAATTAAGTTGATAGAGGACTAAATTGAATACAATAAAAAATATGAGGTTATGTATAAAGTGATTAAAATGAATTAAAAACAAAAGGTAATTTCCTTGCATGCCAATTTACTCATTAATTAGATGACTTTGATGGCAACTAGACCATTCAGGTGTCTAAAATTTAGGTTTAGCAATTTTATCTATATGAATTTCAAAACACTACTCAAAACTTTAAACTCTAAACATAAATTCTTAATCTTAAATAGGACAAATGACATTCAAATAAACAAAGTTGCAGGGTGCACTCTTTTTCTCTTCCGTTGTCAGATTCTTGTATTGAAAACGAATTTTTTTTAACGAAACTCCTTTTTATCTTAAAAAATTAAAATTATAGAATCTAAATTTTACTCGATCCGTGCATCATAATTTTCTAATATATATATATATATATATATATATATATATATGTGCGTTTTAATTGTATGTATGACATTTACCAAAAACAAATATGGAAGTATGGTATGCAGAAAACAACAAATGAATGAAAGACAGACTTCTAACAACATCTTTGAAGGAGAATTTAAGATAAAAAGGTTCTGCCCTAAAGAATCCAACAGCAACACAACTAAATAATCCTTTATATATATCATCTATGTCTGAAAACAGCAGCGAAGAACAGAGAAATTGAAATGAAAGGTAAAAAATAAAAAGGGTATTTATATATAGATGTGAATAAGTTGACAAGGAACCCAACAAGAAAACTGAGAAGTTGTTCTGAGGATTTGCAGAAGCTGCAAAAACCATCATATTTGAAAACCAAAATGAGCTAACAAAGTGATATATGCATGCCATGTTCTTAAAGACTAAAACCAAAGACAACCTATTACCAGACAAAACATTCTTAATTTTAATAATAAAAAAATGGTTAGATGCTAGCTACATTTATCCTCGAAAAAGAAAGCGCCGCGTTAACAGTTTATATCCCAATATGCATCATAATAAAATATGGCATTCATTTACTAAAACCATACAAAATATTACGATGTGATGAAAATATACCATAAACATGTATGACTTATAATATATATATATGTATACAAAGTAAAACATAAAGCTATAACATATATCCCTAAGTAATGATTAAAATCATAATATATGTATGTACGTAATAACCATATAATAAAAATATATATATGTACAATAAACTATATAATATATATTGGTACATAAAACCTAAAGATATATATGTATATATTACCGTATTGAACACTTAATACATATATGTAATATGATATAATGACATACATGCATATATATACAATAACACATGGATGATATAAATATTGTATAACATGTAACATATAATATACGTAAATAAATAGTAAAAAACTATGATAATGGAAATGTAAATAATAATAAAACTATAATATATATATATACAAAAAAGAAACTATAATGTACATATACTATACTATATATGAAAATACCATATATATAAAACCATATGAATATAAAATTATAACAATATAATGAAGTTATATAATATATAACTATCATATATGTACATATATACATATAATAACATATATAAATGTAATATGAAAGATGTATACAAATACACACACCACGATATATTCGACACTATACATTCTTAAATGCAACTAAAAAAAATATAGCATACATACATATAACAAATACGCAAATAATAGACATATAAAGGATAGATATTAAATAAAATAAATTAATATTGCAAAGATGTAAGTATACATGAAATTAAATGGCATGTATTACAAAAAAAGATCGGGGACTAAAAGGGGGAATACACCACTAGATTTGGGGCTTAATTGAAAGGTAATATGAAACCAGAGGGGCTGAAAGGGTAATTAAACCATTAGAAAATTAAAAGAAGGGCAAAATTGAAAACATTTAGAAATTTTTAGGGATTGAAGGAGTAATTTAGAAAAACGAAAAGACCGCGAGAGAAAACTTTAAAACGCGGAGGAATTTATGTTAATATTAACCCATTTTGATTTTTTAAACTCCTATAAAAACCCCTTTACCAGCCGAATTTTGAACCATTTTCATTTTTTTTAACTTTCCCAAATTTCTCTGAAAATATCCCCCAACACATGGATTTTTGGGTTCAAACTCAGAAACTACTATGAAATTTAGAATCTGACGATACTTGACGGTGCCGGTCACCGCAAGCCGTCAATGGCCTTCGTTCGTCGGCATCGATAATCCTAAAAAAATAAAAAAAAAATTATTTAAAACTAAACCGGACCACCTTTTTTAAAATCAAACCCTTTTTAAAAAACAACCCCTTAGTTCAGTTCATCTTTTGATCCTGAAAGAATCTGATGAGCTTGTCACCGGATGTGAACAAAATCGACTCAACGGCAAAGATAACCTCCTAATCCCTAACCCTAATGTAATTTATGTTTATGTTTGTTTATGATGCAAAGACTGAGAAAAGGATGGTTCCCCTGAAAATTTTTTTTATTCATAATTTGGAAAAAAAATTCAGATTGCTTTACATTTTTTTTATATTCAATTTTTTGTTTACATTCATAAGCAAGCATTAAAGGGTTTCACTATGGATGATTATTTGACTGATATTCTCTCATTTTTATCATTTTTTGTCCTGCATGGTGATTGGGAGAATCGGTGGTCATACGACGACAAAGCGATCTTCGGCGGTGTCGCTACATGTACGGAGAAGATGAAACGGCTTGGGCGCGTGGGCGCAAGAAGGGCACCAAACGCCTCGGGTGAAGATCGCATGCGCGTGAGAGCAGATGAATGACTTCTCTGGGCTTGATCTGGATTGTTAGATCTGATCTAACGGTCAGATATTGGCGGCTGCAAGAAAAAAAAGTTATCATATTAGTGTTTTTTCTATATTAGAGTTTTAGGGTTTGAGCCTAAAACGGACCATATGTTATATTATTATGTTTTATATTATGTATTGGACTTGGACATTAAATTTAAATGAGTTTATTATTACTTTTTTTATTGCAGCCCATTTATAATAATAATAAATAAATAAAACGATAATAAAAATAAAAAATTTGTGTTTACAACAGTGTCAGTTACAAAAAGTTGTGTAATGGCATATTTAACCCTCAATATTTAAAATTTAAGGATTGCTAGTTCTAAATAAAAAGTTTACATTAAATTTTAGGGGGGGGGGAACGTTTGGTGAATGTAATTTTGAAAGAAAAAATATCCCATGCACCGGCGGTGAAAATCTTTTGTTTTTACAAGCGCCCTAATTTTAGGGGTTAGAGGTCTAGTTTCAGATTTAGGGATAGTATTAGAATTTGGGGTTTATGTTTTAGGATAATATGTTAGGAATTTAGGTTTTAACCTATAAACTCCAGAATTTTAACCCTAAACCCTAAATTCAAATCACAACCCTTAAATTCTAAGCACATAAATCTAAACCCTTAAATTATAAACCCTAAACTAAATCTCTAACCCCTAAAATTAGGGTGCTTGTGGAAACAAAACGTTTCTACCGCCGATGTATGATATAATTACCCTTTTTGAAATACAATACAATTTAAAGTTAATTAAATCTTAATTTTGCAATAAAAATAAATAGTTCTTTTCAATCTAAAGAAAAACCAAACAATCCATCAAAGCAACAAATTAGTAATTGAAAAATAAGTCAAAATTTTCATTAGCCATGTATTCATAGACTTGATGGATGTCGCTTTAAATTTCAATTGGCCTTGGCTGGACCACTGCTTGATTTCAGTTTCTCTTAACTTCAAGCCCGTGTTTAGCCTGGCACAGCCTGATCCATTCTACTGTTTATAAAATATAAAAAATGTAATAACTCATTTTGGTCTGGGCCAGACTCAACCAATTTGTTTTATTAAATCTATACCCGGTATCCATTACATACTCAAAGCCCAGCAACCCAAACTAAATAACCCAAGACCTATTTACATAATCTTAACCCAAAATACTTTAAATACCAAAATACCTTTTACCCTAATAATAAACCAATATCCTACAACTTGCTCAGCCGCCGTCGCCATTGTGTGTTTCACCTTCGGAACGTGCGATTCATTTATCGACTGTACAATGCACGCGCGCAACCCTAGCCACCACCGGCCTAGTCACCGCAATGTCGCCCTGCTCTACCGCCCAAGCCGCCATTGTCAGATCTGTTAAAAAAAAAGAGAAAATTTTTTATTAGATTTGAAAATAGTCAAACAAGTGGGCAAGTTGTTATCTTTTTTTATTATGCAAGTTGTGATTCTATAAATGAATCGCACGCGCCGAAGGTGAAGACACACAATGACGACGGCGGCTGAGCAAGTTGTAGGATATTTAGGGTTAGGCTTATTATTAGGGTAAAGGGTATTTTGGTATTTAGGGTATTTTGGGTTAGGGTTATGTAAATGGGTCTTGGGTTATTTAATTTGGGCTGCTGGATTTTGGGTATGTAATGGGTACAGGGTATGGGTTTAATAAAATAAATTGGTTGGGTCTGGCCCAGACCAAAATGGGTTATTACACGAAACATATTCCATATTAATATTTGGGTAAAACTTTGATACAGAAACTGTATAAAATTAATTTTACACAAGCCTGTGTATTTACACTATAAAAATCAAAATCCTAAATTTCTAACCCTAAGAAACTAAACCCTAAACCTTAAACCCATACACTAAATTCTAAACACTAACCCTGAATTCTAAACCCTACAACTAAACCCCTAAACCTTAAACCCTAAACTAAAACCTTAACCCCTAAAGTGTATCAAAGTTTTTTCCTTAACATTTTATATGTTTTTTATAGCTAAATCTATATTTTAATTTTTTTTATTAATTTAATTAAACTCAAACCAAACCGAACCGAATCGACTTGGATAAAAGGAAAATCAATATCCAAGTTCGATCGTATTGAGTTATTTGATCAATGGATAAATATACCCAAAACCCACCCTCTACTAATTTTGTCAAAATATATTACTATGTTTTTTTCACTTGTCCTAATTTTGATACAATACAATGTCTATATTACATACAGTCTTCTTCGTTCATGAATCAAAAGATATTAAATATTTAAGTATATTTTATCTCACATCATCATATATATTATACTAACAACGTATCAATCGAGCTAAATTCAATATATTATAATTATAAAAGTTGTGCGTGTGTTTTAGCAATAATGGAACTTATGTCTTTGATTATATTTTATTGGTATACTTAATATCCCAAAAGATTAATTAATGGCACATAAAATTCGAACAAAAAAATGTTCCATACAACGAATCAATGATATATTTTACATAAATAAATAGAAACGAATGGTTTTGGTGCTCTCATTCCACTAGCAAGATTCATAAAACTAGTGTAAGGTGTTGCATTGCTTACAACAACTCCCCCATCCATTAGTAAAACTAGTGTAAGGTGTTCATTTTGCTAACACTCAAATATATAAAATATATCCAATTTATTCTTTCAGATATTCGCCCCACTCCTTACCAGCTCGAATGAACAATCACTTAATTCTGTTTTGATCATCTCGAAAAAAGCCATACATATCAATTAATTTTTTTAGTTAAACAACAACAAAAATTGTTTGAATTTACTAAATATACCTGTTCCGGTCATCAATTTCTTCCTCGTGCTCAGCTGTTCTCTTGGGGCCATGTTTCTTTTTTTGTTGATCAAAAAGAGATGCGTGTCCCTTCGATCCACCTTCAAAATTAATGTATATCGGTTATGTTCATCAATTTGAGAATCTTAACCACCCACTCTAGTAACCCTATAGCCGTGGCATCTTCGGCTAAATCAATTACTTCCCTATTGGCCAGTGATATATTGATCAACTTCTGATTGATATAATTTTCATAACAGTCCCGTAAGACTGCACCCCGCCTGCGTATTTCTCTTTCATAGAAGCATCAGACGACTACACAAAATATCCTGTCCTTACTTTGGACCAGTCATAATAGTTTTTTTTATTCTTCTACGGTAGAAGAGTATTTCCGAAATTTTAAACAAACACTCCTTCGTTCACCGACACCCAAAAAAATGCATATTCTAACGACAGAACACTTGCACCCACACCAGCAGTAAATAGATGCCAATTTTCTTTTATGTTAAATAAATTTGAGCATACACAAAACACAAAGATATAAAGAAAGCAACCACGGCATATTGATGTAGATAATGAATATTTTGGTTAGAGAATCAAATCAAATTCTCTGTTTTTCGAGAAATTATATTATAGATCATTCCCGCCACTTCATCTATGAGACCAACTAATAAAAATTATCTATCTTATTATTTTTTTCATGTCATATTTTTTACCAAATGAATCTTCACTTATATTTACTGTAAATCAATTTTAAAAATAGATTTTACTAAGTGAAAATTCACTTGGTAAAAATATGACATGAAAAAAATAATGAGATGAATGATTTTTATTGATTTATCACATGGATGACGTGACAAGAATGACTCATAATATAATTTTTCTTGTTTTTCTTATATCAAGAAAGGGTACAAGTTACTATACTTTATCCAAGACTTAATTACAAAGAGTCTTGACTCATCTAAACTACTCTGGCCTCTATCTTTATCTACCTAGAAGATCAGAGTTAGTTTTAAACTAAAACACTAGTCTATACAAGATAGGTCTATATTTATCTTATAAAATAAACCAGTACATATCTTGCAACTTACAATTACAAAAGTCAGCAAATATGTGAATCTATAACAAAAGGTACCAGATCATTAGATGCTTCCAGCAAATATCTTTTCCAACAGGATTGTCATCGCTACCACACCAGCTTTGCCAAACTTTCCTTATGAAGCTTGCATCAGATGCAGAATCTTGTTCCAGCATGCAATCCTGAAGACTCTCAGGTACCTGATCATTAGATGCTTCAGCACTCTTCTGATCAACTGAAAGGGGCTGTTGGACTTCCTCTCGAGGCACTTTTACACGACTACCATTTTCAGGAGGGGTTTCTTGTATCTTTCTAGGAGTCACTCCAGCATTAACCTCAGGGGAATGATGCAACCTAGACTTTTCATTTAAAGCACCGTCTACTGTCCTGTCATCACCATTTGACCTAGAAGAATCAGTGAGTGCTGTTGTAAGATAACGGCAATTATGAGAAAATGAAGAAGAAACAAAAATGTCTGAGATGCGCACAAGACACTCTCTTTAAAAATATTTCGCAGTAGTGCGTATCTTTCAGGATTCAACTGACCCTTTTGCAGTGCAGGAAACAGAAATTACAAGGATAAATGATACTCAGCTAAGAGAGAATGAAAAAGTTGAGAAAGTTACTTTGAATTTGATGATTTGGAAAGCAAGTGAGCATAGTATTTATAGTACCATATATTCTCGAAAGGTATTTAAAATAGTAAGTAATTAAGGGCAAATCTATCATAAAGTAAAATGAATAGTTAAAATTAAATATTCTTTTAAATTTTAAAATGAGTGATTGAAATTAAAAATTCTCTCATTTTAAAATGAATGGTTAAAATCACTTAACAAAATAATAATAATAAATAAGTTGGACCTCTAGTTCATGCACATGAGAAAATTGACCGATTAAAATGATTGGCCAAAGCCCGTGTGCGCAAGACTAGCATTATATTTTTCTCTTACAAGCCCAATATCAATTCTTTATATTCATATTTCAAAGAATGGTAAGAAAGAAAGAAAAGTTTAGCTGAGTATCCTGACATAATGTTTTCATTCTAGTGTCATTTTGGACTAAGGACCAGAATTTAGAAAAATGAAACATAACTTACAGAGTGTTTGGTGAAACAAGTTTCTATGAACCAAAAACTCAATATGTAAGCTACCATTATCATTAGTCACATTATATCTATTTTTGCTATTTGTCGCGGTTGTGCGCTAATAGGCCATGCCCGTGCCTGGAATTTCATAAGTGCTCTAGAGACCTTGCCACAAATCTCATAGAAGCGGCCCCACTTCACACTTATATAAGTCAAGCCATCAAGTTTATTCTGCAGGTCAATACACCACCTATAAAGGTTATGGACTTGATTAAGAGTTTTCCCATCCTCGCTGTCTTTGCAGTTTTAACACTACTTACACCATAGGAAGGGACAAAATAGCAATTTGTAGTGTGCACATCTATAGATCAATCAATGACTTGTTATTACCCATATGAACCTTCTTCATGGGACCGCCAATCACAAAGGTTGGGTTAACGTCATTGTTGATTTCTTATATTGGCATAAGTCTCATTCCCCTCGATGTTTCATTTACTGCTTTTCTTCCCAGGGGTTTAGTCAGAGGATCGACCAAATTCATTTTTGACTTCACATAATCAATTGATATAACTCCATCCTTTTGCAGCTGCTTTATTACCTCATGTCTTAGACGAATATATCTGTTTTTGCCATTGAAGGTTCTATTCTTTGCAATGGCTATTGCTGCTTGGCAATCACAATGCATGGGCACTGAGGTTGTCGGTTTTGAGCCCAATGGTATACAGGTTAAGAAGTTTCTCAACCACTCAGCTTCGTTACCAGCCAACTCTAAAGCAATGAATTCAGATTTCATAGTAGATCTTGCTATAAGTGTTTGTTTGGCTGATTTCTATGATATTGTTCCACCTCCAAGGGTGAATACATGACCACTAGTGGATTTGGTCTCATATGAGTCAGATATCCAATTAGCATCACTGTATCCTTCTAATACAGTGGGAAATCCACTAAAGTGAATACCATAATTTATGGTACCTTTCAAATATCTCATTAACTTCACTATAGCACTCCAATGCTCATAGTTTGGGTTATGAGTATATCTGCTCAACATACAAACAACGTATGCTATATCAGGTCTGGTGAAATTCATCAAGTGCATCAGACTTCTAATGATCTGTGCATACTTGGATTGAGCAACTAATTCACCTGTATTTTTCCTTAATTTAGTGTTAGCATCATAAGGAGTATTCACAGGTTTGGTGTCAAAGTAACCAAACTTCTTTAAAAGCTTCTCAACATAGTGTTCTTGTGAGAGTATTATACTATAATATTTTCTTATAATTTTAACACCCAGTATAACATCTGCTTCGCCCATATCTTTCATATCAAAATTTGAAGCAAGATATCTCTTTGTATCAAGTAACAACTCATAGCAATTACTGAAAATAAGCATGTTGTCAACATATAAGCATATGATCACCCAACTACCATCAACTAGTTTAGTATAAACACATTTATCAACATCAACAGAAGAAAAACCATCACTCATTAATACTCGATCAAATTTTTCATGCCATTGTTTAGGTGCTTGTTTCAAGCCATACAAAGATTTGAGAAGTTTACACACTTTACTTTCATGACCTGACACAATGCATCCTTCAGGTTGTTCTATGTAAAATTCTTCTTCTAAGTCGCCATTTAAAAAAGCAGTTCTAACATTAATTTGATGGATAAAAAGTTTATGTATAGATGCAAGCAATCAAAATTCAAATGGAAGAAATTCTAGTAATATGAGCAAATGTGTCAAAATAATCGATGTTTTGTTTTTGACAATCAGGATAAAATTTCTTTTTAAAAATCCATTTGCGGCCAATAGGTTTTGCTCCGGGTGGTAAATCAACTAATTCCCAAGTTTTATTTTGTAAAATTGAATCAAGTTTAGTTTTAATGGCTTCTTTCCAAAAAGGAGCATCAGACGAAAAAATTGCATCAGTAAATATTACTAGATCATTTTCAACTAAGTATGTGTAAAACTCACTTCCAAAGGATTTTTCAGTTCTAGGTCGTTTAGATCTTCTCAATTCATTATAGTCACAATGAATTTGAATAATAGGTGCATGCGAAATAATATCAATTTTTAAAGGAAACACATGTTCAAAAAATTCAGCATTTTTCGTCTCAACATTTGTATTCTTTTCAAGTATATCACTTTTCAAAACAAAAAAATCTATATGCAACACTATGTTCAGCATAACCAATGAACATGGAATCAGAAGTTTTAGAACCAATTTTCTTTTTCTTAGGGTCTATAAGAAACAATGAGTGTTGTTGTAAGATAACGACAATTATGAGAAAATGAAGAAGAAACAAAAATGTCCGAGGCGTGCACAAGACACTGTCCTTAAGGATATTTCGCAATAGTGCGTACCTTCCAAGATTCAACGGACCCTTCTGCAGTGCAGGAAATAGAAAGAACAAGGATAAATGATACTCAGCTAGGAGAGAATGAGAAAGTTACTTTGAATTTGATGATTTGGAAAACAAGTGAGCATGGTATTTATAGTACCATGTATTCCCAAAAGGGTATTCAAAATAGTAAGTAATTAAGGGAAAATCTGTCATAAAGTAAAATAAATGGTTAAAATTAAATATTCTTTTAAATTTTAAAACGAGCAGATGAAATTAAAAATTCTCTCAGTTTGAAATGAATGGTTAAAATCAACTAATAAAATAATAATAATAATAATAATAATAATAATAAATAGATTAGACCTTTAGTTCATGTACATGAGAAAATTGACCGATTAAAATGATTGGCCAAAGTGCATGTGCGCAAGACCACCATTATATTTTTTTCTTACGAGCTTAATATTAATTCTTTATATTTAAACCAAAGTCAAGTGCTATTCAAAAGAAACGTGAGATTCTTTGAAATATACCAAGTAACCATAATTTTTTTCAACAAGTGCATCTCCAGTTCTGCAGACAGGTCCAGCAGATAAACAAGGACTAGTCTTAGATAGTTCACCAGCTTTTGGGTTAATTCCACGGTTAATAAAAACACCATCACGTTCTGACTGAAGCCTCCAAATGCGTCGGTGTGCATGCTGGTTGTTCAACTAAAAACGGATCTTCAAGAGGCACGTTGTAATGGCCATACCAAGAACCATAAGGACCGTCAGGGGGTTGGTTATAGCGCTTTCCAGTCGGGTTCTCTCCTTTGAGCAGAGCATTCCAATTCCACATGAAACTGGCAGCACTGCGAAGAACACTTGGGGCCAGGAATTTAAATCGCGGAACGAAACCGAGATTGCGGTATCGCCACCGTCCAAAACCGGTATTGCCAGAAATCGTCGTGGGAAACGGAATCACACCTATCGCGGCGGATTGCGGCCTCAATCACGGCTGTAACGGTTAAAAAGGCGATAGCGGGCCGTTATATTCGATATTTACTGAAAATCGAAACATAGATGAAACAGAGCAACCGGCGCGAGGAAGAAGAAGAAGGAATGGTTTTATAAAATTTTGGGGAAATTAGGTAAATTACATGGCGTGACATTGAACGTTTTAAAGTTCTCAGTGTCGCCTCAATACTTTGACCTATATTCAAATTGATCCCTTAAACTTTCAAAACTTCTTGATTAAGCCTTTAAGTTTCTATTTTATCTCAATTAAGTCCTTAAAGATTTGATTTTTTGTTCAATCTAGTCCTTAAACATTATATTAATTTTATTTTTCTTTTACTTAATAATAAAATTAGAGTATATATTGAATATAAGTATTGGAAAAGAAAATCAAATAAATGAGAATAATGACTTATGTTTAATGTGGTATAATTGTCTATTAATAATATTATAACTATTTATTTTTGTATAATATGTTTATTGTTTATTTTAGTTTTATAATATGTTTATTTAATTTTTATTATTTATTAATATTATTAATTATTTTTATTACACTAATATTTTTTATTTTTTTGTTTACGTTTATTCACATATTTAGTCCTTTTATTGGCACACATTGTTTATTTAGACATATTGATATGATTTTATTATCCAAACTAAACTAAATAAAATCACAATACAATCTAGAATTCTTTAAACAAAATTATTTTCACTTTCAAATTCATATTAATAAAAGTTCATAAGTGTTAAAAATACTCTAAAAATTATTAAAATTGACTTTTTATAATTATAATTAGTATGTTTTACAATAAATTGTGCAAAATTTGAAAAAATTCATGACCGTGACACTCGCAGTGACCGCAATAGCCTCCGTTATATTCGAAAACGCGATAAGCGCGACACGACCGAAAACGCGACCGCGACCGAGATTTAAATCCCTACTTGGGGCCAATTCTGAAGTAGCGAGCAGAACATTGTAGTAGTTCATTCGTAATCTATGCAATACACAAGCAAAGTCCCTATCACCAGAGATTAAAAAAAGATGGGCTAACACAAAAGATCAACCAGAAGCGATCTATCAGCACTGTTTTTTTTTCTATCTGCATTGGTGGAACATTTTCATGAGAAAAGAACATGAATTGGGATAATATAAATTTAGAAAGGTAAGAAAAAAAGAAAAAACCAGTGTGTAACTGTGACACCCCAACACGCTTTGTCTATGATAAATTGAATTAGCTAAATCATTGGTTTTAAAACTTAGACAGGTGCAGTTAACTTGCTGCAAAAGGCACACTCAAGGTAAAGGGTTCTAGTATCACACAGGCCTATTTAAGGGGAAATACCAAAGGGAACATGGGAAAGATTCTCTCCCAAAGCCGTGGTCTGGACGTTAAAACCGGCAGGGGGGACAGCAGCTGATAGGAGCCAAATTTTGAAGAAAAGAAATGATGAAAATAGATCGATAATTTATAGTAGTGAATAATTTTAACACTATTACAACCGATAACTAGGAGAATTCAAATAATAATAATCATGATGCAACTAAAAACAAACCCTAGCCTATTTATAATAAACATCTTAAACTATTATTTGCTGAAAACAAAGATATAATCCTAAAAATAGAAAATAATGGAAACATAGTAGAACTGGTAGTTGTGTAGATCATAAGAGTTGTGCATGCCAAGTAATTAAGATTTTGTTGGGTAGTGAATCCATATTAGTACTTCCCCCTGAAAACTTGACTTGTTCTCAAGTCAAAGTGAAAGATCAATATTGTCTTTTTCATCTCCATCACTGTTTATGAGATATAACGAGGCAAAAGAGCTTGTTTTGCATCTATGGCTAGGACCAAAGTTTTCATTGCAGTGAAAACACAACCCCTAGAAATTCGATTTTGGCACTTAACATCCCAAGGACGAGAAGTATTTGGCTGGGAGGATGAAGGATTGGCCTTTTTGTTTGCACCTAATTTAGACTCAAATTCTATGGCCAAACTCATGGCTTGATACACGGTGCGTGGTTTATGAATCCTTACATTAGCTTTGAGATCTTCTCGTAGCCCATGAAGAAAAACTCCCAATAAACAATGGTTTGGCCAATTTGATACTCTTGCCGATCTTCTTGCAAACTCTTGTCTATATTCTTGAATGGTCCCGATTTGACGAATGTCACAAAGATACTCATATGGATTTTGAAACTCAGCGGGGCCAAAATTTACTTGGAATGCCTTAACATGCTCATCCCCGAAAACTAAAGCTCATTCATTGTTGAGCCATGAAAATAAGTCTAGTGCATCACCTTCAAGATACATTGCATCTATGTCCACCTTCAACTCATCTGGTGTCTGATAGTAGAGAAAATATTTTTAGCTTTAAGAATCCACCCTCGAGGGTCTCCACCTTCAAATTTGGGAAAATCCATCTTTGTATGAAGTTGACTAGGTAAATTTTGATGCAGCCATGAACTGTTAGTAACATTCTCTTCAACTTCTGACCAAGCGAATCGCCGAGGCTCTCTTGTACTAATGGAGCTTTTCTTGGCTTTGCCTTTGTTAGGAAATTCTAGAATAGATTTCAAATGTGGTGCATTTTTTGCTTGAGCTTTAAGAGCTGTCACATCAGCCCGTAATTCATTAATGACATCGAGACGAGAAATAATTGATACAAGTTGTATGGCGATTGGGTCATTATTAGGGGTGACGGATTGTGAGGTGGGAACATTTAGATCGGTTAGAGGGTTGTGTGATTGCTCTTGTGAAGTAGCGTTGCAAGTTTTCTCCATTTCGAATCAAACCTTGCTCTAATACCAAAATGATAGAAGCTAAATTTTGAAGGAAAGAAATGTTAAAAATAGATCAATAATTTGTAGTAATGAAGAATCTTAACACTATTACAACCAATAGCTAGGAGAATTCAAATAATAATAATCCTGATGCAACTAAAAACAAATCATAGCCAATTTATAATAAACATCCTGACTATTATTGGCTAGAAACAAAGATAAAATCCTAAAAATAGAGAATAATAGAAACATAGTAGAACTGGTAGTTGTGTAGATCATAAGGGTTGTCTATGCTAAGTGGTTAAGATTTTGTTGGGTAGTGAATTCATATCAGCAGCTCTTAGAATCCCACCAATCCGAAACCGGCCGTGAAGCCTTCCCATGGCGCCACACGATAAAATGAGAATGCAAACAAGTGTATATCTGAATGGGACTATCTAGGCTAAGACCCACCCCAAATTGTTTTGTTATACTTAATTTCCAAAAATAAAGTTTTAAAATCAGGTATTTTTAAGGTTCATTGTTGTTGATGGGGGGTTTTTGCCATGTAGAATAGGGTTTTATGATGGAGATGGTTACCCTTTTGATTAGAACGAAGAGGTTCCATTAGCCATGCATTCATAGACTTGCTTTAAATTTTCATAGGCCTGGTCTCGTCCAACGCTTGATTTCAATTTCAATCCCATGTTTAATTATATATATTGGAAAACAAAGCTAAAAAATAAACTAACACACACTGACAAGTTTTTTCTCTCTCCAAAAACTACTATTACTTTTTAATTAAATATGAAAATGACACACATTTCTAATTATATACTAAAATCGAACTTTTTGCCTGAAACTTTGGAAAGACACATATGATTGGATGTGTTTTTGTCCGTGTGACGCGAATGAAGGCAGATGTGTGGATGATTGGATATGTATTTTAAGTACACGGTAAAAACTTGAAAAGATGAGGCTGACGAAGCGTGCCTTTTTTATTTTTAGCAAAATGGACCAAGTTTCATTGTCAATGACCAAAATGAAAAAAGAAAAAAGTAATGAAGAAGAAAATAATTATACGAACTTTCAAAAGGGAAAAAATGCGCAGTACATGTCGAAGACATGCGTTAGCGCGAGCTATGTTTGACAACGACAATGGCATGTGTGTATGTTTTTTTGTCTTTAATAGGGGTGTATATAAACGAACTGAGCTTGAACGAACAAGACTACGTCCGTGTTTGTTTATTTATTTTTGAAGGTGTCCGAACTTGGTTCATGTTCATTTAAATTTTTAATGTCATGTTCAAACTTTGTTCGTTTATTTTTTGGTGTGTTTGGGCTCGGTTCGTTTAGCGTCAGCGAACGTGTTTGTTTATATTTTAAAAAATATTAAGTAAACAATCAAAAATTAAATAAAACAGACCAACAACATAAACCTTACACTATAACACAAAATCAGGCCTAGTCGAAATTGAATTTCGGCAATCAGAAATTCAACACCGGAAGGTCAAATTTTAGCATTTGACCTTTGACTAAGAGTCAATTATTTAAATATTAAACCTTAATAAAATATTGTTATTGTTTAAGGACCCTATTGCAAACATTGAAACTTTTCTTGGTTATAATTGAAGTATTGAGATATAAGTGCAAGAAATAGTAAGAGGGAGGGTTAAGTGGTTAATTATTGGCTCATTATTAAGTATTGAGACTAAATCACAAAAATTTGAAATATGTAGTTATTGATTAAAATTTAGAGATGAAGCATAAAATGACATAGATTTAAGTTATGGCTTAAAGCAAGGACTAGGGATGTAATTAGACTACCTAGGGGCTAATTTGAAAGGAATAAAAGTTTGGTTAGTGACTAAATTGGAAAGATTCAAAGTTAAGGTTCCATAGTATAAAAGATAAGAAATACAAGGATCTGGAGTGTAATTTGACCATGACCTTTCTTCTTAGGAAAAAAAGGTTCTTGGAGGACTAAAAGCTTAATTTTTCCATTGTCATAAGAGTGTATATGTGGCATGATTGTAAGAAATGATGAAAAAAGGTGAATGATGACATCTTGGATATTTTGGTTAATTGATAAGTAAATTAAATTGGTGGAAAATCTTAATATACTTCATCGGGAAGCATAAATCAAGAGAAAGGAATAGTTATTCCATCTTTATCTTCTTATTTAGTTTGAATAAGCAAGCACCTCCCCATGTGTAAGCACGCACCTCCATTGATGAAGCTTTGGAAGCTTATATTTTTTTCTAAAGAATTACTATTCCTTTTCTACTCTAACCTTATTCAAGGTAAAAGTGGAAACTTATTCGTCTCTTCAAAGAAGCCTAAGCCATGAAACAAAGGAATCCATATAAGTGACCATCCATAGCTTTGGAAAGTTTGGTGAGTGTAGTTCATGGTTCGGATAGCTAGGTGCCATCCTTGTTGTAATTATTCTATAGTTTATCGTATAATTATTGTAGAAATGTTCATTGGCTCATATAAAGCATTTGGTGGCACTATTTATATCATCGGAAAGCAGTTGTAAGTCCTTTTATATTGTCTTGCATCATGTTGCATTGACAAGATTATTGCATTAGTAAGTTCATTGCATCGGCAAGTTCATAGATTTGATTAAAGCATTGTATCGATGAAAACATGGAAATGATAAGTTTATCGTATTGAAAAAGATATTGTATTGGCAAGGCTATAGTATTGATGAAACTATTGAATCGATAAGAATTATTGGAGCTAAGGCTCAACTATCGAACAAGAATAACTTTCTATTGTTAAATCATAAGACATGTAAGTTGCCTTGCAATGGAAGCCATTGGACACTTTGACATGGTACATGGTATATTTGGACTACAGTCTACGAGCTACGGCTCAAGGGTATTAAACTTATATTGGCGATGTTGGAGGTTAGGGGGAGATGATGGAGGATGATGGAGGAAGTATTATTGTTATTACATTGATACAAGCCATTGCTTTGTGCTTTGAGCCTACTTAAACACGGACCAATGCTACCTATGTCCAAATGTGTCCCAAGGCAAACAATGTTAAAAGACAAGTAATACTATGAATATGATTGTTGTATAAATAAACAAGAATAAAACACGAAAATGAATTCATGACATTGAGTATTGTTCATGTATATGTATTCATTGGGTTACCATAATTATTGATTGCATTGTATTTATGAAAACTACTACTATTGTTATCATATTATTATTGAGTTACTACCTCACTAGGTAAAGTATGCCTAATATATTCATTGTCATGCATCATTTCAAGTTTAAGATTTTCGAGGATGTGGACGTGGTTTGAGGTTGCAAGTCACACTCCAAGACTATTGAGTAAAGTATCCTTGTCCCCTATAACTCCTAAAAAGGTAGCATACGGCTTATGTAAAGATATGTATATTGCAATCATGAGGTATATGTTGTGAATTTGTAAAAGGATAATTAAGATAAATTTACAAGATATATATAATCATGATATACTAAGCTATGATATAGAAATATGTGATTAAATACGATTATCGAAGTCTTGTATGTATTGGTTAGTAAGGAGGACTTGAGGTCTATGTAAACAAGTTATAAATGGTCATCTAGATGATATGATGTTAAATATGTGTTGCACGATAAGGTTTATGTTTAAAATGAAGTATATTGTGTGTAGGTATTGTTCACCATGTGGAAAGGGTTTAATTATAAAATAAGGTATATTGGTTTTTTGGCAAAATTAGTAAAATGGCCTAAAATGCTTTAATAAGGGAAAACATAGTAAATGGATTCGTATTGACATGAAATTTGACATGCATATATAAACAATGATTATAAGCTTACTGGTAAAATTTGATAAACATTGGACAACGTTAAGGATTTCAATTTGGATAGAAACTAGACAAATATTGTCATTACAAGCACAGGCGTACCGATACGGGTGGTGTCCTACTAGTACTGATAGACAGTTTGGGGCAATAATAAACCAGGCGTACCGGTACGAGTGATGTTGTACCGGTACATGCATGTAAAATTTAGTATAAAGAACTAAGGCATATCGATACTGCTAAAGGGGTATCGATACGCCAAATCAACACTAGAATTTTATTGTAGCAAGGGTACCGATACGGATAGAGTCATATCGATACCCATTCACGTCTCAATTTGGGGATTTAGGGTTAACGTATCAATACGATATTGTATCCGTACCGATACGAAAAGTATTAAATCATCGTACCAGTACAACAAGAAGCGTACCGATACTGGTTTTAGGTTAGAAAAAAATTATATTAAGGGCGTACCGTTACCGGTCAGGTGAGTTGGTTAAATAAGTTAACTAGTTTTAGAATCTTGTAAAATAGTCACTGAATGTTATAGGGTCTAATTGAAGGTATAAATGAACTCTGATTATATGAAAAATGTGTGTGCAAGGTAATCAAGCATGGAACTATAAATTGATAAGCTTAAATTACTAATAAGGACCTCTAATTTATAGAATTTACAAGTTGGTCCCTAAAACTTGTAAAAATTGCAACAGGGCCCAAAAATGAATATTACCATCTTGTATTGATCTATAGCTCTCATTGATTCTTTGAACATGTTAATGAGTTATTGAAAATTTTTGAATCATAGTTAAATCATTGGAAATTATTGTACAGTTTAACGTTTTGTTCACCGATAACGCTTTTCGACCCGGATTTCTCCTAGATCGGGAAGGGGGTGTTACATACATCATGAAATTATATAGCCTTAAATAGATATTCACACCAACGAGCACAAATCAGGCTTGCTACGTATTTGGATAACAAACTAAATTACTTGAAGCATCTTGATCGATGTGAAAACATCACACTATTAGTGCAAGTTACACTATCGATGCAAGAATAGAAACAAGGAATTTTTGTTTGAATATCGATCCCACGAGGATGGTGTATTACGCTTATGCATATGTGACTACAATACAATACCAAAAGAATGGTAGTTGTGGGTGCAATTGTGGTTGCAATAACAAAATAAAAAAGAAAGAAAAGGATTTAATGTGGTAGCAATAACAGAGTATAATAAAAGATAGAGAAATATGAGAATAAAGCCTGGATCTTCTTGGCCCAGCTCGGCAGAAAGATCAAGTACACTTCGAGGTAAAAATTGGTTTAATCAGCGATACGATGGTCAGTTTGAGTATTAGCTTCCATTTAACCTTCAACCATTGACTCAAGGATGTAGATCGGCTTCAACTTTCGTCGTAAGTCGAGACTATAACCCTTAGAACAAAAGGACCAACTTTCGTTGCATCCAATCAACTTTCGTTGTAAAAACTCGTTAATCTGACTCGTCACTGCATCCGTCGATGTCAGTGGCTGGTTTACCACTCTCATGCAAAATGTAAATCAGATCCAACAATTAAAACTTAAGAAAAAGCTAACACAAATATATATTAAACTGAGAAAATAGTTTAAGCAAGTTCATGAAGCTCCAGAAAATTAAACTAATGTCAATATGAGCTCAAAATACAAAGTAAATCTCCAAAATCATCAAAATAGACAAGAGTTTAAAAAGATAACAATATATTTCCTCGAATAAGCACTCGACTCATCATTTCCTTGGATAAATCTGCCTCACTATGCATTGGATCTCCAGAAATAAGCTTAAGCCGCCATGGATGGAGGAATAAAGCTCGGAGGTTGAATATGATATGAAAAATAGGAAAAGTTTGACACTTTATCTCCTCCAAAATAGTCATTTATAGGCCACCTAAGGAAGGACACATGTCCTGCAGGTTATTTGCGTGCTCAGCGTCGTGCAAAATTTGTTGTAACAAACTGGACAGCTGACATATTCGTCCTTATCCTTAAGCAAGTTAGACAGCTGGCAAATGCAGTGTTGAACTGGCTGCAGTGGTGAAAAACATCCTCTGCAGGACATTAGTAATGCAGTGACAACAAGGCAAAAATAGGCAGAAATATACAAAACACAAGCCACTGGAACTAAATTAGAAAAAATACAGAAATAGACATGACAATGCATAAACGGATGCAATGTATACTAATTTGGGGACAATTAGACCTATAAATCAAGGGAAAATACATACTCTTTAAAGAGCTATCACATCCTCTTGTACTTAATAATTAAATTTAACAATGATTCCGGTTATGCATGACATGGATAATTATAAACAAACACCAAATTCTAAAAGGCTAAAAAGATGTATCTCAGGATCTTTCCCACACACCATTTCTGTAATTTCGAAGCCGCATGTGACCAATAAGAATAACCTGAACTCCTCGGATACTTGAAATCTGAAAAGATCACATAACAAATATATGCGTCAAGGAATATCTATAATATATAATACCAACTTACTCATGGGACAAAAAGACATAAATATTGTCTTTGACTCTTTTTTCTCATAATATGGTAGAACCCAGTTTATTGCTTTTGACACTAATCAAGTAAAGGACCTTGTTTTACTAAAATAATGTCAACTTTATGGAGACGATTAAACAACTCCTTCCCTTTAATATCATATACATTTTTTTTTCTGTTTCAAAACTAAAGCCGAACTCTGTCTCTGATCATCTCTAAAAAGGAAATCATTAACATATGAAGCTTGTCTTTCTCGGCTTTCTTGCAAACTGCTAGCAACTTAGGATCCTGCACAAAAAAACATCTTTGTTCACAAGTCCTAGTTGATATTGCAAGCTAAAAACACAATAGAATAATATAATTAAACACTTAATATGGACATATAACCAACTTGTATCATGCCAGCCAAAATCTCTATTTGAAAATTAATTAATGTGCAAGATAACAAATACGGAGCTTTATTTGAAAATTAAACAAATTTTAGACCACCAAAATCCCTATTTTCACTGACTTTGTATACATTTACTCGAGAAATTATATCACGAGTCATTCCCGCCACGTCATCCATGGGACCAACCAATAAAAATCACTCATCTCAGTATTTTTTTCATGTCATATTTTTACCAAGTGAATCTTTACTTGGTAAAAACTGTTTTTAAAATTGATTTACAGTAAATATGAGTGAATATCACTTGGTAAAAAATATGACATGGAAAAAATAATGAGATGGGTGATTTTTATTGGTTGGTCTCATGAATGACGTGATGAAAATGACCCATGATATAATTTCTCCATTTACTCATACATGAATTTCTTTAATTTTGGGACACATTAAGGAAATCCGCCTATGAGTAATTTTGTGTCATTTTCTCATACTTCGTATACATTTACTCATAGATGAATTTTAGACCACCAAAATCTCAATTTTTACTTAAAACTATAAAATGGATACCACAACTACAACTATCTTCGATGTATCTTAATCAAACATTATGTTATTTGAATTCAAGTTTGATTATAAAAGAAAAAACTTTTTTTTTGCCATCATCTACCTCATGGAAAGGATGAAAATGAGGAGAAAGAATAAGAGAGTGGTTGAGGTCGATTTTGGATAAAGTATGCAATTGATTACTAAACTATCTTAAAAAATATAAAACGATCATCAAACTTTTAAAAGTTACATAATGGGCATTAAATATTGATTTTTATTATAAAATAGTCACCGAGTCGTTAATTGCCGCTAAATAGGTGGTGTGGCAATTAAGAAAATTTATATAATAGCACATTTAGTCCTTTGAGTTTGCACATTCAATCAATTTATTCATAATTTAAAAGAAAAATATTAAATTTACTTCTCATTATTTACACATTATTTCAATTTGGTCCTATTTTAAATTAAAAATAATTTGATATTTTTTCTTCTAATCAGATGGTGACTGATTGAAAGAAAATAAATGAGAGAGAATTGGGTAGTCGAACCGAGGTGGTGTTGATTGAAAAGGAAAAGCCTTTCTTTAGTTACTAATGTCAACAATTATAGTATATATGTTATACTAGTTCTCGTCATTGATGAATGTTTAGATGAGCCACACCTTCAGCATTTACAAAGCTCCATGCGTGTATTTGTCCATTCACTGCCGCCAACAACAAGTCAACAAGGCAACTTATACCTTAATTAATTCAAATATAAACTGATTTAAAATTTTCTAAACCCCTAAATCCATAACAATTAGTATAATTCTTTTTATGAATAAGAGATTAATATCATGTGTCTCGTTAAAACCTTTTAAACTTAATCAAAGAAAAAAATACACGCGATAGTAAATTCAAACCGACAAAACCTTAACAAAAGTACAAGCCTAGGCCAAAACTACTAATGCATAGCAACATAACCAAAACAAGCAGCAAAATCATATAGCACCAACAGTTGCCAGTGGGGATTCGTGTTTGTAATGACTAATGAATCCCAATGTCATCCATTCCAGCCAATTTCGTCATTTTGTCGGCAAAATCATTATGCATAACAAGTATAATTTAATTGGACCTATGAGAGCATTTTCGCTGTAAACCCAAAAAACTGACTAAATCAATTCGGTCTAGTATGTTTTAGTTTTAATTTTTTTAATAGTAGTCGTTAATTTTATTAAAATATTTAAAATTACAATAAAAGTTTATAACTACATTATAAATTAAATACATACATTTTCTTATAACATTGACACAAGAAACTAGTCACTTTAAATCATACATAGACCATACATGAAAAAGGTTAAAAATCCAACCAAAAGACTCGAATGAAAATTAGATACGAATAAATCTGACTGCATCGGAAAACGAACCATAAAAGGAGATTAAACTATTGAAAGAAACTAAGAACCACAAATCAGAGCTGAGCGTCGTGAGAGACTATTCACGAACGCAAACCGCATATCCAAATTCAATCCAAATGTCCATAGTAAGGAAGATCAACTAGATTACAAATAAACAACATATTGATTAGTCGTGGCATCGTCAAATCAAACTCTGAGAAAACATAAAATAAAATGAACGACTAAAACGATCGAGAAAGAAGATAAAAAACGTGTCAAAAGGCAGATAAAAGTGCCACAAATGCAGAGTTATTCTTATTAAAAATTAAACAAAAAAACTGACGATCGGCGACCAACATCAAAGCCAGTATCACCACCGATTAAATAAAGTTGAAAAAGAAAAAAAAAATACTTAAAACACTGCTTTAGTTTTAACTTTTCTGTTGCAAGATTGATTTTGTTGATTATATCATGTTGTTAACGGTTTTTAAATTTTCAAACCAATCCAACTAAAAAATCAAGTTATATATATATATATATATATACTATTTTTGATTATTTTAAATATATTTATAATCTAAAATATATAAAATCACGCCTAAACTGGCCCATCAAACTATGTTTCCCAATCCAACCAATTAGGGGTGAACGTTCGATTAAGTCGAGTAAATTTTTTTTGAGTTATTCGAGTTATTTTGTAACTCAAATTTCATTTGAAATTTTTTCGATCGAGTCAAGTTTATGAAAATCGAGTCGAGTTCGATTTAAGTCGAATTTTCGAGTTCCTATACAAATTAATTGTAATTATTTATCATGTTATAGTACGGTTTGGTTCCAACTTAAATGACTTTCTCTAATCACACACACATATATATATGTAACACCCCAAACATACCCCCAATTCAAAAACCTAATTTTGAAATCCCTAAGTTCAAATCCCTAGAATTTGGAAATTTAAAAAATAAAACCCTAATTAAGAAATTTGGGAATTAATTGAATTTTAAACAAATTTAGTGACATTTTTATAAAAATTTGATATTAGATACCTATTTTGTGAACCCTAGAAAAGTACAAAAACTTACCTTGTAATTTATCCAAAATTATATATATATAAGTTTGGTTTCACTCTGCGGCATTATCTTTTTTTCCAAGCCTGCAGCCGCACTCTCCCGTCACCCTCTCTCTCGATTTGGTTCGATACATCTCCCTTTTTCCTTTTATTTATTTATTTATTTATTTAATTCTATCAAACTCCGATGAGTCTCTAATACCGCTCAATTCAACTATGTCCTCGGTTGATTTAAAGATCAACTATTTGAATCAGATAAGTATTCATGTATCATTAAATTTTGTTAGATAAGTATATAAGAATAATTTCTTAATCATAATAATAATAGTAATAGTGTTATCGTAGGATTATTCTCATAGGTACCAATACAGCTGGACCCCGTACTTTTGATTACGAGAGACTCGTCATTTTGTAGGTTTAGTTTGCTTCGGCTAAGGTGTGTTTTCTTCCCGTGCTATAAATAAATAATTTTTATATGGTTTACATCTTGTTTGATTATGATTTGCATTATGGCTTGTATGGTTGACATCATACACATATGATTTTAGAATATGTTTTAATTATGATTTATAAAATATTTGATATACGAAACATTGAATTTACGGAACTATGATTTACGGAATTATGGACTATGATTTATGGATTTATGACGTATGTTTATGGAATATCAGATTTATGGAATTGTGTTTATGAATTTGAGTTTTAAACATCATATATGTATGAGCATGGGTTGGGATTTGTACGGGGAAGTTCAGTGGTTTCACCCTTCGGGCTGAATTTCACTTCGGATTGATGGTAGTAGTGAGGAGTTCTGGGGAACTTTCCTCTTTTCTTGGCGGTTGTAGTTGGGTGCATTGCATTACATTGTGCTTGTGATTTTTTGTGTTATGGTTTAAAGGATTTTAATAAAATAATACCATGCTTTTACGACTATTGTTTTCCTTGCACTTTAGAGACTCACTAAGCTCTTTAGCTTACTCCCTCATAGTTTCCTCTTACAGATATCGTTGGACTTTAGGCGACATGGTACTTGGAGGATCTCACATTTTATCCGGTTATTTTAATATTTAGTACGAAACTATTTTTAATTATCCAGATTATTATTTTGAGACATTGATGTAATTTCAAACTTTGAGACTAATTATGTTTTGGGATTATTTTTGGCATTCATTTATTGTGGTTTTATTTCAAAGATTTTATTTAAATACTCGAATAGTAATTATGATATTTGTATTTTATTATTATGAGATATTTATTAAATTATAGTTATATATATTCTTTTTTAAACTAAAGTATAACTTTAAGTTTGGTTTTCTTGAGGGTTAAGTTTTTAAATGTGACTTCCTAGATTTGACCTATTTCTTTTGAGCCGAGTTTAGGGGATTAAATTTAGTAGTATTAGAGCTAAGTTCAACCCTTGGACTGTGAGTCTCATATGAAATTTTAAACCAAAAATGATTTTTGCATGCATATTAAATATTTTCGGGCAAAGAGAGATTTCCTGATAAATTTGTTATTTTTAAAACACTACAGGAAAACAAGTCTTTAGCGGCGTTTTTTAGCGCTGCTAAAAACTTCCCCGACGCTTAGAAAAGCGCCGCAAGAAGTGCCGTTGAAAACAGCGCCGCAACAGTTCGTTGCGTTTTTGGGCAAAAACGCCGCAAAAGGTCAAGATCTATAGCGGCATTTGTAAACACAAACGCAGCCAATATATGCTCTTTAGTAGCGTTTGATTTTACAAACACCGCAAAAAACCTGTTCTTTAGTGGCGTTTGTATTTACAAGACAATCACGTTTGTTAAAGTTCTTTGAAAAAAAAACCATAAGGTTAAAGAAACGACTTGAGAGAAATAAGAAGAAAATATAAGAAAATAGTTTCCTCACCTTTTAGAACCAAGTACGTATTGAAAATTTGAGGACGAATTTTCTTAAGGGGGAGAGAATTGTAATACCCTAAAGTTTACTAAGTTGATTAAGGGTCATTTAGTACTAAGATAATAGCTTAAAAGCTAACTTAGTGACTAAAATGACAAAAATGCAAAAGTTAGGATTTCTTTAATTATGGGTTTTGGAAAGGAAATTTCTAAGGTTTAAAGGTATCATGTGATAGATAGTGAATTGAATAAGGTATTATTAAAGTTTGGTTGAATTTCAAGGAAAATTAGAATGGGAATTGAAGTTTAAAATGTTAGAGACCAAAATGTAAATTCTAAAAATTTTATGGCTAAAGTATAAACTTTGGAAAAGTTTGGGGACTAAAGTTGTAATTTCCTAAAAGTTAAGGTCTTTATTTCATAAATAAATAGATCACCTAAGGGCATGGATCGAATGTGAAGATTTTGGTTCGATATGATATTTCGATTATTGGAAAAATCGCAGTTAAAGTTTAAGTGGAATTCAGATACCCGGATCGAACTGGAAAATTTTGAAATTTTGCCATATGATAGAGAAAGGTTATAAATGTATTTCCAAGTGTTGGAAATATTTTAGTTTGATTCAAGATGAATCCTACAGTTTATTTCTGAGTAAAGGATTATTTATCGATATATTGGATCGAATGGAAATTTTGGAGACTGATCCAAAAGATATGGAAAAGTCATAAAATGTTATTTTATGTATATTTTATTATGTTTGGTTGAATTCTAACTAGATTTATTTAGATTTTAATGGAATGACAATTTGGAAACAAACTAGTAAATAAAGACTAGTTGGAGGGCAAATTGGTCATTTGGCCCCAATGGCAATTTTGAAATATTTAAAAAGTTGTAAGGGAAATTTTGGAAAGAGGAAATGGAAGATTAAATCTTGGCCCTTGATTGATGATAAAATCAATCTCAACCATTGGATAAAAAGGGCAAAATTGTAATTTCACTATTAAATGAATTTAATATTCATTTAATAGTTAGATTTTCCAGCCTTGAAACGTGGAGAAAGAGGGGAAAGAAGAAAAAAATTTTCCATGCTCGATTTAAGCCCCGAAACTCGATTTTCAGGTAATATCTTCAACTACAAAGTTGTTCTACTCTTCAAGCTCTATCTTTTGATATCAATAATTCATGGAATACATGTTTGGTTGATGAGAATTTTCACGAGAAAGAAATTAGGGTTATGGATCAAATTGGGGCTTTTGAGATTTTATGATTCCATGATTGAATTCAAGTTAGAATTAAGCTAGTATGATGTTAAAATCATGATATTGAGTTGGGATTTAAGTTTTACATGTTTTGATTTTTATGAAGATGATTAGGGTTTATGGATTCAAAGAACTAAGAAAACAAGACAATCCTGTTTGTTAAAGTTCTTTGAAAAAAAATCATAAGGTTAAAGAAATGACTTGAGAGAAATAAGAAGAAAATATAAGAAAATAGTTTCCTCACCTTTTGGAACCAAGTACGTATTGAAAATTTGAGGACGAATTTTCTTAAGGGGGAGAGAATTGTAATACCCTAAAATTTACTAAGTTGATTAAGGGTCATTTAGTACTAATAGCTTAAAATCTAACTTAGTGAATAAAATGACAAAAATGCAAAAGTTAGGATTTCTTTAATTATGGGTTTTGGAAAGGAAATTTCTTGAGATTCTACGTACACGAGTCACCCCCCATACCCAACCTTTCTTGAGTATGTGTATTATTTTCACTCTACCGGGAGTGCTTAGCACCGAAGTGCTTCTGTATACTTACTGGAGTGTACAATATATCCCTCATTGAGTTTTTATGAAATTACATCGAAGTGTTTAGCACTCGTAGTAAGTCCGTATACTCAAACCATGCATGAGTATACTCCTCAATGAGTATTTATAATATTTGCACTTTACCTGAAGTGCTTAGAATATTTATACAACTATTTATGACCCTATGGATATCCAACTATACCATCAAACCTCTATATCATACATTGGGCTTTATTTCATCATTTAAGTCATCAATGGCAACATATATCAATATATATCAACATTTAACAGTTCATAGCCGAAATAACATTCATATTATACCATCATCAATAACTAGTGATCAATGCATTTATTTTCAACCTTTGACATATTTAAAATATGTCAAATATATGATCAATGACATAAATATCATGACAATATATAAACCAGGTAGACTCATCGCAAGTCCTACTGGTGATGTATGAAACATCCATGTATAATGTTGTGTATGCATTGCACTCACCTGGATCATTTATTAGTATGCCTCACTAAGTCCTCTTTGATCCTTTCCTTCATTGTACCTCGAACCTCCCTTGATTCGAACTTAACTTCATAATTCAAATAAATAAAATATTTGTTAGATCACAATCTAATAATATCTTAGACATATTGTCCAAAATAATCATTCGAATACAAAATCTCCAAACTTTTTCCTTTCTTCCTTGTATTGTTCAAAAATTCATTATGGTCCTTAGTGACCACTTTGAACTTCCATTAACCCCTTTCAAGCTTACTAATCAACCTTAGATACAAAGTGTATCAATTCTCATTTTCTGGCAGTTTACAGTACCTTCGAATAAATATTTCTATAAAATAATCTATAACTCGGAATTCGACTTTGTTCGTTCTGAAAGAAACTATATTCGATAAGCTTTTCAATCATATAAATTAATAGCCCAAATTCAACTTGTACGATTTATGGCGAATTTTCAAAGTCAGTTACAGTGCTGAAATTCAGAACAGACTGGTGTTCTGTTTTCTGACCTTTCGTCACTTAAAAATTCACATCTTTTGACTCGGAACTCGAAATCAGATTCTGTTTGTTGGAAACGAAACTAGACGAACAAATCTTTACATCGGTATAAAATTCATTATCTAACCATTTTTGTATAATGTATGGTGAATTTTCAAAGTTACTGCCATCAACCAGTTTTTCTACACAGCTTCCATAAACAACTTCAACTTTTATACTAACTTCTCCTTACTTCTCTACTTTTCAATTTAGTCCAATTACTTGCTTTAACCCACCATCTTATGACCTTCTTAATCAAATAATTTTTCACAATAATTCTCCTTAATTTTCCTTCTTTACCGAAATAGTAACTAAAATGCAAAGATAAGGATTCAAGGTTCTTAACTTTGCAAATTAGTCCTCAATTCAACATTACTACCTTAATTCCATCATTACAACTAAAAATCAGATTTATCCCCCATACAAAACTTCAATTTCGATTTCGTCACTTAACTTTGACAAATTGTCAAAATGGTCACTAATTCAATTCAACATCAATTTAGCATTCTAACATTATTTTCTTATTTCTAACATCATTAATAACATAAATACACTCCAAATTCTAAAAATTTAGATTTGTTCCTTCAACTTTTCAATTTGCCGAAATGGTCCCAACATAATTTAACTTAGGGTTTTGCTTCCAAACAACAATTCAAGCTTACTAGATCATTATTTCAACATCACAAACCCTAAATTAAACTTGAATCCATAAACCCTAATCATCGTCATAAAAATCAAAACATGTAAAACTTAAATCCCAACTCAATATCATGATTTTAACATCATACTAGCTTAATTCTAACTTGAATTCAATCATGGAATCGTAAAATCTCAAAAGCCCCAATTTGATCCATAACCCTAATTTCTTTCTCATGAAAATTCTCATCAACCAAGCATGTATTCCATGAATTATTGATATCAAAAGATAGAGCTTGAAGAGTAGAACAACTTTGTAGTTGAAGAGATTACCTGAAAACCGAGTTTCGGGGATTAAATAGAGCATGGAAAATTTTCTTGTTCTTTCCCCTCTTTCTCAACGTTTCAAGGCTGGAAAATCTAACTATTAAATGAATATTAAATTCATTTAATAGTGAAATTATAATTTTGCCCTTTTTATCCAATAGTTGAGATTGATTTTATCATTAATAAAGGGACAAGATTTAATCTTCCATTTCCTCTTTCCAAAATTGCCCTTATAACTTTTTAAATATTTCAAAATTGCCATTGGGGCCAAATGACCAATTTGCCCTCCAACTAGTCTTTATTTACTAGTTTGTTTCCAAACTGTCATTCCATTAAAATCTAACTAAATCTAGTTAGAATTCAACCAAACATAATAAAATATTCATAAAATAACATTTTATGACTTTTCCATATCTTTTGGATCACTCCAAAATTTCCATTCGATCCAATATATCAATAAATAATCCTTTACTCAGAAATAAACTGTAGGATTCATCTTGAATCAAACTAAAATATTTCCAACACTTGTAAATAACATTTATAACCTTTCTCTATCATATGGTAAAATTTCAAAATTTTCCAGTTCGATCCGAGTATCTGAATTCCACTTAAACTTTAACTACGATTTTTCCAATAATCGGAATATCAGATCGAACCAAAATCTTCACATTCGATCCACGCCCTTAGGTGTTCTATTTATTTATGAAATAAAAACCTTAACTTTTAGAAAATTACAACTTTAGTCCCCAAACTTTTCCAAAGTTTATACTTTAGCCATAAAATTTTCAGAATTTACATTTTGGTCTCTAACATTTTAAACTTCAATTTTCATTCCAATTTTCCTTGAAATTCAACCAAACTTTAAGAATACCTTATTCAATTCACTATCTATCACATGATACCTTTAAACCTTAGAAACTTCATTTCCAAAACCCATAATTAAAGAAATTCTAACTTTTGCATTTTTGTCATTTTAGTCACTAAGTTAACTTTTAAGCTATTATCTTAGTACTAAATGACCCTTAATCAACTTAATAAATTTTAGGGTATTACAATTCTCTCCCCTTAAGAAAATTCATCCTCAAATTTTCAATACGTACTTGGTTTCAAAAGGTGAGGAAACTATTTTCTTATATTTTCTTCTTATTTCTCTCAAGTCGTTTCTTTAACCTTATGATTTTTTTTCAAAGAACTTTAACAAACGGGATTGTCTTGTTTTCTTAGTTCTTTGACTCCATGTGCTAGGATCTTTACCAGTTCTTTTTCATAGCTTAAATCCGGCTGAATCTCTATTTTATCCAGAGTAACAACATGTGGGGGTTTTTCATAGCTTAAATCCGGCTGAATCTCTATTTTCTCCAGAGTAACAACATGTGGGGGGTCTAATCAATATTTCCTGAGCATCTATACATTATGAATCTTGTCCATTTCCAAAGATAAAGATAGCTATTAAGCTTAACTATCAGACTAACTCATTTCCCGATTTCTTATAGCCCAATAAATCTTAAACTTAACTTTCTTTTTGTCTAAACCATAACACCATCTTCCAGGGTGAAACTTTTAAGGAATACTTTATCCTTAACTTCATATTAAATATCTTTTCTTTCATGATCAACATATAGTTTCCATCATCGAGATAGAAATTCTTCCTTGATAATACAAATATCTATCAAACCTAACTTCCATGTTTTTAGTTTCACTCTTTTCCACTTGTTTGAACCTTGACAACATTTCTCATCCTTTCTTTAAAGATAGCTTATCTAATCCAATATGGTAAATTTTATTCTTAACTTGACAATCAAAACACCATCTTCTTTTAATGCAAATCTTGCATTCATAGCTCTTAAGACAACAAGTGTCTTCCGACTGAGAGCGTCAGCTACCACATTAACTTTTTCTGAATGATAATCAATGACCACATCATAATCTTTAAGAAGCTCGATCCAACTTCTTTGCCTCAAGTTCAACTATTCTTTAGTAAGCATATACTTTAAACTTTTATAACCTATATAAATATAGCATTGTTCACTGTATAAATAATGACGCCATATATGTAAATCAAATATAGCCATTGCCAGCTCTAAATCCTAAGTAAGATAATTTCTCTCATATATCATAAGTTGTCTCAGGCATAGACCATTACTTTTCATTATGGTTGTACTGGTACCGTGGCTTCTATTAAGATCATCCTTAATGTCTCAAAGTTTTCTTTTCATTTATCTTTTCAACTGAATGGCATGCCTTTCCTCAATAGCTTGGTCAATGAGGAGGCAATCATCAAAAAAATTTTTTGAACTTCTAAAACATTCTTCAGAGTTTTCATTCAACTATAGTTTGTGCTTTCTTGGGATATACTCTTATCCCCTATGCCAAATCCACATAACTAATAAAACAACTTTTGACAACCAAGTTCACACTTTAACAAATTAGCATATAGCTTCTTTTCTCGAAAGGTCCAAGAACAATGCAAAATGAGCATCTTGTTCTTCCTTTTTCTTCGAATAGACCAAAATATTCTCAACGAACTCTACCAAAAATTGGTCCAAGAAAAATTAGAATACTTGGTTAATTAGGCTTATAAATGCCATAGACATCATTACGAACTCATAGTATTCATACCGAGTCCAAAAGCTATCTTTAGAGTTTATTTTTCCTTGATCTTTAGCTGATAACATTCCGATCAAGGTCTATTTTGGAAAACATAGCTGTGCTTTTTTTAACTGATCAAAAGATCATCAGTCTTGAAAGAAGATATTTATTCTTTCCGTCACCTTATTTTGCTGACGAAATCTATACTTAATCACATAGATCAATCTTTCTTTTCACAAATACACTAGTGCACCCCAAGGTGGTGGCACTAGGGCTTTATAAAACCTCGACCTAACATTCCTTGTAATTGTACCCTTAAATCCCGAAGTTCGGTCAAAGCCATTTTATACGGGGCCATTAATTTAGGATCAATTCCTGGTTTCATCTTTATTTTGAATTTCACCTTTCAATCTAGAGGTAATTCCGAGTAACCCATCTGGGAATACATTCGGATATTTTTGGACATTCAGGTTATTTTCCAATTTAACTTTAACAGCCCGAGTATCCACTACATTTGCTAAGAAAACTTAACAACCTTATAACAACAATTTCTTTAATAAAACAACTGAAATTACATTGGAAAAGGGATTTACCCTTTTATCAACTACTACTAGTTTTGTACCTTCTATGTTTTTTTTAATACTAATCGTTTTATGCAACAATTCATCATGACTTGATAGGAAGGTAACCAATTCATGCCCACCATCTCCTTAAACTCCTCGAAAGATAATTCCATTAAATTTATTGGGAACTCTATTTCTTATATTTTTATCGAGCAATTCTAATGTTCAGCTTTCCCTTACATTACAACTCAACAAATTTATGAACGCTATATTACTTGAAATGAGTTCTAAAAGGGTATCTTCTTCACCATTCAACTTCGTACTTATATACGAATGTGTAAAGCTAGGACCCATCAACATCAATACAGGTTTATCCAAAAAGATGAGATGTACCTTCTATGATTTTCGAATCCTCCCAATCTTTATCACCCCGATGTTATAAACTCGGACCGATATGTGCAAATCTAGCACAGCGTAGCAATTTCAAATGTTTCCCAGCTTTAACTTAACATCGGAGTAGCAATACAACTCCATCCAATTTCTCAAGATCAAAACAAAGGAATCCGTCTAGTGTAATCCTTAGGTTATTCAGGTTATAAATCAACAATCACCAACCTTAATCTGTTTTTTCCTTTCAATTCAGTGTTCCCGAACTTTTTAATTCCTTAAATGCACTCCTTGTTGTACCAAAGGCCCCTTTCTTGTTCCGATTTATTCGAAGGGTTATCATTAACCTTATTATTACTACTTTTGATTCCTTTCAAAGCTTCCAATTTATCAGTTCATCACGCTTTCTTGGCTCAAATATTTCTTATAATTCCTCCCAATTTACATTAGTAAGGAGCGACATCAATCAGATCATAAAAACATCAGATCAGTAATATTGATATCCTAGTTGCATGTATACTCTTTTTAACATAAAACCACTTCCATTTAGGCTGAGAATCGGCTAAACATACAGCTCTGATACCAATAAATGTAATACCCCTTTCCCATATTCATAGCTGAATACGAGTCAAAGATATCACAAAACATTTGTAAAACCCTCTACATTTGTAACTCGGTAAAAAATTCGATTCTTCTAAAAATATTACAATATATTTAGTTTCTACTTACAAATGTAGTTAATCACGTATAGTTTAAACATAATATTTTAATCTTCAAATCGAGTTTAATTTCAGACATCAACTTATTAATTTAATTTGCTTTATATAATTAATGAAACTGCCTGACTTAAAATTCACCCAGATACCACATAAAATACAAATTCTATCAGAGCTGGCATATCATTTTAATATACATGTCAACTAGTAAATATTAAACAGTGTCAAAAGATATCTTACTGATATTGATGTACCTGTTATTGATTGATGATGTCCATTTATGCTCCTTACTCCAACCATTTCTTCTTTCCTACGTGTAAAACAGTTACATGCTAAGTATTTACTTAGTGAGACAATAATTCGAATTCAAGTGCAATTGTCATAATACCAATATTAATGATTAACAATGCATATGGTCACCTTACCATTATATGCTCGTTAACATAAATAACTATGTATATCAAAGTGATAATATTAGATCTTACCAATACCGTTTCCATTTCATCCATAAGCTTTCAATACCTTTTTACCATTTCTATCTGCAAGCTTATCTTTATGTTTCTTTTTTATTCTTTTTAATTTATTTAGCTCAAGGTATCAAATTAAGAGATTCTATGTACACGAGTCATCCCCCCATACCCAACCTTTCTTGAGTATGTGTATTTTTGCACTCTTTCGGGAGTGCTTAGCACCGAAGTGCTTCTGTATACTTACCGGAGTATACAATATATCACTCATTGAGTTTTTTATGAAATTACACCTATGGATATCCAACTATACCATCGAACCCCTATATCATACATTGGGCTTTATTTCATCATTTAAGTCATCAATGGCAACATATATCAATATATATCAACATTTAACAGTTCATAGCCGAAATAACATTCATATTATACCATCATCAATAACTAGTGATCAATGCATTTATTTTCAACCTTTGACATATTTAAAATATGTCAAATATATGATCAATGACATAAATATCATGACAATATATAAACCAGGTAGACTCATCGCAAGTCCTACTGGTGATGTATGAAACATCCATGTATAATGTTGTGTATGCATTGCACTCACCTGGATCATTTATTAGTATGCCTCACTAAGTCCTCTTTGATCCTTTCCTTCATTGTACCTCGAACCTCCCTTGATTCGAACTTAACTTCATAATTCAAATAAATAAAATATTTGTTAGATCACAATCTAATAATATCTTAGACATATTGTCCAAAATAATCATTGAATACAAAATCTCCAAACTTTTTCCTTTCTTCCTTGTTTTGTTCAAAAATCATTATGGTCCTTAGTGACCACTTTGAACTTCCATTAACCCCTTTCAAGCTTACTAATCAACCTTAGATACAAAATGTATCAATTCTCATTTTCTGGCAGTTTACAGTACCTTCGAATAAATATTTCTATAAAATAATCTATAACTCGGAATTCGACTTTGTTCGTTCTGAAAGAAACTATATTCGATAAGCTTTTCAATCATATAAATTAATAGCCCAAATTCAACTGTACGATTTATGGCGAATTTTCAAAGTCGATTCTGATCTTTGAAATTCAGAACAGACTGGTGTGTTCTTTTTCGACCTTTCGTCACTTAAAAATTCACATCTTTTGACTCGGAACTCGAAATCAGATTCTGTTTGTTGGAAACGAAACTAGACGAACAAATCTTTACATCGGTATAAAATTCATTATCTAACCATTTTTGTATAATGTATGGTGAATTTTCAAAGTTACTGCCATCAACCAGTTTTTCTACACAGCTTCCATAAACAACTTCAACTTTTATACTAACTTCTCCTTACTTCTCTACTTTTCAATTTAGTCCAATTACTTGCTTTAACCCACCATCTTATGACCTTCTTAATCAAATAATTTTTCACAATAATTCTCCTTAATTTTCCTTCTTTACAAAATAGTAACTAAAATGCAAAGATAAGGATTCAAGGTTCTTAACTTTGCAAATTAGTCCTCAATTCAACATTACTACCTTAATTCCATCATTACAACTAAAAATCAGATTTATCCCCCATACAAAACTTCAATTTCGATTTCGTCACTTAACTTTGACAAATTGTCAAAATGGTCACTAATTCAATTCAACATCAATTTAGCATTCTAACATTATTTTCTTATTTCTAACATCATTAATAACATAAATACACTCCAAATTCTAAAAATTTAGATTTGTTCCTTCAACTTTTCAATTTGCCGAAATGGTCCCAACATAATTTAACTTAGGGTTTTGCTTCCAAACAACAATTCAAGCTTACTAGATCATTATTTCAACATCACAAACCCTAAATTAAACTTGAATCCATAAACCCTAATCATCGTCATAAAAATCAAAACATGTAAAACTTAAATCCCAACTCAATATCATGATTTTAACATCATACTAGCTTAATTCTAACTTGAATTCAATCATGGAATCGTAAAATCTCAAAAGCCCCAATTTGATCCATAACCTAATTTCTTTCTCATGAAAATTCTCATCAACCAAGCATGTATTCCATGAATTATTGATATCAAAAGATAGAGCTTGAAGAGTAGAACAACTTTGTAGTTGAAGAGATTACCTGAAAACCGAGTTTCGGGGATTAAATAGAGCATGGAAAATTTTCTTGTTCTTTCCCCTCTTTCTCAACGTTTCAAGGTTTTTTAATCTAACTATTAAATGAATATTAAATTCATTTAATAGTGAAATTATAATTTTGCCCTTTTTATCCAATAGTTGAGATTGATTTTATCATTAATAAAGGGACAAGATTTAATCTTCCATTTCCTCTTTCCAAAATTGCCCTTATAACTTTTTAAATATTTCAAAATTGCCATTGGGGCCAAATGACCAATTTGCCCTCCAACTAGTCTTTATTTACTAGTTTGTTTCCAAACTGTCATTCCATTAAAATCTAACTAAATCTAGTTAGAATTCAACCAAACATAATAAAATATTCATAAAATAACATTTTATGACTTTTCCATATCTTTTGGATCAGTCTCCAAAATTTCCATTCGATCCAATATATCAATAAATAATCCTTTACTCAGAAATAAACTGTAGGATTCATCTTGAATCAAACTAAAATATTTCCAACACTTGTAAATAACATTTATAACCTTTCTCTATCATATGGTAAAATTTCAAAATTTTCCAGTTCGATCCGAGTATCTGAATTCCACTTAAACTTTAACTACGATTTTTCCAATAATCGGAATATCAGATCGAACCAAAATCTTCACATTCGATCCACGCCCTTAGGTGTTCTATTTATTTATGAAATAAAAACCTTAACTTTTAGAAAATTACAACTTTAGTCCCCAAACTTTTCCAAAGTTTATACTTTAGCCATAAAATTTTCAGAATTTACATTTTGGTCTCTAACATTTTAAACTTCAATTTTCATTCCAATTTTCCTTGAAATTCAACCAAACTTTAAGAATACCTTATTCAATTCACTATCTATCACATGATACCTTTAAACCTTAGAAACTTCATTTCCAAAACCCATAATTAAAGAAATTCTAACTTTTGCATTTTTGTCATTTTAGTCACTAAGTTAACTTTTAAGCTATTATCTTAGTACTAAATGACCCTTAATCAACTTAATAAATTTTAGGGTATTACAATTCTCTCCCCTTAAGAAAATTCATCCTCAAATTTTCAATACGTTACTTGGTTTCAAAAGGTGAGAAACTATTTTCTTATATTTTCTTCTTATTTCTCTCAAGTCGTTTCTTTAACCTTATGATTTTTTTTCAAAGAACTTTAACAAACGGGATTGTCTTGTTTTCTTAGTTCTTTGACTCCATGTGCTAGGATCTTTACCAGTTCTTTTTCATAGCTTAAATCCGCTGAATCTCTATTTTATCCAGAGTAACAACATGTGGGGTTTTTCATAGCTTAAATCCTAAATCTCTATTTTCTCGAGTAAACAACATGTGGGGTCTAATCAATATTTCCTGAGCATCTATACATTATGAATCTTGTCCATTTCCAAAGATAAAGATAGCTATTAAGCTTAACTATCAGACTAACTCATTTCCCGATTTCTTATAGCCCAATAAATCTTAAACTTAACTTTCTTTTTGTCTAAACCATAACACCATCTTCCAGGGTGAAACTTTTAAGGAATACTTTATCCTTAACTTCATATTAAATATCTTTTCTTTCATGATCAACATATAGTTTCCATCATCGAGATAGAAATTCTTCCTTGATAATACAAATATCTATCAAACCTAACTTCCATGTTTTTAGTTTCACTCTTTTCCACTTGTTTGAACCTTGACAACATTTCTCATCCTTTCTTTAAAGATAGCTTATCTAATCCAATATGGTAAATTTTATTCTTAACTTGACAATCAAAACACCATCTTCTTTTAATGCAAATCTTGCATTCATAGCTCTTAAGACAACAAGTGTCTTCCGACCGAGAGCGTCGGCTACCACATTAACTTTTTCAAATGATAATCAATGACCACATCATAATCTTTAAGAAGCTCGATCCAACTTCTTTGCCTCAAGTTCAACTATTCTTTAGTAAGCATATACTTTAAACTTTTATAACCTATATAAATATAGCATTGTTCACTGTATAAATAATGACGCCATATATGTAAATCAAATATAGCCATTGCCAGCTCTAAATCCTAAGTAAGATAATTTCTCTCATATATCATAAGTTGTCTCAGGCATAGACCATTACTTTTCATTATGGTTGTACTGGTACCGTGGCTTCTATTAAGATCATCCTTAATGTCTCAAAGTTTTCTTTTCATTTATCTTTTCAACTGAATGGCATGCCTTTCCTCAATAGCTTGGTCAATGAGGAGGCAATCATCAAAAAAATTTTTTTGAACTTCTAAAACATTCTTCAGAGGTTTCCATTCAACTATAGTTTGTGCTTTCTTGGGATATACTCTTATCCCCTATGCCAAATCCACATAACTAATAAAACAACTTTTGACAACCAAGTTCACACTTTAACAAATTAGCATATAGCTTCTTTTCTCGAAAGGTCTGAAGAACAATGCAAAATGAGCATCTTGTTCTTCCTTTTTCTTCGAATAGACCAAAATATTCTCAACGAACTCTACCAAAAATTGGTCCAAGAAAAATTAGAATACTTGGTTAATTAGGCTTATAAATGCCGCAGACATCATTACGAACTCATAGTATTCATACCGAGTCCGAAAAGCTATCTTTAGAGTTTATTTTTCCTTGATCTTTAGCTGATAACATTCCGATCGAAGGTCTATTTTGGAAAACATAGCTGTGCTTTTTTAACTGATCAAAAGATCATCAGTCTTCAGAAGAAGATATTTATTCTTTCCGTCACCTTATTTTGCTGACGGAAATCTATACTTAATCACATAGATCAATCTTTCTTTTTCACAAATACACTAGTGCACCCCAAGGTGGCACACTAGGCTTTATAAAACCTCGACCTAACATTCCTTGTAATTGTACCCTTAAATCCCGAAGTTCGGTCAAAGCCATTTTATACGGGGCCATTAATTTAGGATCAATTCCTGGTTTCATCTTTATTTTGAATTTCACCTTTCAATCTAGAGGTAATTCCGAGTAACCCATCTGGGAATACATTCGGATATTTTTGGACATTCAGGTTATTTTCCAATTTAACTTTAACAGCCCGAGTATCCACTACATTTGCTAAGAAAACTTAACAACCTTATAACAACAATTTCTTTAATAAAACAACTGAAATTACATTGGAAAAGGGATTTACCCTTTTATCAACTACTACTAGTTTTGTACCTTCTATGTTTTTTTTAATACTAATCGTTTTATGCAACAATTCATCATGACTTGATAGGAAGGTAACCAATTCATGCCCACCATCTCCTTAAACTCCTCGAAAGATAATTCCATTAAATTTATTGGGAACTCTATTTCTTATATTTTTATCGAGCAATTCTAATGTTCAGCTCGCCCTTACATTACAACTCAACAAATTTATGAACGCTATATTACTTGAAATGAGTTCTAAAAGGGTATCTTCTTCACCATTCAACTTCGTACTTATATACGAATGTGTAAAGCTAGGACCCATCAACATCAATACAGGTTTATCCAAAAAGATGAGATGTACCTTCTATGATTTTCGAATCCTCCCAATCTTTATCAGTCCTGATGTTATAAACTCAGACTGATATGTGCAATCCTAGCTGCGTAGCAATTTCAAATGTTTCCCCAGCTTTAACTTAACATCGGAGTAGCAATACAACTCCATCCAATTTCTCAGTATCCAAACAGTGGAATCCGTCTAGTGTAATCCTTAGGTTATTCAGTTATAAATCAACAATCACTGAACCTTAATCTGTTTTTCCTTTCAATTCAGGTGTTCCTGAACTTTTTAATTCCTTAAATGCACTCCTTGTTGTACCAGTGCCCCTTTCTTGTTCCGATTTATTCGAAGGGTTATCATTAACCTTATTATTACTACTTTTGATTCCTTTCAAAGCTTCCAATTTATCAGTTCATCACGCTTTCTTGGCTCAAATATTTCTTATAATTCCTCCCAATTTACATTAGTAAGGAGCGACATCAATCAGATCATAAAAACATCAGATCAGTAATATTGATATCCTAGTTGCATGTATACTCTTTTTAACATAAAACCACTTCCATTTAGGCTGAGAATCGGCTAAACATACAGCTCTGATACCAATAAATGTAATACCCCTTTCCCATATTCATAGCTGAATACGAGTCAAAGATATCACAAAACATTTGTAAAACCCTCTACATTTGTAACTCGGTAAAAAATTCGATTCTTCTAAAAATATTACAATATATTTAGTTTCTACTTACAAATGTAGTTAATCACGTATAGTTTAAACATAATATTTTAATCTTCAAATCGAGTTTAATTTCAGACATCAACTTATTAATTTAATTTGCTTTATATAATTAATGAAACTGCCTGACTTAAAATTCACCCGATATACCACATAAAATACAAATTCTATCAGCCGGGCATATCATTTTAATATACATGTCAACTAGTAAATATTAAACAGTGTCAAAAGATATCTTACTGATATTGATGTACCTGTTATTGATTGATGATGTCCATTTATGCTCCTTACTCCAACCATTTCTTCTTTCCTACGTGTAAAACAGTTACATGCTAAGTATTTACTTAGTGAGACAATAATTCGAATTCAAGTGCAATTGTCATAATACCAATATTAATGATTAACAATGCATATGGTCACCTTACCATTATATGCTCGTTAACATAAATAACTATGTATATCAAAGTGATAATATTAGATCTTACCAATACCGTTTCCATTTCATCCATAAGCTTTCAATACCTTTTTACCATTTCTATCTGCAAGCTTATCTTTATGTTTCTTTTTTATTCTTTTTAATTTATTTAGCTCAAGGTATCAAATTAAGAGATTCTATGTACACGAGTCATCCCCCCATACCCAACCTTTCTTGAGTATGTGTATTTTTGCACTCTTTCGGGAGTGCTTAGCACCGAAGTGCTTCTGTATACTTACCGGAGTATACAATATATCACTCATTGAGTTTTTTATGAAATTACACCTATGGATATCCAACTATACCATCGAACCCCTATATCATACATTGGGCTTTATTTCATCATTTAAGTCATCAATGGCAACATATATCAATATATATCAACATTTAACAGTTCATAGCCGAAATAACATTCATATTATACCATCATCAATAACTAGTGATCAATGCATTTATTTTCAACCTTTGACATATTTAAAATATGTCAAATATATGATCAATGACATAAATATCATGACAATATATAAACCAGGTAGACTCATCGCAAGTCCTACCGGTGATGTATGAAACATCCATGTATAATGTTATTATGCATTGCACTCACCTGGGCCATTTATTAGTATGCCTCACTAAGTCCTCTTTGATCCTTTCCTTCATTGTACCTCGAACCTCCCTTGATTCGAACTTAACTTCATAATTCAAATAAATAAAATATTTGTTAGATCCCAATCTAACAATATCTTTGACATATTATCCAAAATAATCACTTGAATACAAAATCTCCAAACGTTTTCCTTTCTTCCTTGTTTTGTTCAAAAAATCATTATGGTCCTTAGTGACCACTTTGAACTTCCATTAACTCCTTTCAAGCTTACTAATCAACCTTAGATACAAAATGTATCAATTCTCATTTTCCGGCAGTTTGCAGTACCTTCGAAGAAATATTTCTATAAAATAATATATTTATGAAATAAAAACCCTTAACTTTTAGGAAATTACAACCTTAGTCCCCAAACTTTTCCAAAGTTTATACTTTAGCCATAAAATTTTCAGAATTTACATTTTGATCACTAACATTTTAAACTTCAATTCCCATTCCAATTTTCCTTGAAATTCAACCAAACTTTAAGAATACCTTTTTCAATTCACTATCTATCACATGATACCTTTAAACCTTAGAAATTTTCTTTCCAAAACCCATCATTAAAGAAATCCTAACTTTTGCATTTTTGTCATTTTAGTCATTAAGTTAGCTTTTAAGCTATTATCTTAGTACTAAATGACCCTTAATCAACTTAGTAAATTTTAGGGTATTACATATGTAATTTCATACTTTGAGACTAATTATGTTTTGTGATTATTTTTGGCATGCATTTATTGTGGTTTTATTTCGAAGATTTTTTTTAAATATTCGAATATTAATTATGATATTTGTATTTTATTATTATGAGATATTTATTAAATTATAGTTATATATATATATATATATATTCTTTTTAAACTAAAGTATAATTTTAAATTTGGTTTTCTTGAGGGTTAAGTTTTCAAACGTGACTTCCAAGATTCGACCTATTTCTTCTGGGTTGAGTTTAGGGGGTTACAATATATATATTTCTTCATATTTTTTATAACTATATATAAGGAAAAATCAAGGGACTCGACTCGAACTTAGAAATAAACTCACTAATAATAAAAATTTCGAGTTATTCGAATTTCTATTTCACAACTCAAGCTGTATTTAAAACTTTTTTGCCTCAAATGGAGTCAGAAAATTAAAAAATTTAAAGTCGAGTCGAGTTTTACTCAACCTAAAAACTAATAGTTCAATTAATTAAATTAACAGATTGAACTGAACAAAGTTATGTCGGTTCAATTAGGTTGCTTTTGATAAAAAAACAATCAATTTTCTAAGATTAAGTTATTTTAATTAAAAACAACATCCGAACCGATTGAAAAAATCGATTGTTCACCCCTACATGACCTTAAAACTAGTAATGATCTAGGCTAAAAAAATTAAAATTGAAATATGAATGATCAGAATTCGAAGCTAACGCAAACACAAAATTAAAATTAAAATATGGTTATACATGCGAGGGAAGGATACGCGCGAGAAAGAGTTTGCACCCTCACTACGCCTAAACTCGGTACTAAATTAACTATCATTTTATTAATATCAAATTTTGCGAGTTAAAGTAACAATTAAATCAAAATTTAATTATACATGCGAGTTCAGTTTAAAGGGTTCGGTGTTCTTTAATCTTATGAAAACCAATTAAACATTGGCTTTGTTTTGGAGCTTTCTGCCCATCTACTTGAGAGCCCCCGTTGTGACAGAAATTGTGTCGTTCAGAGATTTACGTTGCAGTCGTATTTTAGGTTGCGATGTTTTATTGAACATAATGGATATTATTGCGGTCATTACAGGCCTCTATTTTTTACAATAACAATTTCGGACGGTGCCGTTACTGTTATAGAGTAACCATTATTACGATGGCGGACCGCTACTTGAATTCCTATGTCATCCTTTTAGAAAAAGATAAACTTATATTGAACAAGTTCAACACTCACACCATTTGTCAACATCCTTTTGATTTCGTGCATGGATTCAATAAGAAAAAATGAAACAATGGTAGTTGTAGGATGAGTTTTGTAGTCTAATGAGTGAGATGGTGGTTTGAGGTGGTCGTGGGCGGTTCATCTCTTCTGATGTGTGAAGTGTTACGCTTGACGGTGGTATGCGATCGGAGCATAGTGTGTTTTTGAGGGTAAAAATGGATGCTCATAGGGTGATCTATTCCCACCCTTGGGGGCTGTGCTCCAATGTTTTTTAACTAAAAAATATAATAAAATTTTTATTTATTTGGACCCAAAATTTTAATTTATTTGAACTTTGCCCATTCTATTTTTTGTGAGCAATTATACTTTGGTATGTAATTTTGATTTTTGACTTCGTCTCTTACCGTCACAAAATAACTATGGATGATGATGTATGGTAATTTCAATAGGTTCTGCTGACATATATTTATTATAAATATTACATGTTTTTATATAAAATGATAGTTTTTTTTAATAGATATAAAATGATAATTTTAAAATGCTTTCCTAATGCTAATGGATATTTCATTTGGAGATATATAAGATAAGAAAATCATATTTTGATTTAATCAAATTGTTATGTATTGTCCCATATGATCCATGAAAATTCATCGTAGTTCAGTGAGCAATAACACTAGTTTTAGTATGAACATGTAAGTTGTTGTGAAAGTAATCAAACAATTAATTATTATAAGCATTTGACAAAGAATAGAATAAATTTATGTTTAGGGTTGGAAGTTTAGAATTTAAGGTTTACGGTTAGAATTTAGAGTTTGATGTTAGAATTTAGAATTACCTAAACCCCTAATCTTATTGCCATAGATTCTAAACCCTAAACTTTAACCGTAAACCATAAATTTTAACCTCTAAAACCTAAACACTAAACTAAAACCCTAAACCTTCAAATCAAGCCGATTATAAATTTTTTTCTACCGTCAATATAATTTTCCGATACAAATACTAATCATAGAATTTAACATTTTTTCTCAGCAAGAAAAATCAATGTTATTGAAAAGCCCAACGCAGTCCACATCCAAATTTGTGAATTCACATCGTAAATGCTTTTCAAGAAGGGTAAGTATACATTTTAGTACTCAAATTTGGTCTCAAAATTTAATTTGGTATTTAAGATTTTTTTTGTCCCTTTAAGAATTTAAGTTTAGTCTCAATGTTCAATTTGTATCTGGACATTTTATCCAATTAAGTACATATACTTGACTTTTAAATTCAAATTAATACATAAACTTTACTTCATGATTTATATAAGTAATTAACTGTAATTATCAATTTGGATGAAAAAAATAAAATTCACCAATTTCATAGAAGTTAAATTCATATACTTATTAGATAAAAAAAGATGGTCCCAGCAAAAAAGAGAGTGTTATTTTTGAGGTGATTTGCAATCGAAAGGCTATGTCTACAAGATGTGTGAGATATTCAGAATAAAAAAAACATATATTTTATGGGACCGTATTAAAATTATTCAACAAAATATTATCCAATACTTGATGACCCATATCAGCACAACATATAAATTTTATGTATTCGTAAGTTATAATTATGGTGTACTGAAAATTACATCCACCACACATCTATCTATTTTCAATGTCTTGTCTCAAAGTTCAAACTCCGATTTTAAACCTCACGTTGATAACAAATTATATACTAAAGAAATCAAAACTATGGTCTCCACAAAATCCAAACATTTCTCCAAAGTTTCATCACTTATATTCATTGCTTCGCCTCCTCCTCCATTGCTGGCGAGAGCCGCCATCGTCATAGCCATGATCGATGTTCCACCATCTAGACATTAACATCCATTATCTGATAACCTACCTTTTGTGTACAATCTGGTAATTAGTGTTACGGTTTAGGGTCGAAGATGGTGGCATTACATGTGGAGCAACTCAATCAATTAAAGGACATTTTCGCAAGGTTCGACATGGACTCTGATGGCAGCCTTACAATTCTAGAGCTCGCCGCGTTGCTCCGGTCGTTGGGACTCAAGCCATCAGGGGACCAGATCCATGTCCTTTTAGCTAATATGGACTCTAATGGCAATGGTTCGGTCGAATTCGATGAGCTAGTGAATGCCATTATGCCTCACATGAATGAACAGATCCTAGTAAATCAAGAGCTACTCAAGGAGGTTTTTACCTTGTTTGATCGCGATGGCAATGGCTACATCACTCCGGCCGAGCTTGCGGGTTGTATGGCCAAAATGGGGCAGCCGTTGACGTATAAAGAGTTAACGGAGATGATCAGGGAGGCTGATGCCGATGGAGATGGTTTCATTGACTTCAATGAATTTTCTACCGTAATGGCACAATCGGCCTTTGATTTTCTAGGCATCAGTTTCTCTTCGTAACCAAAGATGTTGGTTTATCTTAGTTCATGATTAATTATTAATTCACTCGTTTCGGAAATTTAAATCGGGGCAACATATACGTTTCCGATCGTAAATACTACTTTATAGAAAACATAAAACTGTAAAATAACGATCATAATGTTATGTTGTAGGAGAGTATTTAAATTACGGATTTTCTTTCTCTTCTTCTTCTTGTTTGTAAACATCGTCTTAGGGATGATTTACATACATATGTGATTCCGAGAAAGATTCAGCTTAGAATCCGAGAAGTATGTTGAGAAGTTGAAGAGTTTGTAGAGAAAGAGAGGCGGCACTCTCTGAAACTTATCGATTGTAATGTTGTAATATCTTCAAATGAAAACCAGCAATGTATATACATTTGACTATTGAAATTTGAAAATGAGGAGATTAATGAAAGAAAATGGGATGTAAATGAAAGAACAAGGAAGAAAATAGGGCAGAAACGAAAGAACATGAAACGTGGTGGAAGATATTGGAAAAAGAAGACATAAATTTTAGTGGAATTTTTATACAAGAGAATCTGAAACAACGGAAATCAACAAAAAGATTGAAATGAAAGGAGAAGAAAAACCGTTTTTAATGAACCGTTTTATTGTAAAATAAGCGTTCAAATTTTAGGTCTCTAACGCTTCATTATGTTATATTTTATATGTTTAATTTTTTAATCAAAATATGTGTTTAATGTTTTATTTCGTCTATCTTTTAAGGTCCATCTTTTAAAAAATTCATCATTCAATCCTTTTTTTGGAGCTTGACATGGTGTCAATTCTTTTTTTATTAAAAATAAACTAAAAGTCTAATTCTATACAAAAATTTCAAAATATCTAAACTTCATATCGTTAATTATCTGTCATCATAGAATGTTATGTCGTCATTGCCGTCGTCACCGTTCTTTTTTTTTTTTACAAAAGTCTCAAGACCCAATTCATCGTTTGTGACAGCAATGGTAACGCAAAAAATAATGAACTAAATTAACTTTTTTTTTAGAGAAAAGAAAGAGATAAAAGAAGAAACCTGTGCGAGTCCGAAATCCAAGCACTCTTGGGCCCTTGGATTTATTGGAGGATTACATCTCCTTATGTCTTCAATCACCTTAATCAACGCTTCAGTTGTTTTTAGTTTTTAGACGATCAAAAATGGAAGCCGGCCGGGGAACCAAATTCCCGCTAATCTGTTTTTGATTCAGCAATGTATAGTCTTTTTTTTTTTGAAAGATAAAAAAATCTTTCGTTAAATATTCTTCCGTAACTAATATTCGACATAAAATTAAAATCCGACAACAAAAAGAAAAAAAATGTCTAAATTATTATTATAGACCGAGTAAACTAGAGAAAAACGTATAAGTCTTTCATTAATATTTTATACATCTTTTCAGTTTTAAAATCAGCCGTTTTTTCTTTCAGAAACATTTAAATTCACTGAATTTACATAGATTTGTGGACATTTGAACATTTTTCTGTGAAACAGACACTAAATTCACGTTTTAGAAAATAAAATGGATGAATTGAAAATTTTGAGGTCATTGATTGTTGTCGATGTCGATTGACGGTGGACGGGACTAACGGTGGGTGGTAGTAGGAGATTTATCTAAAGTTCAGGGTCAAATTAATATATATCTAAATCTTATGAGACAAATTGATGTTTTATTTAAAATTTATGGGTAAATTTAAAATAAATGATTTTGACTAACGTGTCACGTCATCATAATAACGGATATTAATGACTCAGTAAGCAAAATGTTATAGATCATTAATATAAGATCAGGACATAACCTTTTTAAAATCAGAGAACAAAATCAAACATCTCAAAAACAAAAGAGAACAACCATGTAATTTATCTAACTTTTAACCATTTTGATGCGACAACATGTGTGACAATTCGACATGATATTGTTTATCTTATATATCACGTCAAAAAATAATTTAAAATAAAAAATAGATTTATAAAATACTAAAAAAATACACATGAACTGTCATGCGAATTGTTATGTAAGCGCTATTAATTTTTAGCCAACATTTTCCTTTAGAAAAATGTAGATGGTCACATTTGATGTTATTGGATCCTCTTTCTTCTCATATTTCCATAAAAATACAGGAATCACAACCTTAAGAGATCATATTCAGTGTGATCAAAGACAGTTATACAAACCATTTCAAGAACACGACAATGGATGATTAAGCAAAGCCTCTGATTTATTTGATGTTAGTGTGGTGATTGCTTCTCCTGGCACAGCAACCGACCGAATAAACGAAGACGAGGAATATAAGGACAAGGATGTGAATGATGGCCAAACACCTCCATTGTTTCCTCAACTTGGTAAGAATCCCACTTTTGCATGAGTTACAGTCATAACATAACTTCCAATGGTTGTTGTTCCATGTTAAGCAGTCAGGGTCCGATGCCGCCAAACTGGATTTCGGGACTTCCCAGAATGTCGCATTCTTTCGTACCAACCCACATGAACTTGGTGGCTTGCATAAAGCACGGGTACTCCTCTTTAAGGGTGTCCCGCGTCCCCGATACGTTTCGGGACGGGGATGGTGCAGGACGGTGGGGGACGTCCAAACTTTATCAGGGACAGTCAAACATATACCGAATACGATCAACGTTTATTAGGGACGTACCCAAATAAATTTACTTAAAAAATGGGAAATAAAATTCTCATCTTTGTGAGTAGGGTTTTAAAAACCATTAAACTAATCCAAACTTAAAAAGCTCAAAGATAATTAAACTAATCTGAACTTAAAAAGTTCAAATTATACCCAACTAAACTCAAAATCAATTGAATCAAACTCAGTTGAAATTCAAACCTAATTAAAGTTCAAGTATACACATGAAAGATTGAATGTACTAGTAAAAACCTACTAAATTGAACACTCAACCTAAAAAATATAAACTTAATTACGTGTGTCAAATGACCCACATACACTTGATCTGAGCCAAAAGGCCAAGACTAGATTGCTTCCTTGTTTCAGCGGCTAAGCGCCTATTTATAGACAGCTTTCTCTTCTTGCTTTATGTATCTTAAGGATGCGAGATATTGGGTGTGTATTGTATTTGTAATTTGTTTTAACTATTCTTCACTCAAGCTTTAAATAGGGATGGGTAAATATTCATTTCAGCCATGTCATCTTTTAATTTTATTATTTTAGTCATTGATTTTCTCTTAATTTAGAATGTAAAGTTAAATTTACATTCAATTTAGTCATTTAATTTTAGTAATCTTCTAATCTAAGTGTTAAAAAATAATTTAAAAATCATTAGAAGTGAATTTAAATAACTATAATTATAATTATTGTTTAATACAATTATAATTTTAGTCCTTATTGTATTATGAATTTTAATGATTTTTTATTATATAAATATTAAAATTTATTTTATATTTGTCGTACCCTTGTACCCGTACCTTGTAATTTTAAAAATTACCGTTTTCTATCCCTGTACTTGTACCCGGCCCCGTATTTGTATATGTGCAACTTAGGCTTGCAGCACCCTGCCTGAGAACATAAATATTGATCAGATTTTAACCAATTGTTCATAAACATATTCCTATATACTCCTATATTTCTATATCTATATACACCTGTATTGCAGGGAGAGGGAGGGTGTTCTTGAAGAAAACCAAAGGTTTGTAATGAACACAGGTGGTGCAAACCTTAGCATCGATCAGACAACTCTTGATTCGAATCCAGTTCTTGTCCTTAACAAAATGGTTCTGCAACCAACGCGAGAAATCCACAGTTTTATGTTCCTTGGAGAACAATTCTTTCTCCGAAAACACTTTCCCGGCTCCGTCGTTGGTGATCAACACAACGAACACCGTGAAACCAATGAGACACAGTATTGACAAGAACAGGACACCCAAGTAAACGAACATGAAACAGCTGTTCTTCAACAAAGAACCGACCAAACCCAGCAAAGAAACCGTTACCAAAAATCCACCCAGTGTCAGTACTAGGTTTGTTAAAGCTTCGCGGCAATGGCTTCGGTCGTCATCATCGACGACGGAGTAAATCCCGAACAACAAGGAAAGAAATCCTAGTAACAGTAACACGGTGTTAACCAAAACCACATTGGAGTTGCTAACACGATCCATTGTTGAGTTTTTTTTGTTTTCCTTTTTCGTCAGAGAAATGATAAAAGGAAAGGATATTTTATCAATTTTAATGACAATTAACTCGAAAAATATCCGACCAAATTCAAATATGATAACGTACAACTAATAAATCAATATAATCATTAATCGAAATCAAAACTAATAAATATGAGAAACTAAATGTTTAACGAGCTAAACCTAGGACAACGTGTTTATTCTGAAAAATAACATTTATTACATCCTTAATTACCAGAAAATATACATAAAAAATCTTGTTCCTAGTTTTAAACTGTTGGTAAACAGTGTTGCGGCAGATTTGGTTACGGAGCCTCGTCGGGTGTCGGGTTTCTCTGTCGCCTAACGCTGCAACCGATGTTGAAGACGATGAGGATAATTACGAGGATGCCTAGGTTAACGAAGGCCAAAAACCGCCATTGTTTCCTAAGGTCGAATAAAAATCCACCCTTGCAAGACTTGCAGTCGAAGCAAAGCTTGTTCTGGTTGTTGCTCCAAGTGAGGCAGTCGCTATCGGGGACGTCCGGTCCCGATTCCGGCATCTGCCAAAACGTCGAGTTTTTGTATTCAAACTTGCAGTAAATCGGTGGCTTGCAACAACCGGACTGAAACAAAAGAAGAAACAATAAGGTTACGAGTTCAAATACACCTGAAACAATGATCTTTAAATTATTATAACAACAACGATGTCAATTAAGACACGGTCGGCATCCCCGATTGTGAAAATACATCAAAATATACAATCATGAAATAAAAAATGAACAATTTTGAAATGGTAAGGCAAATGAAAAAGGTTAAATTACTTGTATCATTGAAAACTTCTGCTTCAAGAAACCTAAGAGATGTTTGTCGTTGTGGAGGGTTTTGCAAATATGGGAATCAATCAAGCAACTCCGGGCCTCTTCCCAATGCCCGTTGTCCACGTACTTATTTTTTAACCATTTCGAATAATCTTTTATTCGAATCGATCTGACTCTAAATCTGGCAATCTGCTTCGACAATCCTTTGTTCGAGATGACCAAGGCGAAGAATGTCACACAAAATAAAACCAATATGATCAAGATCAATAAAATCGAGTAAATCGTCAAGAAAATATTGGTATTCTTTAAGCAAGATCCGAGGAAGGCAAACACCGATACGACTATGAAAATGAAGCCGATTATCAACAAAGGGTTTCGGACCGAGCTTTGGCAGATGGTGCCACCGCCGCGGCTGAAGTAGACAGAGACGACGACCGCAAACAGGCCTAAAACGAGGGGAATAACGTTTATACAATTGAAAATGGCGTCGCTAACCCGAACCATTATTCCCCTCGTTGAAGAATTTTTTTAAAGTTATATTTTTTTCTATTCTTTGAACTATTCTTTTGTTTATTCGTGAAAATTTTGAGGAGTAAAATAATGGGAGGTAATTAGTTTCCGTCCTAGTTGTTGTTACTAAATAAAACAATTAAGTGATTGTATTTAACAGGAAAGAATGCTATTATCAGGATTTGAAGGAAATTTTGGTAATAAACGAATTTGTTTTTTATAATTAAGATCTAATCACACGGCTTCGTTTTAAAACAATTTGTAAACATTTGGTTAGAAAGAAAGAAAACAAGAAGTAATTGTCACGGCCCGCACATTTGGGTCTGAGACAGATACGCAACAAGCAACCCAAGAGGTTCTAGGCTTGCTGAGAAGACCACCTGACTTGGTCCGATCGTTGGAGACTAAAAGAAAGCTCAAATACATTGAGCCTGGTAAATTAATAGATGACATCTTACCAGGGAATATTTCAAGGTAAACACAAACTTAAGGAAAGAATTTCATAGTGATAGAGTTTTCTTAGTTAGTGTAGATTTGGTAGGTGGCTTTCGATCTGAGCCGTTAGTGTGATTTGATCTCGTCCGTTCATTGTATGAGGATTCAACTATAAATAGAGGTCTCCCCACCTCAATTGTATTCATCCATTATTTGAGTAATACACTTGGCATTTACTCTAAAAACACTATGTAGTGTTCTTCGCGTTCTTGAGCGTTCTTTCTTTTGTTCTTGTTGCATTTCTCTTTTGTTCGGTTCCTCTTGGAACGATCTCGTGTTTGTGTGCCTTGGAAGAATTCGATCTTCCGGAGTGAGTATTCAGGCTTACTTAGTCGTTTGTCTAAGAACATTGACTAAGGCCGCACGTTGGGCTGGTTCAGAAGTCTAGCCCCGTGACATAATGAATTAAATAAACAAGGATAGTTGCGAAATAAACGAGGGTGAGAACGAACGAGTGTCATAGTCTACACAATTTTCAATTATGTAAGAAACATTAATTCGAACAAAATACGAATATATGTATATTTCGAGTGTTAATATGTTCAAAGTTATAAAATACAACGTATTTTAAATTCAGCGCTTTACACTGTTGAAAGAAAAGAAAGCGAGAGAAAACAAAATGAAAAACAATTTTAATTTCTTGCTCAAAATGACTAGTTTTACTCTTCCTATACAAAGTCATCTGAAGAATTTGGGTTCTTTGATGATGATGTTGTAAAAGTCGTAGCCTATCGAGAAGGGAATGTTATGGTCTGGCTAATAATCCTTCGAGGACGTGTCCTCTGTGCCACTCTTCCCTAGAGACGATCACTCATGCCCTTAGAGATTGTCGCTCGTCCAAAGATGCTTTATACATGTCTGGTATACCTGTTTCCATTGTCACTAGCTCCATCTCCATAACCCTTGCATGGCTTGAAGAAGCAACATCGATCATTTGCTTACTTTTTTGTGCTACTATGGAATCTATGGAACCGACGAAACAGCTTTGTTCATGACAGTGTCATAAAGGTTCTTGAAATTTAAAATAAAATATTTTTGAAAAGTTTGGAAATATTCGAGAATGGAATTTTCGGAAATAAGGTATTCAAAAGAGATGACACCCGGAGACCGGGATGACACTTCTAATAGAATACTGAAAAAATTTTAAAATAAAAGGATGGAGTCGCCACCGGCAATTTTTTGGTAGGCTGGACACCCTAAAAAAATAAACCAGAGATTTTAAAATTTGGGTCCGAGAGTCTGTTACGTGTGGGGAAGGGTTAGCACCTCTACAGCGCCCAAAATTGGTAACATGTTGATTTTATGTTATCATTGCAAGAAAATAAAAATTCAAATTTTAATTTAAAATTTAATCCCAAAAAATATAAATGTGTGATTCGAATATCCTAGCCCACAACCCACGATACCAAAAGAGATGACGCCCGAAGATTCAGGACGACACTCCCACTAGAATATCGGGACCTCAGGTACTAAACTAGATTAATGGAATTAATGAAACATGGAGTTTTAATATGTATGACCAAAATATGATAAGTGAATAATTAAATAAACGTAAAAATATAAATTACGTAAATTAAATTACAAGAAAAATAAATGTGTAAATTAAAGTGCGAGAAAAATAAATAAGAAAATTAAATTATTCAGAAAAGGATAGGATCGAACAAAAAATAAATTATGTAAATTAAATGCAATAAAATAAAAGCGATAAATTAAACGTTAGTCGTTAATAGTTAGGGAGTTAGGGGTTAATTAGTTAATAAGTTAAACGTACAATGAAGATCGAATAAAACAAACAAATAAAAAATTATATATATACATATAATAATGTAATAAACATATATTACATAATAACATATAGTATAATATTATATACACATATATATTACAAAACATATAATATGTAAACATATAATAAAATATACTCCATCCGTCCCATTTATTTTGTCCATTGTTGACTTTTCACATTTTTAAGAAGAAAAAGTTTGTGTAAGAATGTGTAAGAAATATGATGTAAAATAATTGAAACGACAATTTTATACTTGAAAAGTTAAGTTTTGTTTTGTTGGGAAACTAAAAAAATGGTATAAAGGGAAATGTGCCTTATAAAAGTTATTGATTTTTTCAGTAAAACATTTTAAGTGGGACAATTTTAAAACACAAAAAGGACATATTGAGTAGGACAGAGAGAGTATAAACTATATATTATAGTAAGATACTATATATATATATATACATACATACATATTAATACATATATAGTATAATTTATTATATAATATAATATTGTAATACTTATATGAAATAATACTTTATATACATATATAATATAACAAATACATACATACATATATAGTATATATATATATTATAATATAGTTAATAAGCATAAAAAAGGACCAAAATGCTAAAACAAAAATAAAAGGTGGTGGAAATAAAAATAAAAATTAAATAATAGCAAAGTAAACAAAATTTGGAAAAGACGAGATTTAAAAAAAATGGAAAACCAAGGGGCAAAAGAGTAAAAATAAGTGTGAAAATAAAAGAAAATAAAAACTACAGGGACCAAAAGTGCAATTGGTCCCTGGGTTAAAACAAAGGCGGGAACAAAGGGAAGGACTATTTCTGTAATTAGACCGCTTCCTCCAAAACGCAGATCTTTCCCCTAGGTCGGGTTACCACGCGGGTTAGGGGGCTCACACGACGTCGTTTTGGGAGGGGCCGGTTTAAACATAAGGGTTATTTTTCATTCGAGGGTTATTTTCGATTTAAAAAAACCCTAATCCTATTATCTTTTCTCCTCTCTTCTACCCTTCACGCTAAATCAATGGCGCGCCGCTCACCCTTTATTTCCAACGCCGTTCACCAGCCTCACGACCTCGTGGCGGAGATGGTGACGACCAAGGTGGTCTACAGCATCGATCGACACGTTAGATTCAAAAATTCTCTTTTTTTCCTAAACCGTGATTTCAGATTTAAAAGTTTTGATCTTTAAAAAAATATTTTTAAATCTTAGCTTTCAAGCACGTAAAGAAAAAAAATTGAGAATCGAAAGTAAAACTTACTCTGATTTTTTTGAATTCAAAGATCATTCTTTAACAATTTCTTTTTTGGTTAGAAACAAACAAAAGTTTTCCTCTAAATTTTTTTGGTCCTTCAAAAAAAATCCCCTCTTGATTTACATTTGTTTCGATTTTATAAACCAATTTTTTTTTACAACATAACAACTCTCCCATTTTTTTAATCTTGCTACAGATATGCATTGATGGGAAATCTAGATTTTAAGGGACTTTTTGGTGATATTTTGCAGGGTATGGGTGATTGACATGGGCTTGATGGCTAGGGCAAATTAGGTTTTTTAGGGATTTAATTTAATTTTTAGGGTTTTTGGTTATTTAGGGGTTAGGCTAGGGATTTATGGTTTGAATTAGATGGGTTTTGGTTGATTTAGGGGTTTCGAACGTGTCACGGGCGATGGACGGCAGGTGATGAAGGCGGCGACGGCACAAGAGGTTGGTGGAGACAAATGTGTTTAGGGTTAAATTAGGTTTTAATTCATATTAAGGTTGGGTTAGGATTTGCATCCGGGTCGGATCTTGGGTTACCGGGTCGAATTGGTTAATAAGTCAGATGTGTTTTTGGGTTTTAATTTAGGTGTATTGGGTTTTGGGCTGGGTTGGATATTGGGTTATAATTGTAATGGGTTTTAGATCCGAATTTGGATATAAACTGGACAAAATGGGTTATTACAGCTGCCCCTCTTTGCTCATTGTTGTGTAACAGCAATAAAGTAAAGACTAAAAATGACCCATTTTTCTGGTTCGGCTGTGCTTCTCCTCTTGATACATGTCTTCATTCTTCAGTATATCTTCTTTCTTTTTGACGTAGGTCTTCTTTTTTATCTTGATTGATCTACCTTGTCGCCTTTGGGGAAGAAAAATCTTCAAAATGGGGGTTGCCTGTTGAGGAAGCAAAATGAGAGGAACTTGCTACATTATTGATGACGAGCTAATTTCTAAAGAAAATTTGACCCAGCTGAACACTGACGAAGAGACAGGGTTTGCAAAATTTGATCCATCTACAACATTGATGAAGAGGCAGGATCGGGGGCTGAAGATTCAAATGTCTGATCCTTCTACAAATCTGACGAAGGGCATGATTGAGGGAAGAAGATTCAAATGTCTGACGAAGAGGTAGGATCGGGGGATAAAGGTTCAAATGTCTGATCATGCTACAACTCTGACGAAGAGGCATGATCGGGGGATGAAGATTCAAATGTCTGATCCAACTATAACTCTGACGAAGAGGCAAGATCGAAGGATTGAAAGCTCATTTTAATATATTTTCTTTTGGCATAATGTCAAAAGTAGCCCCCAACATTTGACCTTTTGGTCAGTTTAGCCCCTATTATTTTTTTGTCCAAACAACCACCTAATATTTCATTTTTTGTTCAAATTTCACACTCGTTGGAAGGAAACCGTTAGTCAACTAACGGTCAACGCCTAAGGCTAACGTGGCATCGTGATTTTTTTTTTAAAATAATTATTTTATATTAATTTCTAACCAATCATACATTGCCACGTGGCACCATCATATAATAACACGTGGCTGATTGGTTCTAAGGCATAAGAAAAAAGAAAAATTTAATAGGCGTGCTTGGGGGGATTCAAACCTAGGCCATACAGTTGAATATCTCAACACACAACCACCAAGCCAACATACTATGTTGTTATTTTTTCACCACTTATTTTATTTATTTATTACTTTATTTGTTTGAAAGTGAAGAAATATTCATTAAATTATTCACTAATATATCCTAAAGCCTAAAACCCTAAAAAACTAAAATATAAACATAAAATCCTAAACCCTAAAACTCAAAATACTAAAAACCTAAATCCATAAACCCTAAACCTTAAAACTAAAACCTTAAACATGTGAAACCCTAAAACCCTAAACCTTAAACTTGAAACCCTAAACTTCTAAAAACCTAAACCTTAAAACTCAAAACACTAAAAACCTAAATCCATAAACCCAAAACCTTAAACCCTAAAATTGAAACCTTAAACATGTAAAACCCTAAAACCATAAACCTTAAACCCTAAAACTAAAACCTTAAACATATAAACCCTAAAACCATAAACCCTAAACTTGAAACCCTAAACTCATAAAAACCTAAACCCTAAAAATCTAACCCATTAAACTGAAACCCAAAACCTTAAAACTAAAACCCTAAACACATAACTCAATTTGATATAGGTTTTAAGGTTTAGGGTTTAGTGTTTTAGGATTTAATGTTTAAGGTTTAGTATTTAGGGTTTAGGTGTGTAGGGTTTAATGTTTTATATGTTTAAGGTTTAGTGTTTTATGTGTTTAGGGTTTTAGTTTCAGGGATTTAAGTTTAGGTTTTTAAGGTTTTATTTTTAAGGTTTCAGGCTTTAGGATTTAGTGTTTAAGGTTTAGGATTTAAGATTTAAAGCTTAGGTGTTTAGGGTTTAGTACTTTACGTGTTTTGGGTTTTGGTTTTAAGGGTTCTAGTTTCGGATTTCAAGGTTTTGATTTTTAGGGTTTTATGTTTTAGGATTTAGTGTTTAGGGTTTAGAGTTTAGGGTTTAAGATTTAAGGTTTAGGATTTAGGTGTTTTATTTTTAGGGTTTAGGGTTTAGGATTTAAAATCTAAGGTTTAGGGTTTAAGGTTTTGAGTTTAGGGTTTTGGTTTTAAGGATTTAAGTTTGAGGTTTATGTGTTTAAGTTTTTAGTGTTTTGATTTTTAGGGTTTTAGGTTTAGGGCTTAGGCTTTAGGGTTTTAGGATATATTAGTGAATAATTTAGTGAATATTTCTTCACTTTCAAACAAATAAAGTAATGAATAAATAAAATAAGTGGTGGAAAAATAACAACATAGCAGGTTGGCTTGGTGATTGTGTGTTCAGTTATTTAACCATATGGCCTAGGTTCGAATCCTCCCAAGCGAACCTATTAAGTTTTGCATCTTTCTTATGCCTTAGAACCAATCAGCCACGTGGAAGATGTCACATGTCATCATATGATGGTGCCACGTGGCAGTATCTGATTGGTTAGAAATTAATATAAAATTAATAATTTTTTTAAAAAATTACGATGTCACGTCAACAAAGTGCCACGTCAGTGCCCAATGCCATGCAAACATGCCACGTCATCCTCAGGCGTTGACCGTTAGTTGACTAACGGTTTCCCTCCAACGAGGGTGAAATTTGAACCAAAATGAAAGGTTAGGTGGTTGTTCGGACCAAAAAAAGAATATGGGCTAAAGTGACCAAAATGTCAAACGTTGGGGGCTATTTTTGACATTATGCCTTTTCTTTTTCTTTTTTCTTCTTTTTTTGATTTTTGAATTTTTTGCTTTTTTTTTGCTTTTCCTTTGAATTTTTTTTTATTTTTTTCTCTTTCTTCTTTTTTTAGCTACAACATTGATAAAGAATTGAAAGTTAGTAAATTTGGATTTAACCACACCATCAACAGAGGGGTAAGATCGGATAATAACAACTTGGACCCTACTACACCATCAATGGAAGAGTAGGATCGGATGATAGTAATTTGGACCTATCCAAACCATCAACGGAAGGAAGAGAACGGATAACAATTTGTATTCCACTACACCATCAACGGAGAAGTAAAACACTAACTTGAACCATACTACACCATCAACAGTGGAGCATGATTGGATAGCAACTTGGACCCAGCTACACCATCAACGGAGGGACAGGATCGGAGAATTTGGATTTTACCACGCGATTAACGAAGAAGCAGAACACCAACTTGAACCCTACTACACCATCAACAAAAGAGTAGGATTGGATAGCAACAACTTGGACCCAGCCACACCATCAATAGAGGGACATGATCAGATGACAATTTGAATCCTACCATTCTATCAATGGAGAAATAAAGCATCAACTTGAACCCTACTACACCATCAACGGAGGAGCAGGATTGGATAATAATTTAGATCCAGCCACAACATCATAGGAGGGGCAGGATTGAATTTCGGCAACTTGGAACTAACCTTACCATCAACAGAATGACTAGATCGAATAACAGCAACTTGGATCTTACTACACCATCAACGGAGGAGCAAGACCGGTGAATGACAACAACTTGGACCTATCTACACCATCAACGAAGAGACAGGATCGGATGATAAAAGTTGATTAATTTTCTTTTATTTTTTTTTCTTTTTTTTCATTTTTGATATTTTTTGACTTTTTTGTTTCTTTGATTTTTTTGCTCTGATTTTTTTTTTGTTTTTTCTTGACCTACAACTATAAGGAAGAGATAATATCCGAGGAAGAAATTTGGTCTAGTTGTACCATTAACGGAGAAATGAGATATTGACAAAAATTTAATCGGTTGCACCATCAACAGAGAAGCGAGATCTGGAAAATGCAGGATCTGCTACATCACTAGCGAAGAGACGAGATCCAGAGGAAAAATTTGATCTATTGCACCAGCAACGGAGAAACGAGATCTTCAAATTTTGATCTGCTACATCATCAACGGCAGAGCGAGATTTGGAAGCAGGTTTGGATCTGTTGCACCATCAACGAAGAAACGAGATCTTCATAATATCTAAACTGCTACACCATCAACAGTAAACAAAATCTAGAAATGTTGATCTATCACCAATGATGAAGGTAAGATCCGAAAAAGTTACTTATGCTGCTCTACTGGCGGAGAGGTATGACCTGAAAATGAGAAAATATTAATCAGTAAATGTTAAAAAATTTGTCGATGATATCATCTATTTGGAGGTTTCAATTCTTTTGTATATTCGGCCTCCTTCAATACAAAAGGTGTAACACCCGGTTTTGGGCCTAGCATTTTTTAGGCTTATTAGACGGTCCGGTGGACTGGGTTAGAGATTTGAGTCGGATTCGGGACCGTATATTTTTCGGTAAGATAAAAATATGGAAAAATGGTTAAAAATCATATATTAATATTGGTGAAATCAATTTTGGAAAATGGGATTTGGAAATGTGACATTTTGGTTGGTGACCAAAATGTAATTTTTGAAAACTATTTTAAAGTGACTAAAATGAAAAGGGTCAAACTCTTAGAATCCTTAAGGAGCTACATTACCAAGTTTTTGTTGGTGATTTCTACCTTTAATTAAATCATTTAACATGTGTTTTAAGGGTTAATTAAGAAGGATTAAAATATCTAAAGTTAATTACATATTCACAAAACTTTTTACGTAACTTTTCTCTCCACCTCTCTCTTCAGCCAAACACTCAAGTTTTCATCAAAGTCTAGATGTGAGAGGCTTGATTTATTGGATTCTTGATTTGAAAATTATTTTCTATCTTTGTTTTACAAAAACTCATTGAAATCTTGTGTTTTCTTAATTTTTGACAAGCCAATTAAGGGAGAAATCACACAATAGGGGTAAGGTCCATGATCTCCTCTATTGAATGGTTATTTATTGATATTCCCAAGTGTTTGATCCTTGATATATGGTTTCTAATCTGATTTTGATGTTTTTATGTTGAATTAATTGATTAATTGGGTGAAATTGATGAAATGATGAAAGTTTCATTTTAGATCTATTTTATAATTATTGAGATTGAGTTTAAATATATTTTGGATGTATAATATTGTTGATAGGTCGATTTTGTCAATGGAATCCTGAAACTCTTGAATCTCTAATTGTTTAGGTTGATAGAATTGTGATGACTGTGTGTTTGCTGGAGGTGTTAGGTTATTTGATTCTGTTTTTGGGTGTTATTTGATGATAAAAGTGATGCAATTTTGATAGGTTGTGGCTGGGTTGTGTTTGGGAAGGATTGAATGATGTTTTCGGTTGTTGTGGTTAGGTAATTGTAGGGTGATTGTAAGAATCCGCGAGGATCTGTTGTTGCAGTGTTATAAATGCATTGAGATGCATTAATCCTCTGTTGCTACGTCTTTAAAACAGGGGAGATGGATCCGAAAGTGATCGGTGAAGCTTTGGAGGCTTCAGACGCATGTTTTCGCGTAGTGAATCGAGGTATTTCGTATCGGTGAGTGAGAACGTGGATTCAAGCTTTGAAATGTTTTAAAGGTGGTTTATGGAAATTTAAACTTAGCTTGATATGCTGGTTTAAACTCGGAAGTAAGTAAATATGGTTTTTCTCTCTCAGTCGTGCTAGATTGAAATGGTTTTATGCACTTGTTTTGATTTTCATGTTACCTACTGTGTAAGCATGTTTAAAAGTAATTGAGATACTGGTTTTGAGCATGAAATACTGAATGATGCACATGGTAAGTGATCCTTGTAAGTATATGGTTTATACTTGTAGTTTAAAGCATAGTTGTTTCTTTAGTAAATGGTTTGGTTAATGCTTGTTTAAAACAGTGAGGTAAATCATAAATGGTTAATTATATTGGCAAGTGATGTGGTTTTAAAATTGTTATCGGATATAGTTGACCGGCCATAGGATTGAGTGCACTATAATAAGTCGTCTTTGATGTTAAGGAGTTTAGATTCATGTACCGAAAACTCAATCCGAGTACCCTAACGATTGAAGGGTTAAACAGTACTATATACTCTCGTTAGTAGATTAAGCGTCTAACTGATGAGTGGGGTTGGTGTCCCCGTGGGTTGAAAGGTGTACCCGGTTGATAATGTACCGCGATTGTTATTATATCGCAATTCCAGTTGAGATGGCTTGAAGTGTTGGTTGAACACTTGTTGAATCTGTGTATCTGATGAACTCTTTTGGTAAATGAACTTGGTTAATGATCACTTGTGAGCCAATATAATTGTTAATGTATCATTGAAAGTTTTGTGATGTATAATGTGATTTATACATGTTTACTCTTTAAGCTCTACAGATGGTTTATATGCATGGGAAGGCTTAAATTGAGGTTAGCAATGGAACTTGTTGTTGGTTAATTATACATGTAGTACGTTTACTCTCTAAGCTTTGCATATGGTTGTTATGCAATGGAAGGCTTAAATTGAGGTTGAACAATGGGATTTGTTGTTGTTTAATGATACGTGTTGTATATGGTTTGATATGCTAGCTTTAAAAGATGTTAAGTGCATGTTTTAAAGGCATGATAATGTTTTAGAGGCTGTTTGAAATGAGATTTCAATGTAATGTTGAGAAATAATTTTAATGCATTGATGGTGTGTTGCTTTTGAGCACTCCTCACTAAGCCTAGTGTGCTTACACGCTTTTTGTCCATCAATTCAGAGAATTGAAAGCTTTGGAGGCAGGGGGAAGCAATGGATCCTAGCAAGACTTGTTTACCAAAGTATGTTTTTGGATTAGATTATAAATAATAAGGGCAATTGGGGTTTTTGTGTTTTGGGAGATGTTTTGTTGAACTCCCTGTTGAGCAAGTTTGTTTTGTTGTCCATAAGTTGTATATGGCCTCAATGGCTTGTTTATGATGATGGTTTGAAGTTACATGTTTTACTTGAATGGTTGTATTGGAGGCATACCTATATATTTCCTTTTAATGCAAGTTGGCATGAAGGATGTTGAAATCTATGATGTTATGGTGTGATGTAATCTTGGAATATGTTGAGGGTATGTTAGGAAAATGTTAGAGTAGTTTGGATTGGTTGAAAGCTTGTTAAACCAGAGAAATTAGACATACAGGTCTAGGCTTACCAGAATGGCAGTCCCTATTTCGGTACGAGTAGGCCATTTCAGGCTTAGCATGCTAGTACACGGGCAGCTATTTCGGTACGAGCGTAGGCAAATTTAGTCAGCGTTTCGATATGCGAGTACCTGTTCCGATACGGCATGGTATATTTTTGAAGGGTATTTCGATACGCGAGGAGGCATACCGGAACGAGTATTGGTTAATAGATTTTGAGGATTACGAAATAATAAAGTAGTATCAAAATGTGAGTACCTGTACCGATACGGATGGCGGTTAAGTTGGTTATTTTGTATTATTCTAAAATTATGTTTTCTTATGTTTTGGTCATTGATTGTTGTGGATGCAATCAAACGAGTATGGATGATCGTATTGAGCTATTTTTTCACATGTGAGCATGAAATATATTTAATTAAAGGTTGGTAACTTAAAATTGAGCTAATTCCTTGTATTTATCAGGATTTGCAATTTAGTCCCTAAATTGCATTTGTGTCCAATTGGATATCGATTCGATGCCCAATTGAGATGAGTTCTCACTTGTCAACAGTATGTACATGTAAGAAAGTAATATTGCATCTAGGCAAGATAAAAGAAAAAAATGGGCGCGTTTAAGGTTTTATCTTTCCGATTTACTTCAGTAAACCTAATGTAGGCTATTCGGTTTGGTCTTGCGACTAGGCCAGGTCGAGGAGGTTACATTTGGTGGTATCAGAGCCAGGTTTGCGATAGTTAGGAGTTGGTTTGATTGTTGTGATGTTATTGTGAGTTGCTATATGATGTTTAATATTCATGGTGATTGTGAAATGTATGGTGATTGTTTTATGCCATGTTAGCGGAAAATTTGGGGAACCCATTGCCTTATTATTATTATAGTCTGGAATGTTATGATTTTGAAATGAAAGTCTTGGATCCTTGCTTGAAGTTGGCCTGATTTAATTTTGTTTTGAAATGATTATCATGCCTTAGAAAATGTGTTATGTTACGACCAATAGGAGAAATGAGACCTAGCGTGATATTGTTGCCTTTGGGCAGTGAGTAAAGAGAGTGTTGTGTCTCCTGGGGGTTTGTTACCCCGAATTATGTACCACCTGTGCCGGTTGAGCCAGAGTTGGGTGATATGATGCCTTGCTATAGGTGATGTTTGAGCTTTTAAGCTGTTGTTGCTGGAGTGCGTATATTTGCACCAGTAATTGGGCTAAAGAGGTTGCCGTTAGAATATCCCTGCAGTTTGGGAGGAGTTGAGTATTATGGGTTGTCAATCGAGGCGTTCAGGATTGGGATGACCAATGTTATTCGGGTTCGAACTGAATGGGGTGTATTGGCACCCGTAAGTTGGGATGTGTTGAATCTCTATTGCATGATGATGTTTTAGTTGGTAGACAACTGTATCTGTGAGCATAAAACCCGATGATGTGGATTGGGAGTCGTTCTATACTGTCTTTTGGAAGAAGTGTCTGGGGTTTGGACACTTGGATGAAAAGGAATAAGAGTTCATGGCTTGGGATCAGGGTTATATGTATGTGGCTAAGTTTAGGGTACAAATTGTTCGGTTGAGCCGGTATGCTCCTGAACTGTTATCGGTAGAGAAGTATCGATGTGACCAAATCTGTTATGAGTTGGTACAAAATATTAAGGCGTACATGTTGGCTTCCAACTACACCATCTTCGACGTGTTGTTACACAAGCAAATACATTGAGCAGGACATGGGTTTATTAGTTCTGTGTGGGAGGTTCTGGCTTTGGCAAGAGAATTGCAGAATCTAGTTCCAGTAATATTCAGTTTGAAAGGAATGGTGATAAAAGATATCGCCCTGAGTTGAAGCGAGGTGATGACAGTGCTGGGTGAGGACCGCAGGGTCATAGTATCCAGATTAGAACAATATTTAATGCATGTTGGTATATGGATCGTGTGATCTTATGAGGCAAGATTATCCACTTTTGATATGTAGAGAGTAAACCCATGTGCTTGTTGTTGTCGATGGTTGTGAGAATTGTGGTTTGAACGATCGTCTCGTAGGTGATAGTTGTGCGAATGCGGGGGTTGGTTCTTCCTGTTAGACGGTTGTTGCAGGAAAGATGTTGAAAAATGCCTTTGGTGGTTTAAATCCTGAGGTTGCGGTTGATTTGCTGGAGTTGGTGCTCTACAGGTTTTGATGTAATTCTAGGTATATATTAGTGGTTAAATCAAGGAGTTGTGGTTGGTTTTAGATCCTAGCGAGTTTCCTTGAAACTTACTGATGATTACGAGGTGGTAATCACGGGCGAGAATGTTAAATTCTTGTTTAATGCTGTTTCAGCACTGGGAGCGGGTCGTTTGATGGATCCTTGGTTGTAAGGTATTCCTAGCCTAAGCTATGAATCCAGGGTCAAAAGAAGTATTATTCAGGATATTCGTACAGTATGTGAGTTGCTGGGTGTTTTCGAGGGAACGGTCGGGTTTGTCATTGGATTGAGTGGTCGAGTGCGGCATTGAGTTGTATGAAAATACAACTCCAGTGTTTATTGCACCCTATGCATGGCTCAGGGGAGTTGCTTAATCAAGGCTTTGTTAGGCTTGGTGTTTTGCTGGGGGTTGCATTAGTGTTGTTGTAGAAAAAAAGAGGATGGCGATGCAGATGTGCATGGGGCTTTGGTAGCTGGATAAGTATATATTCGGTTGATCCTTTTAGAGGTGCTTTAGTGGTTTGTAAGATTGGTTTGAGGTCTGAGTGTTATCTGTTGAAGGTAAATGATGTGTTTGTGTTTAGGTTTGCCTTTTGTAAGGGTTGTGGCAGCATGCATTTCAGGCTTATGTTGTTTGGGTTAACCAATGTATGGGTTGCATTCATAGTTATGATGAGTCGGTAGTCTTTGAGTTTTTGGATCGTTTGGTTGTTGTGCTTATTGATGGCCTTTTCGTGTACAGAAGCGCCGAGAAGAGTTGTGATCGATAAGTATGGATGGTTTAGTAGATTTTTGGGGGAAGTGAATGTTGTACTTTGTTTGGGAAGTACAAGTTTTGGATATGTTGCTAAGAATTCTGGTTCTGAGAATGTTATTAGTAAGTGTGAACAAATAAACATGCACAGTGCAAAAACACTTATATGTATATATAAATATGTTAGTACATGCATACATTTAGGCATAACATTAGAGGTTTTGCATACATAAACATAGACATCTATGAGGGCATATAAGTGATCATGCATATATATGTTCACACTTACGGATGACTGATCAGAAATCAATAGAGTGATGGTATAAGTAAGGTAGTGTATGAAGGTGGTTTTGGTAATATGGTTCTTAGGAGTTTGGCTTGTGCTAGCGACCAAAGTTAGAATTGGTAGATTATGGGTTAGTTATTTCTAGTTCTTAGCTCGAGAGTTATTGAGGTTGCAGTGTTGCAAGTAAAGTTATGGCTTATGCATCTAGATAGTTAAAGGTGTATGAGCGCTCTTGTCTTACGCATGATGTGAAGCTTGCCGCGATGGTGGCTGTTTAAATGTTTTAAGACATTAATTCTATGATGGGAAGTGTGTCGTGTACAAGGTTCACGTGTGGTTAGAAAAACATGAATGATGTTTTGAGTTTTTGACAACCTGGATGGTTGAAGTTGTTTAAGAGTTATAGTTTGATGGTTGAATATCATTCGAGCTAAGCTTATGGTCGATGCTTTGTTTGTAAGGGTTACGGTGGAGTTGAGGATGTTGTTTACGCGGTAGGGTGTGATGCGTGATGGAGGCTTGATGTCGAGTTGTAAGTGAAGTCATTCTGGTCATATTTGATTAGAGGAATGTAACGGTGTGGTGATGCATCTGTATCGCATGTTCAGGTTATTGGAAGAAAGAAATCTAATGGATTTTCATGTTAAAAGTGATAGGGTGTTGTGTTTTAAAGATCGGAAGGTGGTGTCACTTAAAGTTGAGTTGAGGCATATGGTTTTGATGGGGGCGCATGCCAGTTCTTGTGATATGCCTTCCGGTAATACCAAGATTTATCAAGGTTTGAAAAGGGATTGTTGTTAGGTTGGTCTAAAAGAAAATATGGTTGATTTTGTTGTTCGATGCATGGTATGTCAGCGAGTGGAAGCTGAGCATCAGTTTTCTTTCGGGTTGTTGCAACCGTTAAGGATGCCAAAATGGAAGTGGGAAAGAATCACCATGGATTTTGTGTCTGGATTGCCTTTAACACCGACCAAAAAGGATTTCTTTTGGGTGGTTGTTGATTAGGTTGCGGAGTGTGCGCATCTTTGTGGCTATGCTTGTGATGTATGTTTTGTAATAATTGGAAGATTTGTATATTGTCGGGTTAGTGGGTTGCACTGTGTGTCTGAGTCCATAGTTTTGGACGGAGATCCATGGGTTACAGCGAGGTTCTGGGGGTGTTGCTTGAGCTTGAGTGTATGTACTTCATATCTTCCCAGTTGGATGGCGGGTTAGAGCATGGAATTCAGGTTTTGAATGATAAGTTGGGTTATGTATCATCGAGCTCCAGGGAAAGTGTGAAAGGCACATGCCTTTGGTAGAGGTTACTTTAATGGCAGTTATCAGACAAGTATGCAGGCGGCACCGTACGAGGCGTTGCGTGGTTGGACGTGCCGTACGCCCATGTGTTGGGCTGAAATTAGGGAAAAGTACATTCCCATGTCTGATGTGTTGGAAGGCACCAGTGAGAAGGTGAAGTTGTTATGTGAGCACTTGAGAGCAGTTTCGGATCGTCAGAAATTTTACGCGAATTTGAGGCGTAGTGATTTAAAGTATGTCGTGATGGTCAGATGATCATGATGATATCGCCTTGGAAGAAGGTGATGCGTTTTATGACCATACGATTTTATTGAACGCGTGTGTCCTGTTGCTTATTTTTGAGGTTATCTCCTGTGTTGGAGGGGTTCCGTGATGTGTTTCATGTGATGGTGTTGCGAAGGTATCGATTGGATTTCCTCGCATATTGTGCCGATGAAAGGCATTGTGTTGAGATCTAAGTTATCTTGTGTGAAAGATCCGGTGCCGATCCTTGTTGCCAGCAGTTGGGTTCTGCGTGTGAGAGTTGTAACACCCTAAAAATATACCCAATCCAAAAACCCTAAAATTTCAAATTCCTAATTAGTAATCTTAATTTTTGGGAAAATTTTAAGTTCTGAACTTGTGACTAAATTATGAGAAACTTGGATTTTATGATTAAAATCATAATATTTAAAAGTTTAGAGATTAATTTGAAATTTTCTAAAACTTTAAAAGAATGATACAACAAATAATTTTTTTTTTATTTTTGGAGAATTTTTATTCGATTTGAATGAGAAAGCCATGTTTTCCTTGACTTCTTCTTTTCTTTAATTTAATTTATTATATATATAAACCCTATTAACAGAATATTTTAGCCACATTCAAGCCGTCGTGTAGAGAACTCAGTCCAGAAACCCTTCAACCATTGCTTTACCCAGGTTTTTCTTTCGTCAAACCAATGTTGCTTCTTTAATCTATCTTTTTTTTTACCAAGCTACCGCATCTAATCAAGGTAATTTTTTTTATCTATTATTATCTTATTCATTTATTTTAATTGAATCCACCGTTTTCAAAGTGAAGCAAATAGCTGCAAAGCCATTTGTTATATATATATATATATATATACTTGTTTGTTTATTTGATAAATTATTTATATATTCTCAACCATATGTTTGATTTGGTTCCTTAAAGTAATATTAATAATTCCAACAGTGTATATGTATATATATTCAGTATATTTCAATTTGGATTTCGAGAAGTATTTGCTACCATTCGAATTAGCTCAAGATTTCACAATTCGGTTCTTGGGGTTTAAAAAAAGAAATGCGCTGAAATTTATTTTGAATACGTTCATATTTTGATCCTTTGGGTTTTACACTCTAGTCTCGACTCAACCAATTTTGTGAAGGTAGCTAAACAAATACCTTTACTTATTCAAAATCCTGTCGAACTAGAACTATATTCGGTAGTGACTATTATTAATTAGAACTTAATCTCATAGGTTCTGATTCAGCTAAACCTAGTGCTTTTGATCATGAGAGACTCGTCATTCAGTAGGTTGAGTTTGTTTCAGCTAAGGTGTGTTCTCTTTCCGTGCTATATATTCTGTGAAATGTTTTACAACTTGCATGACTACTTTTCTGTGTTGTGATTACAATGTGTTTTAAGATATCATGCATACTGTGTCAGACTGTGTTTTAATGAATTTATCAGAATTTCAGAACTGTGATCCTCGTATTTAGTATGATAAACTATGATGTGATTATGTGTTTTACAATCATTACCATATTTTATATGCATGAGATGTGATTGTACGGTGGAAGAAGTGGTTTGACCACACCCTGATTGGAGAAATAAGGGTGAGGGGTTCTGGGGAACTACCTCTACTGTGACCGGTTGGCTTTGCCACCACTGTGATTGGAGTATGTAGCTGGGAAATGCGTTTTGTCTGTGTCATCATTACATGCATTGTGTTTTACCGTGCTTTTATTAAATATCTTGAGAAAATTATTTTGGAACTGAGTTTGTGATTGTTTGCACTTTAGAGACACAATGGGCTAAATAGCTCACTCCCCTATAGTTTCTTGTACAGATAACTCGATCTCTAGGCGACTTGGTACTCAGAGGATCTCAAGTATTTTTTTACCTTACCACTCAGTATGAACTTAATATGTTTTCTAGAATATTTCAGCTTTATTATTATTTTGGGATTTTGATGTAATTTCAAACTTGTGATAGTTTATATTTGGGGATTATTTTTTTAGCATGCAATTACGAGATTTGTATTTAGTTATTTATTTAAACCATTAAACATTATTATGACATTATGGTTTTATGAATCATAAGTAGATGTTAAAGATTATAAAATACTTTAAATTATGGTATAGTTTTCAAAACTGGTTCCGTGAGGGAAAAGTTTTCAAACGTGACTTCCTAGATTCGATATATTCCTTATGGGTCGGGTTTAGGGGATTACTTTTAGTAGTATCAGAGCTGAGTTCAGGTTCACATGAAATTTTAAACCGAAAATAATTTTTGCATTCATAATAAATATTTTCGGGCAAAATGGAATTTTTTGATAAATTGTTATTTTAAAGAATTCAAGATATATTTTGAATAGAAACTTCGAGTACCAATTCTGATCTTAGGTAATTATCTTTTAGATAGTTGGGTATGCCACCTCGTAGGTGCTTTATATTTGAGTGAGTTGCATCTGGATTCAGATCTAGAGAAATGTGTACTTATTAATTAGTGACTGCTACTCAAAACATAGAATTACTCGTAATCTTTCCACCTTGTTGTGTCAATAAGTATTCTTTCGAACCACATGAATCCTTGAGCTATGTTCTTTTGAGTAACCATTATAGATCATAACTCGAATCTTGATCAAGGACCCGAACATTGGTTAATCGAACCAATGATTGGGACCGTACCCGTTCCTACGAATTTGAGATCAAAGTCTCTCTAAAAACTTTGTGTTGTGATCGTAACCTGATCCAAAATGCGCTTTTAAGTTTTGTATCTAAACATTTGTGTTTTTGGGAATCTACCGCTAGGTTTGGAAATTTCGAGGATGAAATTTCTTTTAAGGGTGAGAGAGTTGTAACACCCCAAAAATATCCCCAATTTAAAAACCCTAAAATTTCAAATCCCTAATTAGCAATCTTAATTTTTAGGAAAATTTTAATTTTTGAACTTATGACTAAATTATGAGAAACTTGGATTTTATGATTAAAATCATAATATTTAAAAGTTTAGAGATTAATTTGAAATTTTCTAAAACTTTAAAGGAATGATACAACAAATAAATATTTTTATTTTTGGAGAATTTTTATTCGATTTGAATGAGAAAGCCAAGTTTTCCTTGACTTCTTCTTTTCTTTAATTTAATTTATTATATATCTATTAACCGAATGTTTTAGCCACATTCAAGCCGTCGTGTAGAGAGCTCAGTCCAGAAACCCTTCAAACCATTGCTTTACCCAGGTTTTGCTTTCGTCAAACCAATGTTGCTTCTTTAATCTATCTTTTTTTTACCAAGCTACCACATCTAATCAAGGTAATTTTTTATCTATTATTATCTTATTCATTTATTTTGTAATCACTCATTTTTATCTGTTTTTGTTGATATTTTAATATACTAATATACTAGTTAATTAGTATTGTTAGTGCATGTTTGCGTACGAGCATGTGTGTTATTAATATGCATGTAATATATGTGTGATGTGATGTAAATGCATGTATAGTATGTTATGTGGTGCATGTGTGCTATGTGTGTATTATTTGTATATATGTCAATGTGTGCATAGTTATATTAAGTATGTGTGATTAAACCAATATATATAAGTTAGTATGTTATATTAATTATGTATGTTATAGGTGGTATTGTGCATGTGTACGCTTAGGTTATATATATATGTGTGTGCTTGTGTGTGTATACGTATACGGTATTGTTATAATTATTATTATGAATATTATGAATATTATTATTATTGGGCTGTGTAAAAACATAATTTAAATAAAACAGAACCCAAATTGTATTAAAACCAAAAAAAAATTTAACTGTCCAAGTCCATTATAAATTACAAAACCCAAAAATTTTACAAGGCCGTTCGGCCCAAACTCTAACCCAATGGCCTAAAACCCTAATCCATATCAGATTTAATAACCCTAATACCCTCTCTTTATTGTGCGCAGCCGATTCTGGGTCGTTGGATCAAATCTTGACAAAAAAGACAACGATTGAAAGAAGAAGGCCATCTAGCTGTCGCGTGAAAGACACGCTCGAGCTATTCAGCCCCCCACGTGCGCGTGTGTCGTACGCGAGAGGCTCCTCGACTGTCGTGTGCCACGTGGCATCATCTGGTGCAGTCCCGCCCATTCAAGCATGCATCTGAACCGTTCGATCTTCAAGGCATCTCAGCCGTTGGATCAAATCTGATCTAATGTCCGAGAACGGATCTGGCTGAGACGACACTGCCACCATGCTTCCTTCACCGGTTCCAACCACCGCTTAGGGATGTGCCGAAATCAAAAGCAAAAAACAGAGATTTGTTAGAAAAATATGCAAAATATGTACTTTTTTCCTATCTACCAATGTCATCTGAGAATAGATATGGGTATAAAACCCAAAATATGAAAGAATATCAACCATCAGTTATCAGTCCAGTTTTTCCAGAAATACAAGAAAGTAAAAAAAACGCAAGGATTTTCAAGGGTGTTTTCTTTTCCTCTTTCCTCAATCTCATCGATGTAAAACAAATAAAGTAAATAAAAGAAGGGGTATTTTACCTTGGTCTTCTGGTCGTCTAGCCGACGATGAACCTAACGGGGAGCCATGTTTTGTTTCGAACTAACGAAAGGCCTAGTTTTTTGTTTCAAAACTGAGGGGTGTTAAGTTTTTAGGGGGGTTTTTCGTGTGTTGTTGAACGGTCGTGGTCGATGAAGGTTTGAGGCTGTCGTTACGGTAGAACCTCGCCTGAGACCGGTGCTCAACGGCGGCCGAAGGGAGTTTTGGGGTGGGTTGATTCTGGAAATAGAGGGTGAGAGAGAGTTTATCTCTTAGAGTTAAAAAATGAAAAGAGCCAAAAGAGGGGGCTGACGAGTTGGTTATATAGACCTAGAATTAAAATTTTTAGGGTTAATTGCTTCATAAATCACCCCTTGTTTCGGGGATTTTCAAAATGAGATTGCCCCTTGGGTTATTTATAGTCCTACTCCCTCCCTCTTTCCGTTTTCTTTCAATTTGCCCCCTAAATCCAGTTGAATTAGTTTTTAATGGTGAAATTACTCTCCCAGTCATTCCGCGTTTTGGGACTTTGCACTTTGAGCTTGCCCTTTGGGCATTTTACAGCATTGGTCCCTTCAAGTTTCATTCAGTTTGCAATATTGTCCTCGAATCCTTTTTTATTGCTTTCGATTTCAACTCTCTGTTCTGTTTTTTTTTTATTTTCAGTCCCTTAGTAAATTGTAAATGTTTATGCCTTTTTTATTCTGTTTTTAGCATGTTTGTTTTTTTATGATATATGTTTAGTTTGTGATATCATGTTTTTTTATGTTTTAATTCATTTGTTCATTGTATACATATATGTATGTTTAGGTGTTGTCTCATTATCTTTGCATATTGCATGTTTTTGTATGCTAATATAAATTTCCATACTCCTTTTTTTAGGCTATATTTTAGTGTGTTCTTTGCATAGTGTATTGTTTTTTTATCTTGATGTGTGCATAATTTGTCATATACTAAGTTTTAAAGTATTATCATGACATTAGTGTTTTATTAATTAAGGATGTTTAGTTTAGTCGTTTATCATGTCTATGTGTGTCTTATTATGTTTTATATTTGTTTTGCATTTTAGGTTATATGTCAAAGTGGGTGTTGTTTGTCACATATTAATGTCATATTTTATTTTAAGTTGTGTCATATGTTAAGTTTTAGTTTTAGCTTGTTGTTTAGATTTAATTAGTTTAATATCATGTTATAGTTGTGGTTCATTTTTATATGCTTAAGCATATTAGTATTAATTAATTTAGTTTCGGAAGTATGTTTTTTGTTCATGTCTACTTTGTTTTTTTTTTTACATTATGATATGTTGTTTTTGTTCATATATTTCGTTAGCTTTGTTTAATTTAGTAATCTTCTTATTTTTATGTTTTTTAATACCATGTAAGTATGTATGTATGTTTTCTTGAATTGTTCTCTAAGATTGCATAACGGATATATTGCTTGTCAATGTGGTGCCCTTTTATTCGAGTGTAAACGTGGCCAGTATCAAGCGCAGTGATAGTGGTTTATCAGTTTACTCTCGAATAACGGGGCCCTTAAAATCTACTCGAAATTATAACCAAATTTTAATTTAATCGTCACTTTAATCCGGAAAGTTTAATATTAATAAAGCGGTAATTATTAAAGTACCAATTTTTGGGCGGCGTGGGGGTGCTAATCCTTCCCCTTCCGTAACCAACTCCCGAACCCAACATTTTAAAATCTCTGGTTTTAAGGTGTCCGGCCTACCTTAGTGACCGGTGGCGACTCCATTTTTAATAAAACACGATTTTTGCAAAATCCCCACGGAATAAATATTTTTAGATACCCCAAACACCCCGAAATCTCATTTTTTAGCGAAGCGAAAAGGGGCATCGCTACAGATGGCGACTCCACTGGGGACAATATTTTTTTTCAAAAACAAATGAGAGTTAAGCTTTTTTTAAATAATTACCGCTTTACTAATATCGGAAGTTCCGGATTAAAGTGACTATTAAATTAACATTCGGTTATAATTGCGCGTTTATTTTAACGCATTTAAAATTTGGCATATAAACCCGTCCTTTTAAGTGAGGGGAAAACGCAAATGCTTTCGTGAGGATATCATTCCTCCGTATGGGCCTAGCAAGTACCTTCGGGGCTCGAGTACCTTATGCTTTCGTGAGGATATCGTTCCTTTGTGGGGGCATAAGCAAAAGGGTCCCCCTGAATTGAACCCGGTTGAAAAGAGCCTATAATGGGTGATGATCGGGGGCCTTGCTACTCTTAGTAGAGGACAAGGACAATTCGAGTACCTTCTAGCACCAAAAATACATGTAGAGAATATAGAAAACCCACCCCTTTAGAGCCATGCGGATAACCTAGGTGTTTAGATGGGATGTAAATAGGGTTGTTTTGTTTGTTTATCGTGTTTAATTTGCCCTTTATTTTTGTATTTATTAATTTTAACCGGTACTGACTTGTTTTCTTTTTTTTGTTTTGTTTTTGTATATATCATCGCATTCACATCACATAGGGTATTGATTCCCGAGTGGTTTCTCCCATAATAGAGATCGTTCATGATGGACCAAGGGTTCTTTGACCAGGCGATAGAAGGTTCAGTTTCGAAGTTCCATCCCGAGACTAGATTGGAGATAGTAGAAGAAGGATCGTTCAGAAACTTCGAGTCATATTCGGCAAGTAGTGCCAGTCCTTGTAGCAAGCAAGATAGATTACAAGAATTAAAGAAGCAAATGGCCAAGATAATGAACCAAATAAATGCTATGATGAAAGGTAAGCAGCCTGTCGAACTCAGAGAAGAATCGATTAAGGGTCAAAATGTAGAACAAAATGGTTAGAATGTCAAGATGGACAACACCGTTAAGTATGACAAGTTGAATCCTTTTGTGATCAATCTCAAGAAACAAACAAGTGGTACGTCTGGGGCAGAGACCCAGAAAATAGAAGCAAAACTAGGAGAAGCTCGAGAATCAAATGATGTAAAGGGGCATTGTCCTATACCTATGAGATACACCAAGCTACTTCCATTGCTTATTGAAAGGAATCTTATCACACCGATGAAGTCTGTACCAAAGAGGCCACCTTACCCGAAGGGTTTTATAATATAGTTAATAAGCATAAAAAAGGACCAAAATGCTAAAACAAAAAAAAAGGTGCTAGAAATAAAAACATAAACTAAATGATAGAAAAATAAATAAAATCTGGAAATGACCATATTTAAAAAAAATGAAAAACCAAGGGGCAAAAGAGTAAAAATAAGTGCAAAAATAAAAGAAAATAAAAACTATAGGGACCAAAAGTGCAATTGGTCCCTAGGTTAAAACAAAGGTGGGAACAAAGGGGAAGGACCATTTTTGTAAGTAAACCATTTACCCCAAAATGCGGATCCTTCCCCCAGGTCGGGTCGACATTTTGGGAGGGTCCGTTTTAAACATAAGGGTTATTTTTCATTCGAAATAGATTTAATAAACAAAAAAACTCTAATCCTATTATCTTTTCTTCTCTTCTCTACCTCTCACCCTAGACCAACGGCGCGCCACTCACCGTCCATTTCCAGCACCGTTCACCGGCCTTGTGGCGTAGATGGTGACGACCAAGGTGGTCTACAACGTTGATCGACAGGCTAGATTAAAAAATTCTCTTTTTTTTAAAATGCGATATCATATTTAAAAGTTTTGATCTTCAAAAAAATAGTTTTAAATCTTAGCTTTCAAGTAAACAAAGAAAAAAATCGAAAGTAAAACTTACTTTGATTTTTTGAATTCAAAGATCATTCATTAAAAAAATATTTGGTTCGAAACAGACAAAAATTTTCCTCTAAATTCTTTTTTTTTATCCTTAAAAAATTCCCTCTTGATTTACATTTGTTTCGATTTTATAAACCGATTTTTTTTAAACATAACAACTCTCCCATTTTTTAAATCTTGCTATAGATCTGCATTTATGGAGAAATCCGGATTTTAAGGGACTTTTTGGTGATATTTTGCAGGGTATGGGTGATTGACATGGGTTTGTTGGCTAGGGCTGATTAGTTTTTTAGGGATTTAACTTGATTTTTAGGGTTTTTGGTTATTTAGGGGTTAGGCTAGGGATTTAGGGTTTGAATTTATTGGGTTTTGGTTAATTTAGGGTTTCGGACGTGTCATTGACGGTGGACGGTAGCTAATGAAGGCGACGGCGGCATTAAAGGTTGGCGGCGACAGATGTGTTTAGGGTTAAGTTAGGTTTTAGGTCAGATTAGGGTTGGGTTAGGATTTGCATCCGGGTCGGATTACGGGGTTGAATTGGTTAATGTGTTAGATGGGTTATTGGGTTTTAATTTGGGTGTATTGGGTTTTGGGTAGGGTTGGATATTGGGCTATAATTGTAATGGGTTTTGGATCCGAGTTTGGATATAACCCCGCAAAAATGGGTTATTACAGACAACAACCTCCAACCTGTGTGGATTACGGTTGCGAACACCATATGTAATCACTTATTTTTGTCTGAGTTGTAAATATTATAATAATATTTATTAATTATAGCAATTATTACATATGTTAGTATGTACGTATTAATGTCTGTATTAATGTCTGTATGTAATATGTGTGTAATATGTATTTTTAAAGGTACGTGTGGTAATATATGCATGTATTTTAATGTTCGTTATATATATTAGTATGTATGCACGTATTATTTATTAGTGATAGATCCATGTAAATGAATGCATGTACTACGTACACGTATGTGCATGTTTATCAATATTTATTGTATATTTGTATAAGTATGCGTAATGTGTGTATGTATATTATATATGTGTGATGATATGGTTGTGTGTATAAATATCATATGTATATATTTATATATATGTATACCGTATGTATATATTTATATATATGTATACCGTATGTTTGCATGTATAAGTTAATTTGTATATGTTTGTATGTTGGTGAGTAAATATGAATGAATGTATTTTATTTTTATTATTATTATTATTAATGGGCTATATATTATATAAATATAAAAACAGATTACAAATTATTAAAATCTAAATTATTATTAAAGTGTCCAAGTTCAATTATACATAAAACCCCAAAAAATATATTTTACATAAGGCCCAATCGGCCAGGCCCTAATAACTAAAAAACCCTAGAAAAATATTAACCCTAATCTATATTATCTTCTTTTACAGCGGCCAAAAGAAAGCCGCTAGATCAGATCTAGATCCAACGGTCAGATCAACCAGAGCCTATATAGCTGGCCCGAGTAAAGATCACGTGCAAGGCTCTTCACTTCCACGCGCGATCTGTTCAGTTCCCCAATCGCCACGTGTCATTATCCAGTGCAGCCCTGCCTTTCTCCAGATTGCATCAGGGTTGTTCGATCTTTAAGCCATCCTAGCCGTTGGATCAGATCTGATCCAACGGCCCAGATTTCGTTTGGCCGAGAGACGCTCCACCTTCTCCGCCACGTGTTCAGCCACCCGAGCCTCCCGCTATTGTCGTACGTCTCCCTCTCACTGACTCCAACCACCGAATATGGCCACAAACACATAAAAAAGAGGATATCAAAACAACAAATCATCAACAGGATTTTCAGTTAATGTTGCTTATTTTGTAAGCAAAAACGCAATCAAAGCAAATCCAAATTCAAATATATATATATATGTAATGTCAGATGTAATAAACTTTTACAAAAAAAAGAAAATTTCAGAAAGATATTCAATTTTATATCTTTGCAGGTATGTTTCGAACCAAAAGAGAGAAAACATAATATAGTTTTTTTTTAAAAAAGGGTTTTTTTCTACCTTTTTGATCTCAGCCTCGCCATGGTAGTCAACGGTCGAGGGTGGTGCGTCGATGAACGGCACCGATCCACCTCTTCATCTTTCTTCTTCATATTTCAAAAGGGGCTTCGATTTTTCTTGGATTCGGGTAAAAGGGAGTAGGTTTTGAATTATTTTTAACTGCATATGAGTTGAGGGGAGGAAAGAATGGTTTTAGGGTTGTTTTTGAGTTTCATTGTCGCCGACGAGATGCAGCCAACTGTGGTTTGCGGCGGCCGACATGGTCAGGCCATGCTAGTTTTTGGGTTTCATCCCCAGATACTCAGAGAGAATATGGTCTGTAACAAGAGGTTTAAAAGTGGGAAAGGGGTAGATATTTGGTGGGGTTGTTTATATAGATTTTAAAAAATTTAAAAATGGTTTAATTATGTTATAAATCATTCTGCCCCAATTTAATTGCACGAGAAGGGCTGCCACATGGTTAAATTACATTTTCAATCCTCCTTTATTTTACAAAAGTCTCAATTTCATCCCTAAATCTAATTAAATCAAATTTTTAAAGGGTAAATTACGCATCCAGTCCCTCCGCCCCACTTGGTATTTTCAAAACGTCTCTGCAACATGGTTTATTTGCCCATCTGGTCCCCTTAAGTTTAAACTGGTCTTAAACTGTGTCATTAATTTTGCTTTATCTTCATTTAAGGGCAAATTACATATTTAGTCATCTTTCCTTTTTACAGTCTTTCAATTAGGTCCTTTTCTGTCAATTTAAAGTTTTTTTTCTTTTGGGTTTATTTCTTTTTAGTCCCTGTTTTTTAATTTAATTTAATTCTAGCCTTTAATTTATATTTTATTTAATTGTTCATATATTTAGATTTTTATGTTTTATTATTATATTCTTGTTTGTATACCTATTTGTTCGATACGTTTTATTTATGGCTTTTTATATTTGTTTTTATGTTTTTATGTTGTATTATATTTAATACATGTTGCTAATATTATTTATATTTGATCATTAGTTTAATTTTTATATTATGTTGTGTATATTGTATGTTATGTATTCTATTATATTATTTAAGTTATATTTATATGTATATGCTTGCATATTATGTTATTTTTTTATATTAATGCATATTAAATGTTATATAGTATATGATGTATATACATTATGTTATATATACATGGATGATTTATTTTAATTATGTGTTTATTTTTTCATATATGCATGTTTTGTTATTTAATATTCGTTACCTTTTATTATTTCATGTATTTTAATTTATCGAGTTTATATTTTCCCACGCATAGTTTTAGGCCTTTTATCCCGGTATTCTAGTTGGAGTGTCATCCCGATCTCTGGGTGTCATCTCCTTTGGTAGGAAAAATTTAATATTCAAAACTTGTTTTTTGGAATCCCGATCTCTGGGTGTCATCTCCTTTGGTAGGCAAAATTTAATATTCAAAACTTGTTTTTTGGAATTAATTATTAAATTAAATCAAATTTTTACTTTTCTTTATAAATACGATATGAATCTATTTGGTACCAATTTTTGGCTGTGTGGGGTGCTAATCCTTCCCTATCCGTAACTAACTCCCGAACCCAATTTTTAGAAATCTCTGGTTTTTATCTTTACGTGTCCGGCCTACCACAGTGGCCGGTGGCAACTCCATTTTTTTAACACGAGTTTTAAACAATTTCCCCTTTTAAACAATTTTCAATAAAAGCGGAAAAATCCCCCAAACACGAATTTTCTTTATTTTTTCGTAGCAGCCTCGGCCCGAAAAAAATAGTCGCTACACCATCACGATGCACAGAGATTTTCAGGCAGCAACGAAAAACTTTGCTCCGCACTCAAGATCTTCTTCCCCAACAGATGCGGCACCACGCTGGACAGCCCCTGTCGTCGGTACTATTAAGGTGAATGTGGACGGTGTATATGACCCTAGCCGGAATGTTGCTGCAGTTAGCGTGATCACACGCAACAGCAATGGCTCCGTCCTTGGCGGGCTAGCCCAACGTGCCTCTAGCTGCACTGATGCAGCAATTGTTGAGGTCCATGCTCTCACTGCCGGTCTCCTTCTAGCTAGTGATAAAGGTTGGGATTATGCGACTTTTGAATCAGACTGTCCAGTGATCGTCAACAAGCTTATCCGGCAGTAACCACTGAACCTCTCGATTTTAGGACCTCATCTTGACCCGGCCCACTAGATCCTATGCCATGACCATAATTTTAAGACCTCATCTTGACCCGGCCACTAGATCTTACATGGGGTGACCCTCTCAACCCAATTGCTCTACTCACAACGTCAGAATTCAAACCCTAAAGTTGGGTAGCTCTGAGCTTGTTAAGATGTTATTCTCCTCGCATTATTAAAAAAACGATTTATTGAATTTTCATAATTAATGGATTCAGATGTCGGTAAATAATATTATTTAATTTAGATAATATGAGTAGTAAACATTACTATATTTAAAATTTAAAACAATATAAAGTATTTAATGGATTCAGATGTGGGTAAATAATAGTATTTAACTTATTGAGATTATGTTTAAAACTTTTTTTTGCATGTAATCTTTGTTGGAGTAGGGTTAGGTATTTCGTGTTTTAGTTGGAATTGTGAATGATGTGTGTATATATATATATACACACACATAGGGGAGGGTAAAACACCATTCATTAAAACAAGAAATTAATACAGAAAATCAAAGCCTTGTTATTACGTTAAAGATGCAGAGGGATTCTGGTTCATGGTACGCCGATCATGGGACTTGGTACTATTTTGATAAATGGATGGGTGAACTTACGCAAGATCAACTCCCACAAGACTACGAGGAAAAAATCCACGACCCTCGACTCTGTGGCCGGTTTCGTTACTGCCATGCTTTGCTTGACCACCACAACAACCCCGATCCCATTAGACTCTGCAATACATTCTACGGAAACCTATTCGAGGACTCCTCCGAATTCACCCCATGGGAGCATGAAGTCCCCTTCAGATTCAAGGTCAACCGCGGCTGCAAAGTCTTCAACTATATCGGATCCGTGAGTAGAGATGAACGTAACAAGAACATAAATAAGTTGTTGATTATTGTGAAATTCGGAGTGTTTAGGACAAACTATGGTAGTTATTTTGATTATTCCAGTGATGATAGCGAGATCGATGATGCTGAAAATATGATTTAGAATCTACCAAAAATCAAGTCAAAGATATGCAGTTGGAATAATATTTGTTTTTTAAAATTTAAATTTTAATCTTTTGCAATATTGTTAAGATAGAATAATGATTTTGTTAGATTTTATATTATTTCTTATTATCTTTTTGTTACAAATTGCTCTATAAATTGAGCATTCAACATTCAATGAAATATGCTCCCATACAACCATTCCTTGTTTTTCTTCGATATTTTTTTCACACACCTTAAAGCCAACAAATTAGGATATGAGCTTTCTATCTTGAGGGACCTGTCAAAATGGAGGAGACAAGCTTCACAATGGCACCACCAGTCTTCAATGGAAAAAATTACCAAATTTGGGCTATCAGGATGATTGTTCACATGGGCTAAAGCCAAGTCATACCTATTTTTTGCAGTTTCATCATCAATTCTTGCGAAAATAATGCACTTCGATTCTGCTGCAGAAATTTGGAAGCATCTTAAAGAACAATATGAAGAGAATGAAAGAACAAAGAACATGAAGGTAATGGATTTACTTTGAGAATTTGAAATAAAGAAAATGAAGGAGTCTGAATTAATAAAAGAATATGCCGAATAACTTGTCAAAATTGCAAACAATGTGAGAATGCTAGGTAAAAAATTCTCTGATAAAAGAATTGTTGAGAAGATTCTGGTTATAGACAAGCAAGTAAATGGATCATATTCATCGTGTCTTCACTGCAACAAAAAAAACTAATCATTCTCAGCAGAAATATTGGTGGAGACCAGATGTGAAATGCAACAAATGTAGTAGGCAATGACATGTTGAAAAAATTTGTAAAATTCAACAGCAACAAGATGTGACCAATGTTGTAGCTGAACAATACCAGGAGGAGCAACTCTTTGTTGCAACATGTTTTGCAAACAAAAACACTCCTGAGAGTTGGCTTGTTGATAGTGGTTGCACAAATCACATGACATATGATCAAGATCTCTTTGAGAAACTTGATAACATAGTTATTTCTAAAGTTAAAATTGGAAATGGCCAGTATATTCCGGTTAGAGGCAAAAGAACAGTAGCGGTACAAAGCCAAATAGGCTTGAAGATCATTTTTGATGTTTTATTTGTGTCTGAAATTGATCAAAATCTGTTAAGTGTTCGACAACTTATTAAAAAGGAATTCAAAGTCTTTTTTAAAGACAAATATTGTTGATCAAAGATGCAGAAGGTACAGAGATGTTCAACATAAAAATGAAAGGTAAAAGTTTTGACTTATACATAACAAAGAATGAGCAAGTTGCTCTTTCATAAGACGAGAGCAATACAATATTTCAAACCGAACAATCTGAACGGTTTTATCATAATGTCATGATATGTATGAAAAAACATTCAAGATGCATGCGTTGTGCTGACATATTGACTCAATTCACTCCTAAGTCAAAGGATGTGAATTTCTCAACTGTAAATCAAGTTGAGGTTCTTCCCAAGACAAGGTTGCATCTTTTAAGTCAAGGAAGAGTGTTGAAAATATGACTTAAAATCTACCAAGAATCAAGTCAAAGATATGCCGTTGGAATAATATTTGTTTTTTAAATTTAAATTTTAATCTTTTTAAAATATTGTTAAGATAGAATAATGATTTTGTTAGATTTTATATTATATCTTATTATCTTTTTGTTACAAAGTGCTCTATAAATTGATCATTCAACATTCAATGAAATATGCTCCCATACAACCTTTTCCTTGTTCTTCTTTGATATTTTTTTCACACACTTTAAAGCCAACAGATGAGGGGGAAATTAAGTTTGTGCTGTCGAGTAAGTCGAGCATCGAAGCTTTGGAGAAGGTTTCGGATTCGGTTCCCGAGTTTGAGTGTGCGATTTGCGTCAACGAAGGAGAGAAAGAAGCTAAACGTATACCGTGCGGTGATGTATTTCATGGCCAATGTATTGAAGAATGGCTAAGCAAGAGTCACTTGTGTCCATTGTGTCGTTATGCCATGCCTCATGATTCATGACTGTTTAAATTTCATTAATTACTATTATTATATACTTTTCATTAAATATACAATTATATTATATATTGGTTTTAACGTGTGTTAATGTTAGTAATTGATTTATATGATCTTTTATTTTTTTTTAATTTTGACCCATAGTCAATTTTTTAAATCTACCCTTGATAAACACCAATACTTATCCAATTGTAAGATATGAGATTTAAGATCACAAATTAGAAACTATGAGTTTTTTTGGTGGATTTACATGAACTCATGGATGGAGACAAGGTTTGGGTTTGGGGAGGGCAAAACATAAATGTTTGAAAGGGGCAAATTTATAAATAAATTAAATTTAAAAAATTATATAAGAGAACAAAGGTGAAAACAAATTGGGGGGACAATTGCTTCATCCCTATATAGCTAGGTTTTTTAGTTTATATGTTCTTGTCAAATTTAGGGGATTAGAAGTTTAGTTTAGGGTTAAGGTTGTAAGGTTTAGAATTTAAAATTTAGTGTGTTAGGGTTATAATTTTAGATTTTAAAGGAATGTTGTGTAAAAAATATTATACGAGTTGTGTATCAAAATATAACCCTTTTAATACAGTACTCCGAAGAACATATCAATCGGTATTAGTCACCAAGTATACATACATAGAAACCCAGTAGATAGGAAATGTGAATAACAATATTTGCAGCTTTTTTTCTTCTATTGTTAAGCTAAATTTTCTTTGTTGTAAGAGAAAAATCAACAAGTATTAAGAGAGTAATGGTGAGACAAATCTAGGAGCAAACAATGTTCGAACTTTAGAAAAACATTGTTAGGAAGAAAGACACGAATTTAAAACATGAAACATAAAATAGACCTATTTTTTGAGGAAAAACAATGAAGAGTAATTATTTAATACATGTTTGATGTTTATAACTCCACAAACAGGCTAAGACACATAATAACTTTTTAACTTTACTTGCGATGTAACACCCCTTTACCCAAGTGACACAATTGGGCCTCAAGCCCAAACCTGTACTGTAAAATTTTTGGCCTGGTTTAGCCCATATCACTAAAATATCACGAATAGTCATTAAATTTGAAATTTAAAATCAAAATAAACCGTTTAAAACCATTCCACAGAGCTCTATTTAAAATACATAATAAAAGCGTTCGACCCAAAATATTAAAGTATAAAATAAAGTTACAATACATCATAGGGTCCTACGAATACATAGCCCAACTAATCTAAGTATTGTACTCCACCGGTCGACATCAAAGCCTTACTTTGATGGTTCTCTGCCTAACCCTGATAATCCTGCTGACCTGCGAATGAAAACAACGATTCTGAAAGCTGGGCTAACAAAAGCTCAGTGGATACACTTCCACTCGATTATGATTCATGCATATCATAAGATATGTGCGTGTAGATGAATAATATCATGGAAATTTGACAATACATGGCGCTACCTCTGATCGCCTAAACACATGGCCAAAATCATACAATCAATCACACATGGCACACTCGGCCCAACCATGTTTGGGGTCTACACTCCACCGGACTAACAAATAAGAGGTTTACCTGGGTTAACCCGTCGGGTACCTTCAAAAAGAGCTCGAAATGCCCATCGAGATTCTTCGAAGAGCTCGGTATCTCTAATCGAGCAGCCTAGAATATCCATAAGGCCAATTCTTCTAATAAGCTCGGAATATCTATCGAGCCATTTCTTCAATAAGTAATATGTTCGGAATGCCTATTGAGCTAAAATGTGTTGCAACACTAACCTGGGTATCTGGATCTCACCAAACAAGAGTGACTCAACCACGTAAGTGCCCTACCTGGCACGTAAACATACATTATCCACCATGAGTCCCTATTAGTGTCCCAACCTGACACACGACCTTGCTCGACCTACCGAGCACCCCTATGTTTACTATTTAAACAAAGCATAAAATCATTTACAAGTTATTCTTCATTATGGTCATTCTTAAGGTTAATTTCTCTGTTTTTCAGTTTTACAATAAGTTTTACCTTCAATGGGGCCCATTGGGTCCAATTATACGAATTACCAGCCCTTCGAAATAAAAACATAATTTTTATGCAGATTCGATAGGGCGTACTGATATCTGCCATGCCGTACCGGTACTGACCCTACCATACCGATCCTTATGCTTCTTGTAACGATCCTCGTGCCTCAAAACGAGGTCATCCCAAGATACAACAGCGTATCGGTACAACACCTACCCATATCGATGTGCACCCTTGCATACCAATTCTTAACCTAAAAAGAGGGTACCTATACGAAACTTATCCGTTTTGGTATGCACCCTCATACCTATCCTCACTAGGCGTATCGATACGCAATATCACCAGTAGAATTTGAAAAAAGTAGTATCGATACAACCTGACCCATACCGATGCGACCTTTAACACTCACCAGGTTCCCGTTATTTTTAAAGAGGAATACCGATACGAGTTCATCCCGTACTAGTACTCGTTCCCAGAAATTAGTTTTCTGAAGTTCGAAACTTCATCTTTAGGCCTCTAAAACCCAACACCAACACCCTAAATCAATCCTACATGTTATGGGAGGAAGTTTAGATTGGTTTCTATCAATTTTTACACCATATTAACAAGAGTTAAACAGCTTGCCATTAAAGGGGGTTTATGCATTCAAACTACCACAATGCCATGCAACTACAATGTTAACATGATTTTATGATGCCCATGAAGGCATAAGAGTTAGTAGTGTACTAACCTTGCTCCAAAAACCAACATTGGTGCTCCAAGCTAATCTCCTCCTACCTTGCTCTTGCTCTTGCTCTTGCCCTTGCTCTTGGAAGACTCCCCAAGCCCTTTCACTACATAAAAAGGTTGTAAATATTGTTGCAACATTGTTGTAAGGTTGAAACATTAAAAAGAAAGGTTTCAAATCTAGAAATGGATCAAAATCCTTATTCCCGTTCATCCTCTATAACCCCCACCAAAACCCTTCATACCACCATTTTATTTGATCCTTACCTCAAAATATAGATCCTTGGATGCTAAACACACTTCTCTCAACTCAAAATCCGAGTTTTACACTCAAAGACTAAGATTTGCTCTTCAAGGAGTTGAGCTTTTGAATGAAAAAGGATGAGGAAGAAAATGGTAGAAGATGAAGAATAAGATCATTATTCTCAATACAAAATTAACCACCATATACTTTATTGTTTATGGGTAAATTTACCCTTTTACCCTTTCTTTTATCCAAATTTGCAAAGCCACCCAAAGCTCAAGCCCAATATTTTCATGGAAAAGCTCACTAAGATTTCTAAGGCCCAGCTCAAGGCCCGAACACGCGGCCCCCAACTACGAGTTTTAAACTGACCCACAGATTTTGAAACTTGGGTCATTACAACTCTCACTCCTTACAAAAAATTTTGTCCTCGAAATTTACCTGGTGGAAAGAAGTGGGGTTGAGCATTTTTATCTCTTCCTCAGTCTCCCACGTTGCCTCTTTAACTTTGTGGTTTCTCCACAACATCTTTACCAAAGGTATGGTCTTGCTACGAAGCTCCTTGACTCATTTGGCTAACACTTTTATCGGTTCCTCTTTGTATGTCATATCGATATTGATTTCAATCTGTTTAAGCGAAATAACATGCAGAGGGTCTGAAAGATAGTGTCTCAACATTGACACATAGAACACATTGTGAATACGTGCCATCTTTGGAATCTGAATGGGTTAAAGCAACCTCGATGAAACTTGATGTTTGGCCTTGACTTGTTGACAAGCTAAACACCTAGATACAAACTCAGATATATCCCTCTTTATACATGGCCACCAATAATATGGTCAAAGGTCTTGGTACATCTTGTTGTTGTCTGGGTGTACCGCATACGAACTACGATGCATCTCTCAAAGAATATGATCCCTCAAGTACTCAAATGCCGAAACACATATTCGACCTTTGAAGTACAAGACCTCACCATTTTGCACCTCAAAGTTTTATACTTTACCCTTCTAAACCATCTTTATCCTTGCAGTTAAATCCTTATCTAGCATTTGAGTTCTCTTGATCTCTTGTAGTAGGGTAGGCTCTATATAGAGTTCAACTAGCAACCCTCCATCCTCAGTCATTCTCAATCGAGCAAACATCACTCTCAAATCTGACATGGACGTCCTACTCAAAGCGTCAGCCACCACGTTAGCTTTATCGGGATGATACTCAATGATGCAATTAGAGTCTTTCAACAACTCAATCCATCTCTTTTTCCTCAAATTCAACTATTTCTGAGTGAGCAAGTACTTCAAACTCTTATGGTCCGTATAGATATAGTACTTTTCTCCCTACAAATAGTGCCTCCAAATCTTCAACGCGAAGATTACTACTGCAAGCTCCAAGTCATGCGTGGGGTAGTTTCGCTTATGAGGTTTAAGTTGCATTGAGGCATAAGCAACTACCTTACCTTCTTGTATAAGAATACAACCAAGTCTATTCAATGATGCATTTCTAAAAATCATAAAATCATTTCCTAGTTCAGGTTACGTCAAGACCGTAGCTTTCGTTAAATACGCTTTCAACCATTTAAAGCTTTGTTGTATCTTCTCATTCTACTCAAATGGAACTCCCTTCTGTAATAATTTCGTCAAGGGTACCACTATGATAGAAAAACCCTTGACAAAATGACGATAATACCAGCAAGTCTAAGAAAACTGCAGACTTTTGTGACATTCTTTGGGGGTTTCCACTCTACTACTGCTTGAAAATTTTATGGATCCACACGGATTCCATCTGTTGCTACAATGTGGCCCAAAAATGCCACTTCAGAAAGCCAAAAATGCCTCTCTCTCAAGGTCTAAAGAATAACACGAAGGTGATAATCGTGCTCTTCTTCCAAGCCTGAGTAAACCAAAATATCATCAATGAAAATCACAACGAACTGATCTAGATAAGGCTGAAAAATCTGATTCATCAAATCTATGAAAGTTGCTGGTGCATTGGTGAGTCCAAAAGGCATTACCAGGAATTCATAATGCACGTACCGTGTTCTAAAAGCGGTCTTGTGCACATCTTCCTCCGCTACTCTGAGCTGATAGTACATCGACCTCAAGTCGATCTTGGAGAAAACACGGGCACCCCTCAGCTGACCAAACAAATCATCTATCTTTAGTAGAGGGTAGCAATGTTTCACCGTTACTTTGTTGAGTTGACGATAATCAATGCACATCCACATTGATCCATCCTTCTTTTTAATGAACAAAACAGGCGTACCCTAAGGTGAAACACTCGGTCGAATGAATCTTCTTTCTAGTATTTTTTGGATCTGGCTCTTAACTCTCTCAGCTCTATTGGTACCATGCGACACGGTGCAATAGACAAAGGTGCCATACCTAGCATTACTTTAATTTAGAATTTTAACTCATGATTCGGGGGTAGACCAGATAACTCCTCCTGAAGCACATCAGCGAATTCTCTAACAATTCAGAGGTTCTCCAGCGTCGGGCCTCCAATCTTTGTATCAACCACTTGAGCCAAAAATGCCTCACAGCCTTGTTCAATCATCATATGTGCCGCGATTGCTGACACAACATTGGGAAGGCAAAAATTTCTCTCACTCCTTACCACAAGGTCAGTCTCATTTGAAACTCGAAGCTTAAGACTCTTTGCTCTACACCCCAGACTTGTATCATGTTCGAACAACCAATCCATCCATAAGATGGCATCAAACTCTTGGAACGAAAGTACTATCAAATCGGCTAGAAAGACTAAACCCTAAACCTCAATTGAACACATTCAGTACACCTTGTCCACCAAAACATTGTACCCTAAAGGACTCGTCACCCGAATCCCTACTTCAGGGTCTTCAGCAGGAATACCCTACTGTTGAGATATTCCACTATGAATGCAAAAATGGGTAGACCCGGATCCATCAAAGCAACAATAGAAACTGGAAATAATGTGAATGTACCTGAGATAACGCCAGTCGCCTCGTAATCCTCTTGAGCCCGGACTGCATACTGTCTTGCCAATGCTCTTGTCGTGGCTCGATCCTCCTCTAGCCATTCCTTGACCTCTAAGAGCTGGGTATGAGGCCCACTGTGATTGGTCCTGAGGAAGATCAACTGCTACCGGGAAATCCTTCTGAAAATAATTTGGTGATCCATAACCAAAACAAACCATGGTTCTTCCCCAATACTGATACCTACGTCCACATTGATCATAAGCTTGTGTTCTTATACACCCTTGCGAGCCTCCCGGGCTCCCTATTACTGATGAAGATGGCCTCTTACGGCCTGTAGACTCTGACTGACAGTTTAACCTTGAAACCTACTATAAATCTCCCTGGTTCTGATTCTATCAGCTTTTGTTCCTCCAAAAAAGGTTTGAGTACTACTAGAGAAATTCTGTGTCCTCTCACCCAAACCTCATTACCCACCAGCTTGTACATAAGTCAAACCCTGTACTTGCTCAAGCGTCTTTGCACTAGATGATTAGTTTAAAAACACTATCGATGAAACAACTATTAGATAAGTTTGAATCTCCTTCCTCAACCCTTTTTGAAACCTCTTGCATCTCATCTTCTCTGTAACCACAAGCTCTGAGGCATACCTACTCAGCTGTAGGAACTTCTTGTTCATACTCAAAAACTGATCGGTTCTCTTGTACAAAATGAGTAAACTGATCTCTTAGACTATCAATGTGAGCTTCACCCACATATTTTTTCTCGAATTCATCCAAGAAGTCATTCCTTGCTGGCATGTTTGGGTACCATCCTATTTTTACTATCACTCACCATTCCCTTGCATTCTCCTTTAGTAGGGAGAGAACGCTTGACAACTTATCTTTGGGCTTTAGCCTCATCTGTCTCATGATTCAGCGGGTATCCCTTAACTATTGATTTGCCTTCACTGGATTGTCTTTCCCTGACTCAAGGAAATCTATTGCACCATGGTGATGGACCCTCTCAATTGAGGCCTCCCGTGAGGTAGTTGAAGGCCTTGGAATGGCCCTTACAATTAGATGAAGGGCTCTGTGTAGATGAGTATAATAATTAGCCCTTGGGTTTTCATCATCTTTTGACATCTCCTCTTCGTCGAAAAAATAATCCTCATAATCAAAACTTCCACTACGAGAGCCTCAGCTCTCCTCATGATCTCGTGATCCCCTATGCATGATTGTTTTCTGCACAACAATAACAACAACAAGGTTACACCATCGAATATACAACTTAAACAAGTACAACTTTGAATCTTGGGCACTGTATTCGCTAGACTCGTATTTACCATCCTAGATAATCCCCGGGGTTTTCTAGAATCGACTAAACTTAGGCTCTAATACTACTAATTGTAACACCCCTTTACCCGAGTGACACAATTGGGCCTCAAGCTCAAACTTGTACTGTAAAATTTTTAGCCTTGTTTAGCCCATACCACAATAACATCACAAAGAGACGTTAAATTTGAAATTTAAACATCATAATAAACCATTTAAAACCATTTAATGGAGCTCCATTTAAAATACATGATAAAAGCGTTCGACCCAAAATATTAAAGTATAAAATAAAGTTACAACACATCATAGGGTCCTACGAATACATAGCCCAACTAATCTTATTATTGTATTCCATGGGTATACACTGAAGCCTTACTTTGATGATGCTCCGCCTAACCCTAATAATCCTACTGACCTGCAAACAAAAACAACAATTCCGAATGTTGAGCTAACGAAAGCTCAGTGGATACACTTCCACTCGATTATGCTTTATGCAAATCATAATATTTGTGCATGTAGATGAATGATATCATGGAAATTTGACAATATGTGATGCTACCTCTTATCGCCTAAACACATGGTTAAAATCATACAAGCTATCACACATGGCACACTAGGCCCAACCATGCCTGGGGTCTACTACTCCACTAGACTAACAAACAAAGGATTTACACAGGTTCACCCGTGGGGTACCTTCGAAGAGAGCTCGGAATGCCCATCGAGATTCTTCGAATAGCTTAATATCTCTTGTCGAGCAGCCTAGAATGCCTATCAGGCTTATTCTTCTAATAAGCTCGGAATGCCCATCGAGTGACTCAAAATGCCCATCGAGCCTTTTTTTTAATAAGTAATATGCTCGGAATGCCCATCAAGCTAAAATGTGTTGCAACACTAACCTGGGTATTCGGATCCTACCAAACAATAGTAACTCAACCATGCAAGTGCCCTACCTGACACGTAAGCATACATGATCCACCAGGAGTCCCTATTAGTGTCCCAACCTGACACACGACCTTGCTCGACCTATCGAGCATCCTTATGTTTACTATTTAAATAAAGCATACAAGAATTTTCAAGTCTTTCTTCATTATCGTCATTCTCAAGGTTAATTTCTCCCTTTATTAGTTTTACAATAAGTTTTACCTCTAATGGGCCCATTGGGTCCAATTATATGAATTACCAGCCCTTCAAAATAAAAACATAATTTTTGGATAGATTCGACAGGCCGTACCTATTTTGTCGTACTGGTACGGACCTTACCATATTGATCCTTATACTTCTCGTACCGATCCTCATGCCTCAAAACAAGGTCGTCCCAAGATACAACAGGGTACCGGTACAAGACTTACTCGTACTGATACGCTACCCGTACCGATGCACACCCATGCATATCGATTCCTAACCTAAAGGGAGGGTACCGGTACAAATCCTATCCGTTCTGGTACATACCTCCGTACCGATCCTCACCAGGCGTATCGGTACGCGATATCGCCACTAGAGTTTGAAAAAGTAGGGCTATCGATACGTCCTGACCCGTACCGATACGACCTTCAACACTCACCAGGTTTTCATTATTTTTAAAGAAGAGAAACGATACGAGTTCATCCTATACCGGTACTCGTGCCCAAAAATTAGTGTTTTGGAGTTCGAAACTTCATCCTTAAGCCTCTAAAACCCAACACCAATACCCAAAATTGATCCTACATGTTATGGGAAGAAGTTTAGGTTGGTTTCTATCAATTTTTACACCATATTAACAAGGATTAAACAACTTGCCATTAAAGGGGTTTATGCATTCAAACTACCACAACTCAATGCAACTACAAGGGTGACATGATTTTATAATGCCCATGAAGGCATAAGATTTAGAAGTGTACTAACCTTGCTCCAAAAACCAACCTTGGTGCTCCAAGCTAATCTCCTCCTACCTTGTTGTTGCCCTTGCTCTTGGAAGACTCTCCAAGCCCTTTCACTACACAAAAAGGTTGTAAATATTGTTACAACATTGCTGAAAGGTTGAAACACGAAAAAAAGAAAGTTTTAAAACTAGAAATGGATCAAAATCCTCATTCCCGTTCATCCTCTATAACCCCCACCAAAACCCTTCATACCACCATTTTATTTGATTATTACCTCAAAATATAGATCCTTGGATGCTAAACACGCTTCCCTCAACTCAAAACCTGAGTTTTACACTCAAAAGACTAAGATTTTCTCTTCAAGGAGTTGAGCTTTTGAATGAAAAAGGATGAGGAAGAAAATTAAACCCTTTCTTTCATCCAAATTTGTAAAGCTTCCCAAAGTCCAAGCCTAATATTTCCATGGAAAAGGCCACTAAGGTTTCTAAAGCCCATGTAACCCCCTTAGCCCGGCCTAGCCAAAACCGGACCAAAAGGATCACATTTGGTGTGCCGAAGCAAACCTGAACTAATAACCTAAATCGATCTACTTTTTCCGTTTTATCTTGTCTAAATGCATTTAATTATTGCCCTACAATAACATACATCAGTGGTAGCGTAACGTAGAAACCAAATTACAAAACAGGGTCCGATTAATCAATAATTCACATTAGGGACCAATTTGCAAATATCACAAATTGCAGGGTTTAAGATACAAATAAGATTAGCAACCCTTAACTATTCCAATTTCATGCTCACAAGTTAATTTTCATTCCAAAACAACCACTCAGATACAATTTATTGCATTCATACAATTCAGGGACTAACTTGCAAGATATTCAACCTTCATCACAAGATAACATAAATTCATCAGGGCGTACCGATACAAAAGAGCCTTGTATTGATACGGTATAACAGACATAACGGTAATACGTGCCGATACACTAAGGCTCGTATCGATGCAGTTTGTTAACCAAATTTGTTCCAATACAGCTTTGACCCGTACCGATCCCCTCTTTATAATTTCAAAAACTCGAAGTCCAGTAGCTAGAGACCGTATCGATACGGTACCTTATGTATCAATACGGCAAGCTTAAACTTGAGGGTTCGTTTCAATACGTTATCCCGTATACTAAAACCTATGCATGTTTTCCTTCAAGGCATACCGAAACGGTGGCTAGGCGTATCGGTACGCTAGGCTTAACTTTAACAATTTGAGCCTCAACAGAACCCCGCGTACCAAAACTCAGGGTACCCGTATCGGTACGTAGATGCCTGTATTGACCTCTAGGTCCAACATATGACGCTTTGGCTCACTTCAAACAACATTAACACTTAACTAAACAGCATATAATACCATCAACATACTTGAATTCCAACATATCAGTATATTGAGCAAACCTTATAAAACCAACACATTCATCCACAACATCTAGAGACATGCTTCCTACTCAACATTCAAAACATAAATCCATCCATAACTCTAGCACATTAATCATCAAACGAGTCTATATCAGCATATAAAACTTGTACAAACAAGAAGTCTAGAAAACAACCCTCACAAATATCAAACGGCCCCATTACCCTTATTACTACAAGTCTATTTCGTATTCATACTTTGCAAACTCACGTCCTTGGATATCCCTTAGCTTGCTCGCTTCTTTCAACCTTTATCCTCTGCATTGATGGAAAAAGAGAGCGTAAGCACACTAGGCTTAGTGAGGAGTGCTCTAAAACAAAACACCATCAATGCATTTAAAACCATTTATCATCTTTTTCACAAACCACTTTCCATATCACTTTTAAAACATTATTTCACCATCACGACTTAACAAAACATGCACTTAACATTTCCAAATCATCCACATTAAAACATATGCAATTCATCTCATGAATTAACAACAATATTCCAATTGCTAACCTCGATTTAAGCTTTCCCAAGCATACTACTAATGCTAGGCTTAAAGAGTAAAACATGTTAACTAACATTAAATCACATCATCCATTTCATGGCACATTATCAATTATATTGGCTTACAAGTGATCATAACACATCTATCTCAAGGTTTACACACGAGAGTTTTCGGTAAACATAAACCCCTCCACCTTTGTGATATTCGTGGTGGAGTCTTCGGTACAATAAACCCCTCAATACATACCACTTTACAAATAATTTCCCCACAACTCCACTTTACAAATAATTTCCCCAAAACACTTTACACATTATTACCCCACAACTCCACTTTACAAATCATTACATCGGATACACGGATTTAACAAGTGTTTGCCCAACACTTAACATACAAACTACCGGTATCTAAAAAGCCTACCAATGAGAGTTTTCGGTACACATGAACCCCTCCACCGTTGTGATACCCGTGATAGAGTCTTTGGTACACCGTATAAACCATTCAACACCACTCATCGGTAGATGTATAGCCACTAACGGGAGTCTTTGGTACAATAAACCCCTCAACCATTAGGGTACTTGGATGGAATACTCGGTACACCGTATAAACCCCTCGCATCCAATGTGCCTTTTTATAGTGCACTATCAAATCCTATGGATGGTCAATTATATCCGATACACTTCCCAAACCTTTTCATACCATCACTTGCCAATATAATTCATTTCATTATCATTTACTCAAAGTTTACATATCCATCATCAAAATCATTAAACCAATGCAATCAACCTTGCATTAAACAATGTTCAAAAGCATTAACAACACTTGCATTACCTCACAATGCATCTTTATCTTTCTATAATCAATTTCCAGCATTAAACCATACTCAAAAATGCATAACAGTGAGTAATTCAAACCTTTTAAAACAAATGCATAGAAATCATTTGCCAATCCGAGTTCGAGAGAGAATTCATCCTTTACTTACTTTTGAGCTTAGACCAACATTTCAAGCTTGATCTAAACCCCCAAACACAATTTTCAAACCTTTGAAAATTTTGAAAACACGTTCTTACTCACCGACACGCAAGGCCTCGCTTGTCGACACGGTAAACACGCCTCCAAAGCTTCCCAAACGTCCATTCAAGCTTGAGGACCAAACTCCCATATTTCAATCATCACAAAACAGAGATTCTAACACATCAAAAGACCTTCACAACCCAGCAACATCAAACTACAAAAATCCTCATTGAAACTCAACAATTACCCTTCCATACTAACTGAAAACATCACCAAACAACTAACAAACTTTACCCAGCCACAACCTATGGATCTCAACTATCAATTAACATTAATTACCATCCAAAAACACACTAATATCATCACTATGCCTCCAGCAAACATTAAACACTCACAAGTCCTCAAAAACTCATAACTAACAACTTAGAAAATTAGATATTCATATAGTTTTGGGATTCCATTGCCAAAACCCAATTATTAACATCAAAATCATGTTCCAAATCAATTAAGAACACAACAAATCAGATCCAATTTGAAATCTCATCAATTTCCACAATTAAACCTAAATTAAATCAATTAATTTCATTATAACTATAAAATCTCATTAGAAACACATGTAAAGGACCAATAACTTGGGAATTTCAGTAAAGAACCTTGTATTAGAGGAGAAGGACGAACCTCACTTCTAATTGATGGCTTTCCCCCTTAATTGGATGAATTTGTATTAGAAAACCAAGAGAAAACAATAGGATTTGATAAGAAAATCATTATACAATCACTTGAAATCAAAAGATTAAGTAAAACAAGATTTTACCTGAATATTTTGAAGAATAAAAAAGTGTTTGGCTGGAGAGAAAATCTTTTGGAGAAAAGTTAGTTACGTCAAATTTGTTTTAAGCTTTACTTATCCAAATTAATCTCCAAGCCTATTTATTACATTTTAAAATAATTTAAAATAGCCTAATTAAGGGAGAAAGTCTGATATTAGACTTTGGGTAAATAGCTCCTTAAAGATTCAAAGTTTTGACCCTTTACATTTTAGTCACTAGAAAAACAGATTTTACAAACTTTACATTTTGGTCACTACTACAAAATGTTGTACTTCCAAAACTCATTTTCCAAAATTGACTTCACCATTTATCTTTATATATTAAATAAATATTTTAGAATATTTTTCCATATTTTTAACTTTTTTAAAAATATTTATTATGAATTAATTCTAAAACAGACTTGAATCCTCTAATCTGGTTCCCCGAACCGTCTATTTGACCTAATTAACATCTAGGCCCAAAATTGGGGCCTTACATCCCAGCTCAAGGCCCGAACACGCGGTCCCCAACTACGGGTTTTAAACCGACCTTCAGATCCCGAAACTCGGGTCGTTACATGCGAAGAGAAAAAATTCACTATTAATGAATCGAATAATAATCAAAATAAGATACAAAAAACTAACACGTAAGGAATCTGAGGTAATACATGGGAAAAGGTAATAATCTTTTAGATACAAACTAATGGAGAAGGGAGCTCACCCGACAGGCTAACAGCTAACTAGACCCGACAAACTTAACTCGAGACCCAAATTGATTGACTTAAAATCAACTCAAATACGATGATTTGAATTTGACCCGAAATAAATCGAACCGAAATCGACCTGAATTTTAGTTGAACTGAAAATAGACCCGAATAGATTTTTAACCGAATCGAATAGACCCGAACCAAAAGCAACTCGAACCGAAGGCAACCCAAAATAAAGAAAAGATATTAAAATAAAAAAGAAAGATGAGATGTGATGTGATGTGAACTGTCACACAACTCACCCAAAAGTCAAATATGCATGCTATATAAAGTGATATATAGGGTGTAAAAACCTAACTCGGTCTGAAAACTCGACTGAAATTGATCGATCTCCTATTAACCCGATATTTATCCAACCCGATATTAACCGAACCGAAAGTCAACTGAACCGAAAATCAATTGACCCGACCCGATACCCAAACCGAAATTACCATAAACCCGAACTAAAATCGAATGCCTAAACCAAACCCGAATAGAACTTAAACCGAATATAGTCAGACTCGAAATGACGTGAACCGAATGACCCGTTTGCCACTTCTAAGGGGATCACCACAAAGAGCTGCAGTTGAAGAACAAGAGAAAGAAGCCATTAGCTGGTAGATAAAATGGTTGTAATTTTAAATGTATTTTCCCTCCATTTTTATGTTTATATTTATAGTCTAAAACCAAACAGAGTGAAAAGTTTAATTAATATTAAATGAGTTAAAATAATTTTTTAAACTAATTTCTAACATCGATTGGTTTTATTGATTTATTCGATAAAACAATAGATGATATTCATGATACGTTTGGTTACATAAGTATTACCAGAATGAAAATTTTAATTAATATTATATGAGTTAAAATAATTTTTCATAACATAAAAGAAGTATTACTAGAAAGATAGATAGAAATCTAAATTTGAAATTAGAAAAATGAGTGAAAATTCGAGTAAAAAATAAGTAATATTTAATTGAAAATAAGTGATATTTATTCACTATAAAAATGACTAAATTTACCCTAAATCAAGTATCAAAGCATGAAGAATAAATAAGGATAAATATTCTCTGTTATTTTTAGTGTTCCAACACTAAAAAACACTAAAAATTAAATTTTAAATTTTAAATTTTAAATCCTAAACTCTACTCCTAAAAAATACACCCTACCTTAAATTTTTTAGACCTAACCCTTAAACCTATTTTTTAGTTGGGGCATAAATAGGGGCACAAAAAAAGTAGAGGATTTCTGTTCCGCTCCTATCAAACTTAGGTGCATTTATTCTTACAATTTATACGACAAATGAAATTCAAATCCAGTCATTTTCCCAAACACAACACACAAAAAGGAAAATCAAATAAGAAACATTATAACACAAACAAAATAATACAATCCACAACCCACACTTTTTTAAACTTCATAATAAGCTTTAAAAAACAATTCAAAATTAACAATGTGTTGGTCTAATGAAATGAGATACTAAATAAGATTAAAATTAGACCATGATATTATAAATGAAGTAAGTTAGACCGAAATACTAGCACTTATGTAAAAGAAATATGAATTAGGAAGAAGTAATTTTTTTTTAAAAAAAAACTGAATTAATTGCACCACACGTCCCTAAACTATGACATGTATTTTAAATTAGTCTCCAGAATTTTAAACATTCTAATTTCATCCTCAAAACTATGACTCTCCTTCTAAATTAATCCCCAAAATTTTTAACATTCAAATTTCATCCCTAAACTATAACCCTTATTCTAATTTGATCCCAAACTTTTGAACGATATAATTTCATCTCAAATTATCAATACATGCTAATCATGTCACATGTTAATAAAACAATTATAAAAATTGTTGGCTTCCATGCAAACACCAATGTGTATTATGTAATGATGTGACATAAATAATAATTGGGATGAAATTGGAATGTTCAAAAGTTTGGGGACTAGTTTAGAATGAGGATCGTAGTTTGAGGATGAAATTGAAATGTTCAAAAGTTTATGGACTAATTTAAAACGATTATCGTAGTTTGAGAATAAAAGTGAAACGTTCAAAAGTTTGTGGATGAAATTATAATTCAAAAGTTTAATGACCAATTTAAAATGAGGGTCATAGTTCTAGGACACATGGTACAATAAAATCTAAAAAAATATTTTTGGTTAATCTGACTAAGATATGGGCTTGAGTTCCAAAGCCCAAATTAAATAGATTAATGCAGATGTCTGAAATGCCCATTAAGGTAACAAACAAAGCTTAAACCCTCAACATACAAAAACCCTAATTTCCACCATTCGATTTCTTTAACATTATAGGCATTCTCCCTCTTTGAACTCTGAATTCTGAACCCATTTTTTCATCGGTAGCGAAAGGGAAAGAGAAAGAGAGGGAAATGGGAAGCGATAGCGAAGCAGAGAAGTCGCAGCAGAAGGAGAAGGAGAGGAAGAAGTTGTTAGCTATTTCTCCCATTGCAAAGCCCCTTGCTGGCAAGAAGCTCTCCAAGAAAACCCTTAAGCTCGTCCGTAAAGGTTTCTCGTTTTTATACATTGCACCTATAATTTTCGTGGAACTCCGTTTTCGGTTTTTTTTTTCTTTCTTAACTTTTATGTTAATGGAATGGTTTCTTGGTGGTGTATTTTCTTGAAATTATTGATTGTTTTGTGTTTGAGTTTTCAATGTGTTGATCTTTCATTGCTGTAGCTGCTGAGCACAAGTGCTTGAAGAGAGGAGTAAAGGAAGTGGTTAAAAGCATTAGGCGTGGCCATAAAGGGTAAACCTTTTTTTCCCCAATTTCTTTCTTTAAGATTCTACTTCATGCCTGTTATTGTTTTCTATTTTCAAGTATTTGTTAATCTAAGATAACCATTTTTGCTTGGATGATTATAAGAAATAAGTTTTCATGGACTGAGAAATATTGGTCATTTTGTCAGCGCAGCATAGTTATATAGTAGTGGCTAGTTTGACATTATTTCTACAAGTCCATTGGAATATAATTTTTTAAAAGTGTTTTTGGATTGTTTGTTTTAAAATTTGATCGGTTGGTATTGTATCGAAAAGAGCTTTTAAATATATGAAATGTTTATTTTAGATGTTCTTTTTTAAAATACAAAAGAACTGTTGATGTAAACAAGGAAAAGTGTGTAATTTTGCTCAAAAGTGCTTTTGGCAAAATTCAAAAGCTAGAAATTTCAACTTCTGAAAAAAAAAAAACACATGCTCTGCATTGCTTTTGGTCTCAAATGTGTTTTGGACTCCAAAAGTACTTTTGAAAAACAATGTTGAACAGGGTCTAAGCTTCTGTTTATCATTTCAGGAAAGTTCTGTTTTCCCCATTTAATACATTATTTTTCATGAATTTATGATAAAAATAAGTAATGCACTCATTACACTTCTCTTTCTATAAACATCATTAAGTCAGTAAATAGGGGTGAAAACCGTTTACTTGTTTGAATGCAAATGTAAGTTTCAAGGGGATAGCTGTAAGAAATAAGTTTTCATGGACTGAGAACCATTTGTCAAGGCAGTGGAAGTCTATGATGCTGTTACCCCTGATTACCATGTTTAGGGATTGTTTTTGGCATTTTATACATTACTTCAATGCATAACGATTATGTTTAATTATTTATCTAGTTTTGATCTTTCCCCGTTCTCTATATGTGTGATATATCTGTTTTATAACATTTAGGGAGGGTCATGTTTCTTCAATCCCTTTCTTTGAATGCAGATTATGTGTTATAGCTGGAAACATATCTCCTATTGATGTTATAACTCATGTTCCGATTCTTTGTGAAGAGGCTGAGATTCCCTATGTTTATGTTTCTTCAAAAGAAGTAAGTTCGGACCTCGAACCTCCTCTCTTGTTCTTGTCTAATTTGTTGGCACTACATGCTTAAAGTGGTTCTCCTATGCTTACCTATCAGAAAACTTAGAACCTGATTTCTTATTTATTTTCTAATATCAAACTTTTCTGTCATCGTTGCCTTTATTATAATAACAGGCTATGTTTAACCATGTTCGTCTTTATCATTTATTTATTTGAATTGTATTCTTATTTTAGTTAAACACTACGGAAATTTTAAGGGTTGTGGTGCATGAAGTCTCTCCTCATGTATATATTTGAAATATTTATGGCTTTTCCATTATTTAGAACTTTGTAAAGAAGCATGTTGAAAGCGGGTTTAAGGATTCCGTATAAGCCGCACCACATGGCCTCATTTCTGTGAGCCTAAAATTCTATATGCTTTGATTAGAGACTCTTGGTTCTGGTCCGCGTATACAGCCAGCCAGCCAGTTGGGGACTTGGGGCTATAGATCCTGCAATTCCGAGTTTAGGTTGGTTGTTTATGCAGGTGAATGAATGAACCCTGCTTGACTAGTTTCATCTGCCATTTTCAGGATCTTGCAACAGCAGGAGCTACCAAGAGACCAACATGCTGTGTTCTGGTCCTAACAAAGCCCGCCAAAGGCGAACTCGCCCCTGAGGAACAAGAAAAGATAAAGGCCGATTATAGCCAGATAGTATCGGATGTATCTGATCTTACATCCTCCCTTTTTTAATTGACCCAACCAAAAAAACCTTGTTGCGCTTGTCATTTAAGCATTGTTGTTGACATTCTTATTTTCTGCATCTCAGGGTGTGGTGGTTTGCCTCCAGTATTTTGCAATCTGCTCAAAACCATTTGTTTTACTTACTTTAACCCTTTTTAAAGTCTATGGTCTATTTTTGCTCTTATTCCAAAGGACATGAAGTCCATCAAGGATCGCCCAATGCTCCTTTAATGAGTAAATCATGTCCTAATATTCAAATCCTAACCCTTACCTATAAAATCAACAAATGGCATTTAATTATATATATATATATTATATGCCAATCAGCTGGTTCTTTTAATATTAAGGCACATTATAATTTTAAAAAGAAAACTCATATTAGTCATCTCGAAAAGAATATTATTTTGTTTTTGACAACCGATCTAAAATGGGCACTAGAACAAATCTTTCCTCGTACAATTACCAAAGCTATATTCATTCAGACAGAAAGTACTGAAGCAAATACCAATAATAATAACAAAGAGAAATAAAGGGTCAAATATTCTGTTTTTCTTTTTGGTTATAATGAATAAATACGGCAACTTTAGCAACTGTATCAGTCGTTACATTCAGTATGACATAGGTTATATATATATATATATATATATATATAGAGAGAGAGAGAGAGAGAGAGAGAGACTGTCGGGGATGGAGATGAAAGCGCCGCCGTCTCATCTTGGTTTCCACATGCCTGCAGAATGGGAACCCCATTCCCAGTGTTGGATGGGTTGGCCTGTTAGTATTCTTTTCTTTCATTTCATTTCCTGTCCAAACTCTGTATCGTTTCTTCTGTGATGGGTATGAGTCAGAATCCAGAGATGTCATTTTGTTCCTTGTTTTTTCTTGACATGTTTCTGCCTCATTTGACACGGTTTTTCCTTCCAATCTCATTGCAATGGATTGGGTTTTTGTCTGCTGTTGAATTCTTTTTTAACCTTATTTAGCAATTTGTTGGATGCTTTTGATTCTAAACCTCGTTATTGCAATCCTACATTGCAAAAACTTTTGTTGTTACTGAGCACTTAGCAGCCTCAGATTATTGGTTATGCTGCCTGATTAAAGTTTATCTAGCTGTAATATGTAATCTTTATGCCTTAAGATACTTGGGGGGCTTATGCTGCTAATTTTCCTTATTTAAGGGTACCATGTTCCACTTTCTGGCTAGTAGAGTAGATGGTGTTTGATGTTAATCCATGCTTAGATTCTGTTGAGTTTGACGAATTCGAACCTCCCTGTTTTTCAGGAACGTACCGATAATTGGCGAGACAATGCAAAGCACGCCCAACATGTGTTTGCTAAGGTTGCAACTGCAATCTCAAAGTTCAAGCCTGTCACCGTCTGCGCAAGTGCTGCTCAGGTTTGTACAAGTTCTAGAGATTGAAACCTGTCTTGCGTATGTCGTACAAATCGTTTTGAGCTGAACTCTAATGAACTAATTAACTTTATACACAGTGGGAAAATGCACGAAGTCAACTGCCACCAAACATCAGGGTTCTTGAAATGAGCATGAATGACTCTTGGTTACGTGATACTGGTCCAACCGTGAGCACCTCTTATTCTTCAGTTGGATTCCCTTTTGTAGTCAAGAACTGCATTTTTATTACTGAAATATTTTAAAGTAATTTACTTTTTCCCTTCATGCAGTTTGTTGTAAGGAAAGGAGAAGTGAATTCTGATAATCCCAAGCACAAGGGTGCCGGGATCGATTGGAACTTCAATAGCTGGGCAGGTAAGAATAAACTTTGGGGTTTGGACTTAATGTACCTTAGGCAATCAATCCATTGAAACTTGAAATGATTGCAAACAATGTACTCTACCAACCAATCTTTTAAAATTTGAAATGATGGTTTAACAATGAGCTAGTATCAGATTTATACTACACCTAACATAATTTAACATCATCCTTTAAGTGTTCATTAAATACGGAAGATGCACCTGTTGATTTGGATTCTTTACCTAAAACTGCATATCAAACAACAGGTAGAAATCAAGTTCTTACCTTCTAATTTGCCCTTGAACTAATTGAATGGAATTTCTGAAAATGATGGTTAAACTTAGTACACCGAGGAGCAAGAACTGTGTAAAAAGTTGGTTGAAACTTTTAATTTGATTGCAAATTGGTTTGATCACGAGAGTCTGGCCTACTTGATGGTTTAAATGTTAGTAGTCAGCATGTTTTAATTTATGGTTGTATCTCCTATTTGTTTTCATTGAAAGGAAACTGTTGTGGTCTTTGTAGGGGTTGATGATGGTTGTTATACAGATTGGAGTCTTGACCTTTCTGTGGCAAGGAAGGATAGTGTTAGTAATATATTTACTCATTCAGGTTTAATGCTTCTTAACATTTCGGAGATTTATCTTTAATCATGGATTGTTTGTAGATATTGGGAAATGAGAGGCTTCCTAGATTTCCACATACGATGATTCTTGAAGGTGGAAGTATACATGTAGACGGAGAAGGTGATAAACCAATAATTTATCTGCAGTTTGATTAACCATTTTAGTGTTTATGTGATTTCATAAAAGAAAAAAAAAATAAAAAGGAAGATTGCTATGTCAAAACCATTGGCCAAGGCCGCTTGAGGCCTCTTTTCGACGATACTTGCATAATTTAAAGAACTGTTTCTTTCATCCTTCATTTACTTACATTGAAACATGCATAATTGAGTGTTTATACATGATGCTCTTTGAAAAACTGATCTCTCTTCTCTCATCACATCTAAAAAAACATTATTAAAAAGTTAAATCCGCAATGCTTTTTGCAGATTACTTTAGCTGCACAGGAAGATGGAAGTCCAGTTAGCTACGGCTTCTGTTTTCTATTTATTTTCCATGAAAAATTATTATGAGAGCCATGATGTAGATAAGTAGATGAATTGATCAGTTGATACAAGTTGTGACGGGGCACCCATATCTTTTAATTGAATGCTAATCGATATATATTCAATGGTAGATGTAGCTTTCCAAGAAGAATATGAATCCGATAAGATTGTTGCTTGTATATTTTTTTGAGAATTTTAGTACTACCTTAGTTAATTGCATCTCTTCTCTTCTTTTACTTTTGCTTGCTCTCATCATTGTGGTAGAAGCAGTCGCTTTTCAAGCAATCATGGGAGAATCTGGTTGCTTTATAAGCCATGGAAAAATACTTTTTCAACTTAATATATGATCTTTTTTTATAGGTCTGAATTCTGATATCATGCAACTGCTGCAAAAGATAACATATTCATTGTTATACGTATCACAATCTTGATTTGTGTAGTATTCAGAAAATGTTATTGTTTTACGTGCAACCCGTAATATTTTAAATACTTTTCCCCTCAAGCAATGTAATTTTTAGAATTTATTCAGCTTTAGCTTTTAACCTCAGGAACTTGCCTTACAACCGAGGAGTGCCTTTTGAACAAAAACCGGAACCCAAATATGACCAAAGAGCAAATAGAGGATGAACTTAAGGCATATCTTGGAGTCAAGAAGGTTATTTGGTTGCCTCGCGGATTATATGGTACATGATTCTGTCTTGATCCCATATCTGATGTACATCTCAAATTTCTCTTAATATATGTTTTCATTTTCAGTTGGGAGATCATCAGGTCGCTATATGCATACATGTCTAGTATTCTCGTCTCCTTTCGGGGGTATATCAAGAAATCTACAGCCCTCTTAAACTTGGAATGATTTTTTGTTTTTCCAATTGCATCTTATTTACAGAGTAGCTAGAGAACTGCAATATTGTTGTTTATTAATGCACAAATCTTTGTATCATGAATTCTGAACTGCAAAACCAGTTCTAGCAAACCTTGAATCGATATCACTGTTAGAATATTAAACAATCTCCATAGCTCTGCAGCATTTATCAGTTATCTGTTAGCTTGAGCAAACCTGAAGAGCTTTTGAACACTTTACACGTCTGCTGAAATTTAAAGTATCTTCTTGTTTTTCAACAGGTGACGATGATACGAATGGTCACATCGATAACATGTGCTGCTTTGCAAAGCCTGGTGTTATTTTGTTGTCATGGACTGATGATGAAACAGACCCTCAGTATGAACGTTCCATGGAAGCCTTCTCTGTTCTCTCAAATGAAACAGATGCTTGGTCTGAAATTAGAAATTATCAAACTCCATGCTCCGGGGCCACTTTTTATGACGAATGAAGAAGCTGCTGGAGTTGCTCATGTAAGCATTTCTTTTCCCTACGGCTCTGCATCGTAGGCAATGGCCCATATATATTCAACTTAGTGCCTAGCCTATATGCAGCTTTCAAGAATATTGCAGTAGTTTTTTTCTCCATGTCGTTCATTATTAGTTGTTTGTGCTAAAAGAAAAAACGGGTCGTATTGTGCATTGTTTCCTTGTCTTTGATGCTCCTAACAGGATGGTGAGGCTAAACCTAGACTTCCAGGTACAAGACTTGATGCTTCCTACGTGAACTTCTATATTGCCAATGGAGCGATCATCACGCCACAGTTTGGGGACCAAAAGCGGGATGACGAAGCAGTCCTTGTCCTTTCTCAAGCTTTTCCGAACTACGAAGTAAGCAAGCATTTCTTTTCAACATGTGCTTGTAGTAGAATCCTGATGGGTGCAATGTTTAGCTCTATTTTGGTTATTCAAGAGAAACAACAGATACAATTCTGATTGATTTATCAAAATATGGAATATTAAACTGCCTGGAAATCTCGTGTTTCATTCTATTGGTAGATTAGGGAGATAACACAAGTACAAAAGTTTAATTTCTTAGTGAAGATAGAAATCCAAGAAGATGAGGGGCTAGGTTAAGATTGATATTAAAATGAGGAAAACAAAACCCAGATAACATCCCAAATCGAATGTCAATGTACTGAAGAAGGCCATTGGCTAAAATTGTGGCTTATGTCTGCATATGTATCGGACATGGATACTTCAACGAAAGTTAAGAGTCGAAGTAAAATAGAATTCGTGTTTTCCACGTATGCTGCTCCGACTCTTCATTTTTCTTGAAATTCTCGTGTTTAATGCATATCATGTCAACACTATCAGGATACAATCCTCATAGGAGAAATTTGAAAAACTAAACATGATCGTATCTGACACTTCCATCTGATTCAAGTAATATAGTTTTGTGTGAAATAGCCTGATGTTGTTTTGACTGAATTCAGGTTGTAAGAATAGAGGGTGCTCGAGAAATCGTTTTGGGAGGCGGAAATATACATTGCATCACTCAGCAACACCCAGCTGTGTGAGATTACAGTCCTTGTTTGAGTTTCTGCAGCACAAGATTTGGGTTGGTATCATTAAACTCCATTTTACTTTTTACACCAACACAAAAGTTAACAGTAATGTATCAATGGATGTTACTCACCATTGTCTTCAAGCACTTTTAAACACTTTTTTTGCATTAAACGAATAAATGCAGCAGATTGATATTTATAAAAACGAGTAAAATTATCATTTTTCTGTACACAGTTGAAAAGTTATTGAATTTGTGAGATGGAATTAATTATTGGGTAATTATACCATGAGTGCCCAAATTTTAGGGGTTAAGAATTTAGTTTAAGGTTCATAGTTTAAGGGTTTAGGTTTATGTGCTTAGAATTTAGGGATTTTATTTTGAATTTAGAGTTTAGGGTTAGAATTTAGGGGTTATAAGTAAAAACTTAAATCTCTAATATATTACCCTAAAACCTACACTTTAAACTCAAAATACAATTCCTAAATTATAAACCCCTAAACTATAAATTCTAAATTGAATCTTTAATCTCTAAAATTAAGATAGTGCGCCATATATTTTCCCCTAATTAAATAATATAGTTAATTTAAAATATGATGTGGCATTTTTAAGCGATGAGATGTTCATTTGAAAAGTACGGGATGAAAAATATAATATCATCCACGTTATCCCTTACGTGCAATAACAATAAATATAATTTTTGGGTAAATATATATTTTGGTACTTAACCTTGGTTCCAAAGTTTAATTTAAGAGTAATTATTTTATGCACAAACTCTTGTAAAATTTTTGTTTATACAAGTGTTTTAGTTTTAAGGTTTAGAAACTCCGTTTAGGGTTTAGGGGTTTAAGCATAGTAATTTTAAATTTAGGGGTTGTTGATAGAATTTTAGGTTTACGGTTAAAATTTAAGCTTTATAGGTTAAAACCTAAATCTCTAATCATATTACCATAAACCTTAAATTATAACCCTAAACCTTGAATTCTAACAATGAACCTTAACTTCTAAATCCCTACACTAAAACCTTCTAAACTCCAAACCTTAAACTAAAAACCTTAAATCCTAAAATTAAGACGCTTGTGGAAACAAAAGTGTTTATACCGCCTGTGTATGGGATAATAATCCCTAATTTAATACTTAAGTTTTTCTTGTCTCAATTAGGTATTCGAGTTTGATATTAAGGTTCAATTTGGTACTTAATTTTTGTGGTCCAATTAGGTGTTTGAACTTGGTACTTTTTAAGTATTTTTGTGGTACTTGAGTTTTTTTGTTTAAATTTATATATGAATTTAACTTCTTGGTAAATAAGTCATTTACCGTAAGTATCAATTTGAACCAATTACCGTTCAGATATCACAATGTACATTTAACCATAATGTTTTTCTCCACAATGTAGATCTTTTTTAAGTTGGACCCATTCCCGTTCTCCAAGCTGAGTTTTGAAGTGTTCTCGAGGGTTTCATGCTTGCCTGGACGAATCGTTTGAAACAAGTTCAGACAGACAACTCTGAGTTTTTTTCTCCCCCATCAATTACTAGTCCGTTCGGATTGTTGGTTTCACAATATGACTGCTGATCAAAGCCCAAAGGGTCAAAATTGTAATTCGTATGGATTAGACTTTCTCGGCCTGCTATTTCGTCTAACATGTTGCTCAGAAATATTTATTTCTTCCTTACATGCGTATAAAAGTATGACTTTGGCCTCACTATTATTCGGGAAAAAATATGGAGTATCAAACTGAGATCCGATACTAAAATAAACCCTAAAAAATCTCAACTCTTTTTCTCGTTTTTAAGATCGACAATCTTTTTGTTTCTTAACGACTGGTCTTTTCAATCTCTCGATCTTTTCCTTTCCTCTAGTCATTTGTTTTGGTCTTTTTTTTTTCTTTTCTCGGTGAGTTATGTTCCGATGATTACTTTCTGTTCGTTCAATGGAGGCGTTTTTTCCGATAACTGAGGCCTTGGTTCGGGCCAACTTTTGAGAGGGAAAGACAGACAGACTTTGGTGGCTCTGTCTGCGATAGTTGGGACTTTTTTCCCCCGTCTTTCTTCGTTTTTGAAGGTGATCTTTGTCCTGCGTTTTTTTGTAGGTTTGGTTGGATTTTCTTACCTTTGAACTGGTTGTCCCTCCCTCGCTCAGCTTGCCGACAATCAGCGTTGCTCTTTGACTTTGCCTCTGCCTCATTCGCTGCTTTTTTTCGTATATCGTTGGCATCACTGGCACTGCCGTGAAGGGTGTAAGTCTCAATTTATCTGCCTGTGTGGCCTGATCTTTGTTGTTCCCGTCAATCTAGACCCTTGAATTACTTGTCAGATTCTTCGACCGCCAAGAATTACCCGTTGAACCCCGATGATCGACGTCGCTTCTCTTCTTGTGAAGTTCTCCTCCGCCAACTATTTTGACTTGCTCTCTAGGGTTAAGATAATCTGATCTTTATTTTGGGCTTTACTGCCCGATTTGTTGTTTGGCCTGTGTAGGGGAGCTCGAGTCTATTGAAAACAATATTATTGGGCTCGGTTCGAGATCAGGCCTTGAGCTCTTTAAGCTTGAAATTTTAGGTTCAAATTCGGCTCGAAAATAATGCTAATGAGCTCGACTCGGGCTCGGCTCGGCTCGAAATGAAAAATTTTGCTATAGTTTTTTTTTTATAAAAGTTGAGGCCTCGTTAAAAGTTCATTTCATAACAAACACTGAAACGAAATTCAACGTCCAAAAAGGGAAAAGAATGCCCAAAAATTAAATTAATCTAAATAACCAAGAAATATTATTACAATACACATAATCAAAGAAAATACAAAATCAAATAACAACAAAAAAAATGCCCAATTTAATTTAATTAATTTGCTTTTAGTGAATTTTCCCTAATTTATTTTATTTTTTTTCTTTTGCTAAACAGATTATTTTTAGTTCATATGTAGCATATACATATATAATTATTTCGAGCTTGTTTACAAGCTTTTCAAACCGATCTTGGGCCGGCTATGCTTGTTAAGGTCTCGAGCCGAGCCTGAGCATGAATCAAGCTCACTCGAGCTGAGCTTTGACCGAGCCGAGTAGCTCGTGAGTCGATCAGGCTCATCATCATCACCCCTTAGGCCCTGTTTTGAACTCTAGGCCATGTTTATCCTGCTTGTTGTATTTTCCGTTTGTCTTAATAAATTATCCCAGTTGATAAAAAAACAACAACAATTAAGATCTAATACACAAAGTCATTAATAATCATTTTGTAATTTTTAAAAGATAACTGATTAAAATGATCATTTTATAATACAGTGACTATTGGTTAACTTCACCCAAAACGAAACCACAGTCCCGAAATGAAACGAATGCTTACTATTATAAAGATAAAATAGAGAAGAAGAGATTTAGAGGTAGAGAGGTAAATAAGTTGTTTGATAACAATGTTCATGCCCTGGTACAATGATAATTCTCCTATATATAGAGCCACTCTCTCAAACCGTTATACTACAAACCAATAAAATCCATTCAGAATTTTTTTTTCGCACGTCCCCTGGTTCATAACATTACCGTCCCCAAGGAAAAAGAACTTTGTCCTCAAGGTTCGAATAATCAGTCTTTTTTCATCAACAAGGGATAGAGGAAATTCATTCCCGACACGACAATTATTTCTTGCAAGTTCCTGTAGTTATGGAGAATCTTTTGCACACCGCAACCAGTATTGGAGTGTCCTTCATCCAAAATATGAGTAGAGAGCATACCCGATATAGAATCCAAAGGATCAACGGTAGAAGAAATACCAATCTCAGATATCTGTCGAGGGGATACAACTGTAGTATTCAAGTGAGCACAAGTTATCACCAGAGCCAGATCAATTAAGTCATTAGTCGAAGTAGTGAGTAGCAAGAAAAGTCTGATTAGAGTCTCTGGACAACCTTGATTTCTCCACCCATCTTGTTAACCAAGGTTCTGATGATGCACAATCCAAGACCTGTGCCACCATGCATCCAAATTGTTGAGTCATCAGCTTGCTTAAAGTTCTCAAACAAAAACTTCCATTTGCTTGGATTAATTTCACTGCTAGTGTCATCAACTTTGAACCAAAGTACACTTTTCTTGTCTCTCTTAACGGCCTTCATATGGTTTCCATGATGCTTCAACTTTGTCTTTGCTGCAGATAATGGTTTCTTTTGATTGACAGAAAACTTACCATATTCACTAGACACATTGGGATTCTCACGCCATTCAAGCAGAATGATATGCCTCGATGTTGTGAACTTGATGGAATGGCTGATTAGATTTGCAAAAACTTGAACAACTTTGACAGAATTTCCCTTAACTAATTTCAGAATATCATCAAAGAAATCCATATCAGTCTCCACATTGTGATTAATGCTCTGTACAAAGAACATATCGACAAGTCCTTCAAGTTCCTTCCCCAAGTCGAACTCAGCTTCTTCAAACACCAATTTTTTTTATTCATCCTTGCTTATATCCAATATGTTGTTAAGAAGCTGAAGAAGAGTTGTTGAACCTTTACGGATCCGGGTAACCATTGCGTAAAGTTTATTCGTGAGATGGTCATCACAGTCGTAGATAAGAATGTCCAATAGTCCCATAACAATAGCCATATGCATCCTTAGTTCACGACTCATGTTTGCAAGTAATTGACTTTTATAGTTGCTTGAAGCTTCACCTCCTCTTCTTGCATTAGGATGACTTATCAACTTGGCTCTAAGTTTCCTTTCTTTTGAAACTCCATTTGTAAGTAACACAGTACAGGCACATCCAATGACTAAGATACCTATAGATGAATATATCAATATGATCAATGTCTTCACAGATATTTCGTTAATCTTTCACATTATATCCTTACTCAGTATGAAGATGACTTCAACCCGAGTTAGTCTTTTTAAGTTGAGAAAAAACAAATCAATGTAATAAGGCTGGCCGTCAAGCTTGGCCTTCTCAACATGTATTCGGATGGAACTTGTTTCTATAGATTTTCTGTAACCACTGAGTTCCCGTTCGTATCACCCGATCCTCGAAATCAACTACCATCATAAACTTGGTCTGGTTTGTAGTGTTTTTCAACGAAGAAGTGTTTGTGGCAGTAGCCGGTAAGTAACCCTCTTGTGAGATCAAATATATGTACCTGTTATGCACTTCAACCAATTTTTTTTTTCCTTTCTTTCCATCACCAACAGTCGAAACATGGAAGGATCATTCACTTTAACTGCTCCTTTTTCAATAAACTCTTCCTTTGACCATTTATTTAAATAATCAATGGATGCAAACTTACCTACAAAGTATATCGACAGTGATTCATGACCACCCACTGTATCAATTTTCACAACTTCGGTGATTTCGCTCTGCTTTTGGGATTCGACCATTGGTTCACGGACAATGACCAAAAATGGAGGCTTATCCTCCACCTCGATCCTGTCTCGTTACTTTATTCTTTTGAAGTTCGACCACTGATATGCGTCGAGGGGCCATTGTCGGGCAGCTCATTTGCTTGTTGTGCTGATGCTGATAAATCAGGTGCCTAGCTGCCAGATGCTTTTGCAAAGCCTTCACATCTGTCGACATCTGAGTTTCAGCAGCGAATACACAATAATCGGCGTCAGCAACTGCAACACAAAATCCTTCATTGTTGTCGTAGAGAGACCAGTTAGCTTGCTACTTGGGCACCATTTGATTGGTAATATTTTGTACCTCCTGTTTCTCATAATTGAGCATTGATGTATGGGCAGTGACCAAAAAATCTTGCATCGTTGTTTCAGCTTTATGAAATCAAGTCCCCCGTTGCTCGAAATCAGATCTTGTCAATTTCAGTGTCATTGGTTGTTGGCCATTCATCGAACACCTGGTGGACCTGCATCCGTGATTTATCTTGTTTTGCCCCCATCGCCACTGATTTCACCCTCATCCACAATACCAAGATAGGCCGACAACAATTTTACTCGTCTGAGTATTTTTTAGAGCATCTCACTGTTTTGCTTCATCATTCTTGCATTTGCTTTATATATTTTGTTTTATATGTTACGATGATTGTTACCATAAATTTCGACTCTCAATAAAAGCACCAAATATTGTGAATCTTTTTGTAACTCACAGAACTATTACAAAGATAGAAATAAAGAAGAAGAGATTTAGAGGTAGAGAAAGATAGAGAATAGATTTAAAGAGGCCCTAGTACAATGATAATTCTCCTATATATAGAGAGCCAGTTTCTCAAACCGTTATACTACGAACCAATAAAATTCATTCAGAATATTTTTCCCGCACGTCCTGGTTCATAACAAAAGCTGAAAGAAAAACAACTATTAGTAAGGAAAAAATGATAGCTTGAAGATCTGAAAAGGGTTTTTCTTTCTTCTTTTTGAGTTGAAGGAAGCAAAGGAAAAAACAATGGGGTGTTTGTTTTCAGGGTTGAATGCATTGTACGACGCCGTAAACGCTCCGGGGACGTTTGGATCAACGACAACAGGTTCAGGATCGTGAGACAGTTGGCTGAAGGCGGGTTCGCCTATGTTTATTTGGTGAAGGAAGTAGTACCCGATTCCTCTTCAGCTTCAGCTTCTGGCTTAGCCAAAAAACTCAAGAACCCTTCCCATCTCTCTGGTTCGTTCCCCTTCAAAAAAATTTAATCTTTTCTAAGGTTTTTATGATTTGGGTATTTCACTATTGTAATGGTTTTTCAATGATCCGGTTTTTTTCTGAATCGTGTTTTTGTTGTTTTTCATTTGGCCTTTTGGTTCATCATGGTCTTAAATGGTGTGTTTTTTTACTTTTATTTGGAGGGTTTTAAGTATTTTTTTTAATTGCGTTTATGTGTTTGATATATTGTTTTTGTTAATTTATTGTGATTGAATGTACGGATTAGTATTTAGTATGATAATCTCATAAAAGTATGAAAGGACATTTAAGTGATTATCAAACTCTCGTTGGAGTTATATAGAACTAAAACTTTTGATCACTGTAATCTTTGATATCAATTCTGTTGCTAAAACTTATGGCATTAGAGATGGAACTTCATACTCTATATGGAGTTGTTGTGTCTTTGATGCATGACGGTCTGACTTCTCGGCCACCAGGTTCCGATTTATGCATTTTGTTTTATCTGAATTACATCTGAACATAGAGTGCACTTGCAGATGATAGAACTTACGCAGTAAAGAAAGATGTCATTCAGAATACTGAGCAGTTGGAATTGGTTCGTGAGGAGATCCGTGTTTCATCCTTGTTTAGTCACCCTAATCTGCTTCCGCTTCTTGATCATGCTATCATTGCTGTTAAGGTAATTCTTCGGATCTCTTATTCAAATTAGCTTAATACTTTTGCATGCGCTTAGTGTTTTTATCTTCGCATAAGATTGGTGTAAAACCTACAGTGGGAACTGTTTTAAGATGCTCCCATGTTTCACTTATTGCTCATTTTTATTCTGTCTTCTTCTTTCGGATTACTTTTCATGAGCCAAGGTCCGAGTCATTGGCACCACAGGATGCACACCAGGGTGCCCAAGAGGTTTTGGGCCCAAAGAGACCATCAGACTTAGCCCGATTCATGAGAGATTCTAGAAGGCTTATCCATCCACTTTGACCTATGTAAAGTTACCTTGTATACATATGATTTGTTACCATAGATAGAAGGGAATATTCCCAGGATTATACCATTATGGTTGGTGGGTTTCAATCATGGCCGTCGATGTAAATCTATATAGACTGTCGGATTAGAGGGAACTCAACTATAAATAAAGGCCCCCCTCCTCATTTTTATGTATCCAAGTTTCCAAGGAATAAAAGCATTTACTCTAAATCCTCTGAGTGTTCTTGTGTTCCTTTTTTTTTCTTGAGTGTTCTTTTAGTGTTCATCTCGTTTGATCCGATTTCACGTAGAACGCTTTGTGTTTGTCAGTGCTTGGGAAGTTTAATCTTCCGAGAGGGTTGAAAATGCTTACTTAGGCGTTTGTCTTGAGTAACATCGCCTAAGGCCACACGGTGGGCTGGTTGGAAGTCTAGCCCCGTGACAGTTGGTATCAGAGCTTTGTTCGAGCGACGTGAGCTAGTTCGAGGCTCGAAGCATCGATTTGAGATGAGACCAAAGAAGGGAGAGAATGATGCTGCGAGCCAGAAGGGTGTGGAGACCCAGGCTGACAAAGAAAGTCGAGCTAACTCGAGGGACAAGTTGTCGGCACTCGATGAGAGGATTACATGAGTTGAGGGATCTGTGAAGGATTCCGTGGAGCGACTCGACGTTGTGGATACACGTCTCGAGGAGCTGGATGATCAGGGTGATCAGTTAGAGGGAAAAAGAGATGCTTTCGAAGCCATGCTGAAGGCCTTGAGGGTGGAAATAGTGGATCTAAAGGCAGAAGTAGTGGTTTATCAGGCTGCCATACGGAACGGTGTGTTAAACACGATGACACCTAGACTAATGAATGGCATTCCGAAGCCAAAAGAGTTCAAGGGGAACCGATCGGCCAAAGATGTTGAAAACTTCATTTGGTGCATGGAGCAATACTTTCGGGCCATAGGCATCACAGACGATGCTGATAAGGTAAATACTACTGTTGTTTACTTGACTGACGTTGCCTTGTTATGGTTGCGACGTAAGTGCCTTGATGGGAATAGTGGAGGCACGGGCGTTGGAACCTGGGAGGAGTTCCAAGCGGAGTTCAAGCAGCAGTTTTGCCCTACTAACACGGAAAGAGAAGCCAGGACCAGGTTTATGAGGCTTCGACACGAGGGATCCATTGCGGATTACATTCAGGAGTTTAGTGAGCTACAACTCCTTATCCCCGGCTTGTGTGAGAAGGATGCACTTTTCACGTTTATGGATGGACTGAAGCCATGGGCCAGGACCGAGTTAGAGTGGAGGGATGTGCAGGAACTTTCCAAAGCCCTAGCCACTGTGGAGTCCCTGATCAACTATAGTGCTTGCAAGTCCATGGAGTTCAAGTCTTCCAAGCCCTGTGGCAAGGGCAATGGTGGGAGAGACGATGATGAGTTCGGAGATAGCAGTGATGATGGTAAGGAGAGGCCATCGACCAAGCCCTATCGGCATGCGAAACCAGATGATCGAAAAGATCGAGGATCCGTAAAGTGCTACCATTGTGATGGTCCACACGTAGTGAAAGACTGTCCCAAGAAGATGAGCCACCTCGATGCCATTGTCCATGAGGACGACGAGTCAGATGGAGAACCAGGTAGACTTGGTGCTATCGCCAGCGTCAAAGGAGGGAAGCCGAGGGTAGAAAAAGTACATCGAATGTGTTACTGATGTAGGGGGAAACATTTAGCGCGATAGTGCCCGGAGCAAGTCAATAAGTCCAAGGAGGACGAGCTTGCGAGTGAAGAGGCTGCGAGACTTGGCTCGATAATTCTGAATTTTGCCAAGGCGAGGAAGGGCCAAAAGTAGAATGGGTTGATGTTTGTCGACATCAACGTGACGAGACGATCGAAAAGTGCTTTGGTGGACACCGGAGCAAGCGATCTATTAATGTCTAGGAAAGCTGCTGAGAAGCTTGGTCTTAAAATTGTGGATTCAACCGGTAAGATCAAGGCTGTGAATTCCAGGAAAGTTTCAGTTGTAGGGATAGTACGGAAGATTGAGTTGCAAATTGGGGATTGGAAGGCCAAGGAAGATTTCAAGGTAATCGAGTTAGATGACTCTGATTTTATTTTGGGACTAAACTTCCTTGACCGTATTGAAGCTATCATCATTCTATGTGCCGGCATTGTGTGCATCTTGGATCTGAGACAACGGTGTGTTGTGCCCGTATGCCGAGACAACGGGTGAGGAACCAAGAAGCTGACAGCCATTCAGCTTGTCGAGGATGCTCCAAGCCAAGGAGACATCGAGTTTGAGGCGACAGTTAGGGACACTACCTTCGATGGGCGAGAGTTGCCTGAGGTAGTGGCCGAGGCATCGAACTTCAATGGGGCTGTGGGGCGTCAAACTTCAGGGACGAAGGATTGATGCGTAGTAAATGCCGGGACAAGGAGTGAGGTACATTTCGAGCACGGTGATAGTGTTTTACAGTTTGATTTGCCGAATTTGTTGGGTGTAGGGAGCAGAAAACCTAACCCATTAGATGGTAGAGTTGCCAAGACTTGGAGTGGGCTGAAGTAACCTTTCAGAGTTTTGAGGGTTTGTTCGGTGTTCAATGTGATGGCTTCCAAGTTCGTGCACAAGGATCGGGATAATCTAGATCGGGACAAGTCAAAACTAGTAAGAAAGAGTTCCTATCGAGATGTGCCTGGGACGGGTGATGTTACATGGCTGTGCGAACCAAGGCGATCAGTCCTTATGGGGGGACAACCGAATCAGAGTTTGGTGCTCTTTATGGGGAGAGCGGTCCTTATGGGGGGACAATCAAGCCGAATTTCGAGTTGGGAGCAAGCCAAGATGCGCGAGAGGAAGCTCCAAGATCGATCTCAACTTTGTTCGAAAGGCGCGACGAGGGCGTCGCCAAGTTTAGTGGGGGAGAATGTCACGGGCCATGAGCCAAGGTCCGAGTCGTTGGCACCACAGGGTGCACACCAGGGTGCCCAAGAGATTCTGGGCCCAAAGAGACCACCAGATTTAGCCTGATCAGTGGGAGATCCTAGAAGGCTTATCCATCCACTTTGACCTATGTAAAGTTACCTTGTGTACATATGATTTGTTACCATAGATAGAAGGGAATATTCCCAGGATTATACCATTGTGGTTGGTGGGCTTCGATCATGGCCATCGATGTAAATCTATATAGACCGTCGGATTAGGGGGGAAGTCAACTATAAATAGAGGTCTCCCCCTCCTCATTTTATGTATCCAAGTTTCCAAGGAATAAAGGCATTTACTCTAAATCCTCTGAGTGTTCTTGTGTTCCTTTCTTTGTTCTAGAGCGTTCTTTCAGTGTTCTTTTTCTCTTATCTCGTTTGATCCGATTTCGCGTACAACGCTTTGCGTTTGTCGATGCTTGGAAAGTTTGATCTTCTGAGAGGGTTGAAAAGGCTTACTTAGGCGTTTGTCTTGAGTCACATCGCCTAAGGCCACACAGTGGGCTAGTTGGAAGTCTAGCCCCGTGACACAACTATATTTTTCTAAAGCAGTTTGATTTCATTGGTTAGCCTACACAAGAAGGATCATGGAATCATGAAGCATATTTGTTGTTTCCTGTTCATTTGGATGTAACATTACTGGACAATTCCAATGCAATGAAGGCTAAAAAGAAATTCTTTTCTACCTCAGATGTTCTTCAAATATTTCTACAGGTGAGAAAAAGATCTTATCAATGCGAACTATATGATGCTGTTCCTCATGTAAATATTTCTCAATCAATCTTCTAGTATTTGCTCATTTAATGTTTTAGAATTCATTGACCTTTTCTTGTATTTTTTGGATTTGTTGATGTTATAACTGATTAGAAATAACTGTAAGCATTTTGGTTGTACCAAATTATTTTCACAGCTAAACATATGCACAGTCTTGATCCTTTGTATGCACATAATGATGTCAAGCCAGGAAATGTTCTTTTAACCTTCAGAAAAGGGCAATCACCCCTTGCTATAATGATGGATTCCGGGAGTGCTCGTCCAGCAAGAAAACATATTCGCTCGTTCTGAAGCACTCCAGCTTCAGGTGCTTATTTTTTCTTCAATGCTCAAATCTTTTTATATTGCACTTTCTTATCACTTATATCACTACCAATTGTCATGCTTAAGTTTGAATGTAATATTTTAAGGTAACGTTGCTCTGATTCTTCATTTCCCTTAAAGTACTTGTATCTGACACTCGAGTGAAAATAGATATGAGGATATGACCTCCATATGGAAAAACTTGCAAAAATTTAACCATACCCGCGTCGGATACATACCTCTATCTAGAACTCTCACCCGAATCGAGTAACATAGTTTTAGAGTACATTTTTCTATCAACTTGGTGCATCATCTATCATGCTCATCATGGATTTTGGTTTGAAACGTAGGAATGGGCATTTGAGCACCGCTCAGTACTTTTCTGAGCTCCTGAGTTGTGAGACTGCCCTAGCGAAGCAGATATTGACGAGAGAACTGATATTTGGTCATTGGGATGCACTTTATATGTAATAATGTAAGAATTTTTATTTATACATGCACTTTATAGTTTATACATTGTTTGCTTTCATTTTATAAACTGTAGGGGTTTGTTTTCTTGATGATACTTCGATAATACTTTCCCCTACTCGAGTTTCATGTTTTCCTTCCTAAAGTCCCAAAGTGAAATAATTTGTTGGAGTTCCATGTGTGTCCCCAGTTTCTTTCTCTATATTTTGGATGTAATGTAAATGTTATCCCGAATCAAGTTTATGAAATTGTGGAACTTTTATTTTCCGTGGTACTATAAATTTGTCTTTGAACTGATGCTTCTTGGAAATTGCATTTATCTTCTATAGTGAGCCATTCTGTTTATGCAGTTATCATTTGTTGTAGGTATGGGGTATCTCCATTCGAATACATACTTGGAGAAGTTGGAGGAAGCCTGGAATTGGCCATTATAAATGCTCAGGTTAAATGGCCAACTGGACCTAAACCGCCATATCCGGAAGCTCTTCATCAGTTTGTGACATAGATGCTTCAGCCTCAGGCTACAGTTCGCCCACGGATAGACGATGTCATAGTTCATGTTGACAAGTTGATCTCAAAGTTTTCAGAGTGATATCATACAGGGTGTGTGAAGGTAAGGACATTCAACCATTGATGTATACAAGTTAAGCCCATTTTGTATGTCTTTTAAATACTTCCAGAAGTGAAAATGTCTATCAAATCTATAGCAGTAATGTTACATACTGTAACACCCTTACCGGTATTTAATATCCTATACTAGTTAGAGTGTCACATAGAGAATTGCTAACAATCCATAATAGTCATTTATTTAAAAATTACAACAAACCATTTATCAATTTATTGCATAATATCAATTTTCTAATTTTTAATCTACTAATTAATTCCAATTTCAGGCAGCAACTTAGCAGTTCATAACTATAGCCTATAAGTATTATAACTGCCTAAATTAAAAATCTAATCGATTACTCTATTTATTAAATTCCTAATAGTTACTCGATTTTACACTAGTAATTCCTTTAACCATTTTAAATTTTAATAAAGCTACTTACCATTCATTATCAGTATAAATTAGTTTATAAGTTATTACAAATTATTTCTAAACTAGTTTAAAACCAACTACTTTATCATATACATCCCAACTAGTAAAATCAAAATGCATCAAAGATGTCATTATTGATACCATATATTCCTTGCTAAGTAGGATGCCAAAAACTCCTTACTCCGATTCATGCTTTTCACCTACGCGTGAAAATCATCACACGCTAAGTATACACTTAGTGAGACAATAATAATATCCAGTGCAATACAACATGTCTATAAATATAAAGCTGTAACAATACTCATGCATCATGATCACTAGATATGTATTACCATTATGTTAATCATATACTAACATAATATAAACCAGATATAAATTTCTTACCAATATACTTGCTACTTGTTCCAAAAGCTCATAAACTTATTCACATGTTTATCATTTATTAACCAATAAACCATAGCCCAAATATAAGCCTATGAGGACCCTGGGTACACAAGTCAAATATGCACCGAAGTGCTAATACACATAAGGCCGTGCCCACCATATACACTAAGTGTCATTTATATACACTATAGCGCTAAACCGAGTATGCAGCGTGCTGCTGGACTCAATGACATGCCAACTATACCCTGTCCCTCAATGGCATACTTGGGCATATATCCCATATTTATTTCATCCATGACAATGTATATCAACATAATTTAACATTGGGCAGTTCATACCCGAAATAACATTCATAATATAACATCATATATAACTAGTGATCTATGCATTTATATTCAACTTTAGACATATTTAAATATGTCAATTATATGGTCCATGAAATAAATATAATGACAATAAAATTTGGGTAGGCTCATCGCAAGCCATCCCGATGATGTATAAAACATCAATGTGTCATGATATGCATGCAATTGCACTCACCTTGACACTTTATATAGGTCAAAATTTAAATCCTCACTAAGCTTTAATTTGATCATTTTCCTTTTCTTGGTCGTTAGCTTGATCTCGGTTTTGATCACAATCTATATGTACATCATTTACAACACATGTACATTTTAAAAATACATGCTAGTATTATACTAACATAGGAACATAATAGAAAAAGAAATTCCTATAAATTTTTTCGATGTTTATTCGATACTAATTCATTTCATACAATTTATACCAAACTCAACACTTCAAATTTCTTTTAATATCCAAATCAAAGAATGATTCATAAATCATTCCAACAATTATTCAAGCATGATACCTCAATTTAACCAATTTTCACTTGAAACCCCTTAATTCCCATAACATTCAATTTAATCCTCTAACCTTTACAAACTTCCAAATTGGTGTCCAAACAACATTTTAAAGCTTGTAGAATCGTTCGTTCATCATGTCCAACCTTAATAAAATTTTTCTAAAATTTTTCCCTAATTATTTCACCATGGCCGAATATGAAAGGTCACTTTAGGTTTGATCTTCAACTTGATTTAAGCATGAATTCAACTTCAAAACATCACTTCAAAGCATTATCAATCATTCCCATATCATAATCCAACATCCTCTTCATCCACCAAATTCAAGAACTTAGGATTCAAGCATGGAAAGCAAGAACAAATAATACCAAATGATAGAGAATTTCATGTAGGTCAATTTCATGTTTCATGCTTTCATCCAAATTCCTAATAATTTAGCTTGAAAATAAAAAAAGGAAAATGTTTCTTTACCTTAGGAGAAGCTCACGGTAAGATGAAGAAAGATGAAGTTTCTATACTTTTCTATTTCTTTGATTTATGTCAATTGGCATTATATTAGTTTTATTTATAATAAAAATCTTCTTAATAGTCAAATAACTATTTTACCCTTGATATCCAATGCTCCAAAGCTTGTCACATGTCAATTTATTCATCCAAGGGTAAAAAATAAACCAGTAAGTTAGTGATTACCAACTTTACCCTTGTAATTTTCCAAAATTACAATATTGCCATATTTCATCCAACGGTTCATATTTAACTTGAAAAATCTACTTAAATCCAATGGTCAATGTTAATTCCTTTAAATTTAAGGCATGTAAAAGATATTATTAACCTTTTCTTATTATCTAACAAAATGTCTCAAATATTCGATTCGATCATCCGAATTTTTCTCGAACTTTAACCCTTTATAGCTTTTAACACAAATTATGTACGAAAAATCCGGGTAACATGAAAACGTCATTCTTGGGGATAACTATTCATTTATGGGAATAAAATGCATAACTTTTGAAAATTACAATTTAGTCCATGAACTTTTCATAAGTTTATACTTTAGTCACCAAACTTTCATTTTATTCATTTTGGTCTCTAGCCAAAATTTTGGGTATTACAATTCTCCTCCACTTAAGAAAATTCGTCCTCGAATTTTCAATACGTACTTGGTTCAAAAAGATACGGATACTGCTCATTCATTGCTTCTTCCGTTTCCCATATAGCTTCTTCCACTTTATGGTTTCTCCACAGAAATTTTAACCAGAGGAATCTTTTTGTTCCTTAATTTCTTTTCTCCTTGAGCTAAGATTCTCACAGGTTCCTCATCGTATGTCAAATCCAGTTGAATTTTAATTTCCTCTTGTGTAAGGACATGCGAAGGATCTGATCGATATTTTCGAACCGTGGACATATGAAACACATCATGAACCTTACTCATTTCCGATGGTAATGCTAGTTGATATGCCAATGGATCAACCCTTTTTAAAATTTCATATGGACCAATGAATCTTGGACTAAGTTTGCCTTTTCATCCAAATCGTAATATTTTTTTCCAATGTGAAACCTTTAAAAATACTTTGTCTCCAACTTCAAACTCTTCTTTTAAGATCTGAGTACGACTTTTGTCTATCAGAAGCAACCTTGAGATTATCTTGAATTATCTTTACCTTGTTCTCTACTTATTGTACAAGATCTGGTCCAATGATTTTTCGATCCTCTAGCTTGAATCATTTCAATGTTGTTTGGCATTTTTCTTCCATATAATGCCTCATAAGGTGCCATCTTTATACTTGATTGGTAACTGTTGTTATAGGCAAACTCAACTAATGGAAGATATTTTTCCCATGAGCCTGCAAAATTCATTATGCACTTTCTGAGCATATCTTCGAGTATTTAAATAGTCATTTCTGATTGTCCATTTGTTTGAGGATGGAAAGCAGTACTGAAGTGTAACCGAATTCCCAATGCTTCATGTAATGCACTTCAAAAATCTTAAAGTGAACCTTGGATCTCTATCAAATATAATAGACATAGGAACACCATGTAATCTAACAATTTCCTTAATATATAACTTCACTAACTTATTCAAGGAGTAGTCAGTTTGAACTTGTATGAAATGTGTCGTTTAGTCAATCGATCCACAATCACCCAAATCGAATCCTTCTTACTTGTCGTTAGTGGTAAGCCTGTTACAAAATCTATAGTAAGCTTTTCCCACTTCTATTGTGGAATTAAAATTGGTTGAAGTAATCCTGATGGAACTTGACGTTCTGCCTTTACTTGTTGACAAGTTAAACATTTAGCAACGAACTCGGTGATAGCTCGTTTCATGCCAGGCCACCAAAATCAACTGTATATATCTTGATACATTTTGTTACCTCCTGGATGCATAGTTAAAGGACTATAATGTGCCTCCAAAAGTATTTCCCTCATTAATTACTCATCTTTAGGAATGTATACACATCCGTTGTAGTATAGGCATCCATTTGGTTTTATTTTAAAGCCTTTAGATTCGCCACATTCAACTTGCTTCTTCTTTTCTAAACGTTTCTCATCCTTTGCTTGTAACTCTTTAATTCTTCCTATCAAGGTAGACTTAATTTAAAGTTCAGCCACTAATGCACCTTCTTTCTGCAATTTCAACTGGGCATTCAATGCTCTCAAGGCAGAGAATGTTTTTCGGTGATAATCAGTAATTACACCATAGTCCTTAATCAGTTCTATCCACCTTCTTTGCCTCAAATTAAGCTCCTTTTGGGATAACAAATATTTCAAACTTTTATGATCCGTGAAGATGTAGCACTTTTCACCATATAAATAGTGACGCCAAATCTTTAAAACAAACACCACTGCAACCAACTCTAAATCATGGGTAGGATAATTTCTTTCATGAGTTTTGAGTTTTCGAGAAACATATGCTACAACCTTTCCTTCTTGCATTAATACACAACCCAAACCATTATAGGATGTATCACTATATATTATAAAATCCTTCCTAGATTCTGGTTGTACCAAAACAGAAGCTTCTATTAATATCCTCTTTAATTTGTCAAAGCTTTCCTGACATTTATCTGTCCAAACAAATGGCACATCCTTTCTTAATAGCTTAGTTATTGGAGCAGGAATCATTGAAAAGTCTTTTGCGAACCGCCGATAATAACCAGCTGATCCCAAGAAACTTCTCACCTTAGAGACATTCTGAGGAATTTTCCATTCTAGGATTGTATGAACCTTTTTAGGATCGACTCGAATCCTTTCATGCGATACTATATGTCCAAGGAAAGCTACTTCAAACAACCAAAATTCACATTTTGACAGCTTGCATATAATTTCTTTTCTCGGAGGATCTGAAGAACTACCCGGAAGTGAGTATCATGATCCTCTTTGGTTTTAGAATAAACCAATATATCATCTATGAATACTACCATAAATTGATCTAAATATGTCTGAAATACCCGATTCATTAAATCCATAAAAACTGTTGGTGCATTTGTAAGTCCAAAAAGGCATTACTACAAGCTCATAATGCTCGTATCTAGTTCTGAAAGCTGTCTTTGGTATATATGCTTCTTTGATCTTCAATTGATGATACCCCGATCGAAGATCAATTTTAGAAAACATTGTTGCTCCTTTAAATTGATCAAAGAGATCATCAATCCTTGGCAGATGATATTTATTCTTTGCCTTCACTTTATCAAGTTGACGATAATCCACACATAACCTCATTGATCCATCTTTTTTTACAAACAAGACTGGAGCTCTTCAAGGTGATATACTAGGTCGTATAAAGCCTCGATCTAATAATTCTTGTAATTGAGCCTTCGGCTCTCTATGTTTTGTAGGAGCCATCCTGTAAAGTGCCATTGATATTAATGTTGTTCTAGGAAGCACATTAATACCAAATTCCACCTCTCGATCTAGAGGTAATCCCGACAATTCATCTGGGAAAACATTTGGAAATTCCCATACCGTTGGTATATTTTTTAGATTTATCTTTGTTTCCTGAGTATTTGTCACAAGAGCTAAATATACTTCACACCTATGCGATAATAACTTTCCAACAGTTACAGTTGATATTACATTACTCAGATAATTCAGCCTTTCGCCTACAAGTATTGTTTCTGAACCACCCGGTCCTTTTAAAATTAACCTTTTCAATCGGCATTCATTCGTAGCATCATATGCTGATAACTAATCCATTCCGAGAATGACTTCAAACTCTTGGAAGGGTAATTCCACAAGGTCAGTTGGAAATTCATTTTCTTGAATCTTTATAAGATACTTTTTTTCGGTCTGAGCCTATTTCCCCGCTTTATCCTTGAGGTCTACTTTTCCATAGCCTTTGCTCAATTTACTGCCCCTTGAAAAGCAGTGAAATTGAGAGACCAATATCCTTTTATATTGAGGATCCAACCCAGCTATTAATTTGTCAATTCTAGATTTTTTGGTTGGAAGAAACTCTGTTGCAAATCAACGTAGTCTATTGAACTCACATTCATATTCATAGACTGATCTGCCAAACTATTTTAGATCCATGAACTATTATCTCATTTCATCAGCAAACATGTCCCTAATATATTTTTCTTTGAATTCTTTTAGAAAGAATCTCCATGTAATCTGCTCTTGAGGGACTTGTGCAGTGATTACATTCCACCACATATTAGCTTGCTCCATTAGTAGAGATACTACTCCCTCCAATTTTCCTTGTTCATCACAAGGAATCTTGTTCAGTATAATTTTGATATCATTCAACCAGTAATCACCAGCCATTAGATTTTCATCAATATCACCCTGAAATTTTGGTGCTTTCATTTTCCTTAATTCCTTTGGAACTGATACTGGTGCTCGACGATTTATAATAAGATCCAATGTCTGAAGAAATAAACCTTGATCTTACACAGCCATATTTCGTTGTTCTTAAGCTGGTAGCTCAACATTTTGCTCAGTTGCCTAACGGGATTCCAGATGATTTAACATCTACACAATCATCTCACATAAGTAAGAAGTAACATTACTAATTAGAAGGCATCAAGTATATTTACACAAATATTTGTAATTATGACATCCTAGTGGCATGTATATATCTTGACTCTCTACAGGCCCGATTCGTATCCAGAACCGGCTAAACCTGTAGCTTTGATACCAATAAATGTAACACCCTTACCAGTATTTAATATCCTATACTAGTTAGAGTGTCACATAGAGAATTGCTAACAATCCATAATAGTCATTTATTTAAAAATTACAACAAACCATTTATCAATTTATCGTGTAATATCAGTTTTCTAATTTTTAATCTACCAATTAATTTCGATTTCAGGCAGCAACTTAGCAGTTCATAACTATAGCCTATAAGTATTATAACTACCTAAATTAAAAATATAATTGATTACTCTATTTATTAAATTCCTAATAGTTACCCGATTTTACACTAGTAATTCCTTTAACCATTTTAAATTTTAATAAAGCTACTTACCATTCATTACCAGCATAAACTAGTTTATAAGTTATTACAAATTATTTCTAAACTAGTAAAATCAAAATACATCAAAGATGTCATTACTGATACCATAAATATACTCATTGCTAAGTAGGATGCCAAAAACTCCTTACTCCGATTCATGTTTTTTCACCTATGCGTGAAAATCAACACACGCTAAGTATACACTTAGTGAGGCAATAATAATATCCAGTGCAATACAGCATGTCTATAAATATAAAGATGTAACAATACTCATGCATCATGATCACTAGATATGTATTACCATTATGTTAATCATATATTAACATAATATAAACTGGATATAAATTTCTTACCAATGTACTTGCCATTTATTCCAAAAGCTCATAAACTTATTCACATGTTTATCATTTATTAACCAATAAACCATAGCCCAAATATAAGCATTTGAGGACCCTGGTTACACGAGTCAAATATGCACCGAAGTGCTAAAACACATAAGGTCGTGCCCACCATAATACACATAAGGCCATGCCCACCATATACACTAAGTGTCCTTTATATACACTATAGTGCTAATCTGAGTATGTAGTGTGCTGCTGGACTCTATGGCATGCCAACTATACCCTGTCCCTCAATGAGATACTTGGGCATATATTCCATATTTATTTCATCCATGCAAATGTATATCAACATAATTTAACATTGGGCAGTTCATACCCGAAATAACATTCATAATATAACATCATATATAACTAGTGATCCATGCATTTATATTCAACTTTAGATATATTTAAAATATGTCAATCATATGCTCCATGACATAAATATAATGATAATAAAATTTGGGTAGGCTCATCGCAAGCCATCTCAATGATGTATAAAACATCAATGTGTCATGATATGTATGCAATTGCACTCACCTTGACACTTTATATAGGTCAAAATTTAAATCCTCACTAAGCTTTAATTTGATCCTTTTCATTTTCTTGGTCGTTAGATTGATCTCGGTTTTGATCACGATCTATATGTACATCATTTACAACACATGTACATTTAAAAAATACATGTTAGTATTATACTAACATAGGAACATAATAGGAAAATAAATTCCTATAAATTCCTTCGATGTTTATTCGATACTAATTCATTTCATACAATTCATACCAAACTAAACACTTCAAATTTCTTTTAATATCCAAATCAAAGAATGATTCATAAATCATTCCAACAATTATTCAAGCATGATACCTCAATTTAACCAATTTTCACTTGAAACCCCTTAACTCCCATAACATTCAATTTAATCCTCTAACCTTTACAAACTTCCAAATTGGTCCAAACAACATTCTAAAGCTTGTAGAATCATTCGTTCATCATGTCTAACATTAATAAAATTTTCTAAAATTTTTCCCTAATTATTTCACCATGGCCGAATATGAAAGGTCACTTTAGGCTTGATCTTCAACTTGATTCAAGCATGAATTCAACTTCAAAACATCACTTCTTAGCATTATCAATCATTCCCATATCATAATCCAACATCCTCTTCATCCACCAAATTCAAGAACTTAGGATTCAACAAGCATGGAAAGCATGAACAAATAATACCAAATTATAGAGAATTTCATGTAGGTCAATTTCATGCTTTCATCCAAATTCCTGATAATTTAGCTTGAAAATAAAAAAGGAAAATGCTTTCTTACCTTAGGAGAAGCCCACGGAAAGATGAAGAAATTTATAATAAAAATATTCTTAATAGTCAAATGACTATTTTACCCTTGATATCCAATGCTCCAAAGCTTGCCACATGTCAATTTATTCATCCAAGGGTCAAAAATAAACCAGTAGTTAGCGATTACCAACTTTACCCTTGTAATTTTCCAAAATTACAATCTTGCCATATTTCATCCAACGGATCATATTTAACATGGAAAATCTACTTAAATCCAATGGTCCATGTTAATTCCTTCAAAATTAAGGCATGGAAAAGATATTATTAACCTTGCCTTTTCATCTAACAAATATCTCAAATATTCAATTCGATCCGATTATCTGAATATTTCTCGAACTTTAACTCTTTATAGCTTTTAACACAAATTCTGTACGAAAAATTTGTGTAACATGAAAACGTCATTGTTAGGGATAACTATTCATTTATGGGACTAAAATGCATAAATTTTGAAAATTACAATTTAGTCCATGAACTTTTCCTAAGTTTATACTTTAGTCACCAAACTTTCATTTTATTCATTTTGGTCTCTAGCCAAAATTTTGAGGTATTACACATAGTGTGGAGTTAGCCGTCTTAGTTGTGTCGTAACTGTTTACCTTGATGTTATGTAATTTATTGAAGTCCAGATTTTTACATTCATGATTCGATTTTATTAGGCTTGTAAAAGAACCGAACGAACACGAACGAGGGTGTGTTCATGTTCGTTCATTTAACTTTAACCAAACAAATGAACGAACATGAACACAAAATTTCTTGTTCATGTTCGTTCACTAAAGAATGTAGCTTGTTCGTGTTCGTTCATGTTCGTTCGTTAAAATGATAAATGAACACTAACGAACATAAACGAACAAAAACGAACATAAATAATGTGTTAAATATTCAATATTTTGGGTTAGTTCGATTAATTCAGTTAATTAACGATTTTAAACCGAATTAATCAATAATTAAAATTTGAAAAAACTCTTAATCATTAGCCGAAACCTAAAATTGTCTAATAGATTAACCAATTTTGTTTTGGTTTGGTCGGTTAGTTCGGTTTAACCGAACAATGAACATCCCCAGACATGTGAATAAATTTAAATGAACATAAACGAATGAACATAAACGAACGAACATAAATGAACATAAACAAACGGATTACCGAATGTTCATGAACATAAATGAACTAACAAGCCATTTGTTCGTGTTCGTTCATTTAATTAAACGAACAAAAAATCTTGTTCATGTTTGTTCGTTTAATAAATAAACGAACATAAACGAACTTTTCGTCGAACGGTTCACTGAACGTTCGGTTCGTTTACAACCCTAGATTTTAAAGAAAAAAAAAGCCTCGATAATTTGTGTTATCCATTTATTTTAGGCATAATGCCAAAAAAAGCCCCTAACGTTTGACTGAATAGTCATTTTAGTCTTTATTCTTTTTTTGAACCAATTTAACCCCCTAACGTTTCATTTTGGGTCAAAATGGCCTCTCTACGGATGAAAATTGTCAGCCAACTGACGATAAATAGCTTCAAATGACGTGACAAACCTACATGACAGTGTACGCCACGATATCAGTGTCATATAGATAAATATGTTGACTTTACATAATAACACGTTAGTCAAAAAATATTTATATAAAATTATACGAAATATAAAATATTTTTTCTTCTGATGTATCATTTTGTCAAGTTGTTTATCGTCAGTTGATTATCAGTTTTCATCCGCGGAGGGGCTATTTTGACCCAAAATAAAACATTGGAGGTTAAATTGATTCAAAAAAGAATACGAGCCAAAATGACTATTCAGTCAAACGTTAGGGGTATTTTTTGACTTTATGCCTTTATTTTATGTTCCAAGGAAATATATATCGAACATGAAAAGAACATATTCATGGCTTCGGCTTTGTTTGCGGTTGAGGTGGTAAAACCAAGGTTTGGGGCCAACCAAGGTTTGAGAAGCTAGTTTGGGGGGCAAACCAAGGTTTTGACACTCAAAAGCTGCATGTTTTTTGTTGCTTTTGGGCAAACAAAGGTTTTGACACTCAAAAGCTGCCTGTTTTTTGTTGTTTCTAGCTTCTCAAACTAGCTTTTCCACCCAACCTCAACCGCAAACAGGGCCGAATCTAACTAGCTAAATTATCAGTTTAAGCTCTGCCATGTCTTATACACGAAGTTCTGCACGAAATATTAGGGGCAGCTAGTTTATATCAACCAAACTCCAAAACAGAAAAGAAACAAAGAACTGTTAATATGTCTAATTTCTTGTTTCTCTTTCATGATATTTTGTTAAAATCGTTCGAGCATCAGCAATACAAAAATAAAAAATTGATCATGGAAAAAAGATGGCTTAATAGGAAAAGAAACTCAAACTATACTTTAATTTTCAAATAGATGACTAAATTATTTTTCGACTTAAGTAGGTGCCTAACATTTCATTCTGTAACATTTTTAAGATTTTTTCGTTAACAGCCGTTAAAAGAATTATGTCATCTAATAAAAATGTGACATGTAGCATATTTATTATTTTTCATTTAATTTTTTTAAAAATCAGAAAATCTATAACTTTTTTAAACACCTAGAACTTTAATATTTTTCAAAACAACCGTTAATTCCTAATTTTCCCCTTTACCGTCGTCGAACACCGCAACATCATCGTCGAAGTGAGTTTCCTGCCCTTGTCGCAGCAGTCGTAAGGTTTCGTTTGTCCACCTGTCGTTCGTTATTCGTCGTTCGATTGAAGATTTAACATTTGACATTTGTGGTTCGTATTGCCTCTTGTTCGTTGATTTCTGACGATGTATAGTTGGGGTTATCAGTTATGGAGGGTCAACGAATGAAGTGGTGGTTGATGGTGGTAGAATTAACGGTTGGATGAGAGAAATTTAGGGATTTAGGGTTAGGGTTTGGGGACATTTTAGAGAAATTAAAGATTTTTAAGTTTTTTATGAAGTTAAAATTTTTCTTATTTTTTAAAATTAAGAATTACATAAATAGGCCGCATGTCAGTTTATTACTGGATAATGAAAAAAATTAACAATCCTGACAAAAAAACCTTAAAACAATTACATAATAAAACATTATATACCTACTTGGACCGAAAGATACTTTAAGCACTTATTTACAAAAGAAAAAAAATATAATTTAGACATATCTTTTTCTATTACCCTCAAAAAAATCCTAGACGCTTGTTGCGGGGTCTATAAGCTTTTAAGCAACTTATTGCATCCTCGCCGGTTGTCATCGTTAGGAATTTGTAAGTTGAAAAAAATAAACAAAGCGAGATTTAAGACATATGCAAGAGATAAAATTTAACGTGGTTCGATTTTTATATTTTCACGGATGAAAGAAACAATATTCTACTATAAGCATATATATTGTGAAGAGTATATATCATGTATCCTATAAGCGTCGATGTATATATCTCAAAATTCAGTGTATCTCAAACACTCTTTCAACATAATTCTCTCTAATAATTTTAAAGGTTAATACCTAATTCAATAAGATGATGATACATCACTACCTGATTGATGGAATTTAAATAATTTTATTTGATTCAATAAATAAAAATTACTTGAGAAGGAGAAATAAATCTATCAAATAAAATAAAATAAAATAAACGAGGACCAAATATGTAATTACGCCATTTTTAACTCAAAAATAAAACTCCAACAAAGTTATGTGATCATGTAAATAAACTGAATGAAAGACTTTCTAAATGGATGACCACATGAATCTATGGAGTATGGAGTTGGAGAGCATTGCTTCAACAGTTTTACCCTCTATGTTATCCGGGGCCTAGGTGATGATTATGGGGTCTTTGATTATAAACAATTCTTGAAGATTTGAGTAAAAGTTGATACCCATGTCATGGTCATGTTATCAAAAAAATAATGGACCCATAGTGGGAAACCAATGGGGATTTTGAGGACTTTGAAAAAGTAATGCAACCCCACTCACCTGCTTCCTCGCTATTTCGTCCCTTTCCCAATAATGACTGATAATATTAAGGAATTTATCTTCTCTAAAGTGAGAGGTTTCAGTCATCCTGTTTGAGTCAACTCAATTGATAATCCAGTTTCTCCATCTTCTTCTGTTGTTGGGATCGATCCAGTTAGTACCGAAATTCCAAGTTATTCAAGAGGGTAATGTTCATCTTGGGATCTTTAAGCTTTTTTGAACTAATTTCAACATATTTATGACTTTGTTGACTCTATTTTTACAGGCCAGGAGGAGTCCACAAAGCTAGCTTAGTTTCCCATAGTTGAGGCCTCGGCAGTCGGCATCCCCAGGTACATAATTGGATGATCCTTGTCTGTTTTCTCAGCATCTGCTGCTTGAAATTTCAGTTGTTATTACAATAATTTCATCATAACAAAGAGCTACATGTTTATATTCTATGTTCCTTCGTCCAACTTCAGTAAACTGAACAAACTTAACTAGGAATCTATAGGAGGCAAGTAAAGAATCAGTTTATATGTTGATATTACATGATAAAACCGTAACGATTTCTGGTCAAATAGATCATACCTCATAAGTTGAGTGTGCTCTGCTTGTATACTTTTCTTTTGAGATCTGCACACAGCCAGCTAGATGTTGTCCTTAACTCGAAAGTTTCACGATTTAGTCCTATAAAATGTGTCTGCAGGTCGAGTGCGGTTCTCTACTGTGCTTATATCGAACATGTTAAGAGGAAAGAGCAGATTACTGTTTTGACACTATTCCATCTTGGATCTAACTTTGGTTAACATGTGAACTTGTTGCTTTTTTTTTGCAGGATCAATGGCAGACAACATCGTAGCTTCTTGTTTCGCCGGACCCGTAATGCAAGCCGGTGCAGATATAACTAATTATGTTACAAGCAAAGTTGGTTTATCACAAAGTATGGACAAAAACTATGAGAAGTTGACAAACCAAATAGCAAAGCTCCAGGCTTTGAGGTAAGATTACGAAAGGGAAGTCAAGAAACATCAAATGAAGAAGACAACTACAAGCAGTTACGATGTATGGCTTCACAGTTTTAACAAGACGCTTGACATTGCGAAGAGATTGGAAGATCAATACGAGGAGGATCGCAAATTTTCATCCCGATACATTCATGTCAAGCGAATTATAGTGGGAAATTGGAGAAAATGTGTGAAGAAATTCAGAAACTTGTGGAAGATGGGAAGTTTCTTGGAGGCATTTTGGTTGATAAGCCTATTGAACCTGTTTTAAAAATGAATGCACCAGAGATCAAAGCTTTTCCTAGTCTGCAGAGGCCACTGGAGCAAGTGTTGGAGATGTTGAGAAATGACAAATTGAAAGGTATTGGGATTTGGGGCACGTTGGGAGTAGGGAAAACAACAATAATGAAGAACTTGAATAACCATGAACAAGTAGCTAAAATGTTCGATATCGTCATTTGGGCAAATGTCAATGGTGAAAGGAGTGAGGAAAAACTGCAGGAGGATATTTCATGGCGGCTAAAGTTAAAAACAGATGTTATTTTATATCCTGAGGATGTTTCGAGAACGATATCTGAAGAGTTGAAGGGGAAGAAGTATTTGCTGCTTCTGGATGAGGTGATGGACTCGATTGAGTTGGAAGATATTGGAATCCCAGACAACAAGAATGGCAGCAAAGTGGTGTTCACAACAGAGTTCGGTCATGTAGGTTCTTCGATGGCGGATAGATTGATTGAGGTCCGGTCGCTGTCACCGAATGAGGCATGGATGATGTTTCAACAGATGGCGAGTGAAGTTATAGATCTTCCTGATATCGAACAGATTGCTCGGCAGGTAGCTAAAGAGTGTGCTCGACTCCCACTTCTGATCAAGACAATAGCTGGCGCTTTCAAGTAGAAAGATAGTGTTTCGGAATGGAGGAAAGGGTTAAAAGACTTACAAAAATGGCCCGAGATCGAGATCCCTGGCTTAACTGAACTGCATTCGTTCTTGAAGTTCTGTTATGATCAACTAAAGGATGATCAGAAAAGAAAATGCTTCTTATATGGTTCACTGTATCCAGCAGAGAGTAAGATTTATACTGACTATTTACTCGAATGTTGGGCTGCTGAAGGACTCGTTGACGGCACCAAAGCGCGGAGATTCCAGGATGCACGCGATGAAGGGTACGCCACATTGAAGCATCTGACTAATGTGTCATTGCTAGAGAAAGGTGAAAGTATGATTTATGTTTCAATGAACAACAGCATCCGACAGGTTGCACTGTACATTTCGTCACAAGATCCGGATTGTATGTTTTTCACTGGAATGAGTGAAGATTCACCAGATTGCTTAGAAGAAAATGATTGGCAACAATCTAAGAGGATTGCCATGATCGAAAAAAAGTTGCAAGACTTGCCCGATAGTCTGAACTGTAGCATGCTTTTGTCACTATTACTGCAGAGATATTATACTCCGACTGAAATCCCCCAATCTTTCTTTGAGAATATGAAGACGTTGTTAGTGTTGGATCTATATGGAACTGAGATCGAATCACTGCCATCATCTTTAGCAAAGTTGAAATGTCTCAAAGGGCTTTACTTAAACAATTGCATCCATTTAACAGTGTTGCCGCCCGAAGTCGGAGAACTTCATTGCCTCGAGGTGCTCGATATTAGAGGCTGCAGGATATGCTTCATTCCATTTCATATCCCAAAACTGGTGAACTTAAGGTGCTTGAGAGTGTCATACTATAAATCTAGCAATCCCAATGGCTGACAGGATATGGACATCGACGTGATTCCATTGCTTGCCAAGCTCGAAGAATTGACTATTGATGTGCATTCTTACGATCACTGGTGCAAGGAGGTTGTGGATATAATGAGGCAGGTGGCTGCCTTGAAGAATCTAACTACTCTCAGAATCTGCTTCCCTAAACCGGAGGTCCTCAAGACATTTATGCAGCATAGTCCGTCGTGGAAGGACCGGGAGCAATTGACTTCCTTCCGGTTCTTTGTTGGATGCCAAAACCGGAATCGTCCTCAAATTCTCGAGTATTTTAAGTACAAAATCGATCGGTACTTGGTATATTGCCAAGGCAACTGCAGCGATAACTCAATAATTTGTGATCTGCTTCCTGAAACTGATGCATTGGAATTGATTGAACACAGAGATATCACAAGTCTTGTGGATTTTGTGAATGTTGCTAGCTTTAACGGGATCCGTGGTTGTCTGATCGAAAGGTGTAACAAAATGACAACCATTGCAGACGGCAACAAGGTCGAAGGTGGAGTCATCCTACCGAAACTAGAGCAATTGCATTTGGCGAATCTTCAGAGTCTGCAAACCGTTTTCTGGGGCACCCTTTCGACCGAAAGCCTCTCCAAATTGCACACACTGATGGTTTCGAGTTGCCCGATGTTGAGAAAGCTTTTCTCCAGTGGGGTGATTCAACAAATTTTAAAGCTCCAAAAGCTAGTACTGCAAAACTGCATTGAGATGGAAGAGCTAATCATGAATGCGGACACCGCCGGCGGACAAGTTCCGACTGCATTGCCGAATCTAGAGACATTAATACTGATTGAGATGCCAAAACTAAGGTGTCTATCTGGGGATAACTCATTGGCTTGGCCTTCATTGAAAAAGCTTCAAGTTTACAAGTGCCTCAATTGAAATCACTACCTTTGGACAAAGACAATGCAGCAAATCTGAAATCCATTGAAGCAGAAAAGGTATGGTGGGAAGCATTGCAGTGGACACAAAATGATGTCAAAGAACAGCTTCAAACAATCTGCAATCTAAGGTAAATGTTGGGGGGGGTCTTTTTTCCTGTTTTTATGAAATAGATTGATATACAATATATGTGTGTAATATCTCTGCAGCAACTTATCAAAACAATTTCGAGTAGAATGTAATAAAAAAACATGGTTAAAACAGTCCGCCTGGTAGTTTCAGATTGAACATTATGTAAACTAAAATAGCTCAGATCGAAGAGAAACAAAATCTTCCAAACTAATATATAAAATCACGCATCTGCCAATACTTTTTGGTAAACTACGCTAGATATCACTAGAGTTTAGGAGGCATTGTATCGTTTATATCAACTTTCAATTTGTTCAATTTATTTAATTATAGCACTAAACTTTCATTTCGACTTCAATTATAGCACTAAACTTTCATTTTAACTTCAATTATATCACTAAATCGTTAATTTGGTAATGACGTAATGACATGGATGTTAAACCAAAACGACATTGTTTTGGTGTGGTTACTTTAATGCCCAAAATGACATCATTTTAGGCACTGAACTTTAGGTGTGTATCGATTTTATTTTTGCCACTGAACATTCTAACCACAAATATCAGTCAATTTCCGCCCGTCACCAATCGTCATTCGCGACAAGATCGATATCAAAATATTTGTATTTCCCTCATTTTTCTTTTTCTTTTTCTTAGATTGGTTTGTCACGAAACTTACTCAAACCCAACGAAAGTCTATCAAAAGGTCAGATGTGCTAATACTTTGATCTCCGACGGTCGTCCGATAAGGCTAGTTTCGAGATATATTGTTCGTCTTCGCAAAAGAATACTTCTCACCGTTCAAATTTTCTAAACAAACTGTAACTCCCCGATCTCGATCCGAATCCGAAGTGCTACATTTGGGTCTCTCAAAAACCGACCCATCAAATTTTCTATATAAAAATCACAACTTTGACGTTTCTAAAAAACATTCATTTCTATAAATCCACGTAGATAAATAATATTTAAAGTGAGTTTTACAAAATAGAAGCTCTAATTTAAAATACACCGTATACAGAATAATAGTTTAAATAGAGTTATAGACTCGACTGTGGTAAGGTCCTATGAATACATTTCAGTCCAAACTAAAATATCAAGTACTGTACTCAGAGACTAGCTCGTTGCTGGGAAGTCCTTCACGATGTGCTCCTCAAAAAGTTAACCTTTCAACCTACGTACGGAAAAAAACTACAATTCTGCACGTTGAGATAACAAAGCTCAGTGGTATATTTCTACTCTACCACAATTCATGAATATCATAAAACAAGAATGCAAGATGATATAGTTAAGAGTGCACAGATAAGGCTTTACATATAACGAGATCATCTCCTAGCCTACCCTAGCTGAAGTTCACAATATTTGTCTCAAGGCAACATTAATTAAAAGAAGTCTCACATGCCACCACCAGACATTATCATACTCGATGTCACACAGCCCATCGAGTTACTCAAGCTCACACAACCCATTGAGTTAAAGCATACTGTATCCTGATCACACATCCCTAGGGTAATATAACCATCAACTATTATCTACACAAAAAACATAAATAACCATACATGCCTTACACACTGGCGAACAAAGTCCTACGTTACCAGTGCTCACACAACCTTCGGGTTACTCGTGATCACATAGCTGTCGGGTTAGTTGGACCATATCCGGATCACCATAGCCATAGATATGTCCGAGACAAACTTAGATCACAATAGCCACAAGTAGTCTTTACCTGAGGTCACTCAGCCAATCGGGTTACTCAAGTTCACATAGCCCATAGAGTTATTCGAGCTCACACAACCTACCGAGTTATGTTTTTTATCCGGTTCACCATAGCCACGGATAAGTTTTTAACCGCACCCAGATCACATAGCCCGTGGATACGTCGGATGCACTTAATCACACAGCTCGAAGTACACATCCCCTTATGTAAGTGCCCTTGCACTGACTCTAGGACATCCAAATTCCTTACCATAACACACAAGATACATATGCTCCCCGAGCATCCATACATCTTACCAAGAGATAAGGAGAATCAAGCCAAACCATTACAAATACCCCAAGGCAGATTTCAATTCATTACAATTATTAATTCATGTCTTTCAAGTTCATTCACGACATTCTTATTAGATTATCTCCTTATTCAAAGCAACTAGACTATACAGGCGTCCCTTCAGCACCCAGTAAGGACCCTACACGCCACACAACATCGATTGATCCCCCAAGGATCCCTATAGGTTACTAATACAATCAGTTCACCCAAAGATTACCAAGTTATTAGCCATTTATTTTGCACATGAGGTATTAATCTCGATTTCTCGATTTTACAACTCATTTTACACTTCAGAAACTCATTGGGCCCTTTACCACGAACTATGGGACCCTTAAACGCAAACTTAAACTTTTTGGGCAGATTTCCCAGTGAGTATCGATACTTCTACATGGGTATCGATACGCCCCTCTAGGCATCGATACTCTTCTTCGAGTATCGATACCCACTTTAGGTTCGAAAGAAATAATCACAGCCCCGTATCGGTACGCCCTCCTTGCGTACTGAAACCATGTACCGGTATGCATACCCTACGTACTGACACCCTACTTATACTGAAACACTCCTTGGATTACTGATACACTATTTTGCTGCTGGAACTGGCAATGAAACAGTGGTATCGATACGCCCTTGGCCCGTACCGATACCCTTTTGTAAAAATGCCTGGAAGAGCTTACTTCCAAGAGAGCGTACCGATACTGGCTTAGCCTATATCGATACGCATGCCTAGAACTCTATTTTTAGAGTTAGGATTTCTCTAATTTTAACTCCAAAACTCAATAGTCTAACCCTAAATTAAGCCTACACGTCATGGGGAAGTTATTAGGTGGATTCCTATGAATTTTACACATTATCAACATCCAATCTTTGATTTACCATTAAAGGGGTTTAAAGCTTCTAAAACCCAACCTTAGCAAACTATAACCATACACCAAGTAAAACAATCATTTTAGGATTCTCATGAAATGTAAGAGTCGGAAATGTACTGACCTTAAGCAAGCAAATCCGAAATGAAGCACCCACCAAGCTTCTTCCACCTCTTTTCCTTGGTTCAAGCTTCAAACTCAAAATCTAGAAGCTCTAGGAATATCTACCTTGGAAGATAGATCCTTGGTTGCTGATCAACCTTCCCTTGACAACAATTCTGGGATTCGCACTCAACAACATCAAGTTTTTAACTTGGGGTAGGTGTTTTGGAGGGGAAGAAGATAGAAATGAGATGGGAGACAAGGATGACTTCACCATCCTTCAAAATGCAGAAAATTAAAGAGACATAAGCCTTTGTCTCCTTTGAGGGGCGATTTACCCTATTGCCCTTCATTACCCCTCCATTCACCCACAAACCCAACATCCAAGCCCAACAATACAAGAAAGCCCACTAGGACTCCCATAGATCCCCCTTTTGGCCCAACATCTCGATCCAACAAGCAAAGCCCGCGACTCGAGTTTACCCGACTCTTGGGTTTCAAAACCTAGGTTGTTACAACTCTCTCATTCTTAAAGAAATTTTGTCATCTAAATTTAAACGAAAGAAGGAGATAAAACTAGAATAGACTCATCATTTTCCTAACTCATGCACGATTACCTCGATTAGGGGGAATTCTCCTTCAAACTTTCTTAGCTGAAACTATAGCACTTAACCATGTACTCACAACACCTCTCCTAAGAACTTTAACGTCTCATTCTCAGCAACCAACAACACACACTACCAACCTTAAGGTAAGGAAACAAAACCAACCTCAAGCCACACTGTCCCAATGCCAACTTAATGAACTCACATCTGATGAACCCTATCTTAGTTAACAATCCTCTCTACAATAATTGGTTGTTCAAAACCTGAAACTCAACCTCATCCATGTTCAAAACGCGGCCTCCATGATACATCACTAGAGACACTCCTTTGTCTAACATCAATACCCTTACCAGATGTTTTCAGAACATGCTAACCCTTGACAACCAAACCTACCAGATTTAGAGCAAGGACCGTTATCACAAATGAACTCTTACCAGTAACCAAAACTCACCAGGCCATCCTCAAAGGTCTAAACATCTTCTTCCAATCCAACCACATAATCTCAACTAACAATTGTACGAAAACTCCAGCAATCCTCAACAATTTTCAATTGTTTCTTTCGACAACATTTCTTTGCAACATTAACATTTGGTTACTCACAACATAGTTGTTAACCTCATATGTTTGCTGCGCTACTCTGATAACTTTTACACTGCTTACCTTAACTGAAGATAGCTCCTCTCAAACTCAATAGAGCAACTCCCTCGACTCTATGAAATCTAGATAAAAAAGGTGCACATGCTAGGCTAACATCCTCACGACTTGCCCTTAGGCCTCAACCATCACCTGAACCATGTTTATCTCAACCTTCATTTACCTTTACTACGGTACCTTTACTCTGAACAAACATAAGAAACTCTCATATTCTACAACAAAAAACAAGGTATTCGATCTCATAAAATAAGCAGCGATCTTTCACCGTTACTCCTCGGCTTAACACATCAAAAGCCACCATACAAGCCACTCCAACATAGGCAAGTCTCTAGGCGAAACATTTGGCAACAAAACATGAATGATCGCTTGCACAAGTGTGTCCCCAACAAAGAGGTAAGATTGCTCGTTCACCAAGGGTACCTCCATACCCTCCAAACATCTATAACTCCAAGGCTTAGAATTCTCAATCCTTGTGTCTACAATGTCAGCTAAAAATATCTCGCAACATACATAACCTTTCTTAAGCTAACACCACAGAGCACAACATCTACCTTAGAGAGGTAAAGATCCCATACATCTATCACTAATAACCAAATTCGGAATAATCTTAACTTCAAGACTCATCGCTTGTAACTCATAGAATAAATTGCACTGTCAACAACATTTTATACGAAAGGTAACCTCCACAACTAGCGAGAGAGAGTAAACCCAACAAGTTCGCAAGGACCGTTACTCTTGATCCTCAACCACTATCTACGGTAAAACACTCATCTATCAACCTTAACAATTCCAATTTACTAAACAATCCAACCTCAATCTCATGATTATCGGAATACATATTCAACAAGAGGCAACTCAATACACAACGAAGAGTTAAACAACTATCAAATAACAACTAAAATCAAATAGAACATAATTACCTAACATATCCTTAGTAGCAAAGCCATCAACTTAGCCTAAGCAGCAGGTTATCTAGCAACGTCTCACACGTCAACTCTAGTTGTGGATCTCATAGAACCTCTACCTTGATAAACTGACGGTGCCTTAGCTTCGTCTTTAGCCAAACTTTGACCATGACGAGATGTATCCAACCCCTGAGACTGAGCTGATGTATCCTCATCCACAACTGGGTAATCATTTGCCATATACCCTGGTGCTCGACACCTATAATAGACCCTCTAAAGTAAAAAGCACACTCCAAGGTGATGTCAGCCACAATGCTCACATGTTGTGGAGGCGACGCTCCAACTGAACCATCAGTACTCCATTCTAGAGTAGAAATCAAAGAGCCCCTACGAAACCTCTATATAGATCTTGAACTGAATCTCGATAGCTGGTCTAAAGTAACTCTCATTGAACCCTTCGAAGCATACAACCTCTTTTGCAAAACTTAAGAAGAACCTATAATATCTTGGATCTTCACATTACAGCCCCTCGAATCTTCCGTCCTACCCGGTGTCGTATCCTGAAGTTATTCCAATGACATTGCATTATTGGCTAGTTTTGAAAATATCCCAGATAGACTCGTTGTCACGTGTAACTAGAGCTCGACCCTCAAACCTTATCTGAATCTCTTGCACCTCAACTCTTTTGTGGCAACTAACTTTGGGGCATAATGGCTCAAACGCAGAAATTCTTGTTCATATCCAAACACTGTCTAATCCTCCTAAACTAGATGCAGGAACTGATCCCTCATCTCATCCATATAAACCTCACTGATGTATTTCTTCCTAAACTCTTCCACAAAGGTTTCTCATATAGGTAGTGCCGGTTGTAGACCCAACTCAACGGTCTCCCACCACTTGTGTGCATTGTCCTTAAGAATGGAGACAATACAAGAAAGATTTTCCTCTGGGCTTCCCCTCATCTGTCTCAAAATTCTCTGCGTGTCACGCAAACACTGACCAGCCTTAATCGGGTCATCCTCACCCAAACATTCGAAATTTTTAGGCCCAAACAGTGAAGCTACTCAACAAGGGTTTTGCGAGGCATCTCAGATTGCCTCTTAATAGCTTGTTCTACTTGCAAAATGGCAGAGGTAAGATCACGAAAGTGACTCGCCCCTCTATTTCTAGTTTCCCTTTCCATCAACACTTTATGGAACACAAAGAAACAATGCAGGACATTAGGATTCCTAGTCTTGTAAAAGTACCACTTAAATTTAAAGACTTGTATTCACTAGACCCTTTAACACGACCTCTAAACCACCCTAGGGTTTCTTAGAACCGGCTAAATTTAAGTTCTGATACCACTAAATGTAACTCCTCGATCCTGATTCGAATTTGAAGTGCTACATTTGGGTCTCCCAAAAATTGGCCCATTAAATTTTTTATTTAAAAATCATAACTTTGACGTTTCTCAAAAACATTCATTTCCATAAATCCACGTAGATAAATAAATTTTAAAATTTGTAACACTCCCTTCCCGTGACCGTACGTTGATCACGAATCAGAAATGTCACGACTTTTTAAAACAGTGTTTTAATCAAAAACCGGGGTAATTTAAAATTTGTAAGATAACTTCCCAGTGGTCACCCATCTTGAAATTTCCCTAATCCTAGCACGCTTAACTTTATTTAATTTAAAAATAAAATAATAATTTAATACCCGATAGTAAAACTTTTTATGCAAATACTATAGTCATATCGAACATATAATAATAAACAGTAACTACATTTAATGTCTATAAATTATTACATACCCGATTGAAGTATTTTAACAAAAGACAAGTTTAGTTAGTACATGCCACTATTCATATTAAAAATAAGGATGTCATAAGTACTGAAATAACATGTCAATGTATATCTCTTCACAGAGAAGGTGATGCAAAGCTCCACTCTTACTTCCGTTTACCTACGTGTATAACAAAAATACACGATGAGTATAACTCAATGAGGCATAAGATGAGTAACATATAAAAAATACTTTATAATCCATGATACTTTTCAAAGCATGATAATCTTTAAATCACATAATCTGTAATGCAGGAATATCTATACAAGTAAACATATAATTATCCTGTGAAATCATATAGCCCAAGGTAAATATCAAGAGACTAGTAAACGAGTCATGTACTCCCAGAGTACTAGCCACTCCCCTTAGGGATGAGGCGACGGTAACGAGCTCGTAGCAACCTTTAGGTGCAAACGGTAGACACAATTAAGTGTCAGCTGTAGACATCCGTAGATGTCAAACGATAGACATACGAGGTGTCGACACGTAAAGTGTCGAACGGTAGATTCAATAAGTATCGACGGTAGACACAAAATGTGTCAATGTAGCTACTAGACTCTTATGGTATACCACAATACTGTCATTCTTAATATTATACTACCAAGGGCAAACATTTAAAATAGTTCCTGCAAAATGTCAAGCAACCCATATACAATACATATCATGTAAAACATGTCATGTTAGAGCAATTCATACTCCACTATGTTATTTAACTTTCATGGTATACATGCCATTTGAAAACTGTATGAAATAAATCATTATCTGTATATCATGCTATCAAACATGTGCGATCATAAAAGATACCACAATCTTTAAATCAATAAATAAAGTACCATGCCAAAAATATATTATGCTGTTTATAAAAATTCTTTATCTTTTTAGGTGACTTATCGCAAGTCTCATTATAGTATGTTAATAAACATACTTTTAAAAACATGTATGCACTCACCTTAGCCTTGCAACGAAGTAGCCTTTACTATTTGATATTACTCTCGGACTGTTTCCTTTCCCTTTCTACTGTCACGACTTCGATCTATATCAGAATCTACAACAAAATAACATATACCATTCCAAGTATATGTTAATACATATTCATACCATATACAATAATGGAAAGTAAATAAAATAACTATCCATTATATAGAAAATTGATCCAATGAAAATTTCTATATTCAAATCGCAATTTCTCATACTTTTCTTTAAATCTCCAACTTTTTCCCAAAATTTCTATTTTAGTCCCTAAGGACTCTTTTAAACTTCCAACCAAAATTTTCAAGTCTAGTCCTTACTTTCCTTATCCTTTACACTTTAGGACCCAAACTTTAAAAATTTACACTTTCGTCCCTAAAGTAGCCGAAAACCCAATTTAACCCAAAATGTTGATTTAAACTTCAAAATAAACATTTAAATCACTAGACTTAATTTTTCCAACATAATATACATCAAATTCAAGCTCAAAAAGCCAAATCCCTAAACTTTTCAAAGTTTACATTTTGGTCTCTAATGCAATCTAATTAGGGATTTTCATTCCAAACACCTTAAATCAACATATATAACCAATCTTCCTTCAATCATGTTCCAAAATTCCAAACTTTAACATAAACTCGTATTCTTACTTTTCAAGAACATGATCATTTCTTCATCCAAATAACAAAATCAATCTTATAGAACATCATTCTCATCATCTCCATCATCAAAATAAATTTTGCCATAATTTCCCTTAATTTTCTCAATATTACCGAAAAATCCCTAAACAATTTTTCATGGAATTCTCATTAATTCTAACATAGAAACAACATCGCAACCTTATTTCCAACATGAAAAACCTTTAAAACATAATATCCCAACATGTCCTTCATTCACCCTAATCACTAAACTCAACTTAAGAATATGGAAAACAAGCAAAACTTATACCAAATGATAGAATTCAATGGAGATCAATTTCTTATTTCATGCTTTAATCCAAAATCCAAGTAAATAAGCTTGAAAATCCAAAACATTTTTTTTCTTACCTTGGATGTTTGGTTCGAACAAGAGGATGGTTGATGAAGAAAATCTTGAATTTTCTTTTTGTTAATTTTAAGCCATTTGTCATCTAATATAATTAAATGAATTAAAAATCCATTTTAATGTATAATGACCTTTTTACCCTTATAATCCAATGCTCCACAACTTGCCACATGTCCACCTACCAATCCAAGGGTCAAAAATAATCCAAGTAGTTGGTGATTACCAACTTTGCCCTTGGAATTTCCCAAAAGTACCATCTTGCCATTTTCATCTAACGGTTCATATTTAACATGGAAACCTACTTTATTCCAATGGTCCATGTTAAATCCTACTATTTTAAAACATGGAAATGAAATTTTTAACCTTGCCTTATCATCCATTAAAAATATCTCTAATATTCGATTCGATTATCCGAATATCTTTCCAAACTTTATCACTTTATAGCCACTAATACACACTCCGTACGAAAAATCTGAGTAACACAAAAATGTCACTCTTGGGGGATGAACTATTTATTTACGGGAATAAAATATATAACTTTTAAAATTACAATTTAGTCCCTAAACATTTCCAAAGTTTGTACTTTGACCACCAAACTTTAAAAATTTTCATTTTGGTCACTGAACTAAAACCACCAATCTTTAGCTATTTACATTTTAGTCACTAAACAAATATTGGGGTATTACAATTCTCCCCTTAAGAAAATTCATCCTTGAATTTTCAAAACGTACTTGTTTTAAACAAGTGCGGATACTGCTTTTCCATTGCATCCTTTGTTTCCCACGTTACTTCTTCCACTTTGTGATTACGCCAAAGGACTTTCACTAATGGTATTTGCTTGTTCCTTAATTCTTTGACACCATACTCTAGTATCTTTACTGGTTCCTCCTCATATGTCAAATCTGATTGCAACTCAATTTCCTCCGGTACAATCACATGTGATGGATCTGATCTATATCTCCGGAGCATCAAAACATGGAAAACGTCATGAATTTTTCTCATTTACGGTGGAAGAGCTAACTGGAATGCAACAGGACCAACCTTCTTCAGTATTTCATACGGTCCAATATACTTGGGACTTAGTTTTCCTTTACGCCCGAAACGTACTATTTTCTTCCAAAGAGAGACTTTCAAAAATACTTTTTCTCCAATTTCAAACTGAATGTCCTTTCTTTTCAAATCTGCATAAGATTTCTGTCGATCAGCGGCTTTTAAGATTGTCTTGTACAATCTTAACCTTCCTCCATCTCTTGCAACATATCTGGCTTAATCAGCTTGCGATCATGTAACTCAAACCAGTTTAATGGTGATCTGCACTTCCGACCATAAAGAGCTTCATAAGGTGCCATTTGAATACTTGCCTGATAACTATTATTGTAAGCAAATTCTGCTAATGGCAAGTATTTTTCCCATGATCCTTCATGTTCAATTATGCAAGCTCTTAACATATCCTCTAGTATTTGGATTGTTCTTTCTGACTAACCATCGGTTTGAGGATGAAATGCAGTACTAAAGTTCAATCTTGTCCCTAAAACTCTGTGCAACGCTTTCCAAAATCTTGATGTGAACTTTGGATCTCGATCTGATACTATAGATATTGACACTCCATGTAATCGAACTATTTCCTTGATATACAGCTCATCGTACTTACTTATCTGATAATCCATTCTAACTAGTATAAAGTGAGCAGATTTGGTTAACCTGTCCATAATTACCCAGATAGAATCTTTCTTGCTGGGAGTCAATGGCAACCTTGTCACAAAATCCATAGTAATTCTATCCCACTTCCATTGCGGAATAGAAATAGGTTGTAATTTTCCCGATGGTACTTGATGTTCAGCTTTCACCTGTTGGCAAGTCAAACACTTAGAAACGAACTCTAATATCATTCTTTTCATACCAGGCCAACAAAATCGACTCTTCAAATCTTGATACATCTTGTTTCCCCCAAGATGCATAGTCAAAGGACTGTAGTGCGCTTCAGAAAGCAGATCTCGCTTTAGCTCAGCATCTTCAGGAATATACACTCTATCTTTGTAATAGAGGCACCCATCAGGTTTAATCTCAAAATCTTTCATTCCACCCAATTCCACTTGTTCCCTCTTGACCATACAGTCTTCATCTTGTTGCTGACTTTCTTTAATCCGATATAACAATGATGATCACAATTGCAGCTCCACTAACAACGAACCGTCATGTCTCCTTTTTACCTGGCATTTAAAGCTCGTAATGTAGCAAATGTTTTCTGACTCAAAGCATCTGCTACAACATTTGCTCGGCCTGGGTGGTAATCAATAATCATATCATAATCCTTTATCAGCTCCAACCATCTTCGTTGCCGTATATTCAACTCTTTTTGTGTCATCAGATATTTTAAACTCTTATGATCAGTATAAACGTAAACAATGTTCACCATAAAGGTAATGTCGCCACACTTTTAGAGCAAAAACTATAGCTGCCAGCTCTAAATCATGGGTCGGATAATTCCTTTCATGTGGCTTTAATTGCCGAGAAGCATAAGTAATCACCTTTCCATCCTGCATCAATACGCATCCCAATCCATTATGAGATGCATCACTGTACAATGTAAACTCCTTTCCCGATTCTGGTTGTACTAAAACTGGAGCTTATGTTAAAATTTTCTTTAACTGATCAAAGCTTTCTTAACACTTTTCAGTCCAAACAAATGGAACATCTTTCTCAATAACTTTGTAAGTGGAGCAGCTATCATCGAAAAGTTTTTCACAAACCTTTGATAATATCTAGTAAGTCCCAAGAAACTATGAACTTCAATAATATTCTTAGGATCAACTCGAATTCTTTCAGCTGAAGCAATATGTCCCAAGAAAGCCACCTCAGACAACCAGAACTCACATTTTGAGAGCTTAGCATACAGTTTATTCTCTCTCAAAATCTATAACACTATTCTCAAATGTGTATCATGATCCTCTTTAGTCTTCGAGTATACCAATATATCATCAATGAAAACTACGACAAACTGATCGAGATACGGACGAAATACTCGGTTCATTAAATTCATGAATGATGTTGGAGCATTTGTAAGGCCAAATGGCATCACTACAAATTCATAATGCTCGTACCTCATTTAGAATGCAATTTTTTTTAATATCCTCCTCCTTGACCTTCAGTTGATAATAACCAGACCGAAGATCAATCTTAAAGAATATTGTTGCTCCTTTCAATTGATCAAATAAATCTTCTATTCTCAGCAATGGATACTTGTTCTTTATAGTCACCTTATTCAGCTGTCGATAATCAATGCACAGTCGCAGTGAGCCATCTTTCTTTTTAACAAATAACACCGGAGCTCCCTACGGTGATGTACTAGAACGTATAAATCCTCTATCTAATAACTCCTGCAACTGTGATTTCAACTCCCTCAATTCTGCAAGTGCCATTCTATATGGAGTCATGGATACTGGTTCAGTACCAGGAATAACCTCAATTCCAAACTATACTTCTCTTTTTGGAGGTAATCTTGGTAACTCTTTCGGAAATACCTTAGGAAAATTCTGAACTGTCGGAATCACATTAAGGTCATTATTAACCTTCTTAGTATCCACTAAATGGGCTAAAAAAGCTTCACAACCTTGCTCCAATAGTTTCTTAACTTTAAAAGCCGAAATCACATTTTTTATACATTGAGATCCTTCAACCAACACTATAATCTCTGAGCCATCCGCAATCTTTAAAATCAACTACTGTTGGCGACACATAATTGTAGCATCATAGGCATGAAGCCAATCCATACCCAAAATAATCTCGAGAACACTAAATGGCAGCTTCAACAAGTCAGCTGGGAATTCAATTTCCTGAACTATAAGCGGGCATTTCCTACTTACTTTAGTTACATGAGCACTTTGGCCTAGGGGGTTTATGGCTATCACATCACTCTGAGTTAGTTCTAAAGAAATTACTCTCTCCCTAACTAACTTTGAACTAACATAAGAGTGTGTAGATCTAGTATCTATCAAAACAATTACAGGTTGACCATAGAGTTGAAAAGTACCTGTCACAATGTCGGGTTCTTCTCTGTCACCATTGTCATCCTGTGCCCATATGTGATATACCCTAGCAGAAGCTCTATCATCTCGGCCCACAGCAGCTTGAGTCTCCTTTCGAGAACCCACTCTAGATCATCCTACAGATCCACGACCTCTGCCTCTTTGCATTCCAACAGATATTTCGGTCTGAATCGATCTATCATCTTGATATGGGCAATCACGTACAAAATGTCCAGTTTCACCACATCAAAAACAGGCTCTCGTGATCATCCTACACTCACCATAATGTTTTCGGTTACAAATATTGCATTTAGGAGGTCATTGTTTCCTTCTAGAGCCTTTCACTGATGTTTAGGTGTTTTTGGACTTTCTAGCTTGACTTGATTATTCTCGAGGTGCTGAGAATCCAAATCTCCCCTGCTGTGAATATCCTTTGCCCCACTTTGAGGATCGCGAAGCAAAAGATGTTTCAGCACTCATTTTCTTGCTCTGTGATTCTTTTTCGGCTTTTTCTTGAACAATCTCCATTGCTTTAGCTCTATTAACTGCTTTTTGAAAGTCCCTGGGAATAATTGCCACTAACACCTCTTGGTATATGGCATCTAATCCATTTATAAAGCTATCAGTGATGGCTCTCTCGTCAGGTAGCAATTTAGAGGCAAATCTATACAATCTATTAAACTCACATTCGTATTCATACACTGAGCGATCCCCATGTTTAAGATCCAGGAACCGATGTCTCATCTCTCGGATAAATGCATCTCCAATATATTTCCTCCTAAACTCACGGAGGAAAAACTGCCAATTCATTTCTTCTCGAACGCGAGCAATGACATTATTCCACCATACAAGCGCTTGCTCTCTTAGTAAGGAGACAACTCCTTCCAGTTTTCCTTGATCATCACACCCAATTCGAGCCAACATTCTCTGTATGTCATTCAACCAGAAATCTGCCAACATAGGATCCCCATCGACGTTGCTTTTAAAATCAGGAGCCTGCAGCTTCTTTAACTCATTCGAAACAGAAATTCGAGGAGGTCTATTAAGCATCGCGTCCAGAGCTTGCAGAAACGTACCCCGATTTTGCACCGATATTTCATGTGCAGGTGTTCTAGCCTCCTGTTGAACAGGCTATTGTACTTCCTCCCCTACCTCAGGCTACTGAACACACTTTAACACTTTTATCGAGTTCAAATTAACTCCAGAACCGACTAAATCTGTAGCTCTGATACCAATAAATGTAACACTTCCTTTCCGTGACCGTACGCTGATCACGAGTTAAAAATTTCACAACTTTTTAAAATAGTCTTTTAATCAAAAAACGGGGTAATTTAAAATTTATAAGATAAATTCCCAGTGGTCACCCATCTTGAAATTTCCCTAATCCAAACACGCTTAACTTTATTTAATTTAAAAATAAAATAATAATTGAATACCCGATAGTAAAAGTTTTTACGCAAATACTATAGTCATATCGAACATATAATAATAATAAACAGTAACTACATTTAATATCTACAAATTATTACATACATGATTGAAGTATTTTAACAAAAGAGGGGTTTAGTTAGTACATGCCACTATTTATATTCAAAATAAGGATGCCACAAGTACTAAAATAACCTGTCGATGTATATCTCTTCACAGAGAAAGTGATGCAAAGCTCCACTCCTACTTCCGTTTACCTACGTGTATAACAGAAATACACGCTAAGTATAACTCAGTGAGGCATAAGATGAGTAACATATAAAAAAATACTTTACAATGCAGGATACTTTTCAAAGCATGATAATCTTTAAATCACATAATCTGTAATGCAGGAATATCTATACAAGTAAACATATAATTATCCTGTGAAAACATATAGCCCAAGGTAAATATCAAGAGACTAGTAAATAAGTCGTGTACTCCCGAGTACTAGCCACTCCCCTTAGGGATGAGGCGACGGTAACGAGCTCGTAGCAACCCTTAGGTGCAAACGGTAGACACAATTAAGTGTCGGCTATAGACATCCATAGATGTCAAACGGTAGATACAATAAGCATCGGCACAAAATGTGTCAGTGTAGCTACTAGACTCTTATGGTATACCACAATACTGTCATTCTTAATGTTATACTACCAAGGGAAAACATTTAAAATAGTTCCTACAAAATGGCAAGCAACCCATATACAATACATATCATGTAAAACATGTCATGTTAGAGCAATTCATACTCCAATATGTTCTTTAACTTTCATGGATACATGCCATTTAAAAACTGTATGAAATAAATAATCATCTGTATATCATGCTATAAAACATATGTGATCATAAAAGATACCACATTCTTTAAATCAATACAATAAAGTACCATGCCAAAAATATATTATGTTGTTTATAAAAATTCTTTACCTTTTTAGGTGACTTATCGCAAGTCTCACTATAGTATGTTAATAAACATACTTTTAAAAACATGTATGCACTCACCTTAGCCTTGCAACGAAGTAGCCTTTACTATTCGATATTACTCTCAGACTGTCACGACTTCGATTTATATCGTAATCTACAACAAAAGAACATATACCATTCCAAGTATATGTTAATACATATTCATACCATATACAATAATGGAAAGTAAATAAAATAACTATCCATTATATAGAAAATTGATCCGATGAAACTTTCTATATTCGAATCGCAATTTCCCATACTTTTCTTTAAATCTCCAACTTTTTCCCAAAATTTCTATTTTAGTCCCTAAGGACTCTTTTAAAATTCCAAACAAAATTTTCAAGTCTAGTCCTTACTTTCTTTATCCTTTACACTTTAGGACCCAAACTTTAAAAATTTACACTTTGGTCCCTAAAGTAGCCGAAAACCCAATTTAACCCAAAATGTTGATTTAAACTTCAAAATCAACATTTAAATAACTAGACTTAATTTTTCCAACATAATATACTTCAAATTCAATCTCAAAAAGGCAAGTCCCTAAACTTTCAAAGTTTACATTTTGATCCCTAATGCAATCTAATTAGGGATTTTCATTCAAAACACCTTAAATCAACATATATAACCAATCTTCCTTCAATCATGTTCCAAAGTTCCAAACTTTAACATGAACCCTAATTCTTAGTTTTCAAGAACATGATCATTTCTTCATCCAAATAACAAAATCAAGCTTATAGAACATCATTCTCATCCTCTCCATCATCAAAATAAAATTTTCCATAATTTCCCTTAATTTTCTCAATATTACCGAAAAATCCCTAAACAATTTTTCATGGAATTCTCATCAATTCTAACATAGAAACAACATTACAACCTTATTTCCAACATGAACAACCTTTAAAACATAATATCCCAACATGTCCTTCATCCACCCTAATCACTAAACTCAACTTAAGAATATGGAAACCAAGAAAAACTTATACCAAATGATTGAGAATTCAATAGAGATCAATTTCTTATTTCATGCTTTCATCCAAAATCTAAGTAAATAAGCTTGAAAATCCAAAACAAATTTTTTTCTTACCTTGGATGTTTGGTTCAAACAAGAGGATGGTTGATGGAGAAAATATTGAATTTTCTTTTTGTTAATTTTAAGCCATTTGTCATCTAATATAATTAAAATGTATTAAAAATCATTTTAATGTATAATGACCTTTTTACCCTTGTAATCCAATACTCCACAACTTGCCACATGTCTACCTACCAATCCAAGGGTAAAAAATAATCCAAGTAGTTAGTGATTATCAACTTTGTCCTTGGAATTTCCTAAAATTACCATCTTGCCATTTTCATCCAACGGTTCATATTTAACATGGAAACCTACTTTAATCCAATGGTCCATGTTAAATCCTACCATTTTAAAACATGGAAATGACATTTTTAACCTTGCCTTATCATCCATTAAAAATATATTTAATATTCGATTCGACTTGATTATCCTAATATCTTTCCAAACATTATCGCTTTATAGCCTCTAATACACACTCCGTACGAAAAATTCGAGTAACACAAAAATGTTACCTTTGGGGGTAAACTATTCATTTACGAGACTAAAATATATAACTTTTAAAAATTACAATTTACTCCCTAAACTTTTCCAAAGTTTGTATTTTGACTCCAAACTTTCAAAATTTTCATTTTGGTCACTGAACTAAAACCACAAATCTTTAACTCTTTACATTTTAGTCACTAAACAAATATTGGGGTATTACAACCTTATACAAAATAATAGTTTAAATAGAGTTACAGACTCAATTGTGGTAAGGTCTTATGAATACATTTCAGTCCAAACTAAAATATGAATACCTTTCAACCTACACATGAAAAAAAACTAGAATTTCACACGCTGAGCTAACAAAGCAGCTCAGCGGTACATTTCTACTCTACCGCAATTCATGAATATCATAAAACAAGAATGAATGATGATATCGTTAATAGTGCACAGATATTTGCATATAACAAGATCATCTTCTAGCCTACCCTATCTAGAGTTCACAATATCTATCTCAAGACAACATTAATTAAAAGAAGTCTGCCATCACCAGGCATTACCATACTCGAGGTCACACAGCCTATCGAGTTACTCGAGCTCACACAGCCCATCGAGTTAAAGCATATCGTACCCTGATCACACAACCCTAGGGTAATATAGCCGTCAACTATTATCCACATAGCAAGCATAAATAACCATACATGCCTTACACACTGGCCAATGAAGCCCTACATTACCCGTGCTCACACAGCCTTCGGGTTACCTATGATCACATAGCCGTCGGATTAGTTCAACTATATTCGGATCACCATAGCCATAGATACATCTTAGAAAAACTTGGATCAGAATAGCCACAAGCAATCTTTACCTGAGGTCACTCATCCAATCAGGTTACTAGAGTTTACATAGCTCATCGAGTTACTCGAGCTCACATAGCCCACCAAGTTATGTTTCTTTATCCAGTTCACCATAGTCATGGATAGGTTTTTAATCGTACCTAGATTATATAGCCCGTGGATACTCGGATACACTCGATCGAGGGAACCGCATTAGGCAATTCGAACTAGTTTTGAGAATTAAATCTTAATAAATCATTTTTGGCTAAAATAAAATTTGGAAAAATACTAGAAAATATTTAATTAATTTTCTAAAGGTTTTGGAAAATACTATTTGATGGAATTAAATCTGATTTTGAGACATTTTGGTTCGGTGAATAAAATGTAAAGTTTTCAAAACTATTTTTGGTGACTAAATCGTAAAAGGGTCAAAACTTAGAATCTTTAAGGAGCTAATTAACAAACCTTTTTCATCAAATTTTTCCTTTAATTTAGGCCATTTTAAAAAGGTTTTTATATTAAAATAAAATATAAATAATGAAAAGGATTTTAATTATACAATTTATTTTCTCACGTAACTAATTTTGCTCACAACTTTCTCAGCAGCCAAACTATCAATTTCATTCCAAAATTCTCAGGAATCAATCTCTTTTGATTTCCTTTTGATTTTTTACTTGGTTTCTTTGATTCCTACAACAAAATCCACTTGGTTTCTTGAAGTTTCCATCCAATCTTTGCCGATTAAGGGAGAAATCAGCAATTAGTGGTGATTTTTGTTTCTCTTCTCTAATTAAACGTTCTTTAATGAAATTCCCAAGTTCTTGATCCTTTACAACTAATTTTTGTTATGTGTTTATGACTTATTCAAGATTTTATGGATTAAATTGAGTTTTTATGAAAATTTTGAAGAATATTGTTATGGATCTGTTTTGCCTTGATTCTAATTGTTTTAGAACACTTGAGATATGTGTTTTAATGTTAAAAGAAGAGTTTAATGAAAGAAATCCCGAAGTTATATGAATTGCTAATTTTCAAGGTTGTAAATAGTTAGATTTTGAGGTAATTTTGGTGTTCTAAAGTTGCTGGAGGTATAAGGACATTATAAAGATGTTTTTGGATTTTAATTAATGTTGTTAAGATGTTAAAATCAATAGGTTTTGGCTGGGATTTGTTTAGACGAAGTTTGGTGATGATTTCGGTTGTTTTAGAGTGGCGTTTGGTGGTTTTAGTGAGGCGAAGTTGTGTTTGAAGGTTGCTAGAAATTAGAGATGCATGGAAATGCACTAATCCTCTGTTTTTATTTGGGTAATGCAGGGGAGAGTGTTTCTACATCTGTTGGATAGGTTTTAGAAGCTCCGAAAGCTTGATTGTGCGTCGGCAAGTGGAGCGTTTCTTTGTGGGTGAGTGGAAACGTGTTTTACTTCTTTTAAAAGGTTTGAAGAAGGTTGTTGGGAATTTAGATTAAGTTTGAAACACTTATCTAAGATCAGAAGTAAGTATTGGTTGATCTCTCTCTCGTTTTCAATTTTGCAAAATATAATCTCATTCACATGTTGTTGATTTTGATTACCTACTGTTATATGCATGTTTTAGAAATGAAAGATGTTGCAAATGATCATATATGGTGATTATTGAGAATGAGATATGGTTTATGAAAGTATTTTGAAAATACTAGAATACATGGTTTAATGTATTGGAAATTGATTTCATTTGATGCATATATAAAATAGTGAGGTAATGTGGTTTTATTGAATATATTGGCAAGTGGCCGAGATTAAATGTTATCGGATATAGTTGGCTAGCCATAGGGTTTAAAGTGCACTATAATAAGTTGCCTCATGTGTGTCGGGGGGTTAATTGTGTCGTATTCTCCACCATGAGAATTGTAGCGGTCGAGGGGTTAATTGTGTTGTTTTTTCCCACTGGTGGATTTATATGTTATAACATTGAGGGTTGCTCTGGTTCAAGGACGTATGTGAAGTGGTCGAAGGAACCACGTGGGAAATCCGTGTATCTGATGTGTTTTTGTAAAATAGAATGGAACTTGGTTTTGAGTCTCTCGAATGCCAATATATGAGATAATGTATCATGAGAAATGGATTATGTTTTCTATAATATGATTTATACATGAGATGCTCTTTAAGCTTGCTAATTTGAGAATTTGGCATATGAAGCTTACATTAAGATTTGTGATAGAAATCCATGATACATGTGTTGGAAATGATTTAAATATGCATATTTGGAAATATTGTAGAAGCATGAGACGATCTTGGTATGAGAATTATAAACTTGTTTTGAAATTATATGGTTTTAATTGCATTGATGAGTGTTTTTGCGATTCCCTCACTAAGCTTATAGCTTATGCTCTACTTTCTCATCAATGCTGAGAAATAGGTTCTTTCGGTCAGCAAGTAGGCAAGAGGAGATCCAATGGTGGAAGTATTTTCAAGTATGGTTTTATAAATACTAAGTATTAATAAGAGACAATGTGACCAAGTTGTAATTGGGATGTTTATTTGGATACTCCCTGTTTGTACAAGCTATGTTTGGTGTTTTGGACTTGTATGATGCTTTAAATGTGGTTTTGAGGGGTTGGGATACAATTTGCATGCTTGGGTAGAGATCATGCGTATAGGACCTTTGATTGGTTTCGAGATGTTGTATATGATCCTTTACCATGCTCATATGTTTGTGAAAATATTTTTTATGTTGTTATATGATGATTAGATGTTGATTGGAGTATGTTAGATTGAGCCAAAGAGTCATATGTTCGACCAAGAGGTCATTACAGGTCTGTCAGAACCGGTACGGGTCCTCAAGGATCGGTACGCGGAGACCTATCTCAACTCAATCTGGGAAAAATTTCCTAGGCATACCGATACGCCTGGTGATTGTATCGGTACACATTGCTAGCTAGTTGAGGTGCAAGTGCCTGGATTGACGCTTGTAGCTATTAATACTGGGCTTCTATTAGAGCGTCTACGTAGCTTAGGCGGTATTTAGTGTAGAGGTTTGGCTCCTGAGACAGCTGAGAAGTGGGTCACCAGCACAGAGAGGATTATTGGCCAAATAGAGTGTATGAAAGTTCACAAATTAGGTTACATAGTGTCGCTGCTTCAGGGTGATGCTTATAGTTGGTGGACGACTACTATCGCGGGTATGACACCTACTGATGTGACGTGGGAATTCTTCTATGTTTTTTCCATAAAAAGTATCTGGGTTCCTGTTCTTAGGATGAGAAGAAGCAGGAGTTCATGGCATTGGAGTAGGGAAGCATGTCTGTGTCTGAATATGAGATCCAGTTTGTTTGGTTGAGCTAGTATACTCTTGAGCTAGTTCTTGCTGAGCGACAACGATGCGATCATTTTTGGTATAGGTTGATTAAGGAGGTGAAAACCTATATGTTGGCTACAGACTACACAGATTTTGATGTCTTGGTTTCCCGAGCTAAGGATATTGAACAAAATTTGGTATTGTCTTCTCGATTAGGGAGTTTATCTGCTGAGAAGAGGCATGCTGAGTCAAATACTGGTAGAGATTGATACAAGAAGCATAGGGATATGAGGTATCATCCGGATTAGAGACGTAGTGGGAGTAATGTTGGGAGTGGACAAAAATGTTAGAATACCCACGTTGGAATGCCCGAGTATAGGCATTGTAGTAGGCGACATTCAAAAGAGTGTTGGGGTACCTTTGGAACATGCTGGAGTTGTGGATCGTGATATCACATTAGGCGTGATTATTGGCAGTTGGCTAGGGAAGGATAACTTGCTGCACCTGTTGTTGTACCTTGGAGAGGTTGTGGGCGCGGTCAATGTTATTTTTAGCATAGAGGGGATGGGCAGAGGACAGTTGCTCACACCGTAACAATTTAACTTGAGGGTGGTAGACTGGTAAGGGTTTTCACGCATCGTGTGGGAAGGAATAATTCAGATATGATTGTAGGTACATTTACTTTGCAGTCTATACCATTGCTTTCTTTGATAGATTTTGGTTCTACACATTTATACATCTTGCACGAACATGCTTGCTTGCTTAATATACTTGTAGAGGTGTTAGATGTTGGTGTGCAGGTAACTAGTTCCTTTGGTGAGACAATAGTAGTTAGAAGGTTGTTAGGAGGTGTCCCTTGATGGTTCAAGGGCATGTGTTTGCGGCTAACCTAATAGAGTTTCATTGAAACTTGCTGCGAATTATAAAGTAGTGGTTGTGGGCGAGAATGTTAAATTCTTGTCCAACGTGGTTTCGGCATTAGAGGCACAAAAGTTGTTGGAGTCTGGGAGTTAGGCATACCTAGCTTATTTCATGAATCTGGATATGAAAGAAGTGTGTGCCCAGGATATTCACACTGTTTGTGATTTTCCAAGAGTCTTTTCGAAAGAGTTGCATGGTTTGCCGCTAAATAAGGAGGTGGAGTTTTGCATTGATATGTATACAAATACAGCTTTGGTTTCGATTGCGTCGTATCGTATGGCACCGAAGGAATTGAAGGAGTTGAAGACGCAGTTTTAGGAGTTGTTGGATTGAGGTATCATTCGGCCTAGTGTATCATCGTAAAGAGCACTAGTGTTGTTTGTGAAAAAAAAGGATGGCACGATGAGAATGTGCATTAATTATTGATAACTAAACAAGTTGGCGATTAAGAATAAGTATCCTTTGTCGATTATTGATGATCTGTTTGATCAGTTTCAGAGAGCTACGGTGTTTTCCAAGATTAAACTAAGATCTGGGTTTTATTAGTTGAGGGTGAAGGATAAGGACGTGCCGAATATAGCTTTTTATACGCGCTACGAGCATTATGAGTTCTTGGTGATGCCGTTTGGGTTGACAAATACACCTGCAGCTTTCATGGATATGATGAATTGGGTATTCCATAAATTCTTGGATCAATTTGTAGTAGTGTCCATTGATGACATTCTCGTGTAATCTTGTACTGAGGAAGATCATGATCGACACCTACGGATTGTGTTGCAAGTTCTGTTGGATAATAAGCTTTATGCCAAGTTGAGTAAGTGTGAGTTTTGGATTTAGAAAATGGCTTTCCTTGGTCATGTTGTTTTTGCTGAAGAAATCTGAGTGGATCCGCAGATGATTGAAGCGGTAATGAAGAGAAATCAACCAAAGTCCATGATAGAGGTCCGTAGTTTCTTAGGGTTAGCAGGATATTATTGACGCTTCGTGGATGGCTTGTCGAGGATTGCTGCTCCTTTGATGAAGTTGTTGCAGAAGGATGTAAGCTTTCAGTGGACAGAGAGTAGACAACAAGCTTTTGACAAGTTTAAGGAAGCTTTGACGCAAGCTCTGATCTTGATTCAACCTGAGTCAGGGAATGAGTTTGTTGTGTATAGTGATGCATCCTATGTTGGTTTAGGGTGTGTGTTGATGAAAAGAGGAAAGGTTATGCATCTCGGCAGTTAAAGGTGCACGAGCATAATTATCCTACACACGATATAGAGCTTGCTCCGGTGGTGTTTACATTGAAGATTTAGAGGGATTACCTTTATGGTGAGAAGTGTATTGTGTACATGGATCAAAAGAGCTTGAAATATCTGATGTCGTAAAAGGAGTTGAATCTTAAGCAACGAATATGGTTGGAGTTGCTTAAGGATTATGATTTGACGATAGAGTATTATCCAGGAAAGGCTAATGTTGTAATCGATGCCTTTAGTAGTAAGGTTGCGGTTGAGTTACGAGCGATGTTTGCTCGGTTATGTAGCGATGTCCCTTTTTCGCTAAAAAAAAGTGGATTTTCGAGGTGTTTATGATTTTTCAGATATAAAATATTTATTCCGTGGGGATTTTAAAAACCACATTTTATTTAAAAATTGGAGTAGCCACCGGCCACTTAGGTAGGCCGGATACCATAAAAAAGCAGAGATTTGAAAACTATTGGGTTCGGGAGTCGGTTATGGATGGGGAAGGATTAGCACCCCCACACCGCCCAAAATTGGTACTTTAATAATTACCGCTTTATTAATATTAGATTTTCTGGGTTAAAGTGACGATTAGTTTAAAATTCGGTTATAATTGCGAGTAAATTTTAAGGGCCCTGTTATCCGAGAGTAAACGCCCAACCACTATCACTACGCCTGATACTGGCCCCGTTTACACTCAGATAAAACGGCACCGCATTGACATTATGATAAGTGTTCAAAAGTACTATTTGTATTACCCTTTTTACTCATATTATTGTTAGACTTAAGCTCATAGTAGTTGCATAATTAGTCATTCATGCATTAATTCATGTTTCTTTCCACCGTTGAGCTTGATTACATAACTCGGTGATTTTTGTGGAAAAAGATGCTGCTTTGGTGTGTTTTTGTGTGTGTGCAGGATCACTTGCCAATGCAAGGCTAGAGCTAGTTGCCAGGGCAATGCATGAAAGATATGCCGAGCTAGTTGCCAGGGCAATGCATGAAGGAGACGTCGAGCCAGTTGCCATGGCAATTGTCGACAAAGAGAAAATGCAATAGGGATGTCGAAATTAGTGACTATACAAGCCCAAGATGACGTGGAGCAAAGCCCAAACCCAAAGGAATTTGATTTCCATGCAGAGATTAAAGAAGAATTAAATTCCAAGAAGATAGGAGAAGTTCTAGTAGGAATACAATTATAATAAAGAACTATATTCTTTAAAGATAATTTAATTCCAACTCAAACTCCTCCTCAAAGAAGGACTTTGGCCTAGCCCTATAAATAGCAAGGAGATTTCGACAAGCATCTAGGGAAAGGGGAATTTTCGACAACTTCATAGAGAGCAAAAGGAGAGGATTTTCGACAACTCCAAAGGGCAAGAAGGGAGAGCATTAGGGGAAATTTCGACAAGTCCAAGGAAGAAAGCAAGGGGGAGAGAGTTCGATTTCTTCTTCTTCTTTGCTTCCATTAGATTCATGGTTTGGGGATTATTCTTTGTATATCTTTTGAACCCAACCATGAACTAACTTGATTGGTTGGGGTTATTGTGTTTTGTTGTTGTGAGAAATAATTGGATTTTGTTTAGGTAATAAGAGTTTGCACTTTCAATTCAAGGTTTACTCATTCTTGGTTCTTATTCTTGTTTGCGAGTGAATTGGGAGAGGATCTCGTAACTTCATCTATTTATCTAATATCGGGAGAGTTAGATTCAAGAAACGAATGAGTATGGTCTTTATTCAATCTATTGATGGTGAAGATTAATCCAAATTTAGGAATAAGTTAAGGATTTCAACGGCTAAGAGGAGCGCAAGATTGGTTGTTGTTCACCCTTGATTCACGCAGGATGTATTATCAAGGCATGCACAAGTAGCTAGAGTTTCGACTTAGGGATAAGAAGAAACCATTGAAGAACGCCACCAACCTTGAAAGTTGCTGCCCGGACGCCCAAGTAGTTTCCCAGCTAGTTGCCCAGGCAACCATCGATTAGTTGCCAAGGCAACCCCACTGCATTTGCCCACGGCAACCGAGTTGCCCTTGCACTCTTTTACCAAGACAATCCAATCGGCTATCACACCTCAACTCACGATAACCTGGCCTATTCTCTCTTTTTCTTTCATCTATTCTTTTAGTTTATTGCTTTTACTTTTCTCGTTAATTAAAACCTCTATTATCAATTGTGTTTTTATTTTCACAGTGCAGTAACTTAAGCAAAGTCGCCCAAACCAATCCCTGTGGAGACGATACTCGATACTCATATCACTTTATTACTTGCGACGTTTATACTTGCACATTTGCGTAGCACTTATCACATGCAACAAGTTTTTGGCGTCGTTGCCGGGGATTGGCAATTAGTGTTAGTTGTTTTTGTTATTGCATTTTTTTCTCTTAGTTTTACTAACTTTTCTTTTTGTTTGTTTTATCAAAAAAATTAGGTGCGCTACAAGTTAAGGGACATTAACATGTCGGGAAATAAAAGTCGATCTATTCGAGAGATGATGTTGGAAGATATGAATCAATCCAATCAAGAGTTTCTTGCACCCTTTGATGATTACCTATACCAACCGAGAAAAGCCCAAAGAACTTATATCGTGGAAAAATCTTGTGTTATGTGTGGAGAACATCATGTGTTTGAAAATTGCCCTCACATTTTCGGTGCATATAACTACATAGAGGACCATAGAGGGAACCAGCAGCAAAATTCTTCATGGTATGGTCAAAAAGCTCAAAATTTTTTTTACCACAACAATTTTGCCGCAACAACAGATATGCCATGGCAATGTAGTCCTTTTCAAGAGCATTCCAATTCCTTGGAGGAAACGTTACTAGCTTCCTTGGCTAGACTTGACGGATCAATTGAAGAGATTCGAGAGCTATCAAAATCTATGGATACGAGGATAGCTCAGTGGGATGCAACCTTAGGGGATTCAGAAGATCAATTGGGGAGATCCACATATGTCATGGATAACATGCACCAACAATTCACTCCTAGGGATACTGACGTCCCAAGGCAAGAGGATAAGGAGCAATGCAAAGAAAGCTATCCGATGTGTGGGGAACAACTAGAACCTCAAAGTCAAGAGGATGTCAATGAGAGAGACTGCCCAACACATGATGAGCCTGAACAGAGCAATGCCGCGACAACACTCAGTGAAGCTGAGAACAACAATACTACAACAAATTCTGAGGAACCTGATGCCCAGAAGGTTACAACGTTGATGTTGAAGCAAGAATCTGTAGATTGCTCTCATCTACAATTGCCACGGTAATTACACGACCACATGCAAGATCAACGAGATAATAATACTTTGCCAATGGAATATGAGCAGGTAATAGTTGAACCTTTTGAATTCTTTAAAAACTCACCTCGTCCATTGCAGGTATGTCTTGAGGAACCGAGGTTGGTAGATTTGAAGCCATCGAAATCTCTACTGATGGAGATGTTTGAGAGGCCAAAAGAAAAAGGTGTTTGGATTCATAAAGCTCATTCTTCCCTTGACTTAAAGCAAAATTTGACAACTGATTGCCACGGCAATTGGCTTGAGCAGCAATTGCCACGACAACAAAGGCTACATCCAATCATGATAGAAGTCGACAAGAATGAGGTAATTGAATGGTTGAGAATGGATATAATTTTTCCTATTAATATATTTGTGCCTTCAGGAATAGTAGCAAGGTGGAGAGTATACATGGACTACAAGCGAACAAAGAAGAAAGACACCTCCACCATGGTAACGCAAAAGGGAGTAGTGGCAAGCACATTGGCCAAACTCTTTTTGGGCAATATTATCACCCGATGGAGGGTGCGGATGGACTATGAGAAGTATCGAAAACGGCAACCTTCAACACCGCAGCAACTCCTGATACGCACGCCTCGGCAACCATGGACGCGCACGCCTCGGCACCCATGGATGTGCATGCCTCGGCAACCCTCGACGCCACGGCAACAACTGACACATTTATTTTTATTTTTTTAACTATTTTGTTCTATTATTTTTTGTTATTTTTTATCTTTATTTTTTAGGATATATTTTATTTTTCTTCATTATCTTTAGTTTCCAGGTTTTTTTTTCCACAACAAGACTCACAACCACCATGCTAAGGAAATTTACTGCCGACTACTTGCCACAGCAACCACAACAGAAACTGGCAATGCCCAGGAAACAACAATGGCTTCGGCAACTACTGATGCCCATGCAAGTGAACCTGCATCGGCAAACATGGATCAAATCAAAGCAATGCTATTCACACGGCACCAGCATTCAACCACCGACTGAAAAATGAATCAAGCAAACGGCACGAAGGAAACTTATCACTCGAGGTGACGACCTCTTCGACTAACTCATTTCATTTAGTTTCTTTTAAATTTTGTTTCACTCTTACATGCATTGAGGATAATGCTTCTCTCGAGTTTGGGGGGGGTGTTGGTTTCTAGTTAGTTTCATGTTTAGTTGCATTCATCTTTAGCAATCACATATAGGTTGCATATGTTACTTGCCATGCCTTTAATTGGATTTAATTGCTTAAGACTTGTTGAATATCCAATGATGAATTTTTGCCACTGCACTTAATTGAAATAACCTTTAATTTTAGGATTGCATGAAAAGAACTTAGAATTTTACTATGATGCTGAATTTTTTTTTACACGGTTGTGGGTTGTTGATTCAAAGAAACTTAGTAAACTTAGGTTGCTTAAAATTTGGGTAAATTTAAAATTGAAAATTAAAAGTTAATTTCTTACTAGAGGTGCCCGAAACTGGCTCTAGTAATTAATGCACATTAAAGAATCGCTAGAGGTGCCCGAAACTGGCTTTAGTCGACTAAAATAAAATAAGAAATTGTTTACTTTGCTAGAGGTGCCCGAAATTGGCTATAGTGAAAATGAAAATAAATGCCCCGGCAATTAAATTGATAAAAGCCTATTGTTCACATAGAATCTTGAAAATCAACTTGTACACAACTACGCACACACATTGTCACGAGCATTATAGTTTGGTTCCGGGTAATTTTTGTGCTATCCGAAAAATTAAAAGGTGATCATACTTTGTGACACGGTTCTGAGGTTTGAATTCAAGTTTGAAGCATGTCTTTGATGATTAAAGTCTTGGCAGGTAATTGTTAGTTTGCATTGCTTGAGGACAAGCAATAGTTCGAGTTTGGGGGTGTGATAAGTGTTCAAAAGTACTATTTTTATTACCCTTTTTACTCATATTATTGTTAGACTTAAGCTCATAGTAGTTGCATAATTAGTCATTCATGCATTAATTCATGTTTCTTTCCACCGTTGAGCTTGATTACATAACTTGGTGATTTTTGTGGAAAAGATGCTGCTTTGGTGTGTTTTTGTGTGTGTGCAGGATCACTTGCCAAAGCAAGGCTAGAGCTAGTTGCCAGGGCAATGCATGAAGGATATACCGAGCTAGTTGCCAGGGCAATGCATGAAGGAGACGCCGAGCCAGTTGCCATGGCAATTGTCGACAAAGAGAAAATGCAATAGGGATGTCGAAATTAGTGACTATACAAGCCCAAGATGACGTGGAGCAAAGCCCAAACCCAAAGGAATTTGATTTCCATGCAGAGATTAAAGAAGAATTAAATTCCAAGAAGATAGGAGAAGTTCTAGTAGGAATACAATTATAATAAAGAATTATATTCTTTAAAGATAATTTAATTCCAACTCAAACTCCTCCTCAAAGAAGGACTTTGGCCTAGCCCTATAAATAGCAAGGAGATTTCGACAAGCATCTAGGGCAAGGGGAATTTTCGCCAACTTCATAGAGAGCAAAAAGAGAGGATTTTCGACAACTCCAAAGGGTAAGAAGGGAGAGCATTAGGGGAAATTTTGACAAGTCCAAGGAAGAAAGCAAGGGGGAGAGAGTTCGATTTCTTCTTCTTCTTTGCTTCTATTAGATTCATGGTTTGGGGATTATTCTTTGTATATCTTCTCAACCCAACCATGAACTAACTTGATTGGTTGGGGTAATTGTGTTTTGTTGTTGTGAGAAACAATTGGATTTTGCTTAGGTAATAAGAGTTTGCACTTTCAATTCAAGGTTTACTCATTCTTGGTTCTTATTCTTGTTTGCGAGTGAATTGGGAGAGGATCTCGTAACTTCATCTATTTATCTAATATCGAGAGAGTTAGATTCAAGAAACGAATGAGTATGGTCTTTATTCAATCTATTGATGGTGAAGATTAATCCAGCTTAGGAATAAGTTAAGGATTTCAACGGCTAAGAGGAGCGCAAGATTGGTTGTTGTTCACCCTTGATTCACGCAGGGATGTATTATCAAGGCATGCACAAGTAGCTAGAGTTTCGACTTAGGGATAAGAAGAAACCATTGAAGAACGCTTCGCCGAACCTTGAAGTTGCTGCCTAGATGCCCAAGTAGTTTCCCAGCTAGTTGCCCAGGCAACCATCGATTAGTTGCCAAGGCAACCCCGTTGTGCAAGTTGCCACGGCAACTGAGTTGCCCTTGCACTCTTTTACCAAGACAATCCAATCGGCTATCACACCTCAACTCACGATAACCTGGCCTATTCTCTCTTTTTCTTTCATCTATTCTTTTAGTTTATTGCGTTTACTTTTCTCGTTAATTAAAACCTCTATTATCAATTGTGTTTTTATTTTCACAGTGCAGTAACTTAAGCAAAGTGGCCCAAACCAATCCTTGTGGAGACGATACTCGATACTCATATCACTTTATTACTTGCGACGTGTATACTTGCACATTTGCGTAGCACTTATCACACGCAACACATTATATATTTCATTATGCAACCTTAGTGAACAAAATATAAAGCATGGCAAATAATTTAAATACAATAAATATTCACATAATAAACTATTAACCGAACATAAATAAAATACTAATCTAAAAGATACATACATAAATATTAATCTAACTCATAAATAAAAACATATCTAACATAAATAAAATACTAATATTCATAAATATTAATTTAAAACACAAATAAATATTATTCTAACACATAAATAAAAACGAATCTAACATAAATAAAATATTAATATAAAACACAAATTTAAAAACATATTAAATACTAATCTAAAACATAAACATACAAACTAAAAAATAAGACTACAATTTTAAAATAACTAATACTTCATTAAATTATAAAAATTACAACACTAATAAAAAGGGAAGAAAATATACCTAACTAGGAGCTCGAATGACGAACCCCGACTGAACCCCACCGAGATCTACCACGACCTCTCCAAAAATATTAACTAGATCGGACCTAAAATAGGACCCCGATCGAATGTTGGATCGAACCAACTGGGGCCGAGGGCACTGCCCCCAACCCCGGCCAGCCTTGTGGCCGGCCATGCTCCCAATTGGGGAGCCAATTGCCTTGCCAATTTATGGCAATTTTGGCGTGCAATTGTTTGGCCAATTGGGCGTGAAATTGGCTGCCCCCTGCCTTGTATTTATAGGCAAGGGGTGGGATGAAATGGGTGACCTGGAGCACCCTGCTCCACACAATTTTCCTTTTTTTTAAATATATATTTATTTTTTATTATTTTTTTGATTTTTCATTAATTTTATATTATTATTATTATTAAAATAATACTAATAACACTAAAACCCGATCAAAAATGAGTGATTACAGTTGCCCCTCTTTGCTTGTTCTTGTGAACGAGGACAAAGCAAAAGATCAAAAGCACTCATTTTTGACCTATTTTCTTGTCTTTGGCTTCGGAATCACGTGTTCTTCTGGAACCCTCCGCTCTTCCTTAGCTGAATCTTCAAGCTTGTAAGTTCTTCCTATATAGAACTTCTTCACCTTCAATGCTGGTTTCTCCTATATAAAACCTTTTGCGCCGCTGATGGATTCTTCCGACTGGGAGTTCCTCCTGCATAGAACTGCTAGTCTTCAAACCCTGGAGCCATCAGTCCTTCCTATATAGAACTTTTAGCTTCTGAAATCTCAAAGCTACGGGTTCTTCCTATATAGAACCTCTCACTTTAAGACAGTAAAGCTCAGAGCCCTTCCTATATAGGACTCTTCGCTTTCAACACAACAGGTTTTCCCTATATAAAACCTTGTGTATCATGGGTGAATTCCTTCGGCTGGGAGTTCTTCCTATATAGAACTGCTAGTCTTCACCCTGGAGCCGTCAGTCCTTCCTATATAGAACTTTTAGCTTCTGAAATCTCAGAGCTACGGGTTCTTCCTCTATAGAATCTTTCACTCTAAGACAGTAAAGCTCGGAGCCCTTCCTATATAAGACTCTTCGCTTTCAAACACAACAGGTTTTCCCTATATAACCTTGTGTGTCATGGGTGAATTTCATCGGCTGGGAGTTCTTCCTATATAGAACTGCTAGTCTTCACCCTGAAGCTGCAAGCCTTTTCCTATATAAAACTTTCAGCTTCTGAAATCTCGGAGCTACGGGTTCTTCCTATATAGAATCATTCACTCTAAGACAGTGAAGCTCAGAGCCCTTCCTATATAAGACTCTTCGCTTTCAACACAACAGGTTTTCCCTATATAAAACCTTGTGTGTCATGGGTGAATTCCTTCGGCTGGGAGTTCTTCCTATATAGAACTGCTAGTCTTCACCCTAGAGCTGCAAGTCCTTCCTATATAAAACTTTCAGCTTCTGAAATCTTGGAGCTACGGATTCTTCCTATATAGAATCTTTTACTTTAAGATAGTGAAGCTCGGAGCCCTTCCTATATAAGACTCTTCGCTTTCAAACACAACAGGTTTTCCTATATAACCTTGTGTGTCATGGGTGAATTCCTTCGGCTGGGAGTTCTTCCTATATAGAACTGCTAGTCTTCACCCTGGAGCTGCAAGCCCTTCCTATATAAAACTTTCAGCTTCTGAAGCGTCGGAGCGGCAGATTCTTCTTACATAGAACCTCTCGCTACAGGAGCTTGAAAATATAGGCCCTTTCTATATAGAGCCTTTATCTTCAATTTTTTCTTTTTCTCTTTTTCCTTTTTTCTTTTTCCTTTTTTTCGGCTCTTTTTCTCTCTTTTTCTTTTTCTTTTCTCTCTTTTTTTTCTATCTCATTTTCATCATTTTTTTACAAGGCTGTTGATATCTTTGGACTTACGCTTCTAAGGCTGTCGCATCATGCCCGAATGACTTATCACCAGGCTCGAAAGACTTACTTGTGGCCCGAAGGACTTAACACCGTGCCCGAAGGACTTACCGATGACCCGAAGGATTTAACATATGGGCCTCATGCTGTTATGGCTGCTGATTTTTCTGGACTTACGCTGCTAAGGCTGCCGAAATCTTTCTTCAAATTTTAGGGACTCACGCCGAAGGTGGCTGCCAAACTTTCTTCAAATTTTAGGGACTCACGCCGAAGGTGGCTGCCAAAACTTTCTTCAAATTTTGGGGACTCACGCCGAAAATGGCTGCCAATCTTTCTTTAATTTGGGGCTCACACCGAAAATGGCTGCCAAACTTTCTTCAAATTTTAGGGACTCACACCGAAGGTGGCTGCCAAACTTTCTTCAAATTTTAGGGACTCACGCCGAAGGTGGCTGCCAAACTTTCTTCAAATTTTGGGGACTCACGCCGAAAATGGCTGCCAATCTTTCTTTAAATTGGGGCTCACGCCGAAAATGGCTGCCAAACTTTCTTCAAATTTTAGGGACTCACGCCAAAGGTGGCTGCAAAACTTTCTTCAAATTTTAGGGACTCACGCCGAAGGTGGCTGCCAATCTTCTAGGACTCACGCTGCTATAGCTGCCGAAATCTTTCTTCAAATTTTGGGGACTCACACCGAAAGTGGCTGCCAAACTTTCTCCAAATTTTAGGGACTCACGCCGAAGGTGGCTGACAAAACTTTCTTCAAACTTTAGGGACTCACGCCGAAGGTGGCTGCCAAAACTTTCTTCAAATTTTAGGGACTCACGCCGAAGGTGGCTGCCAAAACTTTCTTCAAATTTTAGGGACTCACGCCGAAGGTGGCTGCCAAAACTTTCTTCAAACTTTAGGGACTCACGCCGAAGGTGGCTGCCAAAACTTTCTTCAAACTTTAGGGACTCACGCCGAAGGTGGCTGCCAAAACTTTCTTCAAACTTTAGGGACTCACGCCGAATGTGGCTGCTAAAACTTTCTTCAAACTTTAGGGACTCACGCCGAAGGTGGCTGCCAAAACTTTCTTCAAATTTTAGGGACTCGCGCCAAAGGTGGCTGTCAAACTTTCTTCAAATTTTAGGGACTCACGCCGAAGGTGGCTGCCAAACTTTCTTCAAATTTTAGGGACTCACGCCGAAGGTTGATGCCAAACTTTCTTCAAATTTTAGGGACTCACGCCGAAGGTGGCTGCCAAAACTTCTTCAAATTTAGGGACTCACGCCGAAAATGGCTGCCAAAACTTCTTCAAATTTTAGGGACTCATGCCGAAAGTGGCTACCAAACTTTCTTCAAATTTTAGGGACTCACGCCGAAGGTGGCTGCCAAAATTTTCTTCAAATTTTGGGGACTCACGCCGAAGGTGGCTGCCAAACTTTCTTCAAATTTTAGGGACTCACGCCAAAGGTGGCTGCCAAACTTTCTTCAAATTTTAGGGACTCACGCCGAAGGTGGCTGCAAAAATTTTCTTCAAATTTTTGGGACTCACGCCGAAGGTGGCTGCCAAACTCTTTCTTCATTTAACGAAATCCACTTCTTAATACTCTTTGATAATTCTTCAAGTACATGTCCAAAACAAGCAAAAATTGACATGCCCCTATCTATATGCTGCATGCAAGGTAATGCTTTCTTTCACTTCTTTTTCTTTTTCTTTCTTCTCGTTTTCTTTTTCCTTCAATTTCTTCTTATTTTTTTCTTTTTTTTTCTTTTTCTTTTCTTTTTTCTTCTCTCTCTTTTTCTTTCTATTTTTTCTTTTTCTTTGAGCACCTTTTTCGTTCTAAAGTTTTACACCCTGAAAGGTTGCTCCTCAGATTTCTTCATCTCTTTACTTCTTCACTGTATGCTCTTAAATCCTCATTTGAACATGCTTTTAAACCTTTTGTGCGAAAGGCTTTCTTGTCTTAAGGGTTATCACTTGTCTTCATAAATGATCCTCTGGTTCTTATATTGTTCTTATAAGAACCATTGTCATCTTCTTCGCTTGGCGTTGCCCCATTCAACCACGGGCTCCACTGCTTTGAATTTTCTAACCCATCATACAGAGCCTTGATCTATTTCTAGTCACCAGGGTGAGCCAAAATGCTTCCATCCCCTGAGCTCATACTTGATCTTCTCGTAGCACTTCAACGGGAACTAATTCTCAGTCCCTATGCTTTAAATCTCATCATCATTCATTTTTAAAGTAATGCAAAAGGCAATTTACTTGTGTATATTTCAAAAAATAATGATTGTTTGAAAAGATAACAGTCATTTCAAAAATCACAACTTGGACGGGATACCAAACATTTTGAAAACATTGTTTGGAACAAATGGTAAACATCTTTTTCTTTTCTTCTTCTTTTTTAAGGACCAAACATTTTTTTTAATAAAATAATGCTTGGAGAATGGTAAACAAAATTCGAAGTGTATTGCCAAACATTTTTTTAAAAACTAATGTTTGAGGGAAATGGTAAACATCAAAACTTTGGGAAAAATGTCAAACCTTTTAAAACCTGTTTGCCCCGAAATATCAAACACCATAGCACATTTGCTTCAAGTTGCCAGATATCAACTCTAATGAAGCGCACATTTAGAAGATCTTGACCATTGTGGAGATATATGCCAATGTATGGTTTCTTCTGGTCTAATAGGCTTTTAAGAGGAACAACCCTACCTAGTTTCTACCCCGTTTAAGGTGGCTCTCTTAATCTCACTATCTCACCATGTCCCATCCTTCCCTCATTTGGGTGTCGATCAAGCACTTTGAAGTTTGACGTTCCTTGAAGCAAAGTTAATTCTTATAGGCGGAATGAAATCTGAAGACATTCTCATTCAACTTGGATATCTATGGATGACCAGAATGGTCTTTGGGGCTTGTAATGTAGGCCTTTGGTTTATGGTTAAGTGGAACAGTATTTCTGTATTTGTGTAACTTGGATATGCCCATTATTCCTTCCCTTTTTTGGATCACTCTAGACTGCCCGTTTTCGGGTTTTCACCCTAGAGTTCATTTCCTTTCTTTTTATTGTAGGCTGTCTTGCATTCTGGCTATATACTGATGTTTGTTTTCTGTTCAAGAATGTTTGATCCTCCAAAACTCCTCGAAACTGAGATTTCTTGAATAAAGGACTATGAATACATTTCTGGGAATTCTTGTGATTGGCACGCCCAGATGAAATGTTATTCTTGCTTTCTTTTTTCTCTCTTTTTTTTCTTTTTTTTTCTTTTTTTCTTCTTTTTCACTTTTCTCTTGGATCGCTCTAGACTTCCCATTTTTAGGTTTTCACCCTAGAGGTCACTTCCTTCAGTGTATCTTGGTTGGATATTGATGCCAGCAGGCTCAGGCAGACTACTCTTTTTCTTCATTTTTAGGATCACTCTAGACTGCCCATTTTTGGGTTTTCACCCTAGATGTCATTTCCTTTTTCGAAATTGGCAATCTTCGGACAGACTTGTCTTGACTTGGCTTCAATTTGAGCTTCTATACTAATTTTCAAAACTGATATTTACTTGAAATGTGGATTCCTTCTGTCTCTTGCTCATAGTTGAAGTCTCGTTCTTGTATTGTTTGATCTGTGTGTGAAACATATATGATAAGTGTTCAAAAGTACTATTTTTATTACCCTTTTTACTCATATTATTGTTAGACTTAAGCTCATAATAGTTGCATAATTAGTCATTCATGCATTAATTCATGTTTCTTTCCACCGTTGAGCTTGATTACATAACTTGGTGATTTTTGTGGAAAAAGATGCTGCTTTGGTGTGTTTTTGTGTGTGTATGTGCAGGATCACTTGCCAAAGCAATGTTGAGCTAGTTGCCAGGGTAATGCATGAAGGAGACGCCGAGCCAGTTGCCATGGCATTTGTCGACAAAGAAAAAAAATGCAATAGGGATGTCGAAATTAATGACTTTACAAGCCCAAGATAACATGGAGCAAGGCCCAAGCCCAAAGGAATTTGATTGCCATGCAGAGATTAAAGAAGAATTAAATTCCAAGAAGATAGGAGAAGTTCTAATAGGAATAAAATTATAATAAAGAATTATATTCTTTAAAGATAATTTAATTCCAACTCAAACTCCTCCTCAAAGAAGGACTTTGGCCTAGCCCTATAAATAGCAAGGAGATTTCGACAATCCAAAAGGAGAGAGCAAGGGGGAAATTTAGACAAGAGAGCATTAGGGAATTTCGACTTCTTCTTCTTCTTTGCTTCTATTAGATTCATGGTTTGGGGATTATTCTTTGTATATCTTTTGAACCCAACCATGAACTAACTTGATCGGCTATGGTTATTGTGTTTTGTGGTTGTGAGAAACTATTGGTTTTTGTTTAGGTAATAAGAGTTTGTACTTTTCTATTTCAAGGTTTATTCATTCTTGATTCTTATTATTGTTTATGCGAGTGAATTGGGAGAGGATCTCGTGATTTCATCCATTTATCTAATATCGGGAGAGTTAGATTCAAGAAACGAATGAATATGATCTTTATTCAATCCAATGATGGTGAAGATTAATCCGGCTTAGGAATAAGTTAAGGATTTCAACGGCTAAGAGGAGTGCAAGATTGGTTGTTGTTCACCCTTGATTCACGCAGGATGTATTATCAAGGCATGCACAAGTAGCTAGAGTTTCGACTTAGGGATAAGAAGAAACCATTGAAGAACGCTCCGCCGAACCTTGAAGTTGCTGCCCAGTCGCCCAACTAGTCGCCCAGGCAACCATCAATTAGTTGCCAAGGCAACCCGTTGTGTAAGTCGCCACGGCAAATCGAGTTGCCCGTGCACTCTTTTACCAAGACAATCCAATCGGCTATCACACCTCAACTCACGATAACCTAGCCTATCTCTCTCAATCGATCTCATCTTTTCTTTTACTTTATTGCTTTCTAGTTTAGTTATTAGTTAAACTCCTTTAATCCTTTAATTGTGTTTTTACTTTTCACGGTCACAATAACTTAAGCAAAGTGGCCCAAACCAATCCTCAGTGGAGACGATACTCGATACTCATATCACTTTATTACTTGCGACGTGTATACTTGCACAATTGCGTAGCACTTATCACACGCAACAAGTTTTTGGCGCCGTTGCCGGGGATTGGCAATTGGTGTTAGTTGTTTTTGTTATTGCATTTATTTCTTAGTTTTACTAACTTTTCTTTTTGTTTGTTTTATCAAAAAAAAAAATAGGTGCGCTACAAGTTAAGGAACATCAACAGGGAAACAAAAACCAATCTATTCGAGAGATGATGTTGGAAGATATGAATCAATTCAATCAAGAGTTCCTTGCACCCTTTGATGATTACCTATACCAACCGAGAAAAGCCCAAAGAACTTATACCATGGAAAAATCTTGTGCTATGTGTGGAGAACATCATGTGTTTGAAAATTGCCCTCACATTTTCGGTGCATATAACTACATGGAGGACCATAGAGGGAACCAACAGCAAAATTCTTCATGGTATGGTCAAAAAGCTCAAAATTTTTTTTACCATAACAATTTTGCCGCGACAACAGATATGCCATGCCATGGCAATGTAGTCCTTTTCAAGAGCATTCCAATTCCTTGGAGGAAACGTTACTAGCTTCCTTGGCTAAACTTGACGAATCAATTGAAGAGATTCGAGAACTATCAAAATCTATGGATACGAGGATAGCTCGGTGGGATGCAACCTTAGGGGATTGGAAGATCAATCGGGAGATCCACATATGTCATGGATAACATGCACCAACAATTCATTCCTAGGGATACTGACGTCCCAAGGCAAGAGGATAAGGAGCAATACAAAGAATCTCTCCGATGTGTGAGGAACAACTAGAACCTCAAAGTCAAGAGGATGCCAATGAGAGAGACGCCCAACACATGATGGGCTGAACAACAAATTGCCTCGGCAATGATTGAGGAGCCTGAACGAGCAATGTCGCGACAACACTCGGTGAAGCTGAGAACAACAATACTACAGCAAATTCGAGGAACCCGATGCCCGTAAGGTTACAACGTTGATGCTGAAACAGAATCAGAGATTGCTCTCATCTACAATTGCCACGACAATTACACGACCACATGCAAGATCAACGAGATGATAATACTTTGCCAATGGAATATGAGCAGGTAATAGTTGAACCTTTTGAATTCTTTAAAAACTCACATTGTCCATTGCGGGTATGTCTTGAGGAACCGAGATTGGTAGATTTGAAGCCATCAAATCTCTACCGATGGAGATGTTTGAGAGGCCAAAAGAAAAAGGTGTTTGGATTCATAAAGCTCTTCAGAAAATTGATTCTTCCCTTGACTTAGAGAAAATTTGACAACTGATTGTCACGGCAATTGGCTTGAGCAAAGAATTGCCACGACAACAAAAAGGCTACATCCAACCATGATAGAAGTCGACAAGAATGAGGTAATTGAATGGTTGAGAATGGATATAATTTTTCCTATTAATATATTTGTGCCTTCAGGAATAGTAGCAAGGTGGAGAGTATACATGGACTACAAGCGAACAAAGAAGAAAGAGACCTTCACCATGGTAACGCAAAAGGGAGTAGTGGCAAGCACATTTGCCAAACTCTTTTTGGGCAATATTATCACCCGATGGAGGGTGCGGATGGACTATAAGAAGTATCAAAAACGGCAACCTTCAACACCGCAACAACTCCTGATACGCACGCCTCTGCAACCATGGACGCGCACGCCTCGGCAACCCCTGACGCCTCGGCAACCATGGATGTGCATGCCTCGGCAACCCTCGACGCCACGGCAACTACTGATACATTTATTTTTATTTTTATTTTTTGAACTATTTTGTTCTATTATTTTTTGTTATTTTTTTTCTCTTTATTTTTTAGGATATATTTTATTTTTCTTCATTATCTTTAGTTTCCAGGTTTTTTATTTTCTTTTCCACAACAAGACTCACAACCACCATGATAAGGAAATTTACTGCCGACTACTCGCCACAACAACCACAACGGAAACTGGGCGATGCCCAGCAACAACAATGGCTTCGGCAACTACTGATGCACATGCAAGTAAACCTGCATCGGCAAACATGGACCAAATCAAGGCAATGCTATTCACGCGGTACCAGCCTCAAGCATTCAACCACTGACCGAAAATTGAATCAAGCAAACGGCACGAAGGAAACTCATCAATCGAGGTGACGACCTCTCTGACTAACTCATTTCATTTAGTTTCTTTTAAATTTTGTTTCACTCTTACATGCATTGAGGACAATGCTTCTCTCGAGTTTGGGGGGGTGTTGGTTTCTAGTTAGTTTCATGTTTAGTTGCATTCATCTTTAGCAATCACATATAGGTTGCATATGTTACTTGACATGCCTTTAATTTGATTTAATTGCTTAAGACTTGTTGAATATCCAATGATGAATTTTTGCCACTGTACTTAATTGAAATAACCTTTAATTTTAGGATTGCATGAAAAGAACTTAGAGTTTTACTATGATGCTGAATTTTTTTACACGTTTGTGGGTTGTTGATTCAAAGAAACTTAGTGAACTTAGGTTGCTTAAAATTTGGGTAAATTTAAAATTGAAAATTAAAAGTTAATTTCTTGCTAGAGGTGCCCAAAACTGCTCTAGTAGTAAATACACTTTCTTGCTAGAGGTGCCCGAAACTGGCTCTAGTAGTTAATGCACATTAAAGAATCGCTAGAGGTGCCCGAAATTGGCTCTAGTCGACTAAAATAAAATGAGAAATAGCTTACTTTGCTAGAGGTGCCCGAAATTGGCTCTAGTGAAAATAAAAACAAATGCCCCGATAATTAAATTGATAAAAGCCTATTGTTCACATAGAATCTTGAAAATCAACTTGTACACAACTACGCACACACATTGTCACGAGCATTATAGTTTGGTTCCGGGTAAGTTTTTGTGCTATCCGAAAAATTAAAAGGTGATCATACTTTGTGCCACGGTTCCGAGGTTTGAATTCAAGTTTGAAGCATGTCTTTGATGATTAAAGTCTTGGCAGGTAATTGTTAGTTTGCATTGCTTGAGGACAAGCAATAGTTCGAGTTTGGGGGTGTGATAAGTGTTCAAAAGTACTATTTTTATTACCCTTTTTACTCATATTATTGTTAGACTTAAGCTCATAATAGTTGCATAATTAGTCATTCATGCATTAATTCATGTTTCTTTCCACCGTTGAGCTTGATTACATAACTTGGTGATTTTTGTGGAAAAAGATGCTGCTTTGGTGTGTTTTTGTGTGTGTATGTGCAGGATCACTTGCCAAAGCAATGTTGAGCTAGTTGCCAGGGTAATGCATGAAGGAGACGCCGAGCCAGTTGCCATGGCATTTGTCGACAAAGAAAAAAATGCAATAGGGATGTCGAAATTAATGACTTTACAAGCCCAAGATGACATGGAGCAAGGCCCAAGCCCAAAGGAATTTGATTGCCATGCAGAGATTAAAGAAGAATTAAATTCCAAGAAGATAGGAGAAGTTCTAATAGGAATAAAATTATAATAAAGAATTATATTCTTTAAAGATAATTTAATTCCAACTCAAACTCCTCCTCAAAGAAGGACTTTGGCCTAGCCCTATAAATAGCAAGGAGATTTCGACAATCCAAAAGGAGAGAGCAAGGGGGAAATTTCGACAAGAGAGCATTAGGGGAATTTCGACTTCTTCTTCTTCTTTGCTTCTATTAGATTCATGGTTTGGGGATTATTCTTTGTATATCTTTTGAACCCAACCATGAACTAACTTGATCGGCTATGGTTATTGTGTTTTGTGGTTGTGAGAAACTATTGGTTTTTGTTTAGGTAATAAGAGTTTGTACTTTTCTATTTCAAGGTTTATTCATTCTTGATTCTTATTATTGTTTGCGAGTGAATTGGGAGAGGATCTCGTGATTTCATCCATTTATCTAATATCGGGAGAGTTAGATTCAAGAAACGAATGAATATGATCTTTATTCAATCCAATGATGGTGAAGATTAATCCGGCTTAGGAATAAGTTAAGGATTTCAACGGCTAAGAGGAGTGCAAGATTGGTTGTTGTTCACCCTTGATTCACGCAGGGATGTATTATCAAGGCATGCACAAGTAGCTAGAGTTTCGACTTAGGGATAAGAAGAAACCATTGAAGAACGCTCCGCCGAACCTTGAAGTTGCTGCCCAGTCGCCCAACTAGTCGCCCGGGCAACCATCAATTAGTTGCCAAGGCAACCCGTTGTGTAAAGTCGCCACGGCAACCGAGTTGCCCGTGCACTCTTTTTACCAAGACAATCCAATCGGCTATCACACCTCAACTCACGATAACCTAGCCTATCTCTCTCAATCGATCTCATCTTTTCTTTTACTTTATTGCTTTCTAGTTTAGTTATTAGTTAAACTCCTTTAATCCTTTAATTGTGTTTTTACTTTTCACAAAGCAAGATAACTTAAGCAAAGTGGCCCAAACCAATCCCTGTGGAGACGATACTCGATACTCATATCACTTTATTACTTGCGACGTGTATACTTGCACAATTGCGTAGCACTTATCACACGCAACAAGTTTTTGGGCGCCGTTGCGGGGATTGGCAATTGGTGTTAGTTGTTTTTGTTATTGCATTTATTTCTTAGTTTTACTAACTTTTCTTTTTGTTTGTTTTATCAAAAAAAAAATTAGGTGCGCTACAAGTTAAGGAACATCAACAGGGAAACAAAAACCAATCTATTCGAGAGATGATGTTGGAAGATATGAATCAATTCAATCAAGAGTTCCTTGCACCCTTTGATGATTACCTATACCAACCGAGAAAAGCCCAAAGAACTTATACCATGGAAAAATCTTGTGCTATGTGTGGAGAACATCATGTGTTTGAAAATTGCCCTCACATTTTCGGTGCATATAACTACATGGAGGACCATAGAGGGAACCAACAGCAAAATTCTTCATGGTATGGTCAAAAAGCTCAAAAATTTTTTTACCATAACAATTTTGCCGCGACAACAGATATGCCATGGCAATGTAGTCCTTTTCAAGAGCATTCCAATTCCTTGGAGGAAACGTTACTAGCTTCCTTGGCTAAACTTGACGAATCAATTGAAGAGATTCGAGAACTATCAAAATCTATGGATACGAGGATAGCTCAGTGGGATGCAACCTTAGGGGATTCAGAAGATCAATCGGGGAGATCCACATATGTCATGGATAACATGCACCAACAATTCATTCCTAGGGATACTGACGTCCCAAGGCAAGAGGATAAGGAGCAATACAAAGAATCTCTCCGATGTGTGAGGAACAACTAGAACCTCAAAGTCAAGAGGATGCCAATGAGAGAGACTGCCCAACACATGATGGGCCTGAACAACAAATTGCCTCGGCAATGATTGAGGAGCCTGAACGAGCAATGCCGCGACAACACTCGGGTGAAGCTGAGAACAACAATACTACAAAGCAAATTCGAGGAACCTGATGCCCAGAAGGTTACAACGTTGATGCTGAAACAGGAATCTGTAGATTGCTCTCATCTACAATTGCCACGACAATTACACGACCACATGCAAGATCAACGAGATGATAATACTTTGCCAATGGAATATGAGCAGGTAATAGTTGAACCTTTTGAATTCTTTAAAAACTCACATTGTCCATTGCAGGTATGTCTTGAGGAACCGAGATTGGTAGATTTGAAGCCATCGAAATCTCTACTGATGGAGATGTTTGAGAGGCCAAAAGAAAAAGGTGTTTGGATTCATAAAGCTCTTGAAGAAAATTGATTCTTCCCTTGACTTAGAGAAAATTTGACAACTGATTGTCACGGCAATTGGCTTGAGCAGCAATTGCCACGACAACAAAGGCTACATCCAACCATGATAGAAGTCGACAAGAATGAGGTAATTGAATGGTTGAGAATGGATATAATTTTTCCTATTAATATATTTGTGCCTTCAGGAATAGTAGCAAGGTGGAGAGTATACATGGACTACAAGCGAACAAAGAAGAAAGACACCTTCACCATGGTAACGCAAAAGGGTAGTGGCAAGCACATTTGCCAAACTCTTTTTGGGCAATATTATCACCCGATGGAGGGTGCGGATGGACTATAAGAAGTATCAAAAACGGCAACCTTCAACACCGCAACAACTCCCGATCGCACGCCTCCTGCAACCCATGGACGCCACGCCTCGGCAACCCCGACGCCTCGGCAACCATGGATGTGCATGCCTCGGCAACCCTCGACGCCACGGCAACTACGATACATTTATTTTTATTTTTATTTTTTGAACTATTTTGTTCTATTATTTTTTGTTATTTTTTTCTCTTTATTTTTAGGATATATTTTATTTTTCTTCATTATCTTTAGTTTCCGGTTTTCTTTATTTTCTTTTCCACAACAAGACTCACAACCACCATGATAAGGAAATTTACTGCCGACTACTCGCCACAACAACCACAACGGAAATCGGGCGATGCCCGAGCAACAACAATGGCTTCGCAAACTACGATGCACATGCAAGTAAACCTGCATCGGCAAACATGGACCAAATCAAGGCAATGCTATTCACGCGGTACCAGCCTCAAGCATTCAACCACTGACCGAAAATTGAATCAAGCAAACGGCACGAAGGAAACTCATCAATCGAGGTGACGACCTCTCTGACTAACTCATTTCATTTAGTTTCTTTTAAATTTTGTTTCACTCTTACATGCATTGAGGACAATGCTTCTCTCGAGTTTTGGGGGTGTTGGTTTCTAGTTAGTTTCATGTTTAGTTGCATTCATCTTTAGCAATCACATATAGGTTGCATATGTTACTTGACATGCCTTTAATTTGATTTAATTGCTTAAGACTTGTTGAATATCCAATGATGAATTTTTGCCACTGTACTTAATTGAAATAACCTTTAATTTTAGGATTGCATGAAAAGAACTTAGAGTTTTACTATGATGCTGAATTTTTTTACACGGTTGTGGGTTGTTGATTCAAAGAAACTTAGTGAACTTAGGTTGCTTAAAATTTGGGTAAATTTAAAATTGAAAATTAAAAGTTAATTTCTTGCTAGAGGTGCCCAAAAAACGGCTCTAGTAGTAAATACACTTTCTTGCTAGAGGTGCCCAAACTGGCTCTAGTAGTTAATGCACATTAAAGAATCGCTAGAGGTGCCCAAATTGGCTCTAGTCGACTAAAATAAAATGAGAAATAGCTTACTTTGCTAGAGGTGCCCGAAATTGGCTCTAGTGAAAATAAAAACAAATGCCCGATAATTAAATTGATAAAAGCCTATTGTTCACATAGAATCTTGAAAATCAACTTGTACACAACTACGCACACACATTGTCACGAGCATTATAGTTTGGTTCGGGTAAGTTTTTGTGCTATCCGAAAAATTAAAAGGTGATCATACTTTGTGCCACGGTTCCGAGGTTTGAATTCAAGTTTGAAGCATGTCTTTGATGATTAAAGTCTTGGCAGGTAATTGTTAGTTTGCATTGCTTGAGGACAAGCAATAGTTCGAGTTTGGGGGTGTGATAAGTGTTCAAAAGTACTATTTTTATTACCCTTTTTACTCATATTATTGTTAGACTTAAGCTCATAATAGTTGCATAATTAGTCATTCATGCATTAATTCATGTTTCTTTCCACCGTTGAGCTTGATTACATAACTTGGTGATTTTTGTGGAAAAAGATGCTGCTTTGGTGTGTTTTTGTGTGTGTATGTGCGGGATCACTTGCCAAAGCAATGTTGAGCTAGTTGCCGTGGTAATGCATGAAGGAGACGCCGAGCCAGTTGCCATGGCATTTGTCGACAAAGAAAAAAAAAAATGCAATAGGGATGTCGAAATTAATGACTTTACAAGCCCAAGATGACATGGAGCAAGGCCCAAGCCCAAAGGAATTTGATTGCCATGCAGAGATTAAAGAAGAATTAAATTCCAAGAAGATAGGAGAAGTTCTAATAGGAATAAAATTATAATAAAGAATTATATTCTTTAAAGATAATTTAATTCCAACTCAAACTCCTCCTCAAAGAAGGACTTTGGCCTAGCCCTATAAATAGCAAGGAGATTTCGACAATCCAAAAGGAGAGAGCAAGGGGGAAATTTAGACAAGAGAGCATTAGGGAATTTCGACTTCTTCTTCTTCTTTTTGCTTCTATTAGATTCATGGTTTGGGGATTATTCTTTGTATATCTTTTGAACCCAACCATGAACTAACTTGATCGGCTATGGTTATTGTGTTTTGTGGTTGTGAGAAACTATTGGTTTTTGTTTAGGTAATAAGAGTTTGTACTTTTCTATTTCAAGGTTTATTCATTCTTGATTCTTATTATTGTTTGCGAGTGAATTGGGAGAGGATCTCGTGATTTCATCCATTTATCTAATATCGGGAGAGTTAGATTCAAGAAACGAATGAATATGATCTTTATTCAATCCAATGATGGTGAAGATTAATCCGGCTTAGGAATAAGTTAAGGATTTCAACGGCTAAGAGGAGTGCAAGATTGGTTGTTGTTCACCCTTGATTCACGCGCAGGATGTATTATCAAGGCATGCACAAGTAGCTAGAGTTTCGACTTAGGGATAAGAAGAAACCATTGAAGAACGCTCCGCCGAACCTTGAAGTTGCTGCCCGATCGCCCAAGTAGTTGCCCAACTAGTCGCCCAGGCAACCATCAATTAGTTGCCAAGGCAACCCGTTGTAAGCAAAGTCGCCACGGCAACCGAAGTTGCCCGTGCACTCTTTACCAAGACAATCCAATCGGCTATCACACCTCAACTCACGATAACCTAGCCTATCTCTCTCAATCGATCTCATCTTTTCTTTTACTTTATTGCTTTCTAGTTTAGTTATTAGTTAAACTCCTTTAATCCTTTAATTGTGTTTTTACTTTTCACAAAGTCAAAGAACTTAAGCAAAGTGGCCCAAACCAATCCCTGTGGAGACGATACTCGATACTCATATCACTTTATTACTTGCGACGTGTATACTTGCACAATTGCGTAGCACTTATCACACGCAACAATATACAATATTCTTTCTTTCTTTTTCTTTTTCTTTTTCTTTTTTCTTTTTTTCTTCTTTTTTCTTTTTCTTTCTCTTTCTTCTTTTTTATTATTTTATTTCTTCTTTTCTTTTCTTTTTTCTCTTTTTGTTTTGTTTTCTTGTTCTTTTTTGTTTTAGACTACCCATTTTGGGTTTTTAGCCTTGAATCTCTTTCTTCTTATTCGACTCTATAAATGTATCATCGAATCAACACGTGTCTATACTGGGTATTGATGATATTTTCTGCTCGAAGTTACTTGCCTCTTGCAGCTCTTCTGATATTTACTCGACCTGGATTGCTTCGGCCTTATGATTACCATTTCTCTTCTCTTCTTTTGTTTTTTATTTGGACATATCCTTGTTTTCAACCACTTTCTTCTGATGATTTTCTTATCTTCGTATCCAATCTGTCTGGACTCATTTCTGTCTTCAGGTAAAGTAAAAGAATATCATTCGTGGTCAAATTCACAGATGTCCTGAGAGTGCCTTCAGGGCGTAGAGGTTTAGGGTCAACTTTCGTTTCAAGGATCTTAAACGACAAGTGCCTGAGAAGATAAATTCTTAAAATGGGAACTGTCCATTGTCTAAACACTCGCTTTGTTCCTCTGTTGGCCTAAGTAAACTAGCAGATACTTACATTTACAGTATCCCTACAACATTCAATCTCTTCTAAATATATGCGACTTAGAGTTGATCTTTGGATCTGAAGCAAATGTACTATTGCATTCAAAATTCGAGGACCTGGTATAGAAATGATATATACATATGTCCATTCAAAAATGCATGTATATGCATATGGGAAAACTACCCCATAAAAATAAAACGTTTAAAGAATCAAGAATGTAAAAATGTTTTCCTAAATGGAAATGTGATTTTTAATTCTAAAAATATCTGTTTGAGAGTTTTTTTTTCTTTTTTCTTTTTTCAAAGCATTGAGCATTTCCTTGTGAACTAATGGGAAAACCATAGGGACCTCCGGACTACCTCCCTAGTACTAACGCATTCCGGTCCTTTGTAGTGTAGGCTTGTGCCACTTCTATTGTTTTTCCTTGCTGGATCAACTCTCTCGTCATGACTCCCTCGTCGACCAGCTTCTTGACTGATTTTTTTTATTAAGGACCCCAAATTTCTTAGTGTCATGCCCCAGCGCCTCAATGTAGAACATATACCTTGACCAGATAAGGCCATATGTCCGAGATGGAATACTCCGAATATCTCTAAATATATACTTGTTCGAGGAATTTTTCTCGGTGATTCGGAGGAATCTGCCTGTCTTATTCTTTTACGATCACGATAACCTTCAAAAGTGGTACCCATTTATCTTTTTCTTTCCTTCTGCTCCTAGGCAGGTCTGGTCTTTAAACTTAGGTCCCAGAGTGTATGTTTGTTTCTCTCTCTGAATGTCATGAAGTCCTCAAAGCTGGCCTTCGTTTTCTCGAGCATCTTATTAAAGAAGAAATAAGAAAGGTGGTATGGAAGTCACTTTTCTCTTTATCTACGGGAGGCTACACCTGGGTCGCTAAACACAGACACCTCAAAGCACATTCCTTGAAGCTTTCATCAGGTTTCATCTTCGTACCCTAGAGATACTGACGACTTGGTGTTGGGTCCAAAGCATATCATATCATGGTAGGTCCTGCTAGACTGTCGGGGAAGTAGTGGATCAGCAATTTTTCAATGCAGCCCTCCATCTTTTTGCAGAATATGGTCGAGTGAATCTTGGGGCATCTTGTTCCGTTATCATGCGCAAATCTGGGAATCTTTGGAATCTGGAGGAACGACCAAACCAGGGTTCAAACAGAGTTTTCTTGCATCAAAGGCATCAAACTTCTTCTTTTTTTCCTCTCGAGCCCATCTTTTAACTACTCGAATCTTGATTTTTGAGTGTCTTCAATTCTTTTATCCATGATAAAACCCTAATTGGTTTTTGAATTACTCCTCATAAAATTTATGCAAGGTAATAATAATGCAAGGTAATGATAATGTCATGTAAAACATGCCAGGATTGTGCAAAGCAATGCAATGCAATCCTAAAATATAAACATGATGCAATAAGGTATTGATTCCAAAAGTGATCCCCATAGAACGACGTTCATTGAGGCCAAAAGGTTTCATTATATCAGATATTAGATATTTACAGTTACTGATAAGCTTTAGAGCCTACTTTCTTCATCTAGTAGTCCGGTCAGCTTGCCACTGTAGTCCAACACTTGGTCCATGTTCTGACTAAGCCTGCCACCTTGTTGAGCCACCTTAACTGCTCGAGTAATATCGATCTTCGGGTCTTCATCCATCCCCTGCTTAGTCTTTCGTAGCTTAGAAGTTTCCCTTTCCAACTGAAGAGTGTTGAATTGCCATTGCTCTGTCGTAAACTTATTTCCAAAACTCTTGTTAATGGCTAAGTTATTCTGTAGCTCATCTCTGGAGACTGTCGTACCTATTCCTAATTTCCTCAAACTTACCTGATAACAGCCTGACTTGATTCTTGCTTGACTAGTTTCTCTTCTTTCAATATTCCGAGTCGTCTTTCAACTGGACAACACCGTTCATCTATTATGATATTCTTAAACACTCAGGAAAGCTTCTGATGATCATTCTGCAAATTCAATTTTATCCAAGTTATCTCTCTTTTATCTGAGCTGGCTGAACTCGAAAGAATATCCCTCTCCTGGGATGCCCCTATCTCCGATCTTCAAATTTAACTCGCTTGAGTGACCCACTTCGGTATTACTCAAACTTTGTCCTGGATATCGATTCCTCCTCAACTTTGCCCCTCGGGTGATTGTTAGCTCACTATAGAATTGGGGAACTCCGTCTTCGAAACCTAAAATCCTCACCGCGATAAGATCTTGAACTCATTCCTCAAGGCCCCGCAATCTACAATACCGTGACCCAAACTTCCTAAACGGTAACTGCCTCTAGCACGTGTGTCATAATCTCTCGGATAAAACAGTCTCTTCGCTAGAGACTTCACCGAGGTAATAAGGCTCTTGTCGATGAACATTAGGAGTAGTTTGGTGTACCTCACAGGAATCAAGATATACTTCTTTTCATTACTTGCTTCTCAAGTTTCTTCTGGACCGAGCTCTATTTTTTGAAAGCCTGACTCAAGCATACCTTCCGCCTGTTTATTGATACAGATTACAAAAGGGGTCCAATTTGTCGTATTTGACTGACCTGGAGGTAGAATTCTGACTATCTCGCTCTCTATTCTGATCCTTAATCGGTTCTTCTTTCGGATTAATGGATCACTTATCTTTCGTCAAAGTATTCATCTGATTCATCACGTCTTCCCTCTGCTTCTTTCAACTCTTGCACTTTACTTTGCTCAATACCAGTACTGTGTCTCCTTACCGTGTCTGACCTGAGGTCTTCAGATGGTTCCTCTTCTATTGTCTTCGATCTTGTTCTGGGACAAAACCCTGGATCCGTGCCCTCTAATATCTGACCAGACGACCTTTTGCCAATTATGAACGATTTCTGATATTTGAGGAACCACTTCGGGAATCAATACCCTTAAATGCGAGAATACGTGCAAATGCGATGTTAATTCTCGAACAGTCTTTGAAAAACTTTCAATAGAGAAAATGTATGTTTGCAAGAAATTAATAATGAATTACAGGCAACAGTTGAATTTATTCTGGAGACCTTGACTTCGGGAAGCAAAACATGTGCTCCATGTCTCGACGTCGTCTTCAGGATGATGGATGACTTCGTCTTCTTCTCTTATTCTATTCTATGGACTCGTGACGTCGTGATCTTTATTTTTGTGGCTTCTGAAAAGGACATCAGACAATATATTTTCTTCTGTAGATCTGGGTACGTCTAAACAGGGATTCATTCTATCGATCCTAGGGGAGTACTTTAAAACTTTTTGGGGTTTAAATTAAAATTTTCAAGGTTCATTTGGTTTAAAAATTCCCCCTTTTTATTATTAAAAAGTTTTAACTTACTTAAAAATGAAACTTTTAGGTTTCTTTTTGCTATTATTATTATTCTGAAAGTTTTATGAGGGAAGAAGTTTCAAAGCAAAATAATAATATTTTCATATTTTTTTCTCTCTTTTTTTTAAATGAGTTAAATTAAAATCTGAGATTTTTTTTTTAAAAATGGTCAAATGTGAAGATTTAAAATTGGGGTTCTGCGGCCCTGACTGAATCTACTGCGTCGCACGTGCCTTGCTATCGTACCGTCTTCTTTCGCGATTGGTCTTTTCTCGGCCTAACTTGATACTGTAATATTATCGTTTCTGGCAAAACAGACTTTTTCTATTTTGAAAGCCTTTTAATGAACTGTTCTTGAATCAACACCATGTCATGATATGCAACATGAATGCAAACAAAAGTATGTGTAAAATAAAAATAAAAACACAAAAATGAGTTAGTACCAGATAAAAATAATAAATACATAAATAAAAGGACAAATAAAATAAAATAAGGTAAACAAACAAAAACCCTGTTTATCCCGTCTAAGACACCTAAGGTTATCCGCATGGCTCTAAAGGGTGGGTTTCTATATGTTCTCTACATGCAGTCTTGGTTCTAGGAGGTACCCGAATTGTCCTTGCTGTCCTCTACTAAGAGTAGCAAGGCCCCCGATCATCACCCATTATAGGCTCCTTTCAACCGGGTTCAATTCAGGGGGACCCATTCGCTTATGCTCGTATGAAGGAACGATATCCTTACGAAAGCATAAGGTACTCGAACCCCGAAGGTACTTGCTAGGCCCATAAGGGAGAACGATATCTCCACGAAAGCATTAGCGTTTTCCCCCCACTTAAAAAAATGGGTTTATATGCCATATTTTAAATGCGTTAAAATAAACGCGCAATTATAACCTAATGTTAATTTAATAGTCACTTTAACCCGGAATTTCTAATATTAATAAAGCGACAATTATTTTAAAAAGCTTGACTCTCTTCTTGTTTTCGAAAAACAAAAAATTGTCCTCAGCGGAGTCGCCATCTGTAGCGATGTCCTTTTTTCGCTAAAAAAGTAGATTTTCGAGGTGTTTGTGATTTTTCGGATATAAAATATTTATTCCGTGGGGATTTTAAAAACCACATTTTATTTAAAAATTGGAGTCGCCACCGGCCACTTAGGTAGGCCGGACACCATAAAAAACCAGAGATTTGAAAACTATTGGGTTCGGGAGTCGGTTACGGATGGGGAAGGATTAGCACCCCCACACCGCCCAAAATTGGTACTTTAATAATTACCGCTTTATTAATATTAGATTTTTCGGGTTAAAGTGACGATTAGTTTAAAATTCGGTTATAATTGCGAGTAAATTTTAAGGGCCCCGTTATCCGAGAGCAAACGCCCAACCACTATCACTACGCCTGATACTGGCCCCGTTTACACTCGGATAAAAAGGCACCGCGTTGACATTATATATTTCATTATGCAACCTTAGTGAACAAAATATAAAGCATGGCAAATAATTTAAATACAATAAATATTCACATAATAAACTATTAACCGAACATAAATAAAATACTAATCTAAAACATACATACATAAATATTAATCTAACTCATAAATAAAAACATATCTAACATAAATAAAATACTAATATTCATAAATATTAATTTAAAACACAAATAAATATTATTCTAACACATAAATAAAAATGAATCTAATATAAATAAAATATTAATATAAAACACAAATTTAAAAACATATTAAATACTAATCTAAAAAATAAACATACAAACTAAAAAATAAGACTACAATTTTAAAATAACTAATACTTCATTAAATTATAAAAATTACAACACTAATAAAAAGGGAAGAAAATATACCTAACTAGGAGCTCGAATGACGAACCCCGACTGAACCCCACCGAGATCTACCACGACCTCTCCAAAAATATTAACTAGATCGGACCTAAAATAGGACCCCGATCGAACGTTGAATCGAACCAACTGGGGCCGAGGGCACTGCCCCCAACCCCGGCCAGCCTTGTGGCCGGCCATGCTCCCAATTGGGGAGCCAATTGCCTTGCCAATTTATGGCAATTTTGGTGCGCAATTGTTTGGCCAATTGGGCGTGAAATTGGCTGCCCCCTGCCTTGTATTTATAGGCAAGGGGTGGGATGAAATGGGTGACGTGGAGCACCTTGCTCCACACAATTTTTCCTTTTTTTAAAAATATATATTTATTTTATTATTTTTTTTATTTTTCATTAATTTTATATTAATAATATTATTATTAAAATAATACTAATAACACTAAAACCCGATCAAAAATGAGTGATTACAGTTTAAGTGTGACGCGAGAAGGTGGTTTGTTAGCTAAGTTGCAAGTGAAGCCATCATTGTTACAGTTGATCAAGGAGAAGCAACCATATGATAATTTTTTGGTATCGCATGTTAAGGATATTATGGATTGCAATTAGCTGAATTTTTGTTTTAGTGAGGATGGTGTTTTGTGCTTTAAGGATCGGGTGGTGGTGCTGAAAGATAAAGAGTTGCGGCATACTATCCTGACTAAGGCTCACTCGAGTCGTTTTTCTATGCATCTAGGATGTACAAAGATGTATCAGGATTTGAAAAAAAGGAATATTTCTGGGTTGAGTTGAAAAAAGATGTAGCGGATTTTGTTGCTCGTTGTTTGGCATGTCAACGTGTTAAGTGTTAAGGCTAAGCATCAGTTTCCTTTTGGGTTGTTGCAACCGTTGAAGATTCTAAAATAGAAGTGGGAGAGAATTACCATGGGTTTTGTGTCGGGGTTACCTTTGACGCCAATAAAGAAAAATTTTGTTTGCGTGATTGTGGATAGGTTTACGAAGTGTGCACATTTCTTGGTTGTGCATACAACGTATACTTTGGATAAGCTGGCAGAGTTATATGTTGCTAAGATTGTGAGATTGCACGGGGTGCCTAAGTCTATAGTATCGGATAGAGATCTAGGCTTTACAGTGAGGTTTTGGGAGTGTTTGCTTAGGGCTTTGGGTACGTGGTTGAATTTTAGTACTTCGTATCATCCTCAAACGAATGGTTAGTCTGAACGCGTTATCTAGGTGTTGGAAGATATGTTGTGGTGCTGCATCATTGATTTTTAAGAAACGTAAGAGAAACAGCTACCTTTGGTGGAGTTTGCCTATAACAATAGTTATCAGGCTAGTATTCAAATGGCTCCGTATGAGGCTTTGTATGGCAAAAGGTGTCGCACACCACTTTGTTGGGTGGAGGCGGGTGAGAAGTTTGTTTCCCTGTCTGATGTGCTGAAGGACACCAATGAAAAGGTGAAGCTTATCTGTGACCGGTTGAAGGCAGCTTCAGATCGGCAAAAGTTATATGCTGACTTGAAGCATAGGGAGATTAAGTTTGCGGGCGGTTGGAGAACGTGTGTTCCTTAAGGTTTCACCTTGGAAGAAGGTAATGAGGTTTGGATGTGAGGGTAAGCTAAATTCGATGTTCATTGGGCCTTATGAAGTGTTGGAGCATGTTGGTCCAATTGCGGATAAGTTGAGGTTACCTATGGAGTTGGAGAAGATACATGATGTTTTCCATATATCGATGCTTAGGAGGTATACGTCTAACTCTTCGCATGTGATGCCTGTTGAGGAGATTGAGTTGAATCCAAATTTGACCTATGATGAAGAGCCAGTGGAAATTCTAGATTCTAGCAGTAAGGTTCTTCGTGGAAAGACCATTTAGTTGGTGAAAGTGTTGTGGCGACATCTTGGTGTCGAGGAAGCCACATGGGAAGGTAAGGAGGACATGAAGAAGCAGTTCCCTTATCTTTTCCGCCAGGTAAATTTTGGGGACAAAATTTCTTAAAATAGGGAGAGTTGTAATGCCCTAAATTAAGGCCTAGATGTTAGATAGGTTGGGTAGACGGTTCGAGGGAACTAGATTAGGCAATTCGAACTGGTTTCGGGAATTAAATCTTAATAAATCATTTTTGCCTAAAATAAAATCTAGAAAAAATGCTAGAAAATATTTAATTAATGTTCTAAAGGCTTTAGTAAATTCAATTTCAAGGAATTAAATCTGATTTTGATACATTTTGGTCCGGTGACTAAAATGTAAAGTTTTCAAAACTGTTTTTGGTGACTAAATTGTAAAAGTGTCAAAACTTAGAATCTTTAAGGAGCAAATTAACCAATCTTTTTCATCAGATTTTTCCCTTAATTTAGGCTATTTTAAAAAGGTTTTCAAAAGGTTTTTATATTAAAATAAAATAGAAATAATAAAAAGGATTTTAATTACACAATTTATTTTCTCACATAACTAATTTTGTTCTCAACTTTCTCAGAAGCCAAACAATCAATTTCATTCCAAAATTCTCACGAATAAATCTCTTTTGAATTCCTTTTGATTTGTTACTTGGTTTCTTTGATTTCTACAGTAAAATCCACTTGGTTTCTTGAAGTTTTCATCTGATCTTTGCCAATTAAAGGAGAAATCAGCAATTAGAGGTGATTTTCATTTCTCTCCTCTAGTTAAAGGTTCTTTAATGAAATTTCCAAGTTATTCATCCTTTACAATTGATTTTTGTTATGTGTTTATTATTTAATCAAGATTTTATGAATTAAATTAAGTTTTTATGAGAAATTGGAAGAATATAGTTATGGATCGATTTTTCCTTGATTCTAATTGTTTTAGAACACTTGAGATATGTGTTTTAATGTTAAAAGAAGAGTTTAATGACAGAAATCCCGAAGCTATATGAATTGCTAATTTTCTAGGTTGTAAATAGTTAGATTTTGAGGTGATTTTGGTGTTGTAAAGTTGCTGGAGGTATAAGGACGTTATAAAGATGTTTTTGGATGTTAATTGATGTTGTTAAGATGTTAAAATTAATAGGTTTTGGCTGGGCTTTGTTAGATGAAGTTTGGTGATGATTTCGGTTGTTTTGGAGTAGCATTTGGTGGTTTTTAGTGAGGCGAAGTTGTGTTTGAAGGTTGCTGGAAATTAGAGATGAATGGAAATGCACTAATCCTCTATTTTTGTTTGGGTAAAGCATGGGAGAGTGTTTCTACTTCTGTTGGAGAGGTTTCGGAAGCTCCAAAAGCTTGATTATGCATCGGCAAGTGGAGCGTTTAGTTGTCGGTGAGTGGAAACATGTTTTACTACTTTTAAAAGGTTTGAAGAAGGTTGTTGGGAGTTTAGATTAAGTTTGAAACACTTATCTAAGCACGGAAGTAAGTATTGGTTGATCTCTCTCTCATTTTCGATTTTGCAAAATATAATCTCATTTACATGTTGATTTTGAATACCTACTGTTATATGCATGTTTTAGAAATGAAAGATGTTGCAAATGATCATATATGGTGATTATTGAGAATAGATATGGTTTATGAAAGTATTTTGAAAATACTAGAATATATGGTTTAATGTATTGGAAATTGATTTGAATTTTTGCATATGTAAAACAGTGAGGTAATGTGGTTTTATTAAATATATTGGAAAGTGGCTGAGATTAAATGTTATCGGATATAGTTGGCTAGCCATAGGGTTGAAAGAGCACTATAATAAGTCGCATCATGTGTGTCGAGGGGTTAATTGTTTTGTTTTCTCCACCATGAGAACCGTAGCGGTCGAGGGGTTAATTGTGCCATTTTCTCTCGCTGGTGGATTTATACGTTATAACTGTTGAGGGCTGCTCTGGTTCGAGGATGTATGTGAAGTGGTCGAAGAAACCACTTTGGATATTCGTGTATCCGATGTGCTTTTATAAGATGGAATGGAACTTGGTTTTGATTCACTCGAATGCCAATATATGAGATAAAATATCATGAGAAATGGATTATGTTTTTTATAATATGATTTATGCATGAGATGCTCTTTAAGCTTGCTAATTAGAGAATTTGGCATATGAAGCTTAAATTGAGGTTTGTGATAGAAATCCATGATACATGTGTTGCAAATGATTTAAATGTGCGTATTTGGAAAGATTGTAGAAGCATGAGATGATTTTGCTATGAGAATTATAAACTTGTTTCGAAATTAAATTGTTTTAAATGCATTGATGAGTGTTTTTGAGATTCCCTCACTAAGCTTATAGCTTACGCTCTCTTTTCTCATCAATGCAGAGAAATAGGCTCTTTTGGACAGCAAGTAGGCAAGAGGAGATCCAAGGGTGGAATTATTTTCAAGTATGGTTTTATAAAGACCAAGTAGTAATAAGAGGCAATGTGACCAAGTTGTAATTGATAGGTTTATTTGGATACTCCATGTCTGTACAAGCTATGTATGGTGTTTTGGACTTGTATGATGTTTTAAATGTGGTTTTGAGGGGTTGGGATACAATTTGCATGCTTGGGTAGAGATCATGCCTATAAGACCTTTGATTGGTTTCGAGATGTAGTGTATGATCCTTCACCACGCTCATATGTTTGTGGAAATATTGTTTAGGTTGTTATATGATGATTAGATGTTGATTGGAGTATGTTAGTTTGACCCAAAGTGTCATATGTTCGACCAAGAGATCATTACAGGTCTGTCCATACCGGAACGGGTCCTCAAGGATCGGTACGTGGAGACTTGTCTCAGCTCAATCTGGGAAAAATTTCCTAGGCGTGCCGATACGCCTGGTGACTGTATCGGTACGCATTACTGGATTTTTGGCTTAGTTTTGGTATACGGGCAACAGTACCGGTACGCCTTTTGGCTACTAGAATTCCCTATTTCGAATATCGCATACCCATACCGATACGCTTGAGGACCATATCGGTACGCCTTTCAAAAATATACCCGTATCAATATGGATTGTCAGTGTACCGATACACAGTTAGTTAATTCGGTTAAAATGCTTTCTGAAGTTTATTTCTTTGCAGTTTAGTCCCTAATTCTTGATCATACAATTAAATGAGTTTGGATTATTATTTTAAGTTGGAATTTAACCTATATGCATGAAACCTGACTAATTAAGGATTGGAAACTTTAATTTCAAAGAAGTACTTAAAATTATCTAAAATTACAATTTGGTCCCTAAAATGCAATTTTATGCAATTGGATATCAATTTGATGCCCGATTGAGCTGTAATCTTCACCGCTGCCAGCTTGATCACCTTAAGGACTTAATAATGCATTTAGATCAGATAAAATGAAAAAATAGACTATTTTCTCAAGTAAATCTCTTGGGATTATTTCGGCAAACCCAATGTAGCTCGCTCGGTTCAGGCTAGCGTCTAGTCCGGGTAAAGGGGTTGCACAAGGACTTAATTAAAACCAAGTTACTCGTCCTTCATTAATCCAATTTCATGCCCACATGTTAAATTCTATCTCAAAACAATCAACTAAACTCATATAATTGCATATATAACATTCGGGGACCAGATTACACATTTCCAAACTTCAACGAAAAAAAAACAAAGAAAACAGCAATGCACATCGATAGGGGCAAGCCCTTATCGATATGGCTCGTTGGACTTAACCGCCATGCGTACCGATCCACTAGCCACCGTACTGATACGGTGCATAAAGCAACCCATACCGATACAGCATAGTTCTCGTATCGACCCCCATTTTCCTTCAAAACCTCAAATTCTAGTAACCACAATGTGTACCGATACGGCACCCCGCATATCGGTCCGACACTATAAAATGAAAAGGGTCATGCTGACACTTAAACCCATGTACCGATTTTGATGTGTAAATCCCAAGGGGTGTACGAATACTCGGCTAACCGTACCGGTACCCTTGTGCATTTTACCCTCAAAACGAAGCCGTTTCAAACCCAGCGTACCGATCCCTAGGTACTTGTACTGGTACGCGAAGGTACGTAATGACCTCTAGGTCCAACATACGACACTTTGGCTCACTCTAAACACATCCAACACTTACCTAAACATCATACATCAACAAAGGCATACTTTTTTCAATCATACTAGCATTTTAAAGCAGCTCAAACCAACCTAACTCAAATATCCACATCTATAGGCATGCTTCCTACTCAACATCCAAAACATAAATTCAAAGCAATATCAAACATATAAAGCCACATACAATCCAAAACAACATTTAAAACTTGCATGAACAGGGAGTTTAGCAATCAACCCTTCCAAACAAAAATTGACCATATGGCCTTTATTACTACAAGTCTAAATCAAAACCATACTTTCGTAAACACAAGTCTTTGGAATTTCATTCGCTTGCTTGCTGCCTACGACCTTTAATTCTCCGTATTGATGGAAAAAGATAGCGTAAGCACACTAGGCTTAGTGAGGAGTGCTATAAACAAACCACCACCAATGTGTTTAATACCATTTAACAGTCAATTTTGAAAACCACTTTTAAAAGCATTTCAAATTAACTTCACAACATCATGCCTTTTCAAACCATATACTTAACATTTCCAAAACATGCATATTAAACCATATGCTACATGTATCAAGGATTAACAGCAAAGACTCATTTGCTACACTCAATTTAAGCTTTCCCATGCATAACCGCTAAATGCAAGGCTTAAAGAGTAAATCATGTATAAAACAACATTATACAACAAAATCCATCCCATGATACATCATCAATTATATTGGCTTACAAGTGATCATCAACCAAGTTCCACTTTACAACTATAACATCAGGTACACGGCTTCAACAAGTGTTCTCTCAACACTTCCCACATCTCAACCGGAAACCATCTAAAGGTCCACCAACGGGAGTTTTCAGTACACATAAACCCCTCCACCATTGTGACACTCGTGGTGGAGTTTTTGGTACCCATAAACCCCTCAACACCAATAATCGGTTAGATGTACTATCCACTAACGGGATTTTTTGGTACAATATAACCCCTCAACTGTTAGGGTACTTGGATGGAGTATTCGGTACACATAAACCCCTCAACATCCAATGAGATTTTTTATAGTGCATTATCAATCCTATGGCTGGCCAACTATATCCGATAACATTTTAAACCACATTACTTGCCAATATAATTCATTTCATTAACATTAACTTACTATTTTCCTATGCATCTATCAAAACCATTTATCCAATGCATCCAACCATGCATTAACAAATGTTCAAAACATTATCAAAACATGTATTACTTCCAAATGCATCATCAACGTTATATAACCATTTTCCAGCACTAAACCATCTCAAATCATGTTGTAATCACTCATTTTTGATCGGGTTTTAGTGTTATTAGTATTATTTTAATGGTAGTATTATTAATATAAAAATTAGTAATAAAAAAGGCTAAAAATATATATATAAAAAGGTAAAAAATAATAAATAATAATAATAAATATATTATTAAAAAAAAAGAAACTGCGTGGAGCAGCATGCTCCACATCACCCAAACTACCCCACCCCTTGCAATTTCCTATAAATAGGGGCAATTGGAGGCAAGAATGGGGAAGCAATCGGCAGTGGCTGGAGGGAGCTATGCTCTCGGTAGCCAAGGACCGGGGGCAGTGCCCGCAGTCCTAACCGGTTCGATCGGGGTCCTATTTTAGGTCCGATCTAGTTAATATTTTTGGAGAGGTCGTGGTAGATCTAGGTGGGGTTCGTTATTCGAGCTCCTAGTTAGGTATATTTTATTCTCTTTTTATTTGTATTGTAATTTTTATGATTTAATGAAGTATTAGTTAATTTAAAATTGTGTTCTTTTTTTTACTTTGTATGTTTATTTATGCTTTAGATTAGTATTTATTATGTTTTAAATTTATGTTTTATATTAATAATTTATTCATCTTAAATTTGTTTTTTATTTATGTGTTAGATTAATATTTATGAATGTTAGTATTTTATCTATGTTAGATTTGTTTTTATTTATGAGTTAGATTAGTATTTATGTATGTATGTTTTAGATTAGTATTTATTTATGTTTTAGATTACTATTTTATTTATGTTAGATTTGTTTTTATTTATGTGTTAGATTAATATTTATTTGTGTTTTAGATCAATGTTTTATTTATATTAGATTTGTTTTATGTGTTAGATTAATATTTATGTATGTATGTTTCGGATTAGTATTTTATTTATGTTAGATTAGTATTTTATTATATTAGTATTTATTTATATTTTTATCGCATTGTATTTATTTTGCTTTCTAAGGTTGCATAATGGAATATAAATTATCAATGCGGTGTCCTTTTATCCGAGCGTAAACGGGGTCAGTATCAGGCGTAGTGATGGTGGTTGGGCGTTTACACTCGGATAACGGGGCCTTTAAAATTTACTCGTACTTATAACCAAATTTTAATTTAATCGTCACTTTAATCCGGAAAGTTTAATATTAATAAAGTGGTAATTATTAAAGTACCAATTTTGGGCAGTGTGGGGGTGCTAATCCTTCTCCATCCATAACCGACTCCCGAACTCAAAGTTTTTTGAATCTCTGGTTTTATGGTGTCCGGCCTACCTAAATGGCCGGTGGCGACTCCAATTTCTAAATAAAACGCGGTTTTTTAAAACCCCACGGAATAAATATTTTATATCCAAAAAACCACAAACACCTCGAAAAATCCGTTTTTTAGCGAATCAGACATCGCTACAGATGGCGACTCCGCTGGGGACATTTTTTGTTTTTAACAAAATAAAGAGAGTCAAGCTTTTTCAAATAATTACCGCTTTATAATATTAGAAGTTCTGGATTAAAGTGTCTATTAAATTAATATTCGGTTGTAATTGCGCGTTCATTTTAACGCATTTAAAATTTGGCATATAAACCCGTTTTTAAGTGGGGGAAAACGCTAATGCTTTCGTGGAGATATCGTTCTCCCGTGTAGGCCTAGCAAGTACCTTCGGGGCTCAAGTACCTTATGCTTTCGTAAGGATATCGTTCCTTCGTGCAGGCATAAGCGAATGGGTCCCCCTGAATTGAACCCGGTTGAAAGGAGCCTATAATGGGTGATGATCAGGGGCCTTGCTACTCTTAGTAGAGGACAGCAAGGACAATTCGGGTACCTCCTAGCACCAACATTGCATGTAGAGAACATATAGAAACCCACCCCTTTAGAGCTACGCGGATAACCTTAGGTGTTTTAGACGGGATAAATAGGGTTTTTTGTTTGTTTACCTTATTTAATTTGTCCTTTTATTTATGTATTTATTATTTTTATCCGGTACTAACTCTTTTTTTGTGTTTTATTTTTATTTTTATTTTTTATTTTACACATACTTTTGTTGCATTATCATTGCATCCACATTACATAGAGGCGTTGATTCAAGTGGTTTGCCCGATTAGAAAATCTTTCATCATGGAAAAAATGTGTCTTAGGAAGGACGACATCGATCCAGTCATGCGACATTGGTCAAAGATTAATCAACAAATCCGAGCTAACAATTTGCCGAGCAAGCGTGTAGTGCCAAAGTATGCACACGAGACCCTGATGGTGGACATTTGCAAGGCGTGTGAATGACTTAGCTACCGAAGCCGAGGCTCTCCGACCTTTAGTAACCCCGAACATGGAAAAAGCACCAAGGCTTATCAAGTTGCCAAGAGCTATCAAGGAGCTAGGAGGTAGAGCTAGGGCTTATGTGTAGAAATTTGTTTTGTAATTAAGACTTTTTGTAATAGGGACTCTTTTTGTAATAGGGACTCCTTTTGTGAAAGTCGTTCGAAAGGGTGATTACCAGCGGAATCAACGCCTTTATTTGCATTCATGTTGTATATCATGACATGGTGTTGATTCAAGAACAGTTCATTAAAAGGCTTTCAAAATAGAAAAAGTTTGTTTTGCCGGAAACGATAATATTACAGTATCAAGTTAGGCCGAGCAAAGACCAATCGAGAAGGAAGACGGTACGATAGTAAGGCACGTGCGACGCAGAAGATTCAGTCAGGGCGGCAGAACCCCAATTTTAAATCTTCACATTTGACCATTTTGTAAAAATCTCAAAGATTTTAATTTAACTCATTTAAAAAAAATTTGAAAATATTATTACTTTGCTTTGAATCTTTTTCCCTCATAAAACTTTTAGAATAATAATAGTAAAAAAAAGAAACCTAAAAGTTTCATTTTTTAAGTAAGTTAAAACTTTTTGATAATAAAAGGGGGAAATTTTTAAACCAAATGATCTTTGAGAATTTTAATTTAAACCCTAAAATTTTTAAAGTACTCCCCTAGGACCGATAGAATCCATCCCTGTTTAGACGTATTATTCGCTTGCACCCATAAAAGATCTTATCTATATTATGCATGCACTTGTTGATGTCATTTTCAGAAGCCACAAAAATAAAGATCATGACGTCACGAGTCCATGGAATAGAATAAGAGGAGAAGACAAGGTCATCCATCATCCTGAAGACGACGTCGAGACGTGGAGCACAGGTTTTGCTTTCCGAAGTCAAGGTCTCCAGAATAAATCCAATTGTTACCTGTAATTCATTATTAAGTTCTGGCAAATAGACATTTTCTCTATTGAAAGTTTTTAAAGACTGTTCGAGAATCAACATCGCATTTGCATGCATTCTTGCATTTATAGGGTATTGATTCCTGAAGTGGTTCCTCAAATCTCAGAAATCGTTCATAATTGGCAAAAGGTCGTCTGGTCAGATATTAGAGGGCACAGATCCAGGGTTTTGTCCCAAAGTAAGATCAGAGACAATAGAAGAGGTACCATCTGAAGACTTCAGGTCAAACACGATAAGGAGACGCGGTACTGGTAATGAGAAAAGTAAAGTGCAAGAGTTGAAAGAAGCAGAGGGAAGAAGTGATGAATCAGATGAATACTTTGACGGAAGGTAAGTGATCAATCGAACCAAAAGAAGAATCGATTAAGGATCATAATAGAGAGTGGGATAGTCAGAATTCTACCTCCAAGCCAGCCAAATACGACAAATTAAACCCTTTTGTGATCCACATCAATAAATAGGCAGAAGGTATGTCTGAGTCGGGCTTTCAAAAAGTAGAGCTCGGTCCAGAAGAAACCCGAGAAGCAAGTAATGAAAAGAAGTACATCTCGATTCCTGTGAGGTACACCGAACTACTCCTAATATTCATCAAGAAGAGCCTTATTACCTCGGTGAAGTCTCTAGCGAAGAGACCGTCTTATCCGAGAGTTTACGACACACGTGCTTGAGGCAGTTACCATTTAGGAAGTTTGGGTTACGGTATTGAGGATTGTGGGGCCCTGAAGAACGAGTTCAAGATCTTATCGTAATGAGAATTTTAGGTTTCAAAGACGGAGTTCCCCAATTCTATAGTAAGCTAACAATCACCCAAGGGGCAAAGTAGAGGAAGAATCAATATCCAGGACAAAGTTCAAGTAATGCCGAAGTGGGTCACTCAAGCAAGTTAAATTTGAAGATCGGAGATAGGGGCATCCCAGGAGAGGGATATTCTTTTGAGTTCAGCCAACTCAGATAAGAGAGAGATAACTTGGATAAAATTGAATTTGCAGAGTGATCACCAGAATCTTTCCTGAGTGTTTAAGAATATCAGATTGGGTCACCTTTAAAGAATAGATGAACGGTGTTGTCCAGTTGAAAGATGACTCGGAATATTGAAAGAAGAGAAACTAGTCAAGCAAGAATCAAGTCAGGCTGTTATCAGGTACGTTTGAGGAAATTGGGAATAGGTACAACAGTCTCCAGAGATGAGCTACAGAATAACTTAGCCATTAACAAGAGTTTTGGAAACAAGTTTACGACAGAGCAATGACAATCCAACACTCTTCAATAGGAAAGGACAACTTCCAAGCTGCGAAAGACTAAGCGAGGGATAGATGAAAACCTGAAGATCGATATTACTCGAGCAGGTAAGGCGGCTCAACAAGGTGGCAGGCTTTGTCAGAACATGGATCAAGTGTTGGACTACAGAGGCAAGTTGACCGGACTACTGGATGAAGTTAAGAAAGTAGGCACTGAAGCTTATCAGTAACTAAAAATATCTAATATCTGATATAATGAAACCTTTTGGCCTCAATGAACGTCGTTCTATGGGGATCACTTTTGGAATCAATACCTTATTTCATTCATGTTTATATTTTAAGATTGCATTGCATTGCTTTGCACGATCCTGGCATGTTTTACATGACATTATCATTACCTTGCATTATTATTACCTTGCATAAATTTTATGAGGAGTAATTCAAAGACCAATTAGGGTTTTATCATGGATAAAAGAATTGAAGACACTCAAAAATCAAGATTCGAGCAGTTAAAAGATGGGTTAAAGAGGAAAATAGAAAAAAGAAGTTTGATGCCTTCGATGCAAGAAAACTCTGTTTGAACCCTGGTTTGGTCGTTCCTCTAGATTCTAAAGATTCCTAGATTTGCGCATGATAACGGAACAAGATGCCCCAAGATTCACTCGACCATATTCTGCAAAAAGATGGAGGGCTGCATTAAAAAATTGCTGATCCACTACTTCCCTGACAGTCTAGCAGGACCTACTATGATATGATATGCTTTGGACCCAGCACCAAGTCGTCAGTATCTCCAGGGTACGAAGATGAAACCTGATGAAAACTTCAAGGAATGTGCTTTGAGGTGTCTGTGTTTAGCGACCCAGGTGCAGCCTCTCGTAGATGAAGAGGAGGATGATTTCCATGCCACCTTTCTTATTTCTTCTTTGATAAGGTGCTCGGGAAAATGAATGCCATCTTTGAGGACTTCATGACAGTCGGAGAGAGAATCGAACATGCACTCTGGGACCTAAGTTTAACAGACCAGACATGCCTAGGAGCAGAAAGAGATAAATGGGTACCACTTTCCAAGGTTCTCGTGATCGTAAAAGAAGAAGACAAACAGATTCCTCCGAATCACCGAGAAAAATTCCTCGAACAAGTACATATTTAGAGATATTCAGAGTATTCCATATGGCCTTATCTGGTCAAGGGTTAGTACCTTACCTCTGGGCCGATAAAGATTACGCCCAGTTCATCTGCCTACAATTTTAATCCATACAGTGCATGTGAGTTCTACTTTAAGGCATGGCACCAAGAAATTTGAGGTTGTTAATAGAAGAAATCAAGAAGTTGGTTGACGAGGGAGTCATGACAAGAATTGATCCAACAAGGAAAAACAAGATAAGTGGCACAAGCCTACACTACAAAGGACCGGAATGAGTTAGTACTCGGGAGGTAGTCCGGAGGTCCCTATGGTTTTCCCATTAGTTCACAAAGAAATGCTCAATGCTTTGAAAAAAAGAAGAAGAGGAAAAAACTCTCAAACAGATATTTTTAGAATTAAAAATCACATTTCCATTTAGAAAGCATTTTTACATTCTTGATTCTTTAAACATTTTATTTTTATGGGGTAGTTTTTGTTCTCCCATATGCATATACACGCATTTTTTAATGGACATATGTATATATCATTTCTATACCAGGTCCTCAAATTTTGAATGCAACAGTACATTTGCTTCAGATCCAAAGATCAACTCTAAGTTGCATATATTTAGAAGAGATTGAATGTTGTGGGGATATTGTAAATGTGAGTATCTGCTAGTTTAATTAGGCCAAAAGAGGAACAAAGTGAGTGTTTAGACAATGGGCAGTTCCCATTTTAAGAATTTATCCTCTCAGGCACTTGTCTTTTAAGATCCTTAAAACGAAAGTTGACCCTAAACCTCTACCCCCTGAAGGCATTCTCAGGACATCTGTGAATTTGACAACGAATGATATTCTTTTACTTTAACCAGAAAACAGAGATGAGTCCAGACATATTGGATATGAAGATCAGAAAATCATCAGAAGAAAGTGGTTGAAAACAAGGATATGTCCAAACGAAAAACCAAAGAAACGAAGAGAAATGGTAATTAGAAGGCCGAAGCAATCCAGATCGAGTAAATATCAGAAGAGCTGCAGAGAGGCAAGTAACTTCGAGCAGAAGATATCATCAATACTCAGTATAGATACGTGTTGATTTGAGGATACATTTATAGACTCGAATAAGAAGAAAGAGATTCAAGGCTAAAAACCCAAAATGGGCAGTCTAAAACAAAAAAGAAAAACAAAACAAAACAAAAAAGAGAAGGAAACAAAAGAAAAAATAAAATAAAAAAGAAGAAAGAGAGAGAGAAAAAAATAAAAAAGAAAAGAAAAAGGGAAAAAGAAAAAGAAAGAAAGAATATTGCTTCACACACAGATCAAACAATACAAGAACGAGACTTCAACTATGAGCAAAAGACACAAGGAATCCACATTTCAAGTAACTATCAGTATAGAAGCTCGAATTAAAGCCAAGTCAAGACAAGTCGGCCCGAAGATTTCCAATTTTGAAAAAGGAAATGACCTCTAAGGTGAAAACCCAAAAATGGGCAGTCTAGAGTGATCCTAAAAAATGAAGGAAAAGAGTAGTCTGCCTGAGCCTGCTGGCATCAATATCCAACCAAAATACACTGATCTGAAGGTATAAAAGAAGGAAGTGACCTCTAGGGTGAAAACCTAAAAATGGGCAGTCTAGAGCGGTCCAAGAGAAAAAATGAAAAAGAAGAAAAGAAAAAAGAGAAAAGAAGAAAGAAAGAATAATATTTCATCTGGGCATGCCAATCACAAGGATTCCCAGAAATGTATTCATAGTCCTTTATTCAAGAAATCTTAGTTTCGAGGAGTATTGGAGGATCAAACATTATTGAACAGAAAACGAACATCAGTATATAGCTAGAATGCAAGGCAGCCTATAGTAAAAAGAAAGGAAATGAACTCTAGGGTGAAAACCCAAAAACGGGAAGTCTAGAGTGATCCAAAAACGGGAAGGAATAATGGGCATATCCAAGTTACACAAGTACAGAAATACTGTTTCACTTAACCATAAACCAAAGGCCTACATTACAAGCCCCAAAGACTATTCTGGTCATCCATAGATATCCAAGTTGAATGAGAATGTCTTCAGATTTCATTCCGCCTATAAGGGTTAACTTTGCTTCAAGGAACGCCAAACTTCGAAGTGCTTGATCGACACCCCAAATGAGGGAAGGATGGGGCATGGTGAGATAGTGAGATTAAGAGAGTCACCTTAAACGGGGTAGAAACTAGGTAGGGTTGTTCCTCTCAAAAGCATATTAGACCAGAAGAAATTGTACATTGGCATATATCTCCACAATGGTCAAGATCTTCTAAATATGCGCTTCATTAGAGTTGATCTCTGGCAACTTGAAGCAGATGCGCTATGGTGTTTGATATTTCGGGGGCAAAAATGTTTTAAAAGGTTTGACATTTTCTCCCAAAGTTTTGATGTTTACCATTTCCCCAAACATTAGTTTTTAAAATGTTTGGCAATATACTTCGAATTTTGTTTACCATTCTCCAAACATTATTTTTTTTAAAATGTTTGGTCCTTAAAAAAAGAAGGAAAGAAAAAGATGTTTACCATTTGTTCCAAACAATGTTTTCAAAATGTTTGGTATCCTCTCCAAGTTGTGATTTTCAAAATGATTGTTATCTTTTCAAACAATCATTATTTTTTGAAATATACGCAAGTAAATTGCCTTTTGCATTACTTTAAAAATGAATGATGATGAGATTTAAAGCATAGGGACCAAGAGTTAGTTCCTGTCAAAATGTTACGAGAATATCAAGAATGAGCTTAGGGGATAGAAGCATTTTGGCTCACCCTGGTAACTAGAAATAGATCAAGGCTCTATATGATGGGTTACAAAATTCAAAGCAGTGGAGCCCGTGGTTGAATGGGGCAACGCCAAGCGAAGAAGATGACAAGGGTTCTTATAAGAATAATATAAGAACCAGATGATCATTTATGAAGACAGGTGATAACCCGAAGACAAGAAAACCTTCCTCACAAAAGGTTTAAAAGCATGTTCAAATGAGGATTTAAGAGCATACAGTGAAGAAGTAAAGAGATAAAGAAATCTGAGGAACGACCTTTCAAGGTGTAAGACTTTAGAACAAAAAGGGCTTAAAGAAAAAAGAGAAGAAAAAGGAAAAGAGAGAAAGAAAGAAAGAGAGAGAGAGAGAAGAAAAAAGAAAAAGAAAAAAATAAGAAGAAATTGAAGGAAAAAGAGAAAAAAAAAAGAAAAGAAAAAAAAAGAAAAGAGAAAAAGAGAAGAAAGAAATCATTACTTTGCATGCATCATATATAAGGGCATGTCACTTTTTACTTGTTTTGGACAGGTACTTGAAGAATTATCAAAGAACATTAAGAAGTGGATTTCATTGAAGAAGATTGGCAGCCATTTTCGGCGTGAGTCCCCAAATTTGAAGAAAGATCGGTAGCCATTTTCGGCGTGAATCCCCAAATTGAAAAAAGATTTCGGCAGCTATAGCAGCGTGAATCCTAGAAGATTGGCGACCATTTTCGGCGTGAGTCCCTAAATTTGAAGAAGTTTTGGCGGCCATTTTCGGCGTGAGTCCCCAAATTTGAAGAAAGTTTAGCAGCCATTTTCGGTGTGAGTCCCCAAATTTGAAGAAAAATCGGTAGCCATTTTCGGCGTGAATCCCCAAATTGAAGAAAGATTTCTCGGAAGCCTCAGCAGCGTGAGTCCAGAAAGATCGGTAGCCATTTTCGGCGTGAATCCCCAAATCTGAAGAAAGGTCGGTAGCCATTTTCGGCGTGAATCCCAAAATTTGAAGAAAGATTTCGGCGGCCTTAGCAGCGTGAGTCCAGAAAGATCGGTAGCCATTTTTGGCGTGAATCCCCAAATCTGAAGAAAGGTCAGTAGCCATTTTGGCGTGAATCCCAAAATTTGAAGAAAGATTTCGGCAGCCTTAGCAACGTGAGTCCAGAAAGATCGGCAGCCTTAGTAGCGTAAGTCCAAAGATATCAACAGCCTTGTAAAAAAATGAGATAGAAAAAAGAGAAGAGAAAAAAGAAAAAGAAAAAGAGCAGAAAATGAAGGAAAATGAAAAAAGGAAAAAAAGGAAAAAGAGAAAAAAAAGAGAAAAGAAAAATTCGAAGATAAAGGTTCTATATAGTAAGGGCCTATATTTTCAAGCTCTCGTAGCGAGAGGTTCTATATAGGAAGAATCCGCCTCTCTGAGGCTTCAGGAGCTGAAAGTTCTATATAGGAAGGACTGGCGGCTCTAGGGTGAAGACTAGTAATTCTATATAGGAAGAACTCCCAGCCGAAGGAATTCACCCATGACACATAAGGTTTTATATAGGAAAACCCGTTGTGTTGAAGGTGAAGAGTCCTATATAGGAAGGGCTCCGAGCTTTACTGTCTTAGAGTGAAAGGTTCTATATAGAAAGAACCTGTAGCTCCAAGATTTCATAAGCTAAAAGTTCTATATAGGAAGGACTGGCGGCTCCAGGGATTCAAGACTAGCAGTTCTATACAGGAGGAACTCCCAATCGGAAGAATCCATCTGTGGCGCAAAAGGTTTTATATAGGAGAAACCAGCGTTGAAGGTGAAGAGCTCTATATAGGAAGGACTCCAAGCTTTACCGTCTCAGAGTGAAAAGTTCTATATAGGAGGGACTCGTAACTCAAGACTTCAGAATGAAAGGTTCTATATAGGGAGGACCTATAGTTCCGAGATCAGAAGGTGAAGAAGTTCTATATAGGAAGAACTTACAAGCTTGAAGATTCAGCTAAGGAAGAACGGAGAGTTCCAGAAGAACACGCGATTCTGAAGCTTAAGACTAGGAAGTAGGTCAAAAATGAGTGCTTTTGATCTTTGCTTTGTTCTCGTTTCACAAGAACAAGCAAAGAGGGGCAACTGTAATCACTCATTTTGACCGGGTTTTAGTGTTATTAGTATTATTTTAATGGTAGTATTATTAATATAAAAATTAATAATAAAAAAAGGTAAAAAAATATATATATAAAAAGGTAAAAAAATAATAATAAATAATAATAATAAATATATTATTAAAAAAAAGAAACTGCGTGGAGCAGCATGCTCCACGTCACCCAAACTACCCCACCCCTTGCAATTTCCTATAAATAGGGGCAATTGGAGGCAAGAATGGGGAAGCAATCGGCAGTGGCTGCAGGGAGCTATGCTCTTGGTAGCCAAGGACCAGGGGCAGTGCCCACGGTCCTAACCGGTTCGATCGAGGTCCTATTTTAGGTCTGATCTAGTTAATATTTTTGGAGAGGTCGTGGTAGATCTCGGTGGGGTTCAGTCGGGTTCGTTATTTGAGCTCCTAGTTAGGTATATTTTCTTCTCTTTTTATTTGTATTGTAATTTTTATGATTTAATGAAGTATTAGTTAATTTAAAATTGTGTTCTTTTTTTACTTTGTATGTTTATTTATGCTTTAGATTAGTATTTATTATGTTTTAAATTTATGTTTTATATTAATATTTTATTCATGTTAAATTTGTTTTTTAGTTATGTGTTAGATTAATATTTATGAATGTTAGTATTTTATCTATGTTAGATTTGTTTTTATTTATGAGTTAGATTAGTATTTATGTATGTATGTTTTAGATTAGTATTTATTTATGTTTTAGATTAATATTTATTTATGTTAGATTTGTTTTCATTTATGTGTTAGATTAATATTTATTTGTGTTTTAGATCAATGTTTTATTTATGTTAGATTCGTTTTATGTGTTAGATTAATATTTATGTATGTATGTTTCGGATTAGTATTTTATTTATGTTATATTAGTATTTTATTATATTAGTATTTATTTATATTTTTATCGCTTTGTATTTATTTTGTTTTCTAAGGTTGCATAATGGAATATAAATTATCAATGCGATGTCCTTTTATCCGAGCGTAAACGGGGCCAGTATCAGGCATAGTGATGGTGGTTGGACGTTTACTCTCGGATAACGGGACCTTTAAAATTTACTCGTACTTATAATCAAATTTTAATTTAATCGTCACTTTAATCCGGAAAGTTTAATATTAATAAAGCGGTAATTATTAAAGTACCAATTTTGGGCGGTGTGAGGGAGCTAATCCTTCCCCATCCGTAACCGACTCCCGAACTCAAAGTTTTTTGAATCTCTGGTTTTATGGTGTCCGGCCTACCTAAATGGCCGGTGGCGACTCCAATTTCTAAATAAAACACGGTTTTTAAAACCCCACGGAATAAACATTTTATATCCGAAAAATCACAAACACCTCAAAAAATCCGTTTTTTAGCGAATCGGACATCGCTACACATGCATATAACAATGAGGAATCAAATCGTCAAAATAAGTGTATCAAAACCATTTGCCAAACCAAGATCGAGAAAGAAATCGTCTTTTACTTACTTTCGAGCTTAGACTCGCGTTTCAAGCTTGATCTAAACTCCTAAACACAACTTTCAAACTTTTGAAAAGCTATAAATCACATTCTCACTCACCGACACGTAAAACTTTGATCGTCGAAGTGAATCTAAGCCTCTACGGCTTCCAATACCTCACCCCAAGCTTGATGATCAACCTCCCCTTCTTTAAACACAAAATAAAGGATCCAATGCATCAAAATACATTCAACAGCCCAGCAACATCAAAATCCACCCAATTCTACTCCACAACAACCAAAAACAACATCAATCCCCTTCCAAACTTAACCTAGCCAAAACCTAATGTTTTAGTCCATCAATTAACAACCAAAAACACATTTACATCATCCTTATACCTCCAGCATTCATTAAACATCCACAACTCCTCAAAAAACTCATAACTAACAACCTAGAAAATTAGAGATTCACCTAATTTCGGGATTCCAATGTTAAAATCAACTTATTAACATTATAAAAAATCAAAATCTTGTTCAAATCAAATCAAGAAATTAGCTAAACAGATCCATAACGAAGATCAATCAAATACATCAATTAAATCTTGATTTAACTATTTTTCCATAATTAAATCATTAAAACTCATTCGAAACCATATATAAAGGATAAATAACTTGGGAATTTCAGTAAAGAACCTTATATTAGAGGGGAAGAACGAAGCTCGCCTCTAACCTTGGCTTTCCCCTTAATTGGATGAGTTTTCTTGAGAAAACAAGATCAAATCAAATAGGTTTTGTTAGGAAATCATTAAGGATTCATTTGGAAATAAAAGAATGTTGAAATCAAGTGATTACCTAAGAAAATTGAAGTAGAAAAGAGTTTTTGACTGGAGAGAATTTGGGAGAAAATCTTTTTAGAGAAAAGTTATTTACGTAAAGTTTACCTTTGAAAATTAACTATAAAATTAATTCTCCAAGCCTATTTATATTATTTAAAAACCTTTTAAAATATCCAATTCAAATGAAAAGTCTAATATTAGACTTCGGCCAAATAGCTCCTTAAAGATTTTAAGTTTTGACCCTTTTACAAAACAGTCACTAAAAGCAGTTTTAAAACTTTACATTTTGGTTACTGACCCAAAATGTCACTTTTCGAAACTCCTTTTTGAAAAAATTACTTTACCAAAATCATCTACATATTAAACAATAATTTTAGGATATTTTCCATATTTTTCCTCACACAAAAATATTTATTTCAAATTAATCCCAAAATCGACTCAAATCCTCTAATCCGGTCCACCGAACCGTTTAATCAACCTAGAAAACTCCTAGGCCCAAAACTGGGGCGTTATAGACCTTAAGCAAGCAAATCTGAAATGAAGCTCCCACCAAGCTTCTTCCACCACTTTTTCTTAGTTCAAGCTTAAAACTCAAAATCCACAAGCTCTAGGGATATCTACCTTGGAAGATAGATCCTTGATTGCTGATCAACCTTCCCTTGACAACAATTCCGAGATTCGCACTCAACAACATCAAGTTTTCAAATTTATCTTTGAATTGGGGTGGGTGTTTTGGAGGGGAAGAAGATAGAAATGAGATGGGAGATAAGGATGACTTCACCATCCTTCAAAATGTAGAAAATTAAAGAGGCATCAGCCTATCTCCCTTGAGGTGCAATTTACCCTCTTGCCCTTCATTACCCCTTCTTCATCCACCCACAAACCCAACATCCAAGCCCAACAATACAAGAAAGCCCACTAAGACTCCCATGGATCCCCCTTCCGGCCCAGCGTCTCGATCCAACAAGCAAAGCTCGCGACTCGGGTTTACCAGACTCTCGGGTTCTAAAACGTGGGTTGTTACACAAACACTCTGAACCCTTCAGGAAAACCCCCAAAACCTCAAAAATGTTTTTTTTTACTTTCATCGATTTTGAGTGAGTTTCGTGGAAAACCAATCTAATGAGTAAAATACAAACATTTTAATATCGATCATGTTGCAAAGGGTGACTGACGGCGATTGATCGACAGTGACAATCGGAATGTTCGGTGACTATAATAAAATTATTTTAAAATTTAGTGGCGAAAATGGCATCATTTTGGACATCAATAGGCACACCAAAAAGATGTCATTGTCTCTATGTTCGTCTGAATTTTATCGACCTAGTGATATAATAAAAAAATCAGTACTATAATAAAAACAAATTAAAAGTTCGATAGTATAAATGATACGGCACCTAAAATTAAGTGATCTTTAGTGTAGTTTACCCATACTTTTATTATGGTCATGGGATTAAATTTGTGATTACTTCATGATCAAGTCATTTACTTTGACTAAGACAACTTTTTATTGCTTTATTGAGATGCATACACAGACTTCCTTTCAGCTGATCAAGGCTGTACATGCTTTAACTGAGAGAAACCAGATTGCAGGCTACACTTGATAGAAAAAAGAACCCAGTGCAGCATTGGAGCCACCATGGAAATGGGATTGCGGTGGCTATAAAAAAAGCAGCCACAATGAAAATCCCTCCCATTTGTGCCAACTTTCGAGCAATCACATGAAACTTGGAATTCATAAAACATTTGCCAACACTGATACAAGTAAAAGCCAACATAATTGCAATGGAAAGCAGGTTGAAAGTTAGAGGGAGGCGTTGAGGAGGATCGGTTCCGGCAAAGAGTATGGCTATTTCAAGGGAAGATCCCAAACAAAATGCTATAATTTGTTTTTCCCAGGCTAAGTAAGTTTGTGGATCTTCGACCGGCAATGCAGCCGGTTCGTTAGCCGATTCAAGGTCGACAACGGCAGCGGCCGAAGGCGGCAACTGCAGCGATGCGGATTTTGTTAGGGAGGAGAATAGTTTGGTCACATATTGGCAATGGATGTATGCATGGGAAAACTTCGCCAATGCCATAGCATACGAGATGGAGATCAAAAGAGGACTAGGCTATCGCAGTAGCCATGTTTGAGTTTGGTTTAGTTTTGAACGAATGGTATGAACTTGTTATTAAATATAGGAGATTTAGATGGGAAAATGGCATGTTTGGTCAACTCTACAAATTAAATTTCCATGTCTCATCCAGGAAAGAAATATATACAGGGAGGGGTTTCATAGATTGCTTTTAGATTTGGCAAACCCTATAGACGATACGATAAATGTACACACTCTATGTATCATATAATTATATAATATATAACAATTAAAGGTATGCATAAATAAATAAATAAATACCATACGAATATATCAAGATTTTTGTAACCGAAATTAGTAATTTATCAAGAGTTAGGGATATGATCTAGTTACACAGTAAATTTTTTTAATTTTTTTGATATTTTTTTAATTTTTATACGTATTAATTTATCAAGATTACAATAAGAAAAAATGTCAAAAATGGACCCTTTATCGATCCCACGTGCATATACTCAACTTCGCGTATATTTTTTTTGGGTCGGTTCTATCCACTTTTCTGGGTTGGACGGCTTAGATGTTGAAAATTTTGCAAGTCTCTTAAATTTGAGACAATATCCAATTATAATGTCAAACCATTCCTTGAAGGAAGGGTAACTGGAAGCTCAAACATAGAATATAAAATTATTAAATTTTATATTCAACTGATTCTTGATAAGTTTACAATTTTTAAATAATATAGAATATAAAATTTTATATACGTTACAAACAAGGTCGATTGAATTCGAATCTCTTAATATAAAAATCATTATGTTTTTCACTAGTACCACTCGTTCAGTTGTTATATAAATATATATATATATATATATACACACACACGACATTGTTTAGCAATCTTCTTCACGTTCCCCTCCCTCTAAACAAAACCTTAAATTTTTTCTTTCTTTTCAGCGATCAGTTGTCCTTTGTTTAGCGGCTAGCCTTCTTCTTTGACTTTTTTTCTTTTTTTCCCTTCAACTTTTAGCTTTCCTTCTTTTTGGGGGGTTACTTTGATGCTTCCCTTTGATTGTTTCGTTGGAAAACTTAAATTTCGACGACCATGACCCAGGCTTGGGTCCACTTTTATAAGGAGGATGAACTGCCTTTCTGAAGGTTTAGTGCGAGAAAGATCTGGTGAGGAGTTTATGTGTAACGACCCAGATTTCGAAATTCGAGGGTCAATTTAACCCGAAGCGTGGGCTTCGCGTTTGGGCCGAGATGGTTGGGGCCTTGAAAGCCTTTGTGGGCTTGTTTTTGGGTTGTTGGTTTGGGCCTTGGTTGGGTGATGAGTTGGGCGTATAAAGGACGGGTAATGGAGTAATTTCCTCTTTTTGAAGAGAGCTGAGGGGGGCTTTTTTATTTCTCTGCAGAAAAAGCTTGTTGGTGATATCACCATGTTTCTTTGTCTTCTCTCTTCATCCAAGCTCGTCTCCCTCCCAAAAACCAAAGTCTAAAGGTGTGATCTTTGTGTTTTGGATTGTGAATCTCGAATTGATTGTATAGGGGAGTTTAATCACCTTTTAAGGATCTAAGTTTCAAGATAAGTTTTGGTGGAGTTTAGAAAATAGGTGTTGGTGGGGTTTGAGGAGGAAAAACAAGAATGGGAGATTTAACTCTATTTCTTGTTGTGGGATTCTTCCTTTTCATGTCCTAAGTTTCTAGTAATTTTGTAACTTGTTTTACAACATTCTCTTCTAGTGAAAGAAGTTGGAAACTCCTCCAAGGAGCAAGGAAAGAAGAAAGCTTGAAGCTTGGGCTATGAGCTTCATTCTCTCATGTAGGATCATGGTTAGTACACTACTAACTCTTTTGTGTTCCTGAAAATTATTAATGTGATTGCCTTGTTGCTTGGTTGATAATTTGGTTGCTTGAATGCTTGAGACCTCTTCAATGGCTAAATCCGAATTTGGTGTTAAAATAGTGTAAAAAGGAAGAAAAAAATCACTTAAACTACCTCTCATAACTTGTAGATTTGATTTGGGGTTTTATCATGAAGGTTTAAGGGTGTTGGAAATGATTTGCGAGCTCTAGAATTTAAATTCTAGGCTCGTGTACCTATACGGGGTGGAAGTGTATCTGTACCCCCTTGCTTTTGAATGGCTAACTCAGGAAAAATCTGAAGGGCGTGTCAGTACGGGCATGGGTTGTATCGATACCCCATGTTCTACTTGAATTCCAGTAGCAAAATAGTGTATCGGTACGTTTGAAAGTGTATCGGTACTAGGTGAGTATCGGTACACGACTTTCGTGTATCGGTACGGGGTGGCTGACTTGACCACTTCTCTTGGGAAGCTAGGTACCGTTACGCATAGGGTGTGTATTGGTACCCACATAAGTGTATCGGTACGCGTTGGAGGGTATCGATACCCTATGGGCAATCTTCCTGAAAAATTGAGTTGGAGTTTTAGGGGCTTATAATTCAAGGACTATGACCCAATGTTCTAATGAGGTAAAACAAATAGTAAAACTAAGAAACCAAGATTTAAACCCCATATTCGAGCATAATACCTAATTACTTGGTAAAGCATTGGGTGACTTATTGGTAATAGTAACAATAGGGATCTTGGTAGATCGAATAAAATTTTATGTGCCACGTAAGGGCACTTGTGTGGTTGAGTCACCTTGGTTGTTGGGATCTAGATACTGAATGAGAGAAAGATTGTGTTGCAACATCTTGATTAACGATTTTCAAATATATGAACCCGAGGTTTAGTGGGACGAGACTCATTTGAAGATGCTCGATGAGAGATTTCGAGCATGATGTTTAGTGGAACCGGGCTTACTCTAGGGTTGTGATAATAAACTTATGATTTCTATGCGAGACCTTATATTCTTATTGATTTATATGCGTTTAGGCGACTTGTAGTAGCGCCAATGATGTTATATACTATACCATGACATCATTTTCTTAGCTACATGCTCATATTTATGATTTGCATGAAGCATGGTTGAGTAGAAGTGTATCCACTGAGCTTCGTTAGCTCAGTGTTCAGAATTATTGTTTCTGTTCGTAGGTTAGTAGGTTGGCATGCATTGTCGGAGCATCATCAGAGTAGGATTTCAGCATCGACTTGTGTCCGAGTACAGTACTTAGATTATATTGGGCTATGTATTCGTAAGACTCTATGTTGTATTGTAACTCTTATTTTAGATTTTAAATCTCGAGTCGAATGCTTTTAATTATGTATTTTAAATGGATCTCTCATGTAACGTTTTTAACTGTTATTTTACTTTTAGATATTTGAACTTAATGGATTTAATGATATGGATGTGTCTTGGGCTAAATCTAGTTGCAAAAATTTATGGTAATGAGTTGGGTTTGAGGCTCAAATGTGACATCTGAGTCGAGGGTGTTATATTATGATTCTATCTCTCTCTCTCTTTTCTTTAATTCTTTCTAGTTTTAGTTCTCTGGTTCTTCCTTCGATTTTCTACAAAACTGACGACCACGATAGGGGTCAGAGTCTTTCTCCACCTCCCTTGTGTTGGTTGTTTCGCGTGAGGTTTGGAGGCTTTGCCCCTTCTATGATTTATCTCTTAAAGGACTCAAGCCCTATCGAGTTTTATGCTGATAAGAACTTTGTTTCTAACAACCTTTGTTGCCTTTTCTTCATCGTTTTTACCACCCCGACCATTGAAAGTCACGACAGTGCCTTTGGTATTTGTCGCCAAATTTTTCGATTGGTATATCCTCTGTTGATTCAGGCGTTCAGCTCCATCTTTCAGCCCTTCAAGCCTTGCGCAACTTGTTTATGTTTTTATTTCGGTTCTTTTGATAGTTGTTTTATGTTGTGTTTCTCGAGCCTCTCTGTTTGTCTATTTGTTTCTGGTCATTTAACCTTGCTTTTATGTTTGGTATAATGTCAAAAAATGACTCTAACGTTTGACTGAATAGTCACTTTGGCCTCTATTTTTTTTAAACGATTTAACCAATATTTTATTTTAGGTCAAAATGACCCCACGTAAATAAAATTTGTTAGTCAACTGACGATAAACAACTTGAAATGACTTAAAAGAATAATACGTCAGAAGAAAAAATATTTTATGATTTTATAAAATTATTTTTTATTGATGTGTCATTCTGTAATGTTAGTATATTTGTCTATATGACACTATTATCGTGGAGTGCACTAGATTTATTATATCATTTTAAATCATTTATTGTTAGTTGATTGACAATTTTCATTCAATGATGGACTATTTTGACGCAAAATAAAATGTTGGTTAAATTATTTTTAAAAAAAATCAAAATCAAAATAACTTTTTAATGACGTTGTGCAGATATATTTTGCTTTCCGATGAATGAATTCTTCCGTCATTGATGAAAAAATAAAAATAAATAACCCCGACAAATAAGGTTACGTGGGTACATGATAAATGTTGAAGTATTCAACCCTTCGATACATGTGCTGCTGAGTTGGTTAAGAAAAGCGTCGAGGAACATAATGATGTCTCCATTAAGGTATTTAACATCGACATCAATATTTATCTAAAAAATATTAGATATATTATTAGTATAAATAATTATATATTTAAACATAGAATATAAAACTTAAATCCCTAACTTTAAAATTCTTTAAATCTTAACTAAACATCTAAATTTTACTTATAAAAAATTTTACCGTTAATATATTAAATATTTTCTCAAAAGTTTATATAGAAATAAGTTTTAAGAAGAGGGAGAATATAGGGAGGGTCACCTCTGTGAAATTGGATCTGTATTAATCGGTCAATAAAAATATCAAGAAAACTTTTGAAAGCCTGCAGGGTAAGGGTTTAGTGTTCGATATAAAGCCATTATTATATCAAGACAAACAATGCAAAGCTAACGGTGAGTAGACTGAACCAATTTAAACCGAGATTTAAAACCACAAAATTATTAGAACAAGTATGTCTGTTAATCTTTAATAGATAGAAATAAATAAGATGAATTAATTCTTAATACAATTGCAGATTGCCATTGTATTAGGAAAAACTGTACTTTTTGATAATTTATTCAGAAAAACAAAGATAATTTATTTAGTAAAAGTAAAATGAAATGAAATGTACTTTTAGATGATTTTAAGTTCTGTCAATCGAATATCATAATCTTACGTTCCAGAAAGAAGAAAAAAAAATAGATAATATAACATTCCCATTGATGTACCGAGTAGTATCAGATTCCGTGAACCAAATGCCAAATGCAGGTAATCTTAGATGCTATGAAACAACGGCTCCCTAAGAGCAATTTCACCAACTAATAAAACAAAATTCCTAACCCAAAATTTGCATAATCTTCCTTTTAGAACTAGACATCAATCATCAGCCAAAGGTTTTCTTATCGATCATCCAATAAGGTAACAATCAATACCATGTTTTCAACAGTATACGAGATCGATTTGCTGCAACTAAAAACATCGAGCGAGACTTCAAAGGAGAAGAAAAACTCACTAACCAGCTATCTGCCAAAACTTTATTGCTCCCAATTCTAGATTATGTTCCAACCACGATCGATTTGCTGCCACTAAAACATTAAACCAAAACAACCCAGAGAAGGTATTAACGAGCTCCATGAACATTAACGATCCAGATAATGGTTAAACTGAGAACAAACAAATTAGAATAAAATATTGTACATCATAATACATAAATCAATCAGTTCCGGAATAATCATGTACTTAAGATGGGATAGGATAAATGGGAGAGCATATGAATATCGATGCAGAGGCACAATAATGCATAACTATTCCAACCAAAAAAACCCTTCAGTCATTGAACATTCTTAGACCAAAAGAAGGATTTAAAAGAACATATAAAATACTTACAAAACTTGTAAAGAATAACATGATCCTCACATACACATATTTAGACTCTCTACAGCAAACAATATTTACATTCTTTTAACAACCTAGCACTCAACAAAAGGCTTCAAAATCACATGTGATCATTAATTACCATTAAGGTACAGCACCAGCTCTTTGGGACCTTCTCCTTTCATACTCAGCATCGTCGGTGGGCAATTCATGACGGCAAACTGGGCAGGTATTCCTTATCCCGAACCAGGGTGTTATACAATCTCCGTGGTAGCGATGTGCACATGGAAGCTGCTTCATCGTTTCGCCTAGGTTGATCTCATCCTTACAAACTGCACATAGTGCATTATTGTTCACCAAATCCTCTTGAGTTACAACAACGGAAGGAAGATTCATAACCACAGATTTTGAAGCCGGAGGCCGCTCGATAAATGCGTACTCATTATCAGCAAACTGTCCAAACAACATTTCGTATTCTCCATTATAGATATTGTCCTCTTGGTCAGCAAAAAATGGCTCGACATTTTCATCCATATCGGGGTTTGTCTCCAAATTATTTGCGTTGAACAAAACCTCCCACCCCAAAGTCCCCAGCCCAGCTTCCCTCTCAAAATTAACTGCATCTTCAGGTGCTATAATCGGGGAAATCGAAAGTGAAACCGAATTCTCATCATCGTAGTCACCATCGACAAACCCGCTTAAAACCTCCCGCTCATCAACCCTACCATCCACTTCCTCCCACTCGAAATCTTCAGGGGTTTCCCTATGATCCTCCAACTGAAGCGAATCCCAACGAAGTGGAATACTAACACTCACATCATCATCATCATCATCATCAACATCGTAACAATCATTGACATGATCATCAATTCCATAATCATCCCCAGAAGTCAATTCAATAGTCAAGGTTCGATTATCAACCTCATTCTCCTCATCCTCCTCCGAATCAGATCGAAGCCCAATTCTCCGAATACTATCCCCAAACCTTTCAACACCATTAAAATTAGAGGTAGCCTCACGGGCACTCAACCCAGAAACCCTCCTTTCGATGAAAAAATCATCACCGTCATCATTTCCACCACCGATTTCAATCTCGACATCGATCTCGTTACTATCCATGGAATCAAACCCTAACGCTAACCCTAAATCTAGCTCATGATTTCCCTCGCTAACACCAAAACCCGATTCGGTTAAAGCATCGGAAACCAAATCAACGGCGTTGATTTCATCATCGCAGCTAATGTTAATACGAATATCGTTACCAGAATTGAAATTGGAAAGAACCTGAGATTGGTCGACGCGTTGGTGGAAGAGATCGATGACGAAGTTGACTTGGTTCTCGCGGCGGTCAAAGAGATCGGGGCCGTTGAGGATGGGGGAAACGTCGTCGTCATGGTCGGAGGAGAAGTGGAAATCGTTAGACCAATAGGGAAGGGGAGATGGGGTTTGGTGGAGGGGGTGAACGACGTCGTCTTCTGGGTCGTGAAGGTGAATGAAAGAAACCGCAGACGCCATTGTTCTGATTTCTGAAGAAAAAAAATCAAGCAAACGAAAGATGGAAATGAAAAGGAAAGGTGTGGTTTTGTGTTGTTTCGTGTTTTATTTGGTGAGAGAGAGGTGACGTTAAAACGGAGGCTGTATTAGGTGGAGATAAATTGAGGACACCATATGGTTAAAATACAATTCAGGTCACTTAACTATTAGTAATGTTATAAATAGGTCACTAAATATAAAATAGTTACAAATGGGTTATTTAAATAAATTCTTTTGAATAGGGTTATTTAAATAATTGATTGTTAGAAACATGCCAATGGGAGGTTTTTCTAACGTGAGGCGCCTAAAATGAGGCTGGAATGAGGCTATACAGAAATGCTTATAAAAATAGTAAGAATTTCGGTACTAACTTTTATGTACATACAAAAATACTTATAAAATCGGTACGCATTTCTGTATATACCGAAATTCTTACTATTTTTTTAAGCATTTCTGTATGTACAGAAAAGCCGATACAAAAATTCTTACCATTTTTGTAAGTATTTCTGTATAACCTCATTCTAGGCTGCCTCACCCTAGAACTTCCCTGCCAATGGGCCATTAAAAATGAAATAGAAGTTCTACGATGCCTTTTAGCAGGGGCGGATCCAGGAACTTAAGTTTGGTATTTCAACTATTTACCTTATTTAGATGTTTAAGGCTTGCAATCCTTCCAGGCAATCAATTTGGCTACAACAGACTAAATAAGCACCAAAAAATGCATTTTGTTAAAGAAATCTCTTTACTTGAAAAAAGAATTAAAAAACAATAACAATCCTCAATTGATAAAAGTGACAAGAAAGTTGAATTGATAAAGGGATGAGTAGAGAAATTCGGGATCATCCATTTTTTTTTTCTTGTCATATAGAACGTTTAAAGAGATAAGGGTGATATCGTGAAAGTTATTCCGTGTTTTAAAGACAAATGTTATTAAAAGTTCGAGCATTTGAGGATTGACCCAAATGTAATTTTTGTAGCAATATTTTTTTAAGTATGAAAGGTGACCCAAATATAACTTTACCCATAATTGAGTGACTAAAATGTAACATTACCCATATTTGAGTGACGCAAATATAACTTTTAAAAATTGAATAACCCAAAAATAACATTACCCATAATTGAGTGATCTCTAATATAGTTTACCCAAGAATTAATAGTGGTCACGTGGGTCACCATGTACCTACATACATTTGCCCCTATCTTTTAGTGTAATAATTGTTTTAGTCACTAAACCATGTGCACTCTATTAATTTGATTTAAATTGTAAATATTTTAATAAAATTCTTTATATTTAAAAAATTAACTTTTCAAAGATAAAATTGTCGTTTTAATTATTTTATATCATCTTTCTTACACAAATTTTTTCTTCTTAAAACTACGTGAAAAGTCAACAATGGACGTTTTTTCGTAGGACGGAAGAAGTATTATTTAAGTATACAATAAAACTGAATTTTATAAAAAAAAATATTTTACCAACCCTCCTGTATGGTGTCTCACACAAAACAGAAAACATAATGCCTTCATTGGTATCAAGTTCATTGGTATCAAGAGTTTGATATTTGTGAGGACAGCTATATTATTAAACTTAATTGGGAAATTAGTTTGAAATTTAAAAAATCAAACTTTTAAATTTAACGAAGGATATGTTAACCTTAAAAACTCAAACTTCAATTAATTTGAGAGTATTTATATTTTAATATAAATATTAAAATTTAAACTTACACAAAATAAAAAAATAGATGAATATTTTAACCAATTAAAGAAACAAATTGAGAAAAATAAAAAGGTATTGTCTAATTGGGGTCAACCAATTGAGACATATTCAATTGAGACATATTGAATCCAAAATAAAAAAGGTATTTTATCCTTCCGCTGCTGAGAGCGACAAGTTATCGCTGCTCTGTGAGACCAGCTTCACGCAGTGCCTTCCACTGTAGGAACAAAGAGACCACACAAGCTTTCGGACAAGCCCCATTGCTCAACTCCATGCTTTGAACGGGCAGGTCAGAGATTTGCCACAATGCAGCCATCTCCCATTGGTAGAGCCAATGTCCCATAACCTTAATGCCCTCACTCGAGTCACAAGTAGGGATGAGCGTTTAATCGAGTCGAGTCAAAAAAAAATTAAGCTATTCGAGTTGACGTTTCATATTTTATGACTCAAATTTTATTTGAATTTTTTTTTTTATTTGAGTTGAGTCAAATTTTGTTCACCCCTAGTCAGAAGCTTGCGTTACCAAGCTCGGCATTCTGGGAATCTGCGTATGGTGCATTTGAACAATCCAGTTTCTTGAGAGCTGAACAATGTGGGACTTGATTCCTTCTCTTTTGCGATGCTGCATTCTTGGAGGTCTATAAGAGAACCTAAAATGAATGGTGCGGTTTGTATTAATTGAAGTAGAATCTGTTGACTGAGAAATCTAAAGATGAAGTAGATTAACCCTGCTAGGATATCCTTATGTTTTGGATGGACAATAGGCTCATCCGCCATACAAGAAAATGCTTCTTTTTTAGGGTTGAAATAGACTAGTCAACTGGAATATGTTGCTTTGACAACATAAATGGTGTGCTAGTGCCCATTCAAAGATCACCTCAGTTAAATTGGTGGTCATATGATCACATCGATAACCCCATCAAATGCCTAAGCTCATTTGTGTATAGAAATTTTGACAATGTAATTATAACCGACTGAATTTTTGCTTTTCAATTTTTCTAGCATCTCCCTTAAATCGATCTTCAAGCAGTCCTAGAAATAAAAAATACAATAATATTTTTTTTGGAAAAGTAATGGGCCTCGAAAAACAATAATAATTTATATTGAAAATAGTAAAAGACATACCTATGTAGAGCATCAATTGACATTGATCGTCATTTATATATACGTTAGGATTTATGTTTTGATATAATAATTGAAAATTAGTTTTGGACTAAATTGAAAAGACTTCAAAAATGTTTTTAAGTCCAAATAACTTGAAAATAAGTTTGGAAAGTTTTTGAGAGGTTTTGGAAATGTTTTGAATGTTTTAAAGTAGCCAAACTAACGTTTTCAACATACCCGTACCGATACGGTATACTCCGTATCGATACAGATAAGGGTTTGAGCTACAGTAATTTTTCAGTAACCAAAAACTGTACCGATACGCCCTTAAGCTTACCGATACATGCTGGATCGTACCGATATGATTGTATGCGTACCGATCCAGTTTTTGACCACCCCAACGGCTATTTGAATTGCAGGTTGTACCAATACGGACCACGACGTTTCGATACGGCGTACCAAAACGGACCAAGGCGTACCGATACGCATAGCCAGAATGAGCATAACAGCTAGTTCCTGTACCGATATGCCTACCTGCGTACCGATACGGAAAGCTGCAGAACTGCATTTATTGCGGGAAATAAAGCCTCCAACGGCTCCATTTCAATCCCAACTATCTCCAACGGCTAGGAACTCAATTGGGAGTATAAAAAGAGACCTTCAAGCTTCAGCAACAACTAATGATCTTATTGTCAACAACATTATGATGCAAAAATTGTCTTAGAGCTTATATTTCTCATTCTTTGTATAGACAACACTTGTAAGCTTAAATTGTCAATGTATGTTCAAGTGTTTTAGGATTTGGGTGAAAGCTTTAGAGTGCAAACAAACACCTTATAGAGGGATTTCAATTTGCTTAAGAATTCTCTTGTTTGAGAGTGTTCCAAAAGCTCGGTTTGTGAGCTTTGGTTGCTAGACTTGGTGAGTGAGTCTATATTGTAAAAGGTTGCCTCCTAAGCCTAGAAAAGGGTAAGAATTCTTAGTGAATTGGTTGAAATCCTTAGTGGAGAGCTAAGGTAGTGGATTTAAAGCTTGTTAGAAGCTTGAACCACTATAAATCCTTGTGCATATTTTCTATCTTTTAGCCTCCACCAAATTCACCCAAATTACAACCTCTCCACCACTTGGCAAGCATATCGGTTGAAGGAAATCGAGCTTAACAATTGGTATCAGAGCGAGGCTCAATCGAGAGGGATTAACATCCTATTGAGGTGATCCAGCAAGCTCGACCAACAAACAAGTCAACCAGTTTCCTTGGCGTTATCCATCGACAAACTGCCCTTCTTCAACGGTGACAACTATGCTTTTTGGAAGCATAGAAATATGTTCTTCATGAAAAGCAAAGACTATTGTCTTTGGGACACAGTTGAAGATGGACCGTTCGTGCCAAATCGAAGCAAGGCGGAATGGAGCGTGGAAGATTGCAAGAAGATGGAGCTCAATTGCAAGGCTTTGCGCATTCTATTTTGTGCATTGGGCCCGGATGAGTATGCCAAAGTATCTTCTTGTGAGAGTGCCAAGGAGTTATGGGATAAACTTGAAGCAATCCATGAAGGGACAAATAAGGTGAATGAGACAAAGATTGGTCTACTCAACCTCGAATACAAAAACTTCAAGATAGACCCATATGAAGACATCAAGAGCATGTTTGATCGGTTCTCTATAATCTTCAATCAACTCAAAAGTCTTGGAGAGGAGATTCCGGAAGAAAAGCTCATTCAGAAGTTGATTTACTCACTTCCCGAATCATGAGAGAGCAAGAAGACAGCCATAATTGAAGTTAAAGATTTAAAGAGACTCAAACTTGACGAGCTCATAGGATCTCTTCTTACCCATGAGATGATGTCCAAACCATTGAGAGAGGAGAGGGGGAAGAAAATCAAAGAGCTTGGAATTGAAGATCTCAACATTATAGCTCTTAAATCCTCCACAAGCCACCAAGAAGAATCAAGTGAGAAGGAAAGTGAAGATGGAGAGATGGCCTATCTCTTCAAGGAATTTACTCGGTTCATGAAGAGCAACAAAGAAGAATCCAAGCATGAATCGAAGAAGAAGAAGAAGAAGAAGAAGATGGTGGATCCCCCCAAGTACAAGGAAATAAGGCACAACAAATTCGATTGCTCTTGCTTCAACAAAATGGGATCATCATCGAAGAAAACATATGTGGCTACATGGAGTGATGAAGACTCCACCGATGAAGATGAAGTAGCCCACCTATGCTTAATGGCCCTCAATGAGGGGAGGTAACTTCTAACTCATCTTGTTCAAATTCAAATTCACATACATTTGATGAGCTGCAAGATGTCTATGACCAATTGGTTTTTGAGTTTAAAGCTTCATTTTCTAAAAATAAAAAGATGATTTCAAAATTGAAAATCGAAAATGATTTGCTTTAAAAAACCAATTTGGAATTTGAACCAAAAATCAAAGATTTTGAACTTAAAGTTTTAAATTTACAAAATTTGCTTCAAAGTTTAGAAAAAGATCACCAAAAGGAAGTAGATGATCTTAAGAAAGAAAAATATTTGATTTCCATGGAATTGCAAAAGAAAAATAATTTTGGAAAATCAAATTTTTATGTGAGACAATCTAGTGCCCCTAGATTTTTGAATGGAAAAGTTTTTAGAAGTATTTGGGTCCCAAAAGGACTAATTACTTCAACTAAAAATGATGAAATTGAAAAACGGATTCCTAAGGGGACTAAATTATGTGCTTCTAACCTCATTGGATCCAAAGCAATTTGGATACCAAAAATTATTTGATTGTCTTGTTTTAGGTGTGATGGAGCATGATTAACAAGTGATGAAATTAAAGGGGATCTCTATACACACAAGGAAAGACACTTGAAGAAGAAAGGCTTCACATCCTACCTTGGTTCAAGTGTGGTAAAATTAGTTGAATTTCATTTATTTTATTTTAATTTGATTTATTTATTTTAATTCAACTAGTTTGTCATATATGTTGGACTAACATTTGAATGATGCTTGAGTAAGGGGGAGCCAATTTTTAAAACAAAACTTATTTTTGTCAATTCTTTTTAACTCTCCATTGTTATTGATCTTTAAAGTTTGAACCATTTTTGATATAACAAAAAAGGGGAGAATGTTTTGAAAAAAATGATTTTTCAAATGAATAAGGGGGAGCTTATAAGATTTTCAACATTTAATCTCTTATTCAATTTTTATTTTTACTAAGGGGGGAATCTCAAAAACAATTTTTCAAGTTGGTTTTAGGGGGAGATTGTTAGGATTTATGTTTTGATATAATAATTGAAAATTAGTTTTGGACTAAATTGAAAAGACTTCAAAAATGTTTTTAAGTCCAAACAACTTGAAAATAAGTTTGAAAAGTTTTTGAGAGGTTTTGGAAATGTTTTGAATGTTTTAAAATAATCAAACTAACGTTTTCAACATACCTGTACCGATACGGTATACCCCGTATCGATACAGATAAGGGTTTGAGCTACAGTAATTTTCCAGTAACCAAAAAACTATACCGATACGCCCCTAGGCGTACCGATACGTGTTGGATCGTACCGATACGATTGTTCGCGTACCGATCTAGTTTTCAACTACCCCAACGGCTATTTGAATTGTAGCTCGTACCAATACGAACCATGACGTTCTGATACGGCGTACCGAAACGGACCAAGGCGTACCGATACGCATAGCCAAAATGAGCATAACGGCTAGTTCCCATATCGATACGCCTACCCGTGTACCGATACGGAAAGCTACAGAACTGCATTTATTGCGGGAAATAAAGCCTCCAGCGGCTCCATTTCAATCCCAACTGTCTCCAACGGCTAGGAACTCAATTGGGAGTATAAAAGGGACCTTCAAGCTTCAGCAACAACTGATGATCTTATTTTCAACAACATTATGATGCAAAAATTGTCTTAGAGCTTATATTTCCCATTTTTTGTATAGACAACACTTGTGAGCTTAAATTATCAATGTATGCTCAAGTGTTTTAGGATTTGGGTGGGAGATTTAGAGTGCAAACAAACACCTTATAGAGGGATTTCAGTTTGCTTAAGAATTCTCTTGTTTGAGAGTGTTCTCAAAGCTCGGTTTGTGAGCTTTGATTGCTAGACTTGGTGAGTGAGTCTGGGTTGTAAAAGGTTGCCTCCGAAGCCTAGAAAAGGGGAAGAATCCTTAGTGGGGAGCTAAGGTAGTGGATGTAGAGCTTGTTAGAAGCTTGAACCACTATAAATCCTTGTGCATATTTTCTATCTTTTAGCCTCCACCAAATTCACCCAAATTACAGCCTCTCCACCACTTGGCAAGCATATCGGTTGAAGGAAATCGCGCCTAACAATATACCTTCCTAATAGTTGATTACGATATGTCATACACAATAATAATAAAATATATGTGGAGGTTGTTAAGATCAGTACAACCGCTCGATTGTTGCTAATCACGGCTCATCATCTTAGAAGCTCTTACTTCTAAAACATAGAAGTTACCATCTCAAATGGAAAGGTTTTGTGTGATTGTTTATTATGATAGTAAATCCGTGATATTGAAGTCGGAGTCATTTATGAATCAAAGAAATGTTTTCGCGTCTTGTTCGAAAGAAACATTAAGATTGACGATTTGATGAATAAGATTAATTACCACCCGAAAGAACTAACATATTATCTTCATTGCAATTCAGATTTCTCACTTTATTCGTCATCCACCAACTGAAGGCGTCCCAATAGATTTTTCCCTTGCTCCTGAAGCTCTTCAAATTTCTTCAGTTCCGGAGCTTCTAATTTTACCTTCAGACATCAAGTATTTTGTCAAGGTTAGTGACCTATGTTGCTATTTCTCTTGAAATATTTGTGTTCGGCATACATGTCTGATATATTCAATTCAAGCATTGATACGGGAATATAATCTTTAAGGATCCTCTATATAAAAGACTTAGAAAGATAGTTAGTTCGAGTGATGTGGCTTTTTGCAATAAATAATAGAAGAATGTGATCCCCATATTTGTTGGCATATTCTTTTATGGTTACAGGTGTTATCCGTAGGGGGAGAAGAAATAAAAAGATGTGTTTGCATTAACCCAGGAAGACAGGCCAAGGGAGAACGCGGAGGAACGTTTGTAGAGCTCAAATATCAAGGGAGTCCTGATAAGATGAGTGCTTCAATTCTTAGTATATATATGACACGAGTTTCTTCAATTGTTTTAAAAATGCACAAGATGATTCAGAGGAAAGATATTTAAAGCTTTATAAGATATGATATGAAAAACACGTACTGTGAGATGACTTTTATAACCCCAGAAAAATGAAGAAGAAGAAGAAATATAAGGGTTTATGTGGGGCCCAAATATTATTTCTCTTAGAATTGAATTACCACCGCTTGGGTTCACACAAATGGAACATCATACTAAATGGGAAGTGCCAAAAACACCCACCAATAATGCAAAGGGACATGTTTAACTGGCTTGATTGGTTGGTTAGGTTGTCACTTTCTAATGTGAGATATTGACCAACTAGACCAAGTCCAACAACATCAGTAATGGACAAAATGCCTCCTTGATAAGAAAGGCGACCATACTTTTCCCAAATGAATTACACAACTCAAAGTGCCAGCCCATGTAATAATCTACATTATAAAAGTGTAGTAAAGTTGATATTCAATGCTTTCAATCATTCTTTACATCGATGATGAGGCCAGACTAGAAAAACAATGGTGTCTGTGTAGGTTGTGACATCATGAATTCTAGAATATATATATATATATATGTGTGTGAACGCGCTAAAAATACTAACTGGATCGTAAAGTAATCTAAAAAAAATGCAAGACAAAAAAGGCAAGGGATTAACCTTCCAATCCAGTCTTGATGATTCCAAAATCATAGTTGCACCCCTCGTGTACAACACGTTTTGATCTGATATTAACCAATAACCGCAGGGCAGCTCTTCTATACATGCTTCTTGTTATTTGCATATATAAAAATTTGTGTCCACCGGCTACTTCACCAGACCCTATCCGGCTTTCTTCAAGTTTTACCGTCTCCAATGATCTACTGAACTGAATCCTAGGAAGAAAAACCTTAATCGTCGTAGTCATACTTGTGTGGAGAAAGTACCTTAGGTTTTAAGTAGCTAGAAGAATAACACTGATAATCATCAGAATTGCCGGACAGAAAGATCACGTGCTACCCAGTTGACCATAGGATGGTTGTAAGCATTCTTCTGGGTTGGCATAGAAGTAATCCTCCTCTTTAGGCCTGTCAGGTATCACCAATCTTCGTGTTGGTTGCCTCTTGAGACTTGCATGGGATTCTTTCACGGCATTTGAGAACTCATTCCAACGGAGGGATCCACTATGGTACTGATCTATCAGATCAACCAAAAGCCTTCTGTCCAATAAAATTGTCTGCTTGTACCCCAGAAATCTGTTCGAGCATTCAAAACAATTGTTACATTTATGTCAAATAGCTTTAACAATACAAAACGATTAAATACGCTAGAAAATCGCTTGGGAAGAAACATTATGAAAAGCACTTTCGAAAAAGGGTAGTCAGTTGTAACATTCCTTGGCTCATGTTGCAACCATTGAAATTCTATGAGGCGGAAAAAGAAAGAAAATGTTTAGCAATTGTTTTGTGGCCAGAACTAGACAAACTATTGCCCTCTTAATGGTAGAGATAAAAATGGAGATGATAGAACGTGGGTGAAGTTCAATTTCCTAAACTATTCACCTCATCTGAAGAAAAAAAGAACTACTGAATTATTTTAATTATAGCAAGAAAATCTTCTGAACATATTAAGCGCAAAATTATCAGTAGAACAGTACCTGCGATGGCCTTCAACAACTTTAGCCATGTTTCCATCATATGTAGGAATAAAAACATCACTCTCCAATGAAACAAGATAATCTAATAACGCCATCTGGGACGAATGATTTTGAAAAAACCCAAGGTCTGATGGCTCCAAAAGTGTCTCCTTTCTAACCTGTTTTAGCAAACAAAAGGTCAATTATTGATACAGGGAGAAAAGAAGTCCAAACATACATTTCATTCTCAGATCTTGTACCTACCAATCTGGGATAAGCAGCAGCAAGACTTGCCATTCTGCGATTTCCACCATATATTTCACCAGCTGCAATATAGATTTGATAACTATTATCAATGTCCAGTGCCCTCAACATGAGGGCAGATTCCTCGGGCGTCAAAGGGCACAAACCATCTTTCCTTTTCAAGTCAGAATTTATTATTTTTTCCTTCCACCAGGGATAAGCATATCTGCAAAAATAAGTTGAGGAAACTGAGATTAAACTTTAAAATTTAGGCCTGCTGGTCATTTAATTGTTAAAGATGCATGTAAACCTCACCTCATTCTTGTCAACTCCTCTACCTCCTCATTGTTGCAACCTTGGGTACAGCCCGAAAATGCCAGCATGTCCATTTCATACCTAAGATGAAGTACTATAAAAGGACCATTTTGCCTCAGAAGTTTAATAACTCGTTTGCCTATGTCCTCTATCTGAGAAGTGAATCTCAAAGCACTAAAGTTTACACAACATCGCAGCTTCTGAACATCTAAAGGCTGCCCATTGTTGGCAAGTCGAGCATCAGTTCTATTCAAATGTACTACTTTATGCTTCTGTATCAGAGGAATAATCTGCAGGTAATAGAGAACAAGCATGCTACTTTAAGAGGATTCCGTTGGAGGAAGGAAAAGAACTGGGAAAGCCTAGAACATTTAAAAAAAAAAAGAGAGAATAAAGAAACAAGTTAAATTACACTAAAGCCAAAAAGCTCTAGGTCCATAAAAAACTTCATAATGACAGCGAATTGACCTGGTTACGGTAGTAGGATATGTCAGACCAGCTAATTGGTGACATGGAATACACCATCCCCATTTCGACTCTCCTCTTAAGCCTAGGAGCCAGCTCCTTCAATATACGAACCTCATCTCTCAATGATGTAATAAAATGATCCACATCAAATATATCTTGAAATTCACTGCCATTTCAATAAAAAGTATATTTAGAGATATGTAAGAAAAATAATCCCTGTTCACCAGGAATATATTTTAGGTCACCCTTTCCATATTTATAACTGTGAGCAAAGCTTAGTTAGCACACCTGGGATCAGCCCAGAAAGACGTTTTATCCAGCTCCGGAACTATAAGTGTGACATTCAAATATCTTACAATGGTAACCATATCACAAATCTGTCAAGCAAACCCCAAAATAAAAGAACACGGAAACAGTCGTTTTCCTCGGGGATTATACAACAAACAACTCATAAAGTTACTTAATCAAGAACACTCACTGCTGCTCGCATTTGATTGAGACCTCCATTACATGAAACCATCAAGTAACCATTGTTTTTATATATCCCTAATGCCAACAAACAAAAAATCATGTCAAATTCGAATTCAATTTCCATAACCACTAATATATATACACACAAAAGTACCGATGTTATAAACAGTTGGGAGCATCGAAATTTATATAAATTCAATCCGCGTCATTATATCAAAAGAAAGATTAAGAGGCAGAGAAACTCACTTTTGGAAGGAAGTAGACGAGCAGGAACGGAGGGGACTTTGTGTTCAATGCCGGAGAAGGATGAATCCTGGTGAGAGAAACAGGAAGGCCAGCCTTTAAGGACGCGTGGTCCCCACGTCTCCCCTACGGCCGTTAATTGTTCAACGCAAATCCAAAGCAACACCGATGTTGTGGTGCGTATCATCCACAGCTTCATTCTCGAGCTCTTCAGCTTTTCCACTCTCTCCCCGCCGCCTCCGCCTCTAATTATCCCCATTCTCATCCCTCCCTTCCTCCCTTTCTCTTCAACACTGCACATTTCCAGCAATAACCTCAATCCCCACCCTCCTCCACATCCCCCGAAATCGACACCGCTTTATTCCAGTTGAAATTCGATCAATGTAGGTTGATTCTCAGAAAAACAAAAATGCATCCAATTAACCCACCACGAAAATAACCAAAATTCTCTTTGTTTACTGCTTATTTTCCAAAAATAAAACCTAGCAGAATCTTCGAGATCCGATTAACTTCCAAAGATAAAACAACTAAAAGAATCAGCGGAAAAAACAATCAATGAGATCCGAATTCCTCCCCTATCACAAACGAATGAACAAAATCTGATCTAAAAAATAAAAAAATAGATCTCGAGAACAATACAAAATGCTCTTTCTCTCTTCAAGCGACGATCTAATCAGTTTCCGTTCGAGGAATTATGGAGGAGAGGCCGTTGAAACCCGTGCCTGCCTTCAAAGGTAAGCTCAATCAATGAGAGATTTGATTTTTCCAAACACAAAATATAACATTACTCCCCAGTTAATCATAAGGAATACTATAAGACGCTTTTATTGATGTAATGTTAAAAAAACATATTTAACTGAACTCCACAAGTGATAATAATGAAAAAGCGGATAATTTTTATTTTAAGATATTCAAGTTCAATTACAATATTCGTAAAGTATGTATTTTGTCAAAGAGTTTAGAATATCTACGAACAAATATCACTTTGTGATTATATTTGTTTGTATACAAGCAATTTGAGAGAATAAAATTGACAATATATCAAGCTTTATTAGATATTTTTTTAAATTTTAACGAAAGAATAACTTGATCGTAAATAAACTTTAATTGAATGACCTGATTGTAATTTTTAATAATTGAGTGAGATGTTTGTAACTTCACTTGTAATTGAGTGACCTATCAAATAGTTTACCCAAATTTATATTACTTCAATTTTTAATCTAATTACACTTAAATATTTATTTTTTAATTATATATAAATCCGTTTTATACCTTCAATAGTTTTTAGATATATTATTAATTACGATTGTATTTGTAGATGTGTTCACTTTAAAAATTATACTCCTATTTGATATCAATTTTTCAATGAACATTTAATTTTGGAGAACTCTTAAATAAAAATAATATATATAATTTATTCATTCAATAGTTCTTTTAAATAATAATAAATTTATGTTTTCAATGGTATAAAATTTATAAATTAAACAAAAATCTGATTAAATTCAATTTAAACATTATATCAATAAATTAAATGATAATTCATCATAAAATTAAATTAAACATAGATTATGGTTCAAATTTTTTTAAAAGTCACGGTTATTTTTATTTTTAAATTTTTCTTTCCACCCTAGTAACAACGCCAGCTAGCGAGTCGTACAGCCATGCCTTACCATAGTTAAGGAATGTGTTGACTAGGGTTAATTGTTTACTGCAACACGGCTCAGCTTTTCGGCGGCGAACTTGCTTTTGGTAAAAATACACGTGGCGACGTCTCAGGGATCGAAGTTCATCGCTCGTATACGCCGACAATATATCACGAGAATTTCAAAGCCTTTTGCCTTTGATCCGAAAGATATTCAAAATGACTTTTTATAATTGTATCAAGCTGATTACACTTTAATAATTGTTTATTTTTTTAAAAAAATAAATATTTATTTTGTGGTTAATGTTCGAATTTAAATTCTTTCATTTAGAGAGCAATGTGTCTTGTTATTGCATACAATCTTAGTTGGTATTATTATTTTTTAAACCTTTAAAGGAATTTTGTTTATGGTTCACTCTTAATGGAAATTTCATTAAATGATTACTATCAAATTTTATTTAGACTTAACAGTTAAATAAGTGTCTAAATTATATCATTGTTTCTCTATGTGTGTCTGAATTATATTTTGGACTAAATAAGTGCATATTTCATTCTGTGACTCATTTAAGGTTTTTTCGTCAACAACCGTTAAACAAATTCGGTCATCCAATCAGAACATTAGATGTGGCCTATTTTTTATATTTTTAATTTCTAAATTTCTTTAAAAATCTAAATTTCTTTAAAAACTCCAAAGTTTTAATTTCTTTCAATTAAATTCCCAAATCACATCTCACTCGCCGTCCGGCATCCCCACAAGTCGGTGGTTTATCTTTCATCGTCCATGTAACACCTCATTCCCGTATCCGTACATTGAACACGAGTCAAAGATGTTACGAGCTTTTAGAAATATTTTTTAAACTAAAAACCGGGAATTTTAAAAATGTTAAATTAACTTCCTAAGAGGTCATCCATCATGAAATTTATCTAATCCAAGCACGCTTAACTTTATCTTATTTGTGGATTAAAATAATAATTTAATACTCGATAATAAAACTTTTTACGTAAATAACATAATCATGTCAAAACATATAATAATAAGCAGTTAATATGTTTAATATTTATGAAAGGTTTATAAAACTATTACATACCAATTTAAATATTTATCAGAAAGACATGTTTAACTAGTACATGCCACTATTAAACACAAAAACATAGATGTCATAAGTACTAACCTATCGATTCGGTACTCCCCAAAAGAGGCAGTGATGCAAAGCTCCACTCTTATTACCGTTTACCTATGTGTATAACAGAAATACACGCTGAGTATAACTCAGTGGGGCATAAGATGAAAACATATATAAATATATATATTAATGCATGACACTTTCAAAAGCATGATAGTCATTAAATCATATGATTCTGTAATGCAGGAATATATGTATAAGAAAACATATAGTTGTACTATATAATCATGTAGCCCAAGGTAAATATCAAGTGACTAATAAACGAGTCGCGTACTTGAAAAGTACTATCCTTTTCTTTAAACTTGTAGACGCATTGAAGTGTCAGACACAATGAAGTGTCAGATAACTTGCAAGACACAATGAAATGTCAGGTAACTTGTATGACACAATGAGTGTCATATAACTTGTAAGACTCTAATGGTATACCACAATATTGTCCAACTTAATATTATACTACCAAGGGCAAACTTAAAACAATTCCTACAAAATGGCAAGCAACCCATATACATTTTATATCATGTAAAACATATCATATTAGAGCAGTTCATACTTCAATAAGCTCTATAACTTTCATGGAGTACTGTCATAAAAATAATTATATCAAATAACTTTGTCATGAATATATCATGCTATAAAACCATACGTGACCATAAAACATGCCACAATATTTAAATCAATAAAATAAAGTACCACGGTCAAAATATATTATGTTATTTATAAAAATTCTTTACCTTTTTGGGTGACTTATCGCAAGTCTTCCTATAGTATGTTAATAAATATACATTTAAAAAAATATGTATGCACTCACCTTAGCCTCAATAAATAACCTTGCTACTTGATTTCATTTCGGATCCTTTTCTTTTCTTTTCTTTTTCTGCTGAAACGACCTTGTTTCATATTGGAATCTACATTAAAATAACATATACCATTTCAAGTATATGTTAGTACATATTCATACCATATACAATAATGGAAAGTAATTAAAATAACTATCCATTATGTACAAACTTGATCTGATAAAACTTTCTATATTCGAATCACACATTCTCATACTTTTCTTTAAATTCCTAACTTTTCTCAGAATATCTATTTTAGTCCCTAAGGACCCTTTTAAACTTCCAACCATAAATTTTCAAGTCTAAACCTTACATTTCTCATCCTTTACACTTTAGGACCCAAACTTTAAAAATTTACACTTTGGTCCCTAAAGTAACTGATATTCAATTTGACCTAAAATGTTGATTTAAAATTCAAGATCAACATTTTAATCACTAGACTTAATTTTTCCAACATAATATACCTCAAATACAAGCTCAACATCAAATCCCTAAACTTTTCATAAATTCAAGACTAATCCCTAATTTTCTTCAAATTGCCAAATTAGTCCTTGTACTCCCAAAATTTTCCATTTTGATCCTTAAACATCAATTCATTCTATTTCAATCATAATTCATCAATTCAAGTGCTAAAATAATTTTTCAATAATTTCCCCTAATTTCTCAAAATTTTTGAAATGGTCCTATAACTTCAATTGGGGAAATTATTTAATCTAACGTGAAAATTAAACTTCCAACATCATAATTCATTCAATATCATCCTCATATTAACTTCCTAATCAAAACCCACAAATCTTAGGGTTAGGGTTTATAACTTCAAACATGGAATTAATCTAATTTCAAACTTGATTCCATGTTTATAACATTAATTCTACACAAATCAACCTTAATTTCATCATCTACTATCAATTTCCACAACCATCTTCATCCATGAACATAACTCATACTTGACTTTATCATGCAAAAATACTATCAAAATGTAGAGAATCAAGCATATATCACTTCACCTTAATTAATTTTGCTTGAAACTTGTCTTGATTCTTCAATTTTGGACTTGAAAATTTGAAAACTCCTTCCCCCTTTTCTTTTTATGAATTTTGAATAGCCTAAGAAATAAGATGAGGATATTTTTCTCATATTTCTAATTAATCCACATGTTGTAAAGTAAAAATGAATTTTTTAATTCATTTTACATAGTGAAATTACTATTTTACCCCTTTAATCCAATGGCCAAGATTCAATCTCGTAAAAAATCAATGGCCATGATTAATTCCATGTGTTATTCACCTTCCAAATTTGCCCTTAAAGTTTCAAAATATTTCAAAATGCCATCAATGGCAAATGTCCAATTTGCCCTCAAACTAGTCTTTATTTATAACAATACTTAAAAATTGCCATTCCATTAAAATTGAACCAAATTGGTTCCAATCCAACCGTCCATGTCCCAAAATATCTTAGATTTTTATTTATGGCATTTATTCGATCTAAATATTCGAATTTCACTCAATACGATTTCCAAAATTTCTTCCTACGAACTTTAAAGCTTTATAGCCACTAATATAAGCCTCGTACGAAAAATCCGAGTAGCACTAAAGTGTTACTCTTGGGGGTGAACTATTCATTTATGGGAATAACTTACATAACTTTTAGAAATTATAATTTAGTCCCTGAACTTTTCCAAAGTTTATACTTTGACCACCAAACTTTCAAAATTTTCATTTTGGTCATTGAACTAAAACCACCAATCTTTATCTCTTTACGTTTTAGTCACTAAGAAAATATTGGGGCATTGCAGTCCAAGCGTCCTGTACCTTAACGTTTCGACATTTGTCATCCTCTACTCGTCAGTGGGAACCCAATTGACCTCTTTTTTCTTCATTGTTGAGTGTTCATCGATGGTACAATCGACGACTCATTCGTCGGTTTATGACGACGACATGATGAGATTTTTAGTAGAGGGGGTCCGATGAAGATAAGGGTAATCGGTGGTGGTTAAATCAATGGTTGGAATTGATGAATTTAGGGATTTAAGATCAGAGCTTGGGTTTTTTTAGAGAAATTAAATATTATTGGGTTAACTAATATTTTTTATTTTTTTATTTTTCTCATTTTTGGATTTTAATTTCAAAAAATGAGAAAATCATGCCATGTGTTTGAAATTCATTGGATAAACGAAAAAAATAATGTGTCACAGAAAAACTTTAAATGGGTCACAAAATAAAACGTTAGGCACATATTTAGCCCAAAATATAGTTCATGCACTTATCTGAAAAAAGAACCACTTATTTAACTGTTAGGCCCTTTTATTTAAAACATTTCATTATAAAAACTAATATGTGTAAATACACTACAAATCACTCATTTATTAACAAGAATACAAATGTGTTGTGGAATTTTATAAAATATTACAAACATATTACTTAATTAATAGAGTATTATAAATATATTACTCTGTTATTAAAATTAAAATGAATGCTAACATTTTAGTTACAATAAGACAGTTCAATTTATCAATTGTTATAATCAAATCACTCACTTGCTATTCGTGGTGGAGTCAATATTTTTATATAGTGAGATTATAGTAGACTTTGACGTACGAAAATTCTCATATTACTATAATATAAACATTATTATCTCATACCAAATATATTAAATATGGTCAATTATAATATTTTCATGATTGCAATTAAAAAGTTTATGTATGTTATCCATTTAAGAACCGAGTGACTTATTTTTGACAATAAATTAGTTAAACGTCTCGTTTATAACTTTTGGATCTGTAGTTAATTTTAGCAAATCTATGCATTAATTGATTCTTTTATCATGGTATTTGCCGTCAGAGTGTGGGTTGCGCCGTTATGACGACGTCCGTTTGTCACTTCATCGGAACTGACAGGTGTCAAAATCCCAATTCCAATCGGTCCCATCAAACGCTTGGTAACAAGGTCTGTGGGCTCCATCTACAACGTGAATTAAGAAGGTAGAGCCCCACCAGAAAAGGAGATGCGCTTCGCACGCGCTTGAGGACAGTAGGGGCGGTGATCGAAACGTAAAAATATAGAAATAATCGGACCGTGATATACACGCGTTTATTTGTTGTCTAGTGGCTGTTTGGCGAGATCCTCGCACGGTTGCAAAAATGATCCCAATGGATCTAGGTATGGGCCAGGATCCTCTACGACACCGGTTGTAGCGAGATCACTATCATTTTTTAGATAGAATTCACGATCAGTTATGTCTGTAAACGAACCAAACGAACACAAATGAGGGTATATTTATATTCGTTTATTTAATTTTAATCGAATAAATGAATGAATACGAAAGTAAACGAACACAATTTCTTATTTGTATTCGTTCGTTAAGGAATGTACCTTTCGTGTTCTTTTATTAAAATGATAAATAAACATAAACGAACACAAACGAAAATTGAGTATTATTTATTTATTCTTAAGACATCTAAATTGAGTATTGCTTAAAATTTTCTTTTTATTTCATATTTTTAATATATATTTTTAAAATTTTTAAATGTAATACTTTTGTTATAAAAAATAATAAATATAAATGGAGATGTGAATAAATTTAAACGAACATAAACGAACAAATTATCAAACGTTCGCGAACGTAAACGAACGAATGAGACATTTGTTCTTTTAATTAAACAAATAGAAAATCATGCCGAACGGTTCACGAACAATTTATTGAACGTTCGGTTCGTTTACGGCCCATAACACAAATTATTAACTCTTAAAATTTATATAAATAAAAACATCTTAAATGTCATTAGAACACTAGAAAATACACAAATCGTCATTAATGAATACAAACATTGTAATTTTTGGGCATAATAAAAAGAAAAAATAAATAAAAACACGAATATAGGAATGTGTGAAAATGGTATAAGATGGACATAACACAGATGCACAGATTACCATGTCTTGGCCCCTTTCCTAAAGAAGAATAAACAAAAAGAAACAACAACGGTTTCTAATGATATACGAATCACCTGCCAGTCCCTTTATTCTATTCAAAATGTTACAATCAGCAACATCTGCATTCAGATCTGATAGCAATGATTCACCATGTCGACACCGGTTTCTGGATCTTCTATGACTTGAACTTCTCATCATCCTGCATGTTCCAGGTCTAGCTAGTTTCAGAACAAATGTAAATACAACCATTTAAAAGATCGCGAAACTCATATTGAGGGTATGTAGGAGATTTGAGCATATCGACACATCATCATCGGAATTGATTTAAACGAAGCTGAAAACACAAGGAAGCCAAATATGTACAAGCATTAACCATTAAAAGCATTTATTTGAAAGATCGCAAAGCTCGTATCTAGAGTTTGTATGATCATTGAGCATATTGACACATCAAAAGACAAAGCCGGAATTAGATCGAACGAAATTGTAAAGCTTGGAAGCCAAATATGTACTGCTCTATGCATCCAAGAGTACACTGATATTAGTATGCAGAATCCATTACATAAGGTAAAATCATAAATTCGGACCATATTAATCTAAGATGCCTGCATTATATATATATATATATATATATATATATATCCACTATACAGTGTAAAATTGAAAAGTTCTACAATTTTAAATTTGACAACATATCCTCTCTCTCTCTCTCACACACACACACACACATATATATAAAATTTAAAATTTATACACTTTTAAATTTATCAACATATCCAAATGGTAAAATGATTCTGTTTAAATTGATGACGGGGTAAAGCCATAAAACCAATAAGCTATAACAATGCAGAAATCACATTGCATTCTGTTGGATATGAAGTCACTTATGTCGAATAACGTTCACTTTTAGCAAGTCCACTCTACCACAAGCAATCAGACAAATATAAGTAACAACAAGATCAAGTTCATAAACGGAACTGTGCTTACCGAACTGTCATCCATTTTACCAAAATCATCATCGAAGCCCTCATCTCCGTCCTCTGAAGCGCAAAACAAATGATTAGCACATTTTATCAAAAGCAATTCATGTACAAAAAATGGTCAGGAAGTGTCGTTTTTCATTTGCAGCGATTTATAGGTATATCAACAATCTTTACAGTAAAAACAGTGATGCAGACTCTAATACAGGAAAAACATAATCTATTTCAAGTGATAAGGACAATTGACAAACCAACTTAATGTTTCAAAAAGAACTATTCGTACCGGGGCCTTCATCACTGTCACCACCCAAAAGAAATACATCCAGGTCTTGCTCAGTAAATGAGGTTAAACTTTTACTGTTCTGCTTGGTTCCCTTTGCCTGTGGTTGAGATATCATTTCAACGTTTGAAGATTCCTTCACTTTTTTATCCAGGACTTTTTCTGCCGCTTTTCGCTCAATCTCTTCCATATACTGCTTCTCATACCTATACGGAAGCATATGTTAGTCTGTGTTTACCGTAACAAAACAATGTTGATTAAAACATTAGCAAATGCACACTACAGTAAGGAAATCTCCAAAATGTACCTTCAGATCTAGATGGCATGTAGAATTACAAATAGAATTAATTCTGGCAAACATGTGTTAAATAACTGGTTCCGAAGGCCAAACTATTCTTTGGCCGAATCATAAAGTTGAAACTTTTTATTTCTGGTTAGAAATTTTATGAATTCTTAAAACACATCAATTAAAGGAGAAGTACATGGAAGCGATCATAATCTGAACTTCCTGCATTTTGGGAGAAGCTCATTTTAAACAAAGTTGAGACAGAATAGTGTAAATTCAGTAAAAGACAAAATGGACGCTTAACATGCGAAGACAGATTACTTACAGTGCAACGTGACTGTTTACCAGTATAAAGTATATCCTCCAGAATTTCCTCTCTCTCATAACACGCGGACACAACTCGAAATCTTAACTTCGATATTTCCTGGAATATAAGTGAAAGAAACAAAAGCAAATTCTCAAGAAATACGAGAACTAGTTACTGCAACAATCAATTGGTATGAATATGCTCATGCATGTATGATTATGCTTACCAAGCCAATGATACAAAGTTTAACTTCATAGTTTATACGAAATAAATACACATTAGACTGGTCATCTTGCCCATGAAGACTTCAGGTTAGAAATTATGTAAAAAAAAAATCGAAGTAAAAAGATAGCATCCCAGAACGCAGCATGCAGACACACTGAAAGTTTTAATCGAAACAAAAGACCAAATATCCAACAAAGATGGAAATAGAAGACCATAATCTTTAAGTAATCAAGTTCAATCTAAACCACGATAAATATGGATCGCTGAAAAAAATATCAGAGAAAATTTGCATTTTAACTAGATGCAAGAGGAATGAGTTTTCGATCCTTATTCTTGGATTGTACCTTTCAATATCTCGCAGGCTCTTTTCTCAACGACTCTAGAATTATGTAACTACCATTATTCTATAAATATATTTCATAAAATTGGAAGACAAGTATGGGGCAATTTAGAAACGTTTCGGGTTCCGTTGGATCGCACATAGCTAAATAGATAAACACAACCGAGTGGAAGAAAAGTAATGCAATTGCAATTATATGCAGTTTGTGTCGTTCTTGAACATAGTATTTTCAGCGTTATTTGCATACGGTTAATACCTAATATTTTAATTATTCGAAGTATAATTTACAATCTTAGAGCCTTTAAAACGAAATTACATACATACTATAGGAATAGGACAGCCTGTTTACTCAAAAAGATTAAAAATGTCTAGGGAATTAAGCATATATGTACCTTAACTGTTGAAAGTACAAGCTTGGCATGTTTTTCTTGCCACTCTGTAAGATCCTGCCTTACATTTGAGACTGTGGGAACATCAGACACTGGGGAATCATCTGCCAATAGAAAATTGTTCATGAAATCAACTCAAGGTTATTGCAGATTAAAGAAAAAGGTCCAATTATTTTTCTTTTTCCAATTTCAAAACTGTAATTGAACTACCTAATTCCAAAGATACAACATTAGAATTAAGCCTGAAGATTGTACCGTAGCATATGAATTTCTTTCTCTGTTCCTAAATTTTCAGAGCAATCAATCAGAGGGCATTGACTTTTTAAAAGCTCGAATTTCGTTTTTCTAGTTTTCCACTGCCTACATTTTCTCGGCATCCAAACAAAGTTTAACGAGCTTATTCATTTACCAGGTAAAGGAAAATCTTGAAAGGTGCTCATAGTAATCCCCTTGACAAAATCTCTCAGCTCTTCAGTAATTCCAAACCTCTCCAGTTCCTTGTCTCGTTCAACCGGGCTCTCCGGGGTTTCTGGAAGCGCGACCCCCTCGGCGAGCGACGACTTGATGAGTTCGGCTTGCTTCGCGGCTTCGGCTTTGATTTCTTCGGCCCGTTTGGACGCCTCAGCCGCGATCTCCTTCGACCGTTTCATAGCGTCCGTTACAATATCGCCGAGCTTCGCGGGGCCTACAGAAAGCTCCGCCGAGCGCCGAGCGGCTTCCTCAGCGATGCTCCGAGCCTTGTTCCAGAAATCCATTTCGGTCCAAGCCCAATGCTGCAACCTTAAATTCTCTTCATCTTCCTTAGATTTCTTGGTTGGGAATTGGGATTATCAGAAATTTAGAGGGAAGTGTAGAAACTTGACAAGCTAAGGCTATGGTTGAGGTATCCACGTTTGTAATGACAGTTAATAGATTTTCAAAATTATGGTTTTTTTTTTTTATATTTCCATAAAACTTTCAATAATATTTTAATGAATTAATTACACTACACATCTTCAAACCATGATCCTCATTTTAATTTTTGGTTCTTAAATTTTTAAATATTTTAATTTTTCCTTAAACTATGATTCTCATTTTAAATTAGTTTTTAAACTTTTAAACGCTTCAATTTCATCCTTAAATTATCGTTTATGTCTCATAATGTTATTACAAAGTACACATCAATGTTTACATGAAAATTAACATTTTTTATAATAATTTTATTAACACGAGATATGATTAAAATATAATGATAATTTATAGATGAAATTAGAGTGCTCAAAAGATTGTGAACCAATTTAGCGTGAAAGTCATAGTTTAGGATGAAATTAAAACGTTCAAAAGTTTGAGACCATTTTAAAAGGAGGGTCATAATTTGAGGATAAAATTGAAACATTAAGAAGTTTGAATACCAATTTAAAATGAGATTCATAATTTAGGGATGCGTTGTACAATCAACTCTATTTTAATGGATTTCATAAACAAATTAAGGAAAAAATTTTGACCACAAAAGTTTGCACAAGCTTGTTAGATTTAAGGTTTAGAGTTTAGGTTTAGGGTTTAGGTTGTATGATTTAAAATTTGTGGTTTATGATTAGAGTTTAAGAATTAGGGTTAGAGTTTAAGATTTAGGTTTTAGGGTTAATAATTTAGAATTCAAACTTTAAAAAAATTGTGTAATATTTTTTACACAACTTGTATATCAAAATATAACTCATAAAATCGTTCATTAATGAAATTTATATTGATGTATAAAGTTTTTTTTTATTAAAACTTGCTCATTGATTCTAATGTCCATGGACGGAGCCACATGTAAGGATTGAGTGCCTGTTGACACTCAAAGTTTTTGATTTTTTTTATATATTTTGTATATAAAAATAAAAAATATATAAATGATACTTCTTTTATAAATAAAATGACACCCCTTAATAAATATGGCTTAAGGGATCAATAAGCCCTTAAACTTTTGTAAAAAAATCAATTAAGCCCCTAATCTTTTTTGCATCCAATTAAGCCCTCAAACTCAAGAAAAAAAATCAGTTTGACCCTTTGACCAACGTTGGCCATTAACTTTAACACATTTTTTAAAAAATTCTTTTGACACATGTCGCAATAGGATAATGCCACTTGACAATTTTAGGAATTTTAAAATTTTATTTTTTAAAAAATATCTAAAAAACAGAAAAAAATCTATTTTTTTTTCAAAAATTCTAGAAAATTCAAAAAAAATATTTTAAAAATAAAAAATATTTTTTTAATTTCTAAATTTATTTAAAAATAATATTTTTTTCAAAAGATTAAAATATTTTAAAAAATAAAGTATTAAAAATAAAAAAATGAATATTAATATTAATATACAAATATAAAAAATATAAAACAATAAAAGTTATTTTAATTTTAAAATATATTTGAAACTATATTTTATAAAATATTAGAAAAATATTTTTAAAAAATATAAAACAATAAAAGTTATTTTGAGTTCAAAATAGCTTTTATTGTTTTTTTTCAAATTATTTTTATAATTGTATAGTAATATTTAATATTTTTAATTTTTTAAATTATTTTAATCTTTTGAAAAATTATTACTTATTATTTTAAAAAAAATCAAAATTAAAAAGTATTTTTCATATTTTTAAAATAATTTTTAGAATTTTTCATATTTTTTCTATTTTTTATATATATATTTTAAAATTAAAAATTAAAAATTCCTAGAAACGACATGTGACATTATCATGTTGTGACATGTGTAAAAAAAATTAAAAAAAAATCGTTAAAATTAACAGTCAACGTTGATCAAAGGGTCAAATTGTTTTTTTTTTTTTGAGTTTGAGGGCTTAATTGAGTGTAAAAAAATTTAAAGACTTAATTATTTTTTTTGTAAAAGTTTAGAGGCTTATAAATTAATAGATAATTAATCCCCTTATATACTGTTAAAAATTGACGCCCTTAAATAAATTTCGGTCTCCCCCGCCAATGTACATCCTCAACATCTTTGGATTGGAATCATTATGTCTCAAACCCTCGTTTTTTCTTTCTAAAATCTTCTCAACTTCTTTAGAAATTTTTTAGTCACCAATCTTACAGATTCATTTTTTATTTTCATTATTTCAGCCCACTGTACTAATATTAATAATAAAAAAACTCGTATTTATGATTTTCAAAACTTCAGATTCTCTCTTCTTTCTTTCTTTCTTTCTCTTCCAAATATCTAAGGACGTGCAGCCTGAAAGAGATGAACAGAAGCTCGTAATCGGTACCAAAATTATTACCCCGTGAATCAATGTCCATGGAACATCTAAAGATGTCTGCTTTTCTCGCCTTATCCATTGTTTGTTCGAGAAAAAGGATGGTTCTTTAATTTGACTTCCCTGAAAATCTATGTCCTCGAGTTTTGCTCTTTTGCTTTGCTTTGCTTTGCTTGTTCATAGAAGAGACCAAAACTAACACGTGTATATATATATATATATATATATTCGGTTGTTTGGTTGCCTATTTCAATTGTTCCAGTTTAGGAAACATGCAAAAGTTGCAACTCTTCAACCACTGTTACTTGCTAAAAACATAACCATAAATACCAAAACCCTAAAAACTAAGTGCTTGTATAAAAATAAAATTTTCACTACTAATGGATAAAATATTTTCCCATAATCTATATTATAGTTTAATTACTACATTATAAATATCATTGGTTTAGGTCAAATTTACTTTTGACCTTTTTATACATTTTAAACTAAATAAAATTTTTGGACTTTGGATGTCCACACTAGGGGTGTGCACAATTAACCATAATCGTTAATCGTAATCGCTAATCGGTATAACCGTTGTATTTTATAGGTTAATTAAATGAGCCATTAAGGTTAAATGAATTTGGTTAACTGAACCGCTTAAAATGATGGTTAATGGTTACGGTTACGAATTTTGACAAATGGTTAACCTATAGATTAACCGTTTTTAAATTATTTATACATATATAAATCGGTGAAGACCTTGAGTGATTTGATCATAGAGTTAACTTTTGTGGCTTGTGATACTAACTCATTGAAGTTCCATTTACCTTACATTTTTATGTTAGTTAAACATTTGTCTTTAGAACTTTGATAGTGTATTGTTATGTGCTGAACACTGTTGAAACTTGAAACTAAGTACAAAGTTTTTGTATTGTGTGTTGTGTTGGAACTTTGTAGTATATATGTACTTTTTTTAAATTAAGTATGAAGTTAGTGTTTGGAATCTCACTATTTAAGTTTTTTTTTTCTTGAACATTTTTATATAATATTTATCGGAGAGATAGTTTCATTATTCTCAAAAGAAGAACATGTGAAAAAAATCTAATAGGTTACTAGTTAACCTATAACCGAACTGTCGATTACCCCTGTCTTAATGGTTAATCGTTAGCGGTTAACCGTTTTTTAACGGTTAGTAAAATTTAATAACCGTTATAACGGTTAACTGACTGTTTAGGCTAAAAGGTACGATTAACCGACCATGAACACCCTTAGTCCACATTAAATTTCATCTGTCGAAAGTCCAAATACAAGAAAAAAGAAAAGGAAAATGTCAGGAAGAATTTTAATTATATTTTGAATGAGATTTTTATCTATTTGACTCCTAAATTTTAATTTATTTAAGCTTTGTCTCTTTAATTTTTATGGTTAATTATATTTTGTCCTCTTGATCTTGATGTTGGAAAAAATATGATAAAGTGGAAACTTTGAGGCATATTTTTTTATGGGTAAAGGTGGAGATTTGAATAATGAAATTATGGCTTCATATTCTACTCAATGAGACCTTTACAACAATATTTCATACGCTCAAAACGGATCAGTGATGAATGATAAGATATTGTTAAGGAAAAAGGAAAAGCTTATATCCCATATTGATGGGTTACCAAGCATGAGATATGTTTATATACAAGACTCTATGTGGTGGTTATTGAATAACTTAAGCTGATATGATATGGGCAAAATGAATATTTGAACTAGTTGGGCCCTTTGTGGGTTTGTAGATATTTTAATCTATTACAAGATAATTTTCCTTAAATGTAGCATTTTTAATATCTCAAATAAATGATAAGATATTATCTTTAAATTTGGATACGATTTTTAGAATATTTTAAAATTAAAAGTGTAATACCCCAAAATTTATAGTACTGTTTAAGGGTCATTTAGTGCTAAGATAATTGCTTAAAAGTTTACTTAGTGACTAAAATGACAAAAATGTAAAAGTTAGGATTTTCTCAATTATGGAATGTAGAAAAGAAATTTATGAGGTTTTAAGGTGTCATGTGATAGAGAACGAGTAAAATAGGATACTCGCAAAATTTTGTTAAAATCCAAGAAAAATTTGAATGGGAATTCAAGGTTACAGTTTAGTAACCAAAATGATAAGTTTTTAAAACTTGGGTGGTACAAGTTGAAATATGAAAAGTTGAAGGACCAAAGTTGTAATTTCCCAAAAGTTAGGTGTTTTATTTCATAAATAGATAGAGCATCTATTGGTGTGGATCAAATGAGGAATTACTGGTTTGATCCGATATTTCGATTATTGAGAAATCGCAGTCAAAGTTTAAGTGGAATTCGGATACCCGGATCGAACTGGAAAATTATGAAATTTTACCATATGATAGAGAAAGGTTATAAAATTCATTTACAAGTGTTGGAAATATTTTAGTTCGATTTAGGATGAATCCTATAATTATTTTTATTAAGAATTTAATTAGTAACCGATAAAATTCTTGGCATTTATCGGTAAATCGGATCAAGCTAAAATTTTGGAGATGATTTCATAGGCTTTGGAAGAGTTATAACATATTATTTTATGAATATTTGGAGAATTTATCAGTAATTATTTTATCCTATACATAGATTAAACAGATCATGGAGAAAAATTTGATGTAGATCCCGGGAATAAAAATACAGTATAAGATATCGAATTTCAATTGAACTGCAAAGTTAAGCGTGCTCAAGGCATAAGATGTGTGACCTATTGGGAAGGTCTTATGTCAGTACTTGAGACTGATAAAAAGGAATAAATTCGAGTTAATATTATTCGTATGGATATCTGATAAAGAATTATTAAGAGAATTTTTATCCGATAAAGATTTCGGGTAAAATTATCAGTATATTGGACCGAGTCAAAAATTTAACTTTGACTTCATAAATATGGAATAATTTATTTGATAATATTATTTATTTTTCAGATATAGAAATAAGGAATTTTTAGAACTTATTTGATAGCCTAGTGAAGGGGAATTGCAGAAGAAGTAATAAGTGAATATCGAGAAATCGGATCGAATCAAAATTTCAGAAGCTGCACCATAAGTCACAGAAAATTCATAAAATATTATTTTATGAATAAATTATTAATTGGCGGATTGTGATCTAACTAGAATAGTTGGATTTTTACAAAATGGCAAAATTAGTGATTTAAGTGACTAGTTTTGGTAATTTGGTCACAATGGGAATTTTGAAATATTTTGGAAGTATCATGGGTAATATGGTAATTTCCCATGTGAAAGAATTACTCTAGTTTGGTTAGAGTTGAATGGAATTTGGTTGGAATTGAACTAGAATGGTAACTTGTAAATTATGATTCAGTTGGAGGTTAATTTTGGAAAAAATGACTAAATTGAATAAAAAATTCAATTTATTATTACATGTGGCATAAATTAAAAAAAGATGAACAAAAATGTTCATCTTCCTCCTCTTCAATTCGAAATAATAGAGAAAAATGGGGGGGGGAATACATAAAATTTTTTCCTAGGCATTTTGAAGGCTCCCGAACAAGATTCAAGGTACTATGAAGGAAATGATCGAGTAGAATTTAGTGAGGCATGCTAATAAATGGTCCAGGTGAGTGTATTTTTATTTATTTATTATATATGCTATATGAATGAGTGCATTTTTTTATCTGTTTATATATATATGATGTGAAGAAGACTTGCAATCAGTCAACTTTGATAATAATGAAATGTATGTTGATCAAAGAAATATTAAATAGCATATGTGATACATGGATTTAGAATAATAATTTATCTAAGATAAATCGGATTATAGATTTTGGGTATGAAATGCCCATTATCCAATTATGGTTGATATTATTGATGAATTGGATATTGAAGGTGAAAGTATTATATTGTTATGCCCAAGTACTAGTGAGACACTATGGTGCTGAGATAATGTAGGCGCTACGGTGCCGAGATAATGTAGGCGGTACGGTGCTGAGATAATGTAGGCACTACGGTGTTGAGACAGACACTAAGGTGTTGTGTGAGGAGCAAAGGGCGCCCTCAAGTACGTACTCATCTCAGTCGCTTCAGCGATGCAGACGCTATGACGTCGTAGACACTACGGTATCGTGATGACTCGCGTACCTTGGTCTCATACAATACACTTTGGGTTATGATAAAGGAAATGATATACATTAATTGCATGAATGAAAGTATGACTACGATAAAAGAAATGATATACAATGATTGCATGAATGAAAGTGTGACTATGATAAATGATATGATATGCATATGATTGCATGATGAAAGTTTGACCATGATACAAAATATGATAAAGGAAATGATTGCATGATGAAAGTATGATCATGACACAAAATATGATATGCAAATGTTTACGTGCTGAAAGCATGACTACTTGATGATCATGAACCATTGATATCATGATTTTGTGCCAGAATTGATAGATGATATGAATCACATTGGAAGCATGTTTATGTTAAAGAAATTATAATGCATATGAATATTTGATGAACATAGAACAATGATGACATGATTTTGAAGATAGTCATGATATATGATTATTCCTGCATTACAGATGACATGATTTTATACTTTGGCTATAATACTTGAAATGCATGTATGCAATTAGTTAAGCTAAAAAGCTTAATGTACAGAAGACTGATAAGATAGATAGAATCCTATGATTTGAATATTATATTGGTTAAATAAATTATACATGCAAGGTAGTTCTATACATGATTAAAATGTTATCAACTGCAATTGGAAATCGCTTGCTAATTTGTAGAGCTGTGTTATTTATAATCATTGTTTTACATTATTATGATTATGCCTCATTAAGTTATACTTAACGTGTGTTTCGTATCACACATAGGTACTTCGGACTAGATAGCAAAGGAGGAGCTACACATCGTTGAATCAAGTTAGCCTGTATTATCAGTAAGTATCACCACATCCTAGTCTAGTGGGGCATGTATAGAATTTGAATAAGTAGCTATTTTGTATGTCTAAATTTTTGTACGCTACTTATAGGTTAATGTGAATATATGATCTAGAAATATGACTAAGTTTGGGAAATTAAGAATATTAGAAAAAGATGCTTCAAATGATTTTAAACTTAATTGGTTGATTATCGCGTAGCGATTTTAAAATCAAGAAAGGGTCTAGACAACATACATAATTTTCACCCTGAATTATATTTTCATTTTAATAACTACTTAAATTATTTTATAAAAAAAATTAGTGTCAAAACTAGGTGACTCTAGATAGATTTGTAATTTAATGAAAACCGTGAAAGGGTTGTTTAATCAAATTAGTTTTGCGTAGAATTTTTTTTTACAAGTCTGAAAATCAGTGTAAAATCAGTTAGTAACATCTTTAATGTGTATTCAAATATCGAATATATGTTAAGGGTGTTACATTTAGTGGTATCAGAGTAAAGGTTTAGCCGATTCTAGAGGTTAAACTTAGTCCAATATGATTTTGCTAAAATGTACATGCCCCTAGGATGTGATGTTACTGATGTATTGTTTGCATAACTTGATGTAGCTCCTCAATAGTATGAATGCGACTCTAATGGTTATAAGAAAAATAAGATATTGTTAAATTTTGTCAGTTGATGAATTTCGAGGGTTAAGAAAAGACCCATAGTCGATACAACACAGTGAAATAAATATGGTAGTTAACTCCTATTCATAATGAGTTATCTATATAATAGAGAACTGATACAGTAACTATAAGAAGATAGAGGATATTCCGATTGTAAGGGTATTTCCAAATATGTTTTCGGATGAATTACTAGGATTACCTCCAAATAAAGAGGTACAGTTCGATATTGATGTTAATTTCGAGAACAAAACAGTTATTGATAGCACTTTATAGAATGTCACCAATCAAGTTAGAGGAGCTGAAAGCTCAACTACAAGAGCTATTAGATTAGAGTTATATTTGATCAAGTGAGTTACTAAAAAGTGCTCCAGTATTATTCGTAAAGAAGAAAGATGATTCTTTACGATTAAGTATAGATCATCGACAGTGAAATAGGGTAACAATAAAGAATAAATAATCCGTTACCAAGGATTTGAGGATTTGTTTGATAGCACTTAGGACTCGTTATAGACACTACAAGTTCTTAATGATGCCATTTGGACTTACAAATACCCCGCCGCATATAAGGATCTGATAAATAGAGTGCTTCAACCCTAGTTGGACCAGTCCATGGTAAAATGAAGAAGAACCGATGAAAATCTTAGCATATGGAATTAAAAGGAATAAGGAATAAGAAAATTTCATTGGTAAAAATCAGTTAAAGGAATTATAAAGTAGAAGTAGCTACTTGAGAAATCAAGAAGAAAACGAAAGAGCAGTATCTGCAACTTTTAAACCATGTACGTTTTGAAAATTCAAGGACGAATTTTCTTAAGGGGAGAGAATTGTAATACCCCAAAATTTATAGTACTGTTTAAGGGTCGTTTAGTGCTAAGATAATTGCTTAAAAGCTTACTTAGTGACTAAAATGAGAAAAATGTAAAAGTTAGGAATTATGGAATGTAGAAAAGAAATTTCTAAGGTTTTAAGGTGTCATGTGATAGAGAAAGAGTAAAATAGGATACTCACAAAATTTGGTTAAAATCCAAGAAAAAAATTGAATGGGAATTCAAGGTTACAGTTTAGTGACCAAAACAATAAGTTTTTAAAACTTGGGTGGTACAAGTTGAAATATGAAAAGTTGAAGGACCAAAGTTGTAATTTCCCAAAAGTTAGGTGTTTTATTTCATAAAAAGATAGACCACCTATTGGTGTGGATCGAATGAGGAATTACTGGTTTGATCCGATATTTCGATTATTGGGAAATCGCAATCAAAGTTTAAGTGGAATTCGGATACCCGGATCGAACTGAAAAATTATGAAATTTTACCATATAATAGAGAAAGGTTATAAAATTCATTTACAAGTGTTGAAAATATTTTAGTTCGATTCAGGATGAATCCTATAATTATTTTGATTAAGGAATTTAATTATTAACCGATAAAATTCTCGACATTTATCGGTAAATCGGATCAAGCTAAAATTTTGGAGATGATTCCATAGACTTTGGAAGAGTTATACCATATTATTTTATGAATATTTGGAGAATTTATCAGTAATTATTTTATCCTATACATATATTAAACAGATTATGGAGAAAAATCTGATATAGAACCTGGGAATAAAAATACAGTATAAGATATCGAAATTCGATTGAACTGCAAAGTTAAGCGTGCTCAAGGCATAGGATGGGTGACCTATTGTGAAGGTCTTATGTCACTACTTGAGACTGATAAAAAAGAATCAGTTCGAGTTAATATTATTCGCATGGATATCTGATAAAGAATTATTAAGAGAATTTTTATCCGATAAAGATTTCGAGTAAAATTATCAGTATATTGGAATGAGTCAAAATTTTAAGTTTGAATTCATAAATACGGAATATTTTATTTGATAATATTATTTATTTTTCAGATATGGAAATAAGGAATTTTTAGAACTTATTTGATAGCCCAGTGAAGGGGAATCGCAGAAGAAGTAGTAAGTGAATATCGGGAAATCAGATCGAATCAAAATTTCAGAGGCTGCACCATAAGTCACGGAAAATTCATAAAATATTTTTTTATGAATAAATTATTAATTGGTGGATTGTGATCTAACTAGAATAGTTGGATTTTTACAAAATGGCAAAATTAGTGATTTAAGTGACTAGTTTTGGTAATTTGGTAATGTGGTCACAATGGAAAATTTGAAATATTTTGAAAGTATCATGGGTAATATGGTAATTTCCCATGTGAAAGCATTACTCTAGTTTGGTTAGAGTTGAATGGAATTTGGTTGGAATTGAACTAGAATGGTAACTTGTAAATTATGATTTAGTTGGAGGTTAATTTTGGAAAAAAGGACTAAATTGAATAAAAAATTCAATTTATTATTACATGTGGCATAAATTAAGAAAAGATGAACAAAAATTTTCATCTTCCTCCTCTTCAATTCGAAAAAATAGAGCGAAATGGGGGGGGGAATACACAAAAATTTTTCCTAGGCATTTTGAAGGCTCCCGAACAAGATTCAAGATTCGAGGTACTATAAAGGAAAGGATCGAGTAGAATTTAGTGAGGCATGTTAATAAATGGTAAGGTGAGTGTATTTTTATTTATTCATTATACATGCGAGATGAATGAATGCATTTTTTATCTGTTTATATATATATATATATATATGATGTGATGAAGACTTGCAATCAGTCAACTTTGATAATAATGAAAATGTATGTTGATCAAAGAAATATTAAATAGCATATGTGATACATGGATTTAGAATAATAATTTATCTAAGATAAATCGGATTACAAATTTTGGGTATGAAATGTCCATTATCGAATTATGGTTGATAGTATTGATGAATTGGATATTGTAGGTGAAAGTATTATATTGTTATGCCCAAGTACTAGTGAGACAATGTAGGCACTATGGTGCTGAGACAATGTAGGCACTACGGTGCTGAGACAATGTAGGCACTACGGTACTGAGATAGACACTAAGGTGTTGTTCGAGGAGCATAGGGCATCCTCAAGTACGTACTCATCTCAGTCACTTCAATGATACGACATCGTAGACACTAGGTATCATGATGACCCACGTACCTTGGTCTCATACAATACACTTTGGGCTATGATAAAGGAAATGATATACATTAATTGCATGAATGAAAGTATGGCTATGATAAAGGAAATGATATACAATGATTGCATGAATGAAAGTGTGACTATGATAAAGGATATGATATGCAAATGATTGCATGATGAAAGTGTGACCATGATACATAATATGATAAAGGAAATGATTGCATGATGAAAGTATGATCATGACACAGAATATGATATACAAATGATTACGTGCTGAAAGCATGACTACTTGATGATCACGAACCATTGATATCATGATTTTGTGACAGAATTGATAGATGATATGAATCACATTGGAAGCATGTTTATGACAAAAAAAAATTATAATGCATATGAATATCTGATGAACATAGAACAATGATGACATGATTCTGAAGATAGTCATCTTATATGATATTCTTGCATTACTGATGGCATGATTTTATACTTTGGCTATAATACTTGAAATGCATGTATGCAATTAGTTAAGCTAAAAAGCTTAATGTACATAAGATTGATAAGATAGATGGAATCCTATGATTTGAATGTTATATTGGTTAAATAAATTATACATGCAAGGTAGTTCTATACATGATTAAAATGTTATCAACTTCAATTGGAAATCGCTTGCCAATTTGTAGAGCTATGTTATTTATAATCATTGTTTTACATTATTATGATTATGCCTTATTAAGTTATACTTAACGTGTGTTTCGTATCACACGTAGGTACTTTGGACTAGATAGCAAAGGAGGAGCTACACATCGTTGAATCAAGTTAGCCTATTATCAGTAAGTATCACCGCATCCTAGTCTAGTGGGGCATGTATAGAATTTGAATAAGTAGCTATTTTGTATGTCTAAATTTTTGTACGCTGCTTATAGGTTAATGTGAATATATGATCTAGAAATATGACTAAGTTTGAGAAATTAAGAATATTAGAAAAAGATGCTTCAAATGATTTTAAACATAGTTGGTTGATTATCGCGGCGCGATTTTAAAATCAAGAAAGGGTCTAGACAACACAAATAGTTTTCACCCTGAATTATATTTTTATTTTAATAACTACTTAAAGTATTCTATAAACAAATTCAGGGTCGAAACTAGGTGACTCTAGTCAGATTTGTAATTTAATGAAAACCGTGAAAGGGTTGTTTAATCAAATTAGTTTTACATAGAATTTTTTTTACAAGTCTGAAAATCAGTGTAAAATCAGTTAGTAACATATTTAATGTGTATTCGAATATTGAATATACGTTAAGGGTGTTACAAAAATGATAAAATATTATCTTTTAATTAAGATATTATTGTGATAATGCTATTTAATTAATGAATTTTATTTTAAATAAAATTCAGATAATTCACAAGTTTTATTTCTAATGAAACTCCTACCCCTATAAATAGCATGCAAACCTATTAGGTTTTACTACTGCAAAAACATAGATTTTCTACTATTTTTACTCTGTGATTTTCTAAAGTGTTTTCGGTGATAGAGGAAGGCAAGGTTACAATTTGTGATCTCTGCAGACGTGCTACTACAGTTGATCATATAGTTGTTGTATCCTAGGAGATAGACAACCAACGTATCTCAAGCACCACAAGAATGACTGGAAATCTGTCTTAAGGAAACTGTGTTCTCACAACCCTCAATTCGTTTCTACTAAATCTAATTAAGGTTTATTTCCAATTACTTTATTAGATGCCATTATTTTTAATTTCCTTGGCAATTTATTATTACTTGCCATAAAGAAAATACGGGAGAAGCTGTGTGTTGGTATTTAGTGGATCACGTAAGAGAAGCCGTGGAAACAGATTCAATTATAGTCGTAGCGGAAGAGATGATTAGAATGCATGATTTTATTCGATTATTCTATTTTCAGCTTCAGCTTTATTTGTAGTTATTTTATTATGTTCAATCTAATAATAAATTCAGTATTTTGTTTTACTATTTATTATTTTCTTAGATTACTAACGCACATTGTCTAATAATCTTAAGACAGATTCGTTAAGTTTTAATCCAACACGAACGGATTATCATGTATGAGGCGTGAAAGCAAATTGTTGCAATGTTCAAAGTAAAATACGGATGACGAATAGGCTTTGAAGTCCTGGGCCATATACTTGAGGCAATATAACATACTACTCAAAGTCTCAAACAGAATGAGTTTTCAATTTCCAGGGGGTGACGCACGAAAAAAGGTTATTGCTGCGCATTTTGGTAAATATTATGTGTTTAAATTCTATTATTATGAATGCATAATAGAATTTTAATACATTTACATGGGTGCATGTATTATTATGGTAAAATCTTAAATCATGATATTATTAAGGTAATTTCTTGGATTTCTTAATATGAAATATCTTGTGTTTTCTGGAAACACTTTTTTTCTTCGTACTAATAAATTTTTTTGAGACGAACAAGATACTCAAACGAATCTTGATATGTTTGAAAACTAAGATCTTGTAAATAATTTATTTCGAGATTTAATTCTTGCCGTTTCAACTGGTTTACTAGATATTCTTTTCTAAACAAGAATCAACGAAACCTTTATCGGTTTGTAAACCGAGATTTCGTAAATAATACGTTTCGGGATTTAATTCCTTTCATTTTAACGAATTTACTTGATCTCTTCCTCAAACAAGAGGTAATCTGAGTAAATTTGGTTTGTTCAAAGCTTGTTGTGGACAAATCTGTTTTAACATAAATTGTCATTGAAAGTAACATTGGTTATTGATTCCGTTTAACAGGATCTAGAGCGTTGATTCTGACTGAGGTCTTGAATCACAACATAGAAGAACTTTGTTTTCTATGTCAAATTTATATTCTTAAAGCCTAGTCTGATGCACGTTATGAAGTGTACAATGTTTAAAAATGGCTAGAGAATTGTGAGGGTCGTTGGACCATAAATACAAAATGGAAGATGTCGGTGCTAAGAAAATTCTTAGGTACCAAATTCTTAATTTGTAATGAATGATTCCAAATTATTGTGAATCAAAGGCGGTGACTTTAACTAATCGCTCTCGGTATTCTCACAAAAGGAATGGTTATAAGTGAATCCATTCAAGCGTTAGTCATTTGAAAAGTAACCCCTATTTGGAACGACTTCAAGAACTTCCTTAAGCATAAGAGAATGAAAACCATAAACGGTGATTGAAAAACTATGAAAGTGGATGTTTATGATTGGTTCTTTGGAAGACTTGGTATTTAAGCGTGCCTAGTGCACCACCTCTCTTTTCATAAGTTACCTACATGGTGCACTATTCATTATTGTTCTTTCTATTAGAGCGTGTGAAATTTTATTTCTGGTTTTAGTTTACTAAATTCCTGACGTCTAACAAAAGTTTGAAATTATGTTTCTATTTCTGATTTTAGTCTTTGGCTAAATTCCTGACGTTTAATAGATTCATAATCTTTTGTTTCTGGTTTGTGACTATGTGACACAATGGAAAACCAGTAAAATTTAATGGAAAAATTTCAAAACGTGGCAACAAAGAATGTTGTCTATTTGACCATGTTAAAATTTGTCAAAGATCTGAAGGATAATCCTCCTATTATTATTGAGGATAAGGTAAAACTTGGTCAAATATTTCCAGGGCAAACGTAGTGAAAGTCAAAAAGGACTTCAAAGAAAAGAAACCGTAGACATGGTCTTATTTGAGATCAAAAGGGAGGTGTGTTCAAGAAGCAAATTTCAAGGGAAATGCTTCAATTGCCATAAGATGAGGAGAAGCTCTATATGAGTAATGTTGGTACTATAATTTTGAAGATGACTTCTAAAAAGAACTAAAACTTAAAAAATATGCCTAACATATGGGGGGAAGCTATTATATCATCTAATTACCCTTTAAATAAAGCTCCCTAAAATTAAAGAAATAAGACACCATATGAGTTATGGAAGGGAATAAACCCTTCTTACAAATACTTAAAAATGTAGGGGTTGTAGCGACCTTTTTCTCATAGTCGCTAAAATGGAGTAATAGGTTTCCTTTCGTCTTTCTTGGAAAATATTCAAAAAAGTGGGGAAGTCCTTTAAAAATCGTGTTTTTGAAAATAAAAAAACTTGGAGTCACCACCAGCAATTAAGGTAGGCCGGACACCATAAAACCAGAGCTTCGTTCAAAAACGGGTTCGGGAGTTGGTTATGCGTGGGGAAGGATTAGCACCCCATCACGCCCGAAAATCGGTACCAAACTATATGTTGCTTTTAAATGATGGAAATTATCGAGATTTAAATTGACTTTAATCAAATGGTTCGCGATTGAATTTAGACTTTAATTAAACGGGCTTTGTCAAATCGGTAAATTCGAATTAATTAAACATTTAATTAATAAAGGTGACGATACCTCGGACCATAGATTAAACCGACATCGAATAAGCCTGACTGTCGTGTTAATTTATGGTTTGAACTTCGTTCATCACCTTTATGCGTGATGCAAGCAATTAACAATGATGTTATGACTTGTCAAAATTTTATCTCAAATTGCATTTACCTTTAGACGGTAAGAATTAATTCGAATATTCGGTCAACATCCAATGAGCCAAGACTGTTATGACACAAATATCGTAATTAATAAATACCTTATTTTTATCATTTAAGTTAATTAATTATATGCATATCCTTTAAAACATTAAAGTCATATGAATGACAAAGAAAGACATAAAATAAAACCTAGGCCCACTAAAGTCCTAACCTAAAAAGGCCAAAATCATGAAAATTCAATTATTGGTCTAATTATTAACTAGGTTAGTCTAATATTAACCCTAATTAATTAATTCCTAAAAACTAGAAAATCCTAATAATTTATGGATTATCTTGAATCATAATAATTAATTAGATTAATTTTAAACTAGTATCCCAATAAGCCAAGGAAACTATCTAAAATGAATCTAATTAATTAATTATGGTTTAAATTAGGTGATCTAAGTCAAATATCAATTTTATCCTAAAAGGTAATTAAGAGATGTCCAACCAATTTAATGCATTTAACATTTATCCCAATAAGCCAATGATAAATTTAAATTAATTAAATTAATTTGAACCCTAAACCTAACTATGTCTCTAAAAATCTAATCCTAAATTTAATTTAATTAATTTTAAAATTATGCCCCAATAAGTCGAGCACATAATTTAAATTAATTAAATTAAATTAAACCCTAATTTAACTTAAAGAGGTCTAACCTATTAAAACATTAAACTAAATTCATTTTAATTGATTTAAACACATACCCCAATAAACCAAGGGCATGTTTTCAATTAATTAAAACAAATTCTAAAAAGCTAAACTATCCTAAGAACACCTACAAGCAAATAATAAATTAAACCACATACAACAAATAAAATAAAACACATAACACAAACAAATAAATTAAATAAAAACACATAAGAAAGAAAAAAAACTTAAATAAACAACAAATGATTGCCAACAAATCTCATCAATATTTCCATTAAACCATAAGAATGTATTACACATAAATATATAATAAAAAGAGGAAAGAAAATACCAAAACCCAAATATATGCTCAATCAATCAATTCACGGATCGTTGTCGTTAAGGTTAAAAAACTTGATTTAAGGGTTGGTGATTCGAATGGCGGTGGGTTTTTTTGAGCTTCGAATGAATTTGGGAATGTCGTGTGTGGGAGAATGATCTCGATTGAAAAAAAAAGGAGAGTGTGGCAGTGAGTTTTGCGAGGAATGGGAATAATGGAATGGAAAAATGTGAGAATGGGGGCTGCCGAAGGGTAAAGAAAAAATGAAAAATGGGTAGTCTGGTGGGAATTAAAAATTTAGTGTTTTTGATTCAACGGGGCAGGGAAATTGCGGGGGGGGGGGGGTATATACATATATTAATTTTTTTATCCCATAAAATAGAACTAATGAGGTTCAAGACCTTACTTACTGAGTAGTGGTTCATCCAATAAGATTGAGGCATCCATCCATCTAATGAGAATAAAGCCTTAATGAGGAAGGAGTTGGGATTTTTATTTCTTTTTTGTATTTTTTATTATATGTAAAATCATATATAATGGGCCATGTTTGATGTGTGCTATTGGGTATAAGGTTTTGGATATTAAAAGGGTGATTTGGATTGATCTTATTTCGAGCATTTTTAATTTAAACCGGACAAAACTCTTTGCTCATTGCTGTGAAACGAGAATAGAGCAAAGACTAAAGATACAAATTTTGTCCCATTTCCCTATCTAAAGATTCTGAGCTGCGAGTTCCTCCTATATAGAACTGTTCACTATTCCTCTTCCCGAATTCCTGAAGTTGCGAGTTTCTCCTATATAAAACTCTTTGCTTGAAGTCCTTGAGGGACGAGTCTCTCCTTTTCTTCATGAGGCTGCAGACCAAATAATGGGATTCACGCCAACACAGCTATCCACCAGATCTACCTCTTCTTCATGAGGCTGCAGACCATATAAGGATTCACACCTTCACGGCTACCAATTATATCTACCTCTTCTTCATGAGGCTGCAGACCATATAAGGATTCACACCTTCACGGCTACCAATTATATCTACCTCTTCTTCATGAGGCTGTAGACCATATAAGGATTCACACATTCACAGCTACCAATCAAATCTACCTCTTCTTTATGAGGCTACAGACCATATAAGGATTCACACCTTCACGGTTACCAATCGGATCTACCTCATCTTCAGGGGTTTCAGACTATATAAAAGGATTCACGCCAACACGGCTACCAATTGGATCTACCTCATCTTCAAGGGCTTCAAACCATATAAAAGGATTTACGCCAACACGGCTACCAATCAGATCTACCTCATCTTCAGGGGCTTCAGACCATATAAAGGGATTCACGCCAACACGGTTACCAATCGAAAATCTTCAATAGGGTCTACCTCGTCCACACGAGGCTACAAACCAGATAACGAGATTTACGCCAACACGGCTACCCATAAAAAATCTTCAATAATTGGATTCACGCCGACATGGCTACTAAAGGAAATCTTCAATAACTGGATTCACGCTGACATGGCTACCAAAAGAAATCTTCAATAACTGGATTCACGCCGACATGACTACCAAAGAAAATCTTCAATAACTGGATTCACACCAACATGGATACTAAAGAAAATATTCATTAACTGGATCTACCAAAGGAAATCTTCAATAACTGGATTCACGCCGACATGGCTACCAAAAGAAATCTTCACTAACTGGATTCACGCCGACATGACTACCAAAGGAAATCTTCACTAACTGGATTCACGCTAACATGGCTACCAAAAGAAATCTTTAATAAAATGCCCTAACTCCAGATCTTTCTGACATAAAAGATACTCGCCACTCTCGAATAACTAGAGACTGGAAGACCTTTGGAAACCCTAATTATGCAAGCCAAAGGACTCTTGATTCTCTGAGGTCTACTTCTCCTCTCGTGAAGCTATAGATCAACCTTTTATCAATATTCGAATACATGTTTTAAATAAAAAATGCTATGATGGTATGAGTTAGCATGCTCCAAACATAAGGACATCTAACTGCAAATGATGCATGAATAGAATCATCTTTAAAATTGTTGGGGAAAAACTCTTGCTTTCTGGTTGGTCACCCTTAGCTCCCATGGGCCCTTTGTCTTTGCAGAATCTTCATCTTTTGTCAATTCCTAAAAGGATGTTGCTAACTTGCATTGGTCGGAACACAATCCGTCACATCCTGAAGTTCAACTCCAGATCATTGCCCCCGTTTCACTTGGGCTTAAATGTTGCCTCTTCACTGACCTTTCATGACGAGTCTCTTTCATTTTCAACATTGGGGTGAGCACCATGCCCCCCAAGTTTCTAAGCTTTTCGTACTTCGATAAGGCCCAATTTTTAGTTTCCTAAACCAAACAAAGTATTTTTTCTATCTTTACCAAATCTTTATCTTTTTTCTCATTCCGAAAGGCAATTACTGCCTTACACTAGTCATACAAAATCTATCATTTTCTATTTTGTGACATCGCCCTCACTCAACTTGGGCTCAACTGTCACCTCTTCTACAACTCTTCACAATGAGCCTTCTTCTATCTCAACGTTGGGGTGAACACTGTGCCCCCAAGTTCCCAAATTTTCCTTATCTCAATAAGGTTCCGAATCTTCATCATACAAAACATTATGGCAGAAATTTACTTCAAGTCCTTGAGCTGCCTAGCGTGCGAAATCTTGCTATTATTCTTATTCTATTTACTGATAAATTACTCATTCATTCTAGGTCAACCATGTAGATCCTTGACCTAACACTCCAACCACAGGGCCATGCGGGGAGCTATTATTCTCCTTATTACCTTGGTAGTACCTCATCTCACCTCTGGGTTTAACATTTATTTTGCCCTTGACCTATCGGTGCGGTCTTTCTTCTGTCTCGATGTTGGGCTAAAAACATGCCCCCTAAACCTCCAAACTTCTTTTCTTCAATAAGGCTCAATCGTCACTTTGCTGATCCAATCAAGACATTATGGCAAATATTCATTTTGAGTCCTTGAACTGTGCAGCGCACTAAGTCTTGCTATTATTCTCTTCAGAATCACTGACAAGTTTTGTATTAGGTCGACCATGTACGTCTTTGACCTAAAACTCTATCCCAAAAGCCATGCACAAAAACGGTTTTCTTCTTTCTGGATCTTGGTAATAACTTATCTAGTCTTCGGGTTTGGCAGTTATTTTTGCCACTGATCCAACGTGATGATCTTTCTTCTATCTCAACGGACATGCCCCCTGAGTCTCAAAATTTCATTTCTTCAATAAGATTCAATCTTTATTATTGTGAATCAATCAAGGCATTGCAACAGACACCCACTTTGAGTCTTTGAACCGTGTAGTATACCAAGGCTTGCTATCATTCTCTTCTGGATCACTGACGGGTCATCAGTGTTAGGTAGATCATGTACATCTCTATCCCCAAATTCTAAATTTTACTCTCGAAACAATACAAAGAAACCTTATTCTTTCTATTTTTCTCTCTTTTCTTTTTATTTTTCTTTCTCCTATTTTCTCTCATTTTCTCTCTTTTTTATCTATGCCAGTTTGCCGATTAACATTTCAACAGAGGATGCTTTTTGGATTAATATACAAAATCAAAATCAATAGAAAAAGAATAGAATGCCTCGTATATCAAATGCAAGAGCGGCTTACATTCAACCTCCCAGTGATCAATAGCTTGCCTTTAAATGTTGTGGCGATATTTGAAGTTGTGAAATTCCCCCAGATTTCTCGGTTCATCCTCATGATTATGGTATTTGCTTGATCTGTTCAAAAACCACTCCTTCTAGTTCTCATTGTTTTTCTCCAAAGTATGTTTACGGTTGACGAATTTGTTTAACCCATGTAGTGCAAAAATATTGAATTGAGATTTTAGTAGAAGAGTATTCTTCCGATTGATATTGCGTCAGTGCCTTCAAAGAGTCATCTCTGACGCTAGGGTATTGAAAAGGTGAAGCATAGCTCCTTATTAGATTTTTTCTCCCCCCACAGGTCCATCAAGATGCTCCGAGACTTATTTGATTGTTCATTCATTTCTTAATTTTTAAGTTTTTCTTTTTCTTCTCGAGAATTTAACTCATCACAGTCCTTTGCCTCGAGAATAATGATGGAGTAAACAACAATACCCCGAGTTACTCGATATAGTCATGATTTGAAAACTTACTCATATAGCCAAGGCTTTCAACTCAATTAGAGAAAGTGTAGCAAAGAATCCTTATTTAGCCATTTTGCTATAGCGGAGTACCCCTTTAATTAAATTTTTTTAAGGAGTTCTCGTATTCAAGCAACTCTATTGGGCTTTTCCAGGGGATTTTCTTATCATCGAACATTATCGAATGAGTAGCAGCCTTACTCACTAAGTAGTGGTTCATCCAATAGGATTAAGGCATCCATCCATCCAATGGGAGTAAAACCTTAATGAGGAAGGAGTTGAGATTTTTATTTCTTTTTTGTATTTTTTATTATATGTAAAATCATATATAATATGCCATGTTTGATGTGGGCTATTGGGTATAAGGTTTTGGGTATTAAAGGGGTGATGTGGATTGATCTTATTTCGAGCATTTTTAATTTAAACCGGACAAAATTTAGTGTCTACAATGACATGAGAAGTTCAGTATTTTCATGATGAAAAACGACTTCAAGATTAATGAGTGTGACAAACGTGTTTATGTCAAAATTTCTGACATTGGATATATTATTCTATGTTTGTAAGTTAATGACATATTCATTGTTGGAAGCAACAATGAAATGGTAAAACGTACCAATGGCATGTTAAATTCAAGATTTGTCATGAAAGATATGAGACTAGACGATACGAATTTAGACATCCAAATAAACGGTCAGATGAAGGTCTCATATAGTCACACTATGTAGACAAATTCTTGAGAAATTTGGCAAAAGATGATTCTGGTACAACCAGAACTCCAATAGACACGAGTCAAGAATAAAGGTCAAAATATTGACCAAGTGGAATATGCAAGGTTCATAGCAGTCTAATGAGCTGCACTAGACCAGATATGATTTTTACTGTGAACAGTTTAAGTAGATTCACAAGCAATCAAGGTGGAAATCACTAGAAAATGATTGTGAGGGGATTGAGATATCTTATATATACTCAAGATTATAGATTAAATTATTACAGAGATCATACTATTTAGAAGGATACTCCAATGCCAGTTGGATATCTGATATTCAAGATATCAAAGGCACAAGTGGATGGAAATCCTTAAGACAAACGGTTATAACCAGATCTATAATGGAATCTGAGTTTGTAGTTCTAGACAAGTATAGGGAAGAGGCCAAATGACTTTGGAATTTCTTGGAGGTTTGAATAATGAAATTACGACTTCATATTCTACTCCATGAGACCTTTACAACAATATTTCATATGCTCAAAATGGATAAGTGATGAATGAGAAATTGATGCTCAAAGTATGCTAGTTGTGAATTGAGTTTATCCTAGCCTTTTTGAGCTCGACGTTAAAAAAAACTAGAGTCGCCACAAATATTTTTTGAGGTGTGATTGGATCACCTAAAAATGAGTCATTTTAATAAAAAACATTTTTATTAAAACAACAATTTCGGTATGCAAAAACACAAAAAACGGGTTCGGGAGTTGGTTATGCGTGGGAAAGGTGAACACCCCCACAATGCCCAAAAATTGGTACCTAGCCGATTACAAGTCGTCTTAATGTCGGAATTTGCAAGTTCATGTAAAATTTAATTTATCGTCCATTTATGAAAATGAGTTCATTTTAACGGCCTCACCATCTGGGGAATAACAATAATCACCACCAACATTTCTGGCGCTAACCCGTTACCCCCTTTTGGTGAGACACAACATTGCAAATTAAATATCCCGTTATTAACCATGGCATCAAAGAAACAGATTTATTAAAATTAGGGGTTAATGTTTTTATTATTCTACGTTAATTATTAAACTTAATTAATATCTAACCTAAAAAAGTCTAATTGCATTTTTATTTACAAGATTCAAGTTTAGTTCAGTGTCAATTATTAATTTTACGATACGAAAGGGACTATTCTAAAGAGGTTAAATTTAAAGGCTTTAAACTAAATTAAGGCTTAAAATTAAAGAACCTAATCCTAAGGTTTTAAAAGAATTAATAAAAAAATGAAAGATGATAATTAAATTTTGAGAACTAAAATAACAAAACATAAAGAAGAAATTAGATTACATGAAATTAAATATTTACATGACATTAATTAAGATAAACAACAAGGTAAAAGGATAAAATGAGATTTTTTCAAGAAATGTATCCTTCATGAATTGGGTCAACACTTTAATGTACGAGCTAGAGTTTAAAAGGAAATACAAAACTGCAAAAAATAAAAAAATATACCACAAATTTTAAAAAGAAAAATATTAATTAGGATTAAAATATGATAAAACAAAAAAAACTAAATTAAAAAGGTTATGAGTCAAATTGAAGTAAAAGGACAAATTAAAAGGTTTTAAAATGGGGTATCCGGCGGAATAAAAAAAATGGGGGCAGAGGGATTTAATGAGTGCAATAAGCCCAATTTGTTTTAAAATACATGGGTATAAAATCCAAATTTAATAACACCTTTTTTATTATTTCCCCTTCAAAAAAAT